>OX352300.1:26626715-27876715 GCA_947086415.1 Pammene aurita | reverse complement strand
TGCCATGGAGACTGGTACTAAGTTTAGGTCACTTCCAATTATTAGTGTCTTACTGTAGAGTGAAATTACCTCAAGGCGTTTTTGCGGATCCTCCAGCTGCCATCGGGTCTCTGCGTCGGGCCGAGGATTTTGCGGAGAATCTTTCTCTCTGCCACCAAAAGCTTGTTCTGTTTTCTTAAAGTGAGTGTCCAGGCTTCACATCCGTATGTTAAGATAGGCCGTACTACGGTCTTGTAAATTCGGATCTTGGATAAATTATAGTACCGTAAAATAGTGTGAGTATGTATTGCGTGGAGAGTTGGGTTATGAATGGGGAGAGAAGGGATGCCAGGAGGGTGAGATGGTTTTTAAGGGCTACTGCTACCTAAATAATGTATTCGTATTACAAATGGAGCTATAGTGATATACATAAGAAAAGAAATTGATCCAACGATGTTCTAAAATCACCTTTGTATGAAATCCCATCTCACCCCAAGTACGAGGTACTATTACGGGGTGAGGAAGATTTTTGTGTTTATTAGTAAAGTTATGAACCGAACTACCCAGAATCATAAAAAAAACTAAAATAGAAAGTCCGGAACATTTATTATATATACCATTCAGTTTACATATGTAAAAATAAAATGTTATCGAGGTTTGAATGTCAGTTTTCATCCTACTCACCCCATTTTACGATGATGCGGCGAATAAGAGATATTTAATTAAAATATAAAACTTACATCTAAATCTCAATTTAAGGTGTTGTCCTGAATGTTAGGTGTCAAAGGCTCAGAGTGAGCGTGCACTCTCGTTTTATCAATGCGATCGAACCGATTGCCAAATATCGATGACGCGCGGCGCGGGCGGCTGCAACGTAACGTGGTGACGCATATGCAGGCGTGATGTTGTGCTGATGACGCGACGTTGTGACGTATACCGATGACGTAGCCATGCTGTGGTGCAGTTTAAGAGGTGCGTGCCTAACAAGTTGTCTTATCAACGGATATGCGAAGGCTTGCCTTCACACACATTGGCATATTTTTAATAGGACTTATCAGTAGAGAAATGTCAAATGTGGGAAATCACATCTCAACAACAATAGTTGGTATGTAACTGTACAAAATAGTCCAAGTTTACCTCAGGGTACCAAGTACTAAAATACATAACTGTTCACAGTGCATGGCGTACTACATAAGCCGAATTTTGCTACTCGATGAGATAGGGTTACCTACGACCTACTCTTGATCTATAACAAAGTTCTTGAAAATAATATGAATATTGACATATTTTTTTTCAAAACAAACAGATATTGTATGTATGTATGTTTATTATTATATGTATTTGTGTAAGTTTATGAATATAGCTTATATATATCTATTGTTAGTTTTTTTTTCTCTTTTAATTCTGTCATATTTAATGGACCCTGCACCTACTTAACCTTTCTGTTTAGCCCATTGGTTGACTGGTAGAGAATGCCTTATGGCATTAAGTCCGCCATTTGTACCATCTTGTATTGTGCAATAAAGATTAAATAAATAAATAAATAAATATTGCTAAAAAAACGTTTAAGTAAAATAAATTTCAAGGTTGTCTGCTGTTGCTAGCCTCCTAAGTCCTAAGGCCATATTAGTTTAATTTCTCAAGCTTTTGTGTTTATATTTTTATATGTAATCTTCTTACTCTTCATGAATCTTGTCTTGCGGTCAGGTGCCGTATTCTAATTCTTACATATTCCAATTAAAATACATAAACAATACATTAATTACTTCTTACAATACGGCTCTTCATGAGGACCTGCGCAACACTGACTGGCTTAGTATTGCAAGTGTCGGGGATATTGATCATAGGATAGAAGCTTTTAATGCCACTTTGCTAGAGATTTTTGATCAACATGCCCCTTTGAAGCCGATGCGTGTACGACACTTCCCCGCACCGTGGCTTACTCCCGAGATAAAGAGTCTCATGGAGAGGAGGAATAGAGCTCGCATTAAGTTGAAATCGGATCCATCCGTTAACAATCACCTTCGGTATAGTACGCTGCGTAATCGTTGCAACAAGGTTTGTCGTGATGCACGGCGCCGGTACATTCACAAGTCCATCGACGAGTGCCCTCCGACTAAACTTTGGAGATTCCTGATCATAGTGCTGGTGCTCTTGACTTAGATGGTTTAAATTCTCATTTTGGCTCTTCTCCTGTCATTCTAGATCCCTCTACTAAGCAAGACACTCTTTCTTCTCTTTTAAACTCTTCACACCCTGAATCATCGATTTTCGAGCTTGGTAACATCTTGCCTCAGGAAATACTCACTATCCTGAAGAATATTAAGACGAAAGCCATTGGTGAAGATAATCTTAGTCTAGATATGCTTATGCTTGTGGCGGATTGTATTGCTCCCATCCTTTCTCATATTATTAATTACTCCTTTTCCTCTGGTACTTTCCCATCTATTTGGAAACAAGCTCATATTATTCCACTCCCCAAAATTTCTAAACCCGTCACTTTTTCCCAATATCGTCCCATTTCTATCCTTCCAGTTTTATCAAAAGTTGTAGAACATTTTGTAAACCGCCGCCTCTCTTCACATCTCAACAAGCATAACTTTTTCAATCCTTTCCAGTCCGGCTTCCGCCCCGGGCATAGCACTGTCACGGCTCTGGTTAAGGTAACTGATGATTTTCGTCTTAATATTGAGGATAAAAAGCTTACTCTTCTTGTGCTCTTAGATTTCAGTAATGCTTTCAACACAGTCGATTTTGATATTCTTCTAGGTAGTCTAAGTAGACTTAATCTTTCTCAAACTGCTCTGTCATGGTTCCGGAGTTACCTTCTTGGTAGGCGCCAGCGAGTGAGAGTCGGCGACAAGGTCTCTGAGTGGTGTGAACTTGCCGCTGGTGTCCCCCAGGGTGGGGTGGTCTCTCCTCTCCTTTTTTCTATATTTATTGATGGCATTGCGCAATCTTTGGAGTGCAGTTACCATCTTTATGCGGACGATTTGCAGATTTACGCAGCGGCTAACATTGACGAACTCCCTTCTCTGTTCCGTAAAGTCAATTGCGATTTAGAAAGTATTCACCACTGGGCCTTTAATTTCGGATTAAAGGTAAACGCCGAAAAATCGCAGGCGATTGTTATCGGCAGTCCCCATTTTGTCTCCAAACTTGCTGAGGTGGTGGTACCCAATGTTATTTTTGACGGGACATTCCCTCTTTCCTCTACTGTGAAGAACTTGGGTATCATCCTGGACCAAACACTCTCATGGACGCCGCATATATCGGAGGTCAGTAGACGGGTGTTTGCTTCGCTGCACTCTCTGAGGCGACTGCAGAACTTCCTTCCTCTTCCTACTAAAATCACTCTTGCTCGCTCTCTCTTACTACCTATCCTAGATTATGGCGACATTGCTTTTATAGACCTCAGGGAAGAACTGCTGGACAAGCTGGAGCGCCTGCAAAATGCCTGCATCAAGTAGGTACATATTTGGGTTGCGTAAGTTTGATCATGTGTCCGCCTCCCGTTCTCAACTTGGTTGGCTTCCGATTCGCCGTCGTAGGGATGTGCATGTTCTGTCATTGCTTTTCAACGTGTTATTTAATCCTGCATGTCCTCCGTATCTGTCGTAAAGATTTAATTATTTGGCTAGTATTAGCGATCATCGCTTGCGGTCTAGTACAAATCTCGCTCTAGCCATTCCGCCAAAACACTCGCGTATTTACTCTAGGTCCTTCACTGCTTATGCAGTTAAATTGTGGAACGAGTTGCCAGTGGATGTAAGAAAGTCACAGTCTGTTTCCTCACTCAAGGAGAAATTGAAAAAGTTGGCTAGTGGACTCTTAATGTTTTTTGGGAATTGAATATTTTATATATATATATATATATATATATATATGTATGTATATAGGTTTATATTTATTTAATTATTTATTTATGAACGTCTGATATTATATGTGTATAGTAATGTTTATTATATTATTATGTATGTAGTTTAAGTATTTGTATGGTACATGAATGTACCTATATATTTATTGTGTTTACCTGCAGCTTTATGTGTTTTGGAACTTTTTATTTGTATCTTTTGTGCATAGTTTGTCTTTCACCATTTGTATTTAATCCTTTCTCATTTTCTCATGGGTTGGCTGGAAGAGATCCCTATCAGGGATAAGCTCGCCTTTGTGCATATCTTTTATATATGTTAGTGTTGTATTATGTTATACCTACTTGTTTATGTGCAATAAAGTGATACATACATACATACATACATTAAAACACAATTTATCTCAAACATAACTCCAACACACAACAAATAATCAACCAATATTGAAGTTGTATTGCAGTTGCATCGGAATAATGGGGCCGTATTCGAACTTTAAACGACTCAATTAACTAATACTGCTAGCGCCTAAACGTCTGAATCAGAAATATCACAAGTTGCTTATAATTATTCCGACAATACAACTTCAATATTAGTGGATTATTTGTTGTGTGTTGGAGTTATGTTTGAGATAGTTTGTGTATTTTGTTAATGTATTTTACAATTATTATTACCAGGTTATATTTCGGCGCCCGAGTAATGGACTCGTCCGCACTCATTCGACCAATAGGAACAGAGATCGTGCTTTCAAAACGCCTGTATGCAAATGCACGTTCCGTAATTGACACGCGGGCGGCCAAATGGAAGCATTAATGCAAAAGCAGAGACTTGTTTACGGGCTTTGTGAATGTCGATGTTAGGCAAATCTTATAATACGACGAAAGTAATTGATATATAACTGTCAAGTATTTAATAATTTTGACTTTACGCTGTAGTATACCGCGGTAAACCCAGCAATCGTTTGAATGGGATTTCCCATTGAAATAAACGCGCGCAATAATGCTCAGTTGCTTCCGAAACCAAAGACAGTCGGAATAATTTATAATCTGTAGATTTTTTACCTCACTTTTATATTTAAATATTAAATGATACAGGGATGCTGACGAGTGAAACTTGATATAAACTCTAAAATAGCCCCGTCGTCAACATCAGATGAAGTTCAGTCCGTTGGAACTAATTTGAGAGACCTAACCCCGTACCGCTAATCAAAGGGCCGGCGGAGTGCACCGCGTTTTAGTACAGCGTTCCGTTCGCAAGAGAGCTATCAGGGTGTGTAGCCAACGTGGCAATTGTTTGTAGAAAACGAATCGAAACGCTATCCGTCTCTATATCGCACTGATATGAAAGAGTGAGCGTGAGCTTAGAGAATTCAACCCGGATGAAGTAGCCATGTCTGTCATTTGCGATACAAAAAAAGTCTGCTAATTTTTGCGGGGGAGGGGAACGTCAAATGTATGGCTATTCGTACGTAACGTACAAATAGCTACGTCATATAAACGTCAGTCCATACATGTGTATGACCACCGGTCATATGCTTTCGGCAGAGGGGAACGCCTGTCAATGGCGACTCCGGTTGGTTGAATTTTCAAAGAGCGTGAGCGTGTAGCGTTTCTTTTCGTTTTCTGCAAACGAATGTGAGCTTAATTTGACCGGACATTTCACCCTAAAAGCCGAACATAGCTCATTAATAATTATTGCTGTTAACACATCCAGTGCCACCTATTGCTACGAGCTATCCCATAGCTACGTATTCGTCGCATGTTGCTTGTAGTAGCTACGAACAGGGAGCCCCACAGTTGGGTTCTACCGAAGCTTTGTTTACGCTCGACTTTCAAGTCGCGTCGCTCATGCGTCAGTCAGTCGAAAAGCGTAACAAACCCGGAAAATAATTTGGTGATTAATGATTTCCAATCATCACATTGACGATGTGGTCATTTAGATATATATTGGTGCTCCCGATTAAAGATTATCTAGTCTAAGGGCACTACACACTGTCCGGTTCGCCGTACTGCAGCTGGCCGTCCGGGTGGTCGCAGGTTGCGGTTGCACTTGCGGCTAATAACCGGACGGTCAGCCGAGCCGCAGTGCGGCTAACCGGACAGTGCGTATATAGCCTAAGCGTTCAAGTAAACTGTTATAAGGACAGAGAAAGAGCAATACTAAACAAATATGCCCCTCCACTGGCACTGTAGGTATATTTTTTCCTTCTTTTACAGTAAAAAGCGCGGTCACCCTAATTAGGAGTACGACTAACAAAACTATATTAATCCAGTTATATTAGACTTATATAGTTACTTCCTCCTACTTAGTTTTCAAAAATTCTCCTCCATATTTTTAACTTTTTGGTGCATGCTGTATACAATATTTATTTATGTACTACAATATTTAGTAAGCATTTTATTGGCAGTAGGAAGGCAGTGAATCCTATTTTCGGTTACCATTTGTCAAACGTTTAGCCCAAAAATACGGCACACGGAGCATTAAATTCAGTACTGCAGAGAATTTCCAAAAACTTTCATTGGAATTCCAGCTTTAAACTCTCGGACGTAGAGTTCATTTCAACTGTCACTGTGGCGTGCACGGAATATGTAAAGTTTATCAGCGTCACAGATCACTGCGTAGGTACTTTTAGATGTAGCGTTGATGAAATCCGCTCACTACGTATTTCGAGTTACCCACAACTGTATTAAAAAAAAAGTAATAGTAACTAGGCAATTTATATCGTAAACGCCATTACTATATGGGAATATGTGTATAATTTGTGACCAGGAGTGGTTGTAAAGTAGTACCCATTTTAATTAAGTGATGTAATCTGACAGCTCCTGTCATACAAAGTCATTTAAAGTGTTGCCAAATTACTCCACCTAATTAAAAATACTACATTAAGGGCCTGTTTCACAATCTCCAGATAAACTTCCATACTAATATTATAAATGGGAAAGTGTGTGTGTTTGTTTGTTTGTCCGTCTTTCACGGCAAAACGGGGCGACGAATTGACGTGATTTTTTAAGTGGAGATAGTTGAAGGGATGGAGAGTGACATAGGCTACTTTTTGTCTCTTTCTAACCCCCCACTTCCCTAAAATGGGGGGTGGAATTTGTATGGAGCATTACGGAGGGCAAAGGGGAACCGTGTTACCCCGAATTTAACGCGAGCGAAGCCGCGGGCAAAAGCTAGTATCTTCATATTTTATGGTTAAAAATAATAATTATGTGTGATTTAGGGGAAAAGTATTTTAAAACTTGCTAATAATTATGTAGGTATCTTTTATTGTTTAGCATTTCTTTGATAATAGCAACTAATTGAGTAAACCCATTGAATTATTACACTACCGACCAAGATAAATAAAGAAACGTAGGCGAATTATACATTTATTTTTTAATCCAAAAATTCACAGATTTCGTGCCTCACACGACTATCGAGCACATTGGAAATGAATCTACGGAAGTCGAAAAAATATTGTCGCTGAGCGACGAGAAAGTCGGGATAAGGAAAATGTTATAGAATAAAACTACGACGTTGAATGATAATTATTTTATTCTTAGATTAACATAAGTATCCTCGACATAACGCCTGTGAACCAGAGTTGGGCAAAAATTAACGTGATTGAAACTAAAGTTAAAAATGAGAACGTTACTCATAATCATATGAACACATGATTACGAATTAAATCATGAGCTTTCTAATCTGATTGACCACCGACATGAGTAAATCATGTCGATTTTTAGTTTCACTCATGATTAGCTGACGTGATTACATTAGTAAAACAGTATGCTTAGTTAAACTAACGATTTAGTTGATTAGATGATTAGATTTTGCGTAGCTACTAGCTCCTTCACTTTTTTCCCTGACGAAACAGAGGCGGTACCTAGGTGAGTATAATATACATTTAGGATAAATGGCTATTTGTGACAATATTTCTAAAGGTATCATTTGGCGGTTGGCGCTTACGTCTTAAGTTGTATAGTGCAGATTCAATATCGAGCAATAAAAGCGTAAATGCCAGTGGCAAATGTTACCTTTACCAAAAAATCGACAATTTTTTTGTTAGTTTTTGGTATGAGTGTACAAATGAATGCTCCCATATAACTTTGAAACGGCCTGTTCGGTTTTATTGCGGTTTTCGGCTACAGTTAAGGCAGCTATCACACAGCTGCGGTTTCCACATGCGCTTTTCATTTTCATTCACATTCTCATTCGCATTCGCGTTCGCGTTCTCGTTCTCGTTCTCGTTCTCATTCTCGTTCGCATTCGCATTCTCATTCTCATTCTCATTCTCATTCTCATTCTCATTCTCATTATCATTAAAATTATTATTCTCATTCTCATTATCATTAAAATTATCATTATCATTCTCATTCTCATTCTCATTCTCATTCCCATTCCCATTCCCATTCCCATTCCCATTCCCATTCCCATTCCCATTCCCATTCCCATTCCCATTCCCATTCCGATTCCCATTCCCATTCCCATTCCCATTCTCATTCTCATTCTCATTCTCATTCTCATTTTCATTTTCATTTTCATTTAGGATAATGGAAATTTCTATATATGTATCTGGTTCAATATGTGAAATTCAGAACAAACGCCTTATTCAAGTAATAATATAAATCAGCTTAAGAACACTCTAATCATGCATTCGTCAATCACATTGAACAAGTTAGTTGATTAGCGTTAATTTAGTTTCAATCAGCGCCCGTCGTTAATGATTTACTCATGGCGAAATTACTTGATTGTTTTGTGTTATGATTTAATCAGCGATTATTCAATCAGCGATGATTAGTAATCGATCACCGATTTTAATCAAGTGTGCCCAACTCTGCTGTGAACAAACAAATTGAAAAATTTCCACACGCATACCGAAGTTTGAATAATTGTCGCCGTGGCGCCTAAGTATACATATTTCATTTTTAGATTAATAAGCAGGATATAATAATGTTCAAAGTACAAGAAAATTATTACATTACAAATCCGTAGTCAACTCGCGAAATGGTAGCCACATAGCTAAATATTTTTTAAGCAAAAAAAACCGACTTCTTCAATGGGGGAAGCCGGTGAAGGATTATTGTAGATGGTGCACTCTATACAATGAAATAACTTGCTTAACAAACACAGCGAAGGGGACAAATCGTCAAACGTGAACTATGCGTCGTTGAAGATTTCCTTTCTCATTTTACATTTCACATGTTTATGGCATCAGCCGCAGTTCCACTTCATCAATATGTCACTGTTTTCAATGAAAATGCTTGATTTGTTGATTTAACAACAAAAATCACTTTATGTATGCCTTTAAGATTTGAGAAGTTTCCTCAATTCCTCCTGGATCCCATCATCAGAACTTAGCTTGACGAAAACTTGTCCTGAGAATCTAACTTGCTTAACAAGCATAGCGAAGAGGACAAATCGCCAAACGTGAACTATGCGTCATTGAAGAGTTCCGCTCTGATCATCATCAGCAGTTCCACTTCATCAAATGTCACTCGTTTGAATGAAAATGCTTGATTTGTTGATAAAAATACAAAAATCACTATGTGTATGCCTTTAAGATTTGAGGAGTTCCCTCGATTCCTCATGTATCCCATCATCAGAACTTGAGCTTGACGAAAATTGGTCCTGACAATCTAACTTGCTAAAAAAACACATCGTAGAGGAGACATCGCCAAACGTGAATTATGCGCCGTTGAAGAGTTCCGTTCTGATCATCATCAGCAGTTCCACTTCATCAAATGTTACTCTTTTGAATGAAAATGCTTGATTTGTTGATAAAAATACAAAACTCACTATGTGTTTGCCTTTAAGATTTGAGGAGTTCCCTCGATTCCTCATGGATCCCATCATCAGAACTTGAGCTTGACGAAAATTTGTCCTGACAATCTTACTTGCTTAACAAACACCGATGTGTGTTCGATAAGAGGAGGAATCGCCAAACGTGAACTATGCGTCGTTGAAGAGTTCCCTTCTGATCATCATCAGCAGTTCCGCTTAATCAAATGTCACTGTTTTGAATAAAAATGATTGATTTGTTGATAAAAATCACTACATGCATGCCATTAACATTTGAGGAGTTCCCTCGATTCCCCATGACGGAGTTATGGAGTAACAAACATAAAAAAAAAAAACACAAAAAAAACAAAATAAAATAACATATACGCCGAATTGAGGAGGTTCTCAATTCGGCGTGTATGTTTTTTTTTTTTTTTTCTTTTGAAATCTTGAAGTCAGTTAAAAAAAAATTAATGTGAAAAATTTCGTTCTGACTTTTTTCAAAAAGGTTAGGCTACAGGGCAGACCCTTAACCTGATCGTCTTTTTTTTAGGCTTAAATTGTAGCTGACTAAATTGTCCAGAGGAGTTCTTTTCAAATTTTTGATATCATTCTTCGTTTCCAAAATATCGAACGCCAAAATCAAAAATTTGGAAAAAATTGATTTTTTTTTCACTATTCCGGCCATAACTTTTTTGTTTTTTGATTTTCTCGAAAAATTATTTTTGCATCTTACAGCTCTCGTAAATATGAGTCTTTTGAGCTATTTTTGAATATCATATATTTACAACTTTCCGAGTTATAAGGGGATCGCACTTTTTCGTGAAATCGGGGCCTATACTGGAACGAACGAAAAGACATTTCCAATGTCAAAAGGGGTGCCTAGTGCAAAATCTAGTAGGGATAATCTATAGTCAGCACGAACTCATGACTACTCGTAGTATTCGGCATTTTCTAATTTTCATTCCATTGCGGCATTCCAAATTCAAAATGGTTACGATAGCTGTGGTCTAATTAAAATTAATGCAGTTAGAAATTATGCCACTAGTCTGTACGGAAATGTACAGTCAGCCTCAGAGAACTCTAAGGGATCACACCTGACTAAGAGCTGGCGACGTCAGATATAACACAATAATCAGAGACACGAAACCCGTCTAGTAAGATTGCAAAACTATCCTTATTGCTAGATCCGGGCATCTGGCAGCTTTTAATAGGTAGAGGTAACTGTGACAGACTAGCAAAATTTTTCAGTTGAAAAAAAGCAATACCAAAATAGGTAAAAACTGCCGAAGTTGTTTTATTTATAGAAGACCTATATTTTAACATTAGAACAAAAAACATTGCATATTATTTCGGAAACAGAAACAGAAGGCGACAAACTATGAATTACATTATACGCCGTTTTGGACTACTTTCCCCCAACAGAAACTTTTGGCAATGATATATAATCTAATTATTCATATAATTTCTCATAAAACTGCATCAAAACCAGAACTCTACGATTTGTATTTTTAAAGAGGTTTCCATTCGTTGACCTCCACCACTTTACAGCTGCCATATGTCCGGATCTAGATATAAGCATAGTATAGCAAACTAACGAGAGGGGTTTCGTCGCTCACATTATTGTGTCATATCTCCGTGGCTAGCTCTCCGTCTAATACGGCACATATTTCTATGACTCGCGCTACTTATCAAGTCGCACCGATTTATTACTTGCGTCTCACGAGAATTCAATACCGCCGATTTTCGTATGGGCAAACCTGGGATACCGGTATTAGGCCACCCTGAGATACCGGTATTAGGCCATCCTGGGATACCGGTATTAGGCCATCCTTGGATACCGGTATTAGGCCACCCTGAGATACCGGTATTAGGCTATCCTGGGATACCGGTATTAGGCCATCCTTGGATACCGGTATTAGGCCATCCTGAGATAGCGGTATTAAGCCATCCTGGGATATCAGTATTAGGCCATCCTTGGATACCAGTATTAGGCCATCCTGAGATATCGGTATTAGGCCATCCTGGGATACCGGTATTGTATTCCTACTCTCACATAGCAAGACGAGTTAGCCGTGTTTTTATCATTAGAAATTATGGCCCTGGGGCTTATTTCTCGAAGGTAGACCAATATTATTAGTATACGAACTGTCAAATCATAATACACACTAATAAGTCTAATACCGTTTGAATAATGGGCCCCTGTTTCCGTCATTTACCTACTTATTATTATTAAATTTAAACTTTCGTGAGACATACCAACACTATAAAATATAACGGTTACACTCACGTCACTTTAGTCACTTCGCGTGACATATATGTTTCGGAGAGCTTAGGTCTCCATCTCCACTTGGTACTGGTACTTGGTGCGCTCTTGGTACTTATTATTGGTACAGTCAGCAGCAGAAGTTGCTTAATAGGTGAGGTGTTCAAAATGGTCTTGTTAAGGGAGAAAACCGTGTTTCGATCATTTTGGTCAATTCATCGGCTTAGATATTTTTTTGCTCTTAACCACACCTTTCCATCTACAAGGTGTAACAAAGATGCTGGTGATACTTTTAAGGGCATAATCGGTATCGTATTAGGTAAGTAGGAAAAACAAATTCTTCGCGGAAAAAAAATAGATTTTTCACGCTACTGTTCGGAAATGTGACAAAAGATGGTCAAAATCCAAGCTGGAAAGTAAGCATTTGCTGTAGCACCTTAACCACCACTAGAGCAATGTTATTGTAACGATCAAATGTCATTATTTGGAAAGTAAATTGTCCAGTTATGTCATTGCATTCATTAAAAACATTAAAAGGACTTTTTTTGGCACAACTTTAAGTTTCAAAAATATAATAAGGTTGTTTATCGGGCCAACTATTTGTTTTTAAAAAAAGAAACGTCAAATCCATTTATTCTGTTTTAGCCGTTTGTGGTTTTCTATCAAAAACGCCTCTAAGTAATGAATGAGTCGGTTTGAAGCAAACAACAGAAAAACGCTTCTTGAAAGTGAAAAAAAAGTAAAAAGGCGGGAATGGAATACTGAATTGGATATTCTATTAAAGCATTTATATTATTATGACAAATGTTTTTTTTATTTCCTCACAGTATAGTCGTGAAAAGCACTATGTAATATCTCGGCCGAAAGTGCTATAGGTGGACTCGTATCTTCGAGGGCCTCCCCTATCGGGTCGGCCCTCGAACTAACTCGATCCACCTATAGCTTACTTTCAAGCCTCTACAACAATGTACTATTGTATGGAGTGTTGGCCGCCTGAGACCACGAGTCCCATACAAAAAAATTTTTTTTCGTGTCCAAAAAAATTTTCTCCTACTTTTTCTTAGTCGCAATATGATACCAATTAAGCCCATAAACAGATCACCAGTAATTTGGTTACATTCTGTATAAAGCTCTTATTTCTTTTATTTTCTCCTAGGTAATATGTAGTTCTTAGTCTGATCACGGTGCCACATAGACGTACTTGTATGATATACTACTTTTATCAGACAGATAATAGGACACGTAAGAAGTTCAAAATTAGAACGTGCTAGTTGTACAGAGGAGCTGTAATAGACCGTAAGCCAGGAACAAATTTCGTTGGTCATCGCGTCCCAGGCGACAACTTGTGAAATGGTTAAGGGCGATGTGTAATGAAGCCTCGTGAAGGTCAGCTGCCTCTCCGTTGGTGGTTTCAGGAACGGCAGACATTTAATCGATTTAAAAAAAAATGGTCAACGCCTCCCGATTGAAACTTTGTCAGATGATAGTTTATATCCTATTACTATAAATATAAAAAAATATCAGTCAGGTGTATCGCAGTGAAAAGACCGTCAGCTGGTGATGTGAACATATGATCTTCAGGGCATCAGCTGACGGTCTTTACACCTAGATACAGCCGGCTGACGATTTTTCATGTTTGTAAGAGCATATAAACTGTCTTCTGACAAATTTTTAATCGTGACGCGATGACCGTTTTTTTTTAAAGTGATTAAATAGCTGCTGTTCCTCAACCTACCAATGGAGTGGCAGCTGACCTTCACGAGGCTTCATTATACATCGCCCTTAACCACTTCACTAGTTATCGCCTGGGACGCGATTGGTCATGAAATTTGTTTCTGGCTTACGGTCCATAAGTGCCCTGTGAATTTATTTAACGTTAACGCCTACATTGTACCTACATTTAGCAATACACGTAGTTGGAACGTGCTCAAGGCGCGTCCAGATCTTGCAAATGCGTCACAAAAATATTGTGTAACTTATCATTGCGCACTTTGTACAGGGCCCCTATTCGAGATGCCAAACTGTAAGACGTTGCTCTCACAGTTGTCTCACTAGGTGATAGAGTGATACACCTAACTGTCAAGCTGTCAGTAGGTCTCGCTAGAGCGTTTTGTCTATGGCTATGGCCACCGTTTTAGATATGTTGACAGGACGTAGGGAATCCCATGGCAGAGAGTTTGGTGGTTTTTTTAGTAGGTATACGTAGGTATCGAACCATGGATGTATAAGAAGTGGATCTCATTCTTCGGTCACAAAGTGAGGCCGACAGAGAAGCTTATCTAAGGGAGTGTCTCGTTTTGACTAAGGAGGTAATGACGTCAGCAGACAATCAAAATGTGAATGTGTGTCAAATGTGACAATTTTGTAACGAGTGCGAGTGAGGTACCGCCCCCCACTATTATGCTCTCTATCGGACCGTTTTTAGTACTTTTAAGGGTTCCGTAGCCAAAATGGCATAAACGGTACCCTTATAGTTTCGTCATGTCCGTCTGTCTGTCCGTCAGTCCGTCTGTCCGTATGTCACAGCCATTTTACTCGGAAACTATAAGACGAATAAAATAAAATTTAGACATAAGTTGTATTTTTCATGCCGCTATTTAATTATAGTCTGGCAAACCATTTTTTCAGTAGAAAAGCGCGGCAAATTTAAATTCGTACATGTGCCGACCCTTTGTGATGAGACACCGTGTTCGTGACGAACATTTCAATTCACATATCTTTATTATCACATATCTTATTTGTGGTGCGCGTGCCGCGACCGTTGCAGGACACGATAGCGAATGCTGACTTCTGGCCGAAGGGTGTTGTGTTTCGGCAGTTCCGGGGCACTCTACCGAATCCTACACCAGATCAGACGGCGCAACGGAGCCACGCAGTTACGTCGCCTAAATAAACTAGTTATAAATATTTTTCTGTATATTTTTGTAGTTCGCAGTGCATTGGTTTTATTACTGTAATACTGTGTAACTTATTTGAATAAATAAAATAAAAAATAAAAATCTTTTACATTGAATTTGTTTCTAGTGCATTTCACTCTCTCGTCTTAAGCGCGAGTGAGATAGAACTCCTGCAACGTTCTACATTGAATTTAAATTCGTTTTTATGGCATATGTCAATTGCCTCAACCAGATTATTTGTTACAGTTGATGACAGATCAGACGAAATATATCCGTCTCCTTTTTACACACCGTGAATGTCACGTAATGAAAGGGGTGGAAATACCAACTAAAATTAAAAACATAGAATTTGATGATCATTGCTGCTTTTTTCACTGATTCTTAGTGTTGTCATACTTTTGGTCGCTGTACATTGCTACTGCATTCGTTGGCTGGACAGACTATATGTAGTTAAATTGAAGGAGAAAATATTTTTATGGGGGGCACTCCATGTAACTAAATTACAAAAAAACAATTTTTCCCATAATATCAACATGTTGCACATCAATCGATAGGTGTTTAAAAATAACATTGCGGTTTTTTGAACATTTTGTGATTTAGTGAATATTTTCAGAAATAATCGCCTCGAAAGTCAGAAAAATTGAGTGAACCCCCCCCCCCCCCCCCATTATTCCATGGAAGGTACGGAACCCTCTATTATGCGTGGTCCAACACGCACTTGGCCGGTTTTATGCTAGTCGCCTATGAACGGTTATGGTTTTATGAGTCTTTTACTCGGTAATAATTTTCAACTGTGGCTAGGGCACCGAGTAAACAATAGTACTATACAGAGGTCCCTCTTTGACGTTACGAATCATGTTGTCCCTTCTTCACGCATGGCAAGTTCTCTTTCTCACTTAGGCAAACGTATCGGATACTAGTTGTCAAATTCAATGACAGAAATGCACATCCTTGGTTAGGGACAAGGTTTAAGAAAAAGATCCACTTCATATAAATCCGTGATACGAACACAGATTACACCTTGTTAGCCCGCCCCACTGTAAATTTATCAAAAATCTTATCGGTTGGCTTCCATATAGCGATATAGAGCCCATCTTCGAGATCATGAAAAATTAAGTCTTACTAGGTCTTAAATGGGCGCTAGTATGTATAACACGATGTAAATTGTTCTTGAATAAATATCATATCATATCATATCATATGGCGTCAAGTTGAAAATACAAAAAAATAACGTTAATTAATCAGTGGTTTCACCGCTCCAAATTTGTACTTACGGTAAAGTCTACTTCAAATAACCTACATACCAAATTCCAGTGGGAGCATACAATATAGGCATGGTGAATTTTTTTCATGTATGGTATCAATCGATTCGTTTTGTTGTGAGGATCAAATGTCTATATGGGGCCAATTGCGTTAAAGCAACAGAAAAGTCAGAAATGAGACTTAAAGTCCGAGATTTGCATTTGTTTCTCAAAACGCTCCAAAATGACGTGCAAAAGTGACGTCACGATCACATAGTTGCCCTGTTTAAAGTATGGAAAAAATATGAAAATGCTATTTTTACAGTGACATGTTGCGTTTATGTGTATGGTTGCCATACAATTTATTTTACAGTACAATGTTAAAAATCATTTCATTTCACACTTTAAAAAATCGTAAAATTTTGAAATTTTGCAGCTTGATATCTTTGAGCCACTTCAAAAGAATTTATAAATTTTCACTTTAGTTAGATATATTGATCATTTTGCATCCTATCAACTAAATTTTATTGCATAAATCAATATGTGTCATCATGCCTATTTTAAGATTGGAATCTAATCGCAATTTTTGCATTTGTATTATTTTTGAGCTAACACTCCAAATTTTTTGACCATTAACTAGGCACTTCACCGCCTTATTTTAAATTTTAAACCGTAAAAGTTAACCTTACGGGACAGTTTTGAAAAAAATACTTTAAATAGTTTCAAATATTTACTTAATTGGCACACGCATAACTGGATATCCATGTTTAAGTGGCTTATAGTTTAACATGCCGTTATAAAGTGTATAACGGGTATATGTTTTTTTTTCCTGTTTTTTATTGTTTTTTTTCTCTTGTTTTGATTAAGGTATTCTTACTTTGGGGATGTGATCGTGGCGTCAATGCGCCGTGTCGTCAAATGGTTGCAACGGAAGACCAGCGCTGGCCCTGCCGGCATTTAACGCTGAGTTGCGACGATTTCGTGGCAATTAATGTTTCGGGTTGTATATGTTATTGTTTATTATGTTTTTTGTAATTGTCATGAATAAATCATTCATTCATTCATTCATGTTTCTAAAAGAATGCTTTAAATGTTCATCCTTATATTTTTTTATTTTTGAAAAAAAAAAATGGTATTCAATATTTATATGACGTTCTAAATAAATCAATTTTTTTCAACATCGTAGAACGCAATTTTTTTATGGAAGTTACAAAAACTATTTAAAACGGGGTATTTACCGTGGGTATATGTTTTGTCGAGGTTCCGATATATATTATATGTATCGACATGTTAGAAACTAGCAAACGAGGATGGTGGCAGCATTTCTCCACTGTATCGCAAAACTTATGAGTTGAGCGAGGAAGCTGCCAGCTCTTTGGTCAATTGAGTCGACGAGCCTCTTTTTGCGTTCTTTAAAAAGTTACTGAGCACTGGGTCCCCACGCGCCAAGGGTCTCGACTACGAAAGGTATAAATTTTTTTATGGGTCTTCAGTTTTTCAGCTTCTTTGGCCACCGCACCTGCTTGTTTATTGGTTCCGGTGAAGTGAGAAGCCGCCAGTGTGTCTACGCATATAGCATCCCATAGGCACGCATGTGGTATTTACTTAAGTACCGCAATAACACCAATGTGTGGAGCACAAACACGGACTCAAAGCCGGAATCAGATTTCAATCAATCAGGTGCCGGTCCAGATACTATACGGTTTAAGACATTTATTTCTCAAAAAGATTTACATAAATCACTTACTGAGAAAACAATATTTATCTTAAAGCTAAATGGGTGAGGGTAGAATGCAAAAACTGGTGGACGAGTTAAGAACAAAGGCGCTCGGTAACACCAAGCGCAATGCAACAATGTAATGTTGTGCATAGGGACCAGTTAAACCGAACTACCCGGTGCGTTCACTGGTTAACTTACATATGATTTGTGTGTATTCATTAAGTGCATATTTTGTGGAAATGCCTTAGAAGACGTTTTTATTTTAGTTTTTAACTTTTTTATGTTATAGATTTTTGTACATTTATATATTTTTTCTTTTTCTTTTTTTTTAAGTACTTTAATTATTTAATGTTATTATTATTTGACTGATTTCTATCCAGTAATAATGTCAATATTTCTGTACCCATCCTTTTCTATGTATATGAATGAAGGATGAGCAAGATGAGTAGAGAATTAATGTCATTATTACTGACAATGTCTGGAAAAGCTGTCCACACTGTAAGCCGGTAGCCAGTGCTGCGGCTTAGGAGTGAGTGACTCATAAGAAATTTGGCACAATACGTCTTCCCAGCTCCATTGACAATTTGAATGGGTAAAAACATCCTGACCCGCCAACCACTCCACCAAGCTTTTTTGGCCTCCTCTAAGCCCACAGTTCCATGGTTTAGGGGTGGGGGTCCTGTAAGATTTTAGTGACTTTACCTACGAGGCTGGCTGAGCTGTAGACGGAGGAGTGTCTTACAGTTGATGTTATGAAGCCGACTATTTCTTAAAATGGTCTTAAATCCTTATGCGCCCACCGGTATGGTCTTAAATTTGGTATTTTCTTACTAAACGGGTCTTATAGCTTCTGTAAAAATTTCGAGCAGTAAGCTCAAAAATAAATTAAGGCTCAACAAATTGCGATTTCAACTGGTCTTAAAACCTTATACGCCCACCGTAATGGCCTTAAATTTGGTAATTATGTAGATTTTGTGGGTGGTTAAGTAAGTGGGCTTCGCCGTGTGTCAAAATTTAAGCGTAACGATAAATTAACGTATTAGGGTTCCGTAGTCAACTAGGACCCTTATAGTTTCGCCATGTCTGCCCGTCCGTCCGTCCGTCCGCGGATAATCTCAGTGACCGTTAGCACTAGAAAGCTGAAATTTGGTACTGATATGTATATCAATCACGCCGACAAAGTGATAAAATAAAAAGTAGATTTTTTTTTATTAGGGTACCTCCCCTATACGTAAAGCGGGGAGTGATTTTTTTTTTATTTCAACCCTAACGTGTGATATATTGTTGGATAGGTATTTAAAAATGAATAATGGTTTACTAAAATAATTTTTTGATAATGTAAATATTTTCGGAAATAATCGCTCCAGAAGTAAAAAAAAATGTGTCCCCCCCCTCTAACTTTTGAACCATAACTTTTAAAAATATAAAAAAAAATTCAAAAGTAGAACTTTATAAAAACTTTCTAGGAAAATTATTTTGAACTTGATAGGTTGAATAGTTTTTGAAAAAAAAAATACAAAATAATTTCTGAAATAAGTTTGTAATTTAACCGTATAAGCAGGTGTTTATTGTACCTGTAATTTCTACAAAATCACAATGAAATGACGTGCTTTCAAATAAAGTAAAAACGGTGAAAATCGGTTCACGCAATAAAGAATTATCCCATAAAAATCATCTTCCATACTTTAAGCTCTAGCGCAATAGTTTACTTAATTTGCCGATAGATGTCGCTGTACGTGAAACGCTCATATCATATCCTACATGGCGGTGTTATTTTAACACTTACTGTGACGGACGGAAAACTACGGAACCCTACACTGAGCGTGGCCCGACACGCTCTTGGCCGGTTTTTTTTGTATTTTTAACTTGACGCCACACATACTAGCGCCCATTTACGACCTTTAAGACTTATGTTTTCAATATCTCCGTGATGGGCTCTACAACGCTGTCAACGCTATATGGAAGCCGACCGGTAATTTTAGATTTTTTATAAATTTACAGTATAGCCGGCACCAGTATCTATAATGTTTAAGTAGTGAAGTATCAGATGTCAAACAATCCTTTAAGGTACTGACTACCAGGCTACCGATAGTAATGATGGAGGCGACCTCTAGTAATTGCCCCCACGAAACTTTTGCGCGAAGTTGATTTCTGACTATTCAAACTAGGTAAGATACCTCTAGAAGTATTATATTAAAATTGATAAAGACATTTTCACTGAGAGCACATTAATATTTATAATTTTTATGATTATTAATTGTAGGTATTTATTAAAAATATATAACTGTTAAAATATAATATGATTGGCATTACCTATTTAACCTAAAGTTCAATTAATATGCCATAATTTTATTTATCGTATGGCGGTTACACACTGGTTAGCAAATAATTTCTACATTTAAAATTTACAATTGTGCAGATATAAGCTCGCATCTTTTGTCAGTTGTTTAAAGTCCTCAGCTGGTCCTTTGTATTTGCTGATGGGGCACTCGTATACTATGTGGTGTATGGTCTGTTCCGGATCTCCACACTCGCACGCTGCCGAATCGCTCCACCCCCACTTCTGCCATAGGTACGCACAGTTACCGACACCAGTTCTCAGGCGGTTGAGTCTGCACTATATTTGTCGACTTTCATTGAACCCTTTGGGTCGCTCCTGTGTGTTCAGTTCAAAGATGGTGTTGCCTACACTATGTTGGGCTTCCCATTCTTCCATCCACGCTTGGCTGCCCTTCCATGTTGGGTTGTAGGTATGAAAGGTTTTAGCTGGTGGGTTTCGGGACTTAAGTCGGGTGTTTTTTACACTATCCAGGTCTTCATGTATCGGCAGTGAAGAATTACCAGACATTTTAGCAAGTTCTCGTGCTAGGCATTTTTGTCTTCGGATATCTGGTGGTGCAATGTGGCTGAGGGCCGGCAATCAGTAAACAAGCGTTGGCGTTATGCAGCCCGAAATTATTCTCATCGTGTGATTGAGTTCAACGTCTACTCTGGCCACGTGTGCACTGTTCATCCATACGGGTGCACAGTATTCCGCCGTCGAGTAGACGAGGGCCATAGCGGTTGTCTTCAAGCAGGAAGCGCTGGCACCCCATGATGTTCCTGTAAGTTTCTGGACTATATTGTTCCTAGTCTTCAACTTTCCAGCCAGTTTTTCAAGGTGGTTCTTATACGTCAGACTCCTATCAATGGTTACACCAAGGTATTTAGGGCAGAAATTATGACGTAAGGATGTACCTCTAAACCTCACCTAAAGCTCTTTGTTCGCTAGCCTGTTCGATAGATGGAAACAGCAGACCTCTGTCTTGCTAGCATTTGGGCGCAGACGCCAGTGCTGGAAATATTCGTCCATGGCCTCTAGGTCTCTTTCCAAAATGGCTTCTGTTGTTTCCATACTTTTGTTCTGAGTTACTAAGGCCAGGTCATCAGCATACCCGAACTTGCGCGAGGTCGTGGCTGGTAAATCGGACAGCTTTCAGGAGTTTATAGAGTAGACCCTGACGCCACACAGTGCCGTATGCAGCTTTGAGGTCAATGAAGACTGCTGAAGACTTTGTTCCAGATTGGAAGCCAGCCTCGATATGTGTAGTTAGGGCGAGGACCTGGTCACAGCAGTTCCGTTTCGGTCTGAAACCAGCTTGCTCGTGTGGAATTTTTGAGAGAATAGTGTCCGATATGCGGTTGTAGATCAGACGCTCCAGTAGCTTATAAACAACGCTGAGTAGGGCTATAGGCCTGTAGCTGTCTGCTCTGTCGGCGGGCTTTTCTGGCTTAAGTAGAGCAATGATTTTTGAAAACTTCATTTTGGGCGGTATTTTTCCCAGTTGGATTATGTTTGTATAGAATACCGCTAGCCATGACTGGGTCCGTGGGCCACAATGCTTCAGGAACTCGGGGAAAATTCCATCTTCTCCGCAGGCCTTGTTAATGGTGATATGTTCGATTGCGGATTTTATCTCAAGTATGGTTATAGGGCCACTATATTTGTCATCTGGGCTGGCTTGGGATTTTATGCCTTTCAGCTTCTTGCGAGTTTCACGAGTGTGAAGTTTGTGACTCGGGGCTTTCGAGAGCTCTACTATCCGACTTCCAATAGCATTTGGGCTGGCTTTCGGGCTACATTTTTGTGACGTCTGCCCAGTAGTTAACCTTCGCAAAAGGTGCCATGCCTTACGGCTCGAGTGTGTGAAATTCATTTTTCCGACTGTCTCTTCCCATTTTGCTTTACGGGCTTCATCCAGGGACCTTATAAGTTGGTGGGAAGTATATCTATCACCCGTTTCTTGAAATTCCTCCCAGAGCTCCTCCGTCTCACTATTCCAGCACGGGACATACTGTTTCCTATATCCTCGTGGAATGCACTGTTTTGCAGTAGAGATAATAAGCTTTTTAAAACGATCGTAGTTTTTCGTTACTGGTTCTATCCATCTTATTCTCTCATCCAGTTTTTCTGCGTATTGTTTCCAGTCGGCTTTTTGGAAATTCCATCGTGGGCCAGGATAGGATTGGACCAAAGGGATTTTTAACCCAATTTCAAGAAGTATAGGTCGGTGCTGGCTGTTCGGGAAATCATTAAGAATTGACTTCTTTACGGGAACTGGGAGACCATTCTCATCCTTAGAGGTAAATACCAGGTCAGGGTTGTAGCTGCGGCCCCATCGAGCAGACTTGAATGAACCCTTAGTTTTGTTATCATGGACAAGATATGCGTTTGTTTTGTCCGCCCACTCCGTGATCTCTTTGCCGTTCTCATCAATATCTTTGTAGCCCCAGGAGGTATGATGACTGTTGAAGTCTCCCATATACACTGAGGGATGTTGGAGGTCTGGCAGTGCGGGCTTTGGCCATCGACTTTTAGTAGGCGGTTTGTAGACGTTGCATATTTTGGTTTCGCCTACTTCGATTGAGGTCACGGCAATGTTTTCTCGGTCTATACCATTGGAGATGACAGTGGTGGATTGTGAGATCGAGTGGTGGACATATGTTGCGGTACCATATTGGGCATGGTACGTGGCTGCTACCAGGTTGTATCCAGCGAGCTCTCCTCTGCGAGTAAGTTGCATTTCATCTGCAGTATGTGTCTCTTGTAGTAGTACTACGTCAATATCAAAGTCATTAATAATTTTCGATAAACAGTCCGATTTAGATCGGCTTATGCCTTCTATATTAAGTTGACAGATGCGGACTGAGGGTCCAACATCCTTTGTCGACGGAGCCTTTGGGTTGCCTCGTTTCGCATTCATGTTGATAATAGATTTCGCTTTCTCTTTCCAGTGTGCGCTGCGAGATTCAGAAGGAACAGTGCAGCTGCCAAGTTGTTGCTCTTTTAGCACCACCCGGAGGTCACGTGTAGGGTTTCTTAGGGTGCTTCCTACGGACGTAAAGTAACAAACGACCTCCAAAGGCCTGCCATAAAAGAAATGTCGATATCTAGCCGAGGAGCGAATGGATAAACATCAAAAATTGCGATGAGTTATAGGGTTCTTCCACCCTGCTGTTGAGAATATCTCTACAGTACCCTGCATTCACTGTGCTCTGCATTATTTTGTGTAATTTGGATGCTATGTTAGAGTAGATTTCCTCAGATTAAGCAAGCCACTAGCAATAAATCTCCTACAACGCCTTGACTGTATGCGGCTGTATAGCCATTCCCCATGTACATGTGCATACTACATGCGTAGACTCACTGGCGGCTACTCACCTCACCGGATCCAATAAACATACAGATGCGGTGGCGAAAGCAGCTGAAAAATTGAACATCCTTTAAAAAAATCGATGTTTAAAGAAACAAGTATGTATAGTTTAAAGTGCCGTGTGTAACCATATCAATTCATTATATAAGAAATATAATATGATATAATATTGGAATATAACTTACACGTAAGTCAGTCAGATACACAATTACATTTACTTGCAGTAAACGTCAACTTCTTTTTTGAAATGAAGACCCATTGGTTTTCATATCCCGAGTCTCCTAAATAGTAATTCAAAACTTGGGTCTTGTTAGTGGCAATTAGTTATAATCATGAGGATTATGACTAGTACTACTGTGCACTGTATTTATTTACCTGATATGTTTATATTTCCATAACATCCTCAACTCTCAGGATTAGGAGTACCTTTGTAATATAAGAGTCTTACATTAAATTAGAATCTATGAAGAATATGTGTAATATTGTTTGAAGTGTCTAAAACCTTAGTTAAGTTAGGAGGCAGTAGTAGGAGCCAAGTTTGAACCCGCGATCCTAAGAGCGTAAGTCGGGCGTCTGGCCGCCAGGCTACCAGAGTTTGTTTTGATAATTACTATACTGTTGCTCCATTTTTCTACTATGTTTATCTGCGTGAAGTATCAAATGTCAAACAATCCTTTAAGGGCTTTAAGGCACTGACTACCAGGCTACCGATAGAAATAACGGCCTCCTAGCCCAGTCGGTAGTGACCCTGCCTACGAAGCAGGAGGTCCCGGGTTCGAATCCTGGTCAGGGAATTTGTTTGTGTATTTATCACAGATATTTGTTCCTGAGTTATGGATGTTTTCTATGTATTTAAGTATTTATCCATATTTATCAAATATATATATATATATCGTCTAGTACCCATAACACAAGCCTTACTGAGCTTACTGTGGGCCTAGTTCGATTTGTGTAAGATTCATTTATTTCTCGAATATAATTTCTTTTCTGATGTTTTTGAAATGCCTCAAACTTTCCATAGACGTTGACGTAACAAAGACTGCAGCACTATAAGTAGGTATTAAAACAGACAGAATCATTGCAAAATTAAATAATTATATTATTAGTAGTTAGTTTTTCTTATGAAAATTATTTTCTTGTGTGTGAATGCTTTTTCACCACATCAGCACCACCGCCTATCTTGATTTTTTTAAAGCGTCAGTAACATTTTTTTTTTTTTTTTCACAAGGGAGAACAGTTATTACTTTACGTTATAGAACGATGATTTTGAACCATAAATATTTGGCAGAATTAATTTGTTTTGTTTTATGTATTTACCTAAGCTTGTATTTTTTTGCCGTGGCGTGGTGAAAAATGTTGTAATACTCTCGGCAGCAGTTTGTTTGCTTCTAGTGCCCCCCGCAACGCTGAAGATACAACTTTATTAACCATACACTAGTTATAATTTTGTAATCATTCCCTTTTTCGGGTCTCGATATAAACACGTGAGATAGATATCAAGGTTGTATTCTTGATATTGTAATTTATTTACACTAAACCTATGGATCTACGTGGTCGGTTTACAAGTCAATATATTGTTTTATTTCTTGTGACAAAAAACATTTATTGGTTACAAGAAATCTTAAAATCATTCATACCAGTCATTTTTGTTCAATATGTTATATTTGTCACATATCTTTTACCCAAAGCACAGGTTTCGTCATCGTTGCTACACCCAAAAATGCATCGTCAAATCTAAAAAATTGCTTGTAAGCCGTCTATGTAGACTACCCTAATTCTACCCTAGTATTGTAGCACGAAAATACACGTATGATTTACACACATACTCATACACGTATTTAGTTTCAGAAGACATTCAGAGATGTCGCTTTCAAATGAGTTTTCATAAAATGCTTCAAGGCTCTCTTTACCTACTAGAGGTAAACAAATGCCTTACGTGGGATTCCCATAATTTACTGATGTCAACATCAAAACAATAAGATGGCGCCCATGCCAATAGAGAAATTCCTCTAGTGAGACCTGTTGATTTTGACGTAAGTGGTTAGGTGAATCAACTGTCACAAAAGTGTGATATCATAGTTGTCTCGCATGCGACTGTCAGTTATGCCATGTCGAATAGACTCCCAGGTCTCGCATGAGTTGTGATTCGGCAGTCGCGCAATCGCAAGGAAACAGACACAGCGGCGTATTCGCTAGATCTGGACGCGGGTTTTGACTATAAGGCATCAGGGTTTATGCCAAACCATATCACCCGACTTATGCAATAGAGAGGATTCTCGTGTATTTACTACTATTTACATACATCAAACAACTTCACGAATTTCATCATGTTAAGTCTCGCGTGATTAATTTCAGATAGTTTAAGGAGAATACATCGTTAATAATCCAAAAGGCCACCTGACACTGTCGTCTGTCAGTAATAATACAATTATTTCTCCTCATCCTTCGTAATTTCGCATACTTCATAATCTTCACAGTGGCCTAAATACCCGGACCTCGCGCTTGCCGCTCCGAACGACACGATCACAATACATGGACTTATAAAATAGTCAAAACACTTAATATAACTAACCTAATATTGTAGTAGATATTTAGGCCACAGACTCGACGCACACAACCGACAACGCGAACTGTGCCACAGTGTGCGGCCACCGCCGTTCTCCAAAACAGGTTCATTCAAGCCCATATATTTGATCGTACCGCTCGAAACGGCGGGCTTGAGAGGCAGGTGCCATATTTGAATTTTTAACCGCTCTAAGTACACTCGCGTGCAAATAATTCGGGTCAGTACGAAAAACTATAATATCTCCTAAAATAATAAAGCTAGGAGCCTGAATTAAATTGTATATTATAGATAAATGCGTAGTTAATAAAACAACGTCAAGAGTTAGAGATGATATTCACTTGTTTATTTAATTAACATAGTAAACACGATATTAATTAATTATAGGTAAAAAGCAACCGTGGTACCTCACACACAAAACAAAAACAAAAAAAAAGTAAAACATATCAATACTTCGTATTGCCTCCTCGGGCTCTTCTTACAGCTTCTAAACGATTGGGCATACTGTTTATTAAGTTTCTTATGCGTCCTTGCGGGATATTAGCCCATTCTTCCACTAACGTCTGTTTCAGGTCTCTAAGTGTAGCTGGGGCGGGGTTTCGATTTCTTACACGCCTTCCGAGCTCGTCCCATACGTGCTCAATCGGATTTAGGTCCGGGCTTCTCGAGGGCCAGTTCATAGTGTTGATGCCAACCTCCTCAAAATAATCTTCCACAATCTGTGCGGTGTGTGTCCTGGCGTTGTCATGCATGAACATTGAGTTTTCACCCATATTAATTAAATATGGGCCTACATGCTCATTAAGAATCTCTTCCACATACCTGGCACTAGTTAACGTTCCATTTTCTATAAAAACTAATTGCGTGCGACTCTCTGAAGAGATTCCAGCCCAAACCATAACAGACCCACCGCCGAAAGCAACTTTTTCTTCAAAACAGGCTGGAATAAAACGATCACCTGGCCGTCTGTAAACTCTTCGCCGCCCGTCATGTGCATAGAGCATAAATCTGGATTCGTCAGAAAACATAATTCTTGCCCAGTCTTCGGCACCCCATCGCCTGTATTCGCGTGCGTAAAGTTTCCTTGCAGTTCGATGCCCTCTGTCAAGTTTTGGGCCATTTGCCGGTCTATGTGGGGTCAAATTAGCTTCACGAAGCCGCCGCCTTACAATCCACTCGCTGATGTCATCTCTTCGGGTCTCCCGAAGTTGGTTTTTGACTTCAACTGCAGTGAGATGCCGATTTCGGAGCATTGTTGTTACAATAAATCGATCTTCTCTAGCCGTAGTACATCTCGGCCTGCCGGTTCCTGGTCTTCGAAGGTTCCTGCCAGTTTGTAGGAAACGTTGGAGGACCCTCTGAACCGTAGATAGTGACACGCCTGTTCTTCTTGCTGTATATCTCTGACTTCTGCCTTCTTGTAACAAAGTGACGATACGTGTACATTCATCTTGTGTTAGCGACATGATAGTAATTCAATAATGATCATCAAAGTCAACAAAAACTGCCTTTTATCATTTTGCTTTGACATATTGAAAACAAAAGTACACACAGTGAATCCTCCTTTTTGTAAAGGGTCGGCAACGCGCATGTGACTCCTTTGGAGTTGCAGGCGTCCATAGGTTACGGTAGCTGCTTACCATCAGGTGGGCCGTATGCTTGTTTGCCACCGTCGCGGTATAAAAAAAAAAAAAAAAGTGAAAAAACAATCAAAAGTGAAATAAGCTCAATTTGAATTTGGTACCAAATTCGACTTTTTTTTTAATAAAACTTTTTCCAGAATTCTCGTAGAACATTGAAGGTTCAATTTAATTCGATATTAAATTCTCTTTAATACACAGTTAGTTTCCTGCACATACCGCTATTAATTTGCAAAATATAAGGGTTTTTGTCACTGACCCGTATATTTGCTTGCGAGTGTAGTATAAGTATATCATATTTAAGCTGAAATGAATCGGAGGAAACCTTATATGATGAAATCCGTCAAGTAGTTTGATGTATTATAAACTGAAGATAGATGTCATATACTTTGGAAAAAGTGACCAAGCCTTCCGGTGTCCGAGGCCAGATTTGAACTGGCGTCTTCAGCTTTCGCGGCTGACGCCCTGGCCACTAGACCACCACGGCGGCGAAACCTGACAAATTTTCTCATGTCTCTCTCTAAATTTGAAACGACTAGGCACCGTTGACTGCTTAAAAGATTGCAAATCAAAAATATTCAACAAAATAATTTAATTTGCTTCAAGTTTATGTAGTAGTTGATGTAGATAAATCAGTCGTACATACACGAGAATCCTCCCTTTTGTTTAAAGTTGGATAATACGAAACTGTTTAGTATAATAACCCTTAGGCCTAGCAGGGGCCGTATTTTAACTTAAAAACACGTACACGATCCAACTTCAATACAACTCCAAAGCATTAACTACGCAATACAGCTAGCGCCTAAACGTCTGAATCAGAAATATCAGAGTTTGCTTGTAAATTATTCCGATGCTAAGTACTCCAATACAACTTAAACATTGGTTGATTATTTGTTGTGTGTTGGAGTTATGTTTGAGATAGATTGTGTTTTTAATGTATTGTTTAAGTATTTTAAAAATAGAATACGGCACGAGAATCCTCCCTTTTGTTTGAAGTTGGATAATACGAAAATGTTTGGCATAATAACCCTGGGCCGCGATCCGAAAAATAAACACACACACTGGACTGACGCAGCTGTAAGTACCAATGTTGTACTAATGTGAGACCAATGTGTGACCAATGTGAGACCAATGTGAGATCAATGTTGAATGAAAATCTGTTCGAATAGCAAATGTCAATGTCGTTATAGCGTTGAGTTGAGTTGGGTTGGAGCTGTGTCTGTCCAGTGTGTGTGTTTATTTTTCGAATCGCGGCCCTGATGCCTAGCAGAGCGATATAATCAAGTCTTTCCAAGGCTTTCAGATGCGTTGGGCATCGAATATTTACCACAGCCATCGGAAATCTATTTATATAAGCCACGTATTAACTTACTTGTAAGTTGTAGTCATCTTTACATGTTGGGAAATCCAAAGGAGACAATTGTGCAGCAAAAGGTATTAAGCGAACATTATGCATATTTATTCTCTCTATTTAAGAGATTACCTACTTACAAACTATGTTTTGGAAATTACAAGGCCTCCATATAACAACAATATAGCTACTTTTTATACTGCAAGAGCTTTACTCGTATAAAGAGGCGATACATTCTTACCTCAATGAAGGATTATAATTGTGTACAGTTACATAATCTGCTTTATCTACACAAATATTATAAATTCTCAATGACGTGTTTGGGAACCATTGGAATAGGAATGATGACACATGTTGAATTATGAAATTAAATTTAGTTGCATGGCAACAACTTTTGACATTTTCGTTTAAAGTTCTACATATTAATTCAGAAGATCAGTCCCGGAAATCACTTACTACAAAAATAAAGGAAAACTGCTTTCATAACTCCCCAGTACACCCTGACACCCACCAACAAAGTGTTTACAGGGGAAACATATTTAGGACAGTTGAGAACAAGGTTGCCGATGGTGACATTAGAGGAGCCGCGCGCATATTGTTTTCCAACGACGTAGTAGCACCCAACAGCCCCGAAACCCTTATAGCTCTTACTAACAAACATCCACTTCCAACAGCCAACCTCGTACTACCTGACCCGCCTGAAGCCACCGACGGGCCGCTCAAAGCCACAGGTGAAGATGTTTTGGGAGCAGCCATGTCGTTCCCAAATGGCTCAGCTGGCGGCCTTGATGGCCTGACGCCTCAACATCTCAAAGATGTTCTAAGCAGTGACTGCAATGGGACGCGTGACGAGCTCCTGAGACAACTGACAGCACTGGTAAATTTAATGCTGTCAGGTGAGGTACCCACGGACGTGACCGATATTTTGTACGGTGCTAACTTATGCGCCCTACAAAAAAAAGACGGTGGCCTACGACCAATCGCTGTTGGATCTACTTTTCGCCGCCTCACAGCTAAAATAGCCTGCCGTGCCATCCTTAAAAAATTAGGTACGGAATTTAGCCCTATTCAACTGGGCTTTGGCTCCAACAGCGGCTGTGAAGCCGCCGTCCACGCCGTGCGTACCTACGTGGAGCGCGGGGCAGGCGAGGTGCTGTTGAAGGTGGATGTTACAAACGCATTTAATTCTGTGGACCGAGACACCCTGCTGACTCAAATTAAAGAAAAAATTCCTGAAACATACAAATTTCTTTGGCAGTGGTATAGTTCTCCAACGAAACTCCTGTATCAATCGAATCTTTTAGCCTCTTCCGTCGGTTGCCAGCAGGGTGACCCCCTAGGTCCGGCCATCTTCAGTCTTGCTATCCACCCTATCATCAAAACTCTAAATTCTAAATTAAATGTCTGGTACCTGGATGACGGCACACTAGGGGGTGATGCAGTTACGGTTTTGAACGATCTGCAAAATTTAACATCTGCACTAAAATCCATCGGTTTGACACTAAATTTTTCTAAATGCGAACTTTTTGTTCTAAACATAACACCAAACAAAGAAAGCATAGTTGAAAGTTTCACAAATATAGCCCCTGGAATTAGAATTGTCAATGAAAGCCTGCTTCACCTCCTTGGCTGCCCAATTTTAGATCAATCTTTTGACAAATACGTTAACGACAAGATTCAAAATTTTAAATCTATATCAGATCGCTTAGTAAAAATTAATATGCATACAGCTTACACCATCATACGGCATTGTCTTTTTGTACCAAAATTCACTTACGTTCTCCGAGGAAGCCACCTTTGGAAACACCCAGACCTACTTTTAAAATTGGATAAGTTGATTGAAGAATCTTTGGAATCGATCCTCAACATACCTTTCGGCAATAGATCCTGGACCCAGGCCAGTCTACCTATTAGACACGGAGGCCTGGGAATACGCAAAATTTCTAGTATATCCTTGCCCGCGTTTTTATCCTCAGTGCACAGCGCCCAAAACTTGATCGGAAGCATTTTAACCCCTTCTCTCGGAATCCTGGAGGCTGCACATTGCACTGAGGCTAAAAATGTCTGGGCATTAACTTGCCCCAATGTAGACCAGCCTGCCAATCCCTGCTCGCAGAGGCTATGGGACGAGCCGCTCTGTCGACTAGTGCGGAACAATCTTCTTGATACGTCAACTAGTTCGGCAGATCGAGCTCGTCTCCTTGCAACTGCAGAGTGGGAGTCGGGTCTGTGGCTACAAGCATTACCATCACCTTCCATAGGCACACTTCTTGATAACTCAACCTTTCGTTTGGCGACCAGTTTGCGGATAGGGACAGAAACTAACGCTCCACATCGCTGCCAATGCGGTACCATGGTAGACAGCCTTGGCCATCATGGGCTGTCCTGTTGCAGAAGCGCCGGGCGCATTCCTCGCCATGCTAACATCAATGATGTCATCCGTAGGGCCCTTGTCAGCGTCAAAATGCCGGCCATCTTAGAACCTGTTGGCCTGGCGAGAGACGACGGCAAGAGGCCCGACGGAATGACATTGGTGCCTTGGAAGATGGGGCGGCCCCTAGTCTGGGATGCTACATGTGTAGACACTCTAGCGCCGTCCCATCTCCCAGGCACCTGTAATAATGCCGGGACTGCTGCATCCACAGCCGAAGACCTCAAACGCCGCAAGTATGCTGCTCTTAGCAGTGGCTATATATTTGAGGCGTTTGGGGTCGAAACGCTGGGGCCATGGGGACCAGGCGCACGCAGAGTCTACAAGGACTTAGCGTCGCGCCTGGTAGACGCAACAGGTGACCAGAGGGCTGGCCAGTATTTCGCTCAGCGAATAAGCATTGCCATTCAACGTGGCAATGCGGCCAGCCTTCTGGGCACACTACCCATTGGTAGCGACTTAGGAGATATTTATTATTTGTAGGTAGTTTTAATTTATATTATTTTTAGTTTTTAGTCCGAATTTTTCCAATTGTACCATGACGTTACGTTTTTCAGTAAATATATATGCATAAATGTTGACAGGATGCAAAATGATAAATATATCCAAATAAAGTGAAAAAAAAAGGATTGAAATAGTTCAGAGATATCAAGCTCCAAAATTTCTTAATTTTACGATTTTTTCAAGTACGATATTTTAAAAAATAATGATACCATTAGATTTTTATCAGTTTACTGTAAAATAAATTACACTAACTGTAAAAAACCATATACATAAACGCAACATTTCACTGTAAAAATAGCAATTTCAAAACTTTTCCATACTTTAAACAGGGCAAATATGTAATCGTGACTTCACTTTTACACATAATTTTGGGAAACTAATGCAAATCTCAGACTTTAAGTCTCATTTCTGACTTTTGTGTTGCTTTAACGCAATTGGTTGCTTTAACGCACTTTTTTTCTTAGAGGCATGTTTGTATTGACTATTATATACTTAGTATTTTAAAAATGCAATTGCATATCCGAAATTTATTAAATAGATCTACCTAAGACAAAGACACGGTATAGTAAGTGTCAAATATTAATCTTGACGTCCGATATTTATGAACTATTTGATTAACTGAAGAGGTTGACAATGATCAGTCACTACATGAATTAATAAAAAAATACTTGAAAAAATCATAGGTATATGTACCTACAATATATATACATAATAGTCAGCTATTTCATATAAATTGTATATACCTATGATTTTTTCGATCAATTATTCATTAGGTAGAAACGTGCTAGAGTACATTCTGTTTTTTAAGTTAATGCCTACTCTTTGGCTAATGTCAAACATTCCCGCACCGAAAACCCCGATGTAGGGTAAGATCTAGCAATAAGAATAGTATAGCAATCTAACCAGACGGGTTTTGTTGCTCTCATTATTGTGTCATATCTGACGTGGCTAGCTCTTAGTCCAATAGCAGCTCAGTGAACCTTAAAAAATGCCTTATTTATGCCTACAGCATTACACGTGAATAATTATGCTATTAAACAACATTAAGCATTTATTTATGCTATTGTAGAACCTAAGGCACTAAAACCGCTAAAAGCTGTATAGGGGCTGTTCATAAATTACGTCATCAGTTTTTGATAGTAAAGCTGCCAAATAAAGTGACGTCATTAAAAAAAATGCGTTTTAAGATTAATTGTAAAATAAAAAACTATTTAGTAGATAATATTTTATAGCATTAAAAGTTTATAGAAACACGACTTTCATTCTTTTTTTACACATTGATGATGTGATCTTCGGAATGACCGCCCCCCCCCCCCCTACGTCATGCTACCATCATCCGATGTCCAGACCCCCCCCCCCCATTTGAAATGACGTAATTTATGAACAGCCCCTTATAGTGAATTACTTGGCTTTATAATGGTTTATATTATTGCTATTATACTGCATTAGGAACGTATTACCAACTTATAAATGCTATTGTACACCCTAAGGCATTAAAATTAGCTGAAAGCTGTATAGCGAATTTACGTGGCATTATAATGGCTAATATTCATGCTCTTAAACAGCATTAAGCATTTATTTATGCTATTGTAGAACCTAAGGCACTAAAACCGCTAAAAGCTGTATAGGGGCTGTTCATAAATTACGTCATCAGTTTTTGATAGTAAAGCTGCCAAATAAAGTGACGTCATTAAAAAAAATGCGTTTTAAGATTAATTGTAAAATAAAAAACTATTTAGTAGATAATATTTTATAGCATTAAAAGTTTATAGAAACACGACTTTCATTCTTTTTTTACACATTGATGATGTGATCTTCGGAATGACCGCCCCCCCCCCCCCCTACGTCATGCTACCATCATCCGATGTCCAGACCCCCCCCCATTTGAAATGACTGTAATTTATGAACAGCCCCTTATAGTGTATTACTTGGCTTTATAATGGTTTATATTATTGCTATTATACTGCATTAGGAACGTATTACCAACTTATAAATGCTATTGTACACCCTAAGGCATTAAAATTAGCTGAAAGCTGTATAGCGAATTTACGTGGCATTATAATGGCTAATATTCATGCTCTTAAACAGCATTAAGCATTTATTTATGCTATTGTAGAACCTAAGGCACTAAACCAAACCGAAGCATTAGTGTAGCAAACCAAAACGCAACTGTACAGCATTCAGCTGTACAGTTGCATGTTGTTCGCTGCACTAAAACTAATGGCTAAACAAAAGCATTTACATATGCCATTATACAACCGTTATACAGCGTAAAGCATCATAAAATGTATTGTAGAACCTAAAGCACTAAAAACAGCTGAAAGCTGTATACCGGATTTACGTGGCATTATAATGGCTAATATTCATGCTCATAACCAGCATTAAGCATTTATTTATGCTATTGTAGAACCTAAGGCACTACTACATTGCGCAGTCATATTTGAAGGATATAATAACGTAAAAGTGTCAAAAACTTTTATAAATTTTGTTAGGATGCAAACAAATATGACGTGTCACTCATTCAGTTTTTTGTACCGTCTTCGTCCATTTTATATTGCGAGACAAAGTAGTTAAATCACAACGTTCATTGTATTATAACATTTGTTCCGTCGGTATTAGAGACGTTTTTGCATTGACGTAAGGTTTATTTTACTACACTCTTATGCTAGTATAATGCGTTTGTATTGCGATTGGCAAGTTAATCGAGAGTACTTATGCTTCTTTACTGCGATTAGCAAGTTTTTTGGCCGTATTAAGGCTTCTTTAATGCAGTCGGCAACTTAATAGAGCGTACTAATGCTTCTTTGAGGCGATTGGCACTTTCCATGACAACGATAATGCTAATAGCGCAGACATAATGCGCCTGCAATGCTATTAAATGACCTATATATGATCTCAAGCTGAGTAATTTGTGCCCATTTAAGACCTATATCAGCACTATAAACGTTTATAATGCTACTATAAAACGAACTCAAAATGCTAAAAGCATACAGATATGCTGTAAGACGGCCGTTATACTGTTTTGATGTGTTACTTGGGTAGTACCCGCAGCACAAGCCTTATTGAGCTTTACTGTGGGACTAGGTGGGTTTGTGTAAGATTGTCCCATAATATTATTTTTATTTTTTTATAAATACTATTTCCTTGTACCACATACAATGAAGCGACATCATCTGCCACACTTCAAAAACTGATGATTTTGCAGTAAATTTATGCTCAAATAAGTCTTGAATTGTATTTTTTTACAAACCCAGTTATTTTCAAAAGTTGTAGTTCCATTTTATGAGCAAAATCGATCCTTACATTTAAAGCCCATGATCAGAGGCATACTGTATACTATTAACTTTATCTGCGTGTTATGAAAAATGAGATGTAAACATGTGTATTTAACTTAAATCAAAACATTTATCTCATTAAAAAGTAATAAAAAATTATCGTAAGAAATTTTAATGGTTGTTCAAAAGTTGGCATAGCACCATCCCCATATAAAATTATCCGGTAAAATAAATTTATAATAATATGTTTTCGGCTTAACTTACGTATGATAAGTGAGCCCGTCTTTTTTATTATGTTTTACAATTCTACTCTGACACCATTTTACGGCGCAAGAAGGCATGTTTGCTAAATTATTTAATTTTCTGATAAGCTTCACTACCACCGTGTCACTGGACCGCCATTTGTAAACTAAACGGCTTGGCGGCTCAGTTTGTAAGCCCCGCCCCCCGCGGCTCACTTTTTGTGGGGTCATTTTGAAGAGCGACTTCATTGTCTATATATTATCAGTCGCCGAGCCTGTCCAATTGGACGAAAAGACATGAATATGTCATTAAAACAAGCCATGTCATGTCATATTCTTCAAATAAAAATGCTTTTGCTAGAAGCTCGTAATTATTTTAATTTGCTCTTTTTATAAATAAGATGCAACTACATTGCGGCTAAAAGTTTACGACGACAAAGATAAACATATTCACCACCGCATCCAACTGAGCATAGGAGAATTATATGTGCTTTTTAACGTGTCACCAAAAATTAGCCCATTGTACATCTAACAGCTCAAAATTAACAACGTGGAGGATCCGTTGTTCAACTTGCGTTTAGACTAGAGAAAGAGTCCTGCAAGATCGAGATCAGAGCGTCGATATTTCGGAATGAGTCACCACAGTACCTACTAAAAGTTCTTAAGCATGCGCCTTCACCCTTACAAAATACCTACAGAGGTTTAAAGTTTTACTGGTCGAGATCGTCCTATCCGCGCAGTCTACTGCTAATTATTGTTATAAAAAGATGTTATGTTATTGTTTAAATGCGTTGCAAAAATGTTGAAGAGCAGACACTATCTCATGTGCATCGACATCGTGTATCGTGCACGGGCTGCAGCAGCGTAAGTACATTGTAAGACGCGGCGGAACATTAGAATGCCGTATGTGAAGATAGTGTAAGTTATGGCGATTAGTAATAAAGTAATTGATTGATATTTTCGCATTTGATTTATTTGACATTTACGCGTCAATCATACATCTGTCGCGACGATCGATCCGATCCCGATTTGATACGGATAGATCATAGCGAAGCCTTAAATATTATGATGGTAGCAGCGTTATGGAACGCTCCTTTAAACTTCATTGTCTGTAGTAAGAAATACGCCGACTTGTTGCAACTCGAACAGAAACATGAGGTCTTGGTTGTAAATACGTTTCTTTATTGGAAAGACATTAGTGATTTTAATTCCTGCAAAAAAAAAAGTACATTAATAAAATAAACAATAAACTTAAATATAAATTAAAAACTATCTTAAATAAATACATATACACTAAAACAAAAAATCCCCCCGCGGCATGGTACCGTAGATGCTGGCAGCATTTCCTCGTTGTATGGCAATACCGATACGTTGGGCGAGGAAGCTGCCAGCTCTACGGTCACCGGTGGCATCTATTAGCCTTTTTGAAATATCTCTGAAGAGGCCCTGTGCACTGGGACCCCACGGGCCAAGGGTCTCGACGCCGAACGGAACGAAGTTATATTCGACGCCGAGGCCCCTATATTTGTTTATTTTTAATTTTTCCGCTGCCTCTGCAGCCGCGCCGGCTCTGGCGGAAGTTCCGTGGAGATGAGAGGGGGCCAGCGTGTCTACACAAGTGGCGTCCCACACTAGCACCCGACCCATCCTCCACGGAACCAACGACATCCCATCCGGCCTCTTGCCATCGTCCCTGATAATACCGGCGGGCTCCAAAAGAGCTGGAACATTAACGCTGGCAAGAGACCGGCGTAGGATATCATTAAGCGCGGCATGCCTGGAGAAGCGTCCTGCGCTTCTTTGGCAAGACAGCCCGTGGTGTCCGAGGACGTCTACGTCTGTGCCGCAGGGGCACCTATGCGGTGCGCAAACCCGGACGCCGAGCCGCAGACAGGCCGCAACGCGCAGAGTGTGGGGATCCAAAAAAGTGCCAGTGTGCACGGACGGAAAAGCCTGCAGCCAGGCACCGGCTTCTTTGGTTCCCACAGCCAGGAGTCTGGCACGTTCGGAACCTGTGCTGTGGCTTAGGAGAGTGTCGTAAGTTATTTTGCATGAAATGTCGTCCCAGGTCCTTTGGGATGTCAAATTATCGGGAAAATTCTTACTCGAGCAGGCAATGGACCAGGCATTTTTGGCCTCCGTCAAGCCGGCAATCTCATAGTTTGAAGGGCAGACCCTTAGGATTTTTCCTACGAGACTTGCCGAGCTATGAACAGAAGACAAAAACGCCGGTACAGAAACACTTGAAATTTTGCGTATCCCTATCCCACCATAGCGGATAGGAAGGGAAGCTTGGGTCCAGGACTCTTCGCTTAGCTGTAAATTCAAAATAGATTCTACATTAACCTTAATCAAGTCGTCCATAGGTATTAATAAATTTTGAAATTTTGAAAACGGACAGCAGCGAAGGATATATGTTAATTTTGGTACAAAAAGGCAGAATTTTAGAATAGTTAAAGCAAAATGGGGACTAATTTCCAGTAGACGACTTTCGAAATTTTTGAATTTTGTAACAGAATCTGAAATGTGATTCGAAAAGGATTCTTCAAAGATGGGGGACCCTAGGAGGCACAGAGAGGTTTTGTTTACAATTTTTATGTTAGGCGTCAAATAATCGAATTTTCGTTTTACATCAGTAAAGTTCAAAGACGTGTTATGAATATATAGTTCACATTTTGCATAGTTTAGGTCTAAACCAATTGAACGAAATTTAGATTGGATGGTCGAGAGATCTGACAGCACGGATTCCAGGTCACCTCCCAGGGTTCCATCGTCTAAATACCACGCATTAAAATTAGACTTTAAATTTTGAATGATTGGGTTAATTGCCAAACTAAATATTGCCGGCCCGAGAGGATCACCTTGCTGACAGCCTACTTCCGAAGATAGAACATTTTCGCGGTAAACTAGATTGGTAGGGTCAGCGTAGCAATGTAAGAGGTAGTTATAAATTTCTGGCGTGTTGCTTTTAATTTCTGTAAGCAAGGTATCCCTATTGACTGAATTGAAAGCGTTCCGAACGTCAATTTTGACCAGCACATCACACGGTGAATTTAAGAGGTAAGTACGTAAGGCATGGACGGCTGCCTCACAACCTCCTTTAATGCCGAAACCGAGCTGGACAGGTTCGAAAAGGGGTTTTAATTTGGGAAGTATATACCTAACTGCAATTTTGGAAGCGAGACGTCTGAGTGTAGAACCAACGGCTATGGGTCTCACCCCTCCGTCCTTTTTGGTAAGGGCGATGAGGTTAGCCCCGTATAAAATGGGAACTATTTCAGAATTGACGTTGCCAGTATACATAAAGTTGATTAATTTCGTAATTGAGTCGACAAGGCGCTCACCTGCATCGCCCGCAGTGTGAGATGTGAGGTCCTTCAAATGTTGGGGTGAGAGTCCATCCAAGCCTGCAGCAGAACCGATTTTGAATGATGAAATGCCTTCCATAACGTCTCTATTTTTTATTTGTAGGCAGGCCTGGTTTGCCGTTGGTGGGTCCAAAAAGTGCGGGATAGAGGGACCTGGGGGATGTTTAGATTGTAAGGCCAAAAGAGTGTCGGGGGTCTCCGGCGATAACACGTCGCTTGAAAACAGAAGGCGGGCAGCGCCCTTAAGATCACCGTCACTAATTTTGCTCTCGATATGTTTCGGACGGTTAAAAATCAAGTTCGTCTTATTTTTATATACGGGTGGCGGAGGATTATTAATGCAGTTGTTTTTTATTTTTTGTGTCAAGGATATGCTTGGATCGTCGTCTCGTGCGTGGAAGGTATGGTAAGGGAAAAGTAGGAGTTGATGCCAGTCTGCGGTAGTATTATTTTCGGTGCATTTGTCTATTAGATGGGAAAGTTGAGAGGCGACAGATATTCTGGCCCCACGGGGTATTCTTTTGACAACGGTAACATTACTTTTCAGATGGCTAAGGTGGACGTGGAATGGAGTGGTAATTTGAGATGCTATGGAAGAGGGTAGGCTTATTAGATTAGTATTGATGGGTGTAGCATTCTGGCTAAGGAAAGGTCTATGGGCTTTGGCAATGTGTATATTGAGTCCTTTTTTACTTTTAAAAGATCTGTTGCATAACTGGCATCCGTTGTTGTTTGACGTGCTATTGCCGGGTTGCGTCGCGGGCTGCATTCACACTTAATACAATAGGTACTATAATAGAAATAAAAAGTAAGCTTACGTCTAATATACTCTAACAAATTAAATTAAATAAAAATATCACTTCATAGAAATATCACTGCACTAATTGGCGTGGGCCTCACGGGGTACGTACGAGGCGACTTTGATTTTCCAGCTCAATACTTCAGGATTTCTAGCTGCAGAACCTCCTAACTAAAGCAATAGTCGGTATCTGATTCCCTTTTGGTTGTTGCCGTTGAACGAGGAGGCGATATATTATTTGCTTACGCTTTTCACGAGCACTGCACCGGTTTATTTAAATAGATGTTGTCTGTTTTTTGTTCAAATAATGTATGTAAATAATGTATTGCTTGATTGACAAACAGCTGTCATGTCACCCGTAATTTGCAGAGGCGCATTTTGAATTCTCGGGCTGCAGTCCCCGCGTGGAGGTTTCGTTGGTCGTTGTCTATTACGAAAGAATATCAAATCTGCGGGGATGTGATTGATGTGATGATGTTAAACTGGATAAAAATATTATTTCAGGGAAGATCGTTTCACGGTCGTGTTTATCCGTTGCTAGGAAGTTTTTTTTTTTTTTGTATTTATTTAAGATAGTTTTTAATTTATATTTAAGTTTATTGTTTATTTTATTAATGTACTTTATTTAAATAAAATTCCTGCAAAAGTATCTATTTATTGTGAAAGTGCTAAGTTAATAAATAGTGAAACCAACACGCCGCCTGCCAGCCTCTCCTTCAGCCGAAAGCTAAGTATATAAAAGAGAACAAATAGTTCCAAACAATACCATAATGCCATCAGGAAAAGCAATTATACAAAACATTCCTGATACTATTTGAATATATTTCTGATAGAAATGTGTATTACTATTGATAAAGATTTGACTGAGTCTATAATAAGAATTGTTAGCGTTAAAAGGAATAATGACATACCGATTTGGGAACATAAACAACTAAACGAATTCCCAATTTAATCTGAATATATCCTTTCAATCTGGATATATTTTATACTGATAATATGACTTAATGATAGTAATAATTGAGTATATCATGTATCAACTGCTATGTTTGTAACTGATGCCATCCCGGGGGGAGTACGGAGACCGTAAATTATTTGTCTCAGTGGGTCGGCCCCTGGGATGAGGAAACTAAACCTGCTCCAGGCAGATGAAGATCCGTAGGGATAAGACGCTGTTAGGGCCGGTACCGTCCCTCATAATCGACGGATTATGAACAGTTATTGATGAAGCCGTAATTGATATATTCCTTGGCTTGTGGCGCGTACTATAGACGTGAGCCAGACATTGGATGAGCGTGGGGCTTGTCAATGTCCAAAAGGGTCTACCGTAAGCGATATATTTCCAGGTAGATCAGATAAAAGGAGATCTCACCAGGGTAAATGTTCTGATCCGTAAGAAGGTATATTCCAATGATATTACAATATCCTAACAGAGTAATAAGTGAGATCTCAATTCAAGGTTGATAAATGTAAAGATAAAGAGTACATAGATGTATAGAAAGAGTATGTTTAGTGACTCACACATGACTCTCATACATAAAAATACTTTTCCAACAGATGGATGACGTGGCGAGGTGTGGGCTCATCTAGGCGCGTCTGGATGAGATGCACACCGTCGCAGCTACTATAAATTGGAGCAGGTATGAATTGGACCTTAACTATAGAGCTGACGCATATGAGTGTAACTTATAGAGACAATAGATTCCTTATCGGGATACATAAACTTACTACAGCTAATCTAATGAACTTCAGGCAGATGCTATGTAACATAAACCTCTTATGGCTGTCGTGCTATCCCCAACGATGGCCACAAAATGGTGGAGATGCTGGGATGTCAATGGTACCTTGGGGAGGGTATTGTTGAAGTCGCTGGCTGTAGAGTAAAAGTAAATTAACATTTAAATTTAAATGTACATGAGTAACACAAACAATTTAAAGCTACATTCTAGAATAAGTGTGTCAGTTCTTGTAAGGGACCCAATTTATACGGCTGTTCATATGTAAAATGATAAACACAATTAAGCCTATAAATATGAAAATTAAGGAATACTGCGGTATTATGAGATGATGAAGGACTAGGCGTGGCATTTATTGGAGAGTGGCAAAAGATAGGCATTTGGTTCACATAATACATTGTGATAGATAATTAATGATATGTTGTATTTCTATTTTTTGAGAAATATAGTGGTAATTAATAAATAACCAGTTATGAAGTCTCATTCAAAAGTAATAATCATAGTTAAAGGCAAATAAAGTCAGAGGCTACCAAAGATAAAATAATATTGTTCTATTTGTCAAGTCGATAATTATCGTGATACAGACTGAACAAATAAATTGACATTACCGGATCTGAGCGAGATAGTTTTAGAGAATTCTTCAGGAGCAAAAGAGAAGCTCACTTTGTCGATTTTAAAGTTATACCTGGTTTAGGAACAATACAGACAACTAGAATGGTTCATTCAGTCATTCATTCAAAATTGCTGTCTAAAAATGTCATTTGTCACTGACAGATCAAAATAAAACTTAAGTTTAACAATTTATGTAAACAGATTTACGAAAATCAGTGAAAGTCCACATTTATAAAAGAAACAATGTTTACTAAGTGAGAAAGCGGAGAAATAAAAGTGTGTGGTCAAGAAAGATAACAATTCACGGCCCTGGAAAGAATCTGTATTGATAAGATAAGGTAGCATGAAATAATTTGAAACATATCAATGAACACCACATTTATGTGATGCACTACCTAATTACAAGTTACTAATCCGCATAAAAGGGTGGTATTATACACGTTTATACTATTTAACTTATACATTTGAGGAAATTATTATTTTCCAAGCTACAAAGTTTAGCCTACAAGAAACTTAGACTTAACTGGAATTTTCAAGTTATATTGATATACATTTGCGTCGTACTTTAATCATTATAAAAACACCTTACATTACATTATTCTGGATATGAATACAATTCAGAATTTCTTTGTCAAGTAAGGAGTCAATATTAGCAAAAGAAATACAGTGAAGTGGGGACAGTAGTTATTTCATCATCATCATCATCATATCAGCCGAAAGACGTCCACTGCTGGACATAGGCCTCCCCCAAAGAGTGCCACAATGACCGGTCCTGCGCCACCCGCATCCAGCGGACTCCCGCGACCTTCACCAGGTCATCAGTCCACCTTGCGGGGGGTCTACCCACGCTGCGACTTCCGGTTCGTGGTCGCCACTCGAGAACCTTTCCACCCCAACGGCCATCGGTTCTACGAGCAATGTGCCCCGCCCACTGCCACTTTAGTTTAGCGATTCGGAGGGCTATATCGGTTACTTTGGTTCTGCTGCGGATGGCCTTATTTCTGATGCGATCACGCAGAGAGACTCCAACCATAGCCCTCTCCATTGCCCTTTGGGTGACTTTGAGCTTTCTTATGAGGCCCATTGTAAGCGACCACGTTTCAGTACCATATGTCATCACTGGCAACACACACTGGTCAAAGACTTTCGTCTTGAGACACTGCGGAATATTGGACAAAAAGATGTGCCGTAGCTTCCCGAACGCTGCCCAACCGAGTCGGATTCGTCGATTGACCTCTTTCTCGAAGTTGGATCTACCTAACTGGACAGTACGTCCTAAGTATATATAATCGTCCACAACTTCGAGAAAAAGTAAAGTCTCCGATTGTAACGGGAGTTGGTGCTACATGGGTATTTGACATGATCTTCGTCTTATCCATGTTCATCTTTAGACCAACTCGCTCGGAGGCTTTACTGAGGTCATCGAGCATCGTACTCAAATCCTCCATGGTCTCAGCCAAGACTACTATATCGTCAGCAAACCGAAGGTGAGTGATGTACTCGCCGTTTATGTTAATGCCTAGCCTTCTCCAGTCCAGAGTCTTGAAAACATCCTCCAGTGCAGCGGTAAACAGTTTAGGAGAAATAACATCTCCTTGCCTGACTCCCCGCTGCAACGGAATAGGCTTCGAGTCCTGGTCCTGGAGTCGGACTGACATAGTGGCGTTCTCGTACAAACACTTCAGCACTTCGATATAGCGATAGTCCACTTGGCACCTCTGGAAAGATTGTAGTACAGCCCAGGTTTCGATCGAGTCGAAGGCTTTCTCGTAGTCCACGAACTCTATGCAGAGGGGCAGTTTATACTCCTCAGTCTTCTGTATAACCTGACGGAGTGTATGGATGTGGTCTAAGGTACTAAAGCCTCTTCGGAAACCGGCTTGTTCGGAAGGCTGGAAGTCATCTAGCCTGCGTGCGAGATGGTTCGTAATGACTCTTGAAAACAGCTTATAGACATGGCTCAGAAGTGAAATGGGTCGGTAGTTCTTCAGTAACGCGTTATCACCCTTTTTGAAGAACAATACCACCACACCTCTGTTCCATGCCTTAGGCGTTCTCCCTTCTAGTAAAACGGAGTCGAACAACTTCTGAAGGGCCATAAGGACCGGTTTACCACCCGCCTTCAGAAGTTCGGCTGTAATTCCGTCTTCATCAGGTCTCCAGGTCTCGCCTTATTGTTTTTGAGCTGTTTAAAAGCCATTCTAATCTCGTACAGGCTGATGTCCGGGATGTCGTCGGTATAATGTCGGATCAGTCTAGCTCTAGGGTCTTCCGCCAGATCAACTTCAGGTCTGCTAGTTGATGTGTATAGCTGTCCATAAAAGTCCTCTATCTCCCCCAGAAGCTCGGGTCTGGATGAAATGATTCTACCATCCTCAGTTTTTAATTTGGCGAGCTGGCTCTGCCCAATAGACAAATCTCTTGCGAAAACTTTAGAGCCCTTATTCTGCTCAATGGCCTCTTCAATACGATTTGTATTGAATTGGCGCAAATCACGGGTAAGGGACTTAGAGATCCGTTTATTGAGCTGCCGGTATAATGACGCATCTGCTGAGGATTGAAGAACCATTTCTCTCCTATCCTCGATGAGTTTCTGAGTGGAGTCAGAGAGCCCTTTCGTTCTGTTGCTCCGCTGGGCCTTAAAAAACTTAGACCCAGTACTATGGACAGCTTCCACAAACCCGTCGTTGAATTCTTCCACATCGCCGCCTAGACAGTCGAAACGGTTTTGGAGTTCCAGCTGGAAGCTCTCAGGGTTTTGGATTTGAAGTGCTGCTGGACGGAGCGTAGACTTCATCAGTCGAGAGCGCTCTAGCTTAACACTATATTCAATGTGCCTCTCACCAGACGGTGATCACTTCCGGTTTTAACCGTATTGATCACAGAGACATCATTGAATATATGCTTCTTCGTCGACATGATGAAGTCAATCTCGTTTTTAGTTGCACCGTCGGGACTCATCCAGGTCCACTTCCTGTGCTCACGTTTCTTGAAGAAGGAGTTCATCATGTAGAGTCCCTCCTTCTCCAAGAAGCCAGCCAGTAGTTGGCCCCGGTGGTTCCGACTTCCAAATCCAAATTGCCCCACTCTCAGCTCTTCACCATCTCTCTTGCCCAGTTTCGCGTTAAAGTCCCCCATAACAACGGTGAAGTAGGTTTTGGAGCTATGCATGGCCTTCGATATATCCTCATACATATCCTCCACCTCGTCATCGGAGTGTGCCGAAGTCGGCGCATACACCTGTATGACCTTCAACGAGTACCTCTTGGATACTCTGAGTATAAGGTACGCCACCCTAGTCGACACACTCTCGATCTTTACCACATTGTTCACGAGGGACTTATGGACGATGAACCCGACACCTTCCTGGGACTGTTGGTCGCCCTCCCGGAAATAAAGCAAGTTGCCGAACTTTAGGATTATCGTTTCCTCCCCCTCTCTTCGGACTTCAGATAACCCTATGACATCCCAACGCAACTTGCTCAATCCTTCTTCCAGTTCCACTATCTTTTCGTCGGTCCGCAGTGTACGCGTGTTATATGTTGCCAGGGCCAGAAGTCGTCGGTGGTGGTAGCCGGATCTTTGCCGGAGATTCTTAGCACCCCAGACCCCGCTAGTACCCTGGCCGCTACCATAACCAGGGCACCGGGGGTCGCGGGACACTCGGGGCCGTGGTTTTTTGGTTCTTTCCATGGGGGGTGAATGCCGTAATCGCCACGCTTGGCATGCGGGTTGGCGATCTCAGTATCTCCACCGTACTCCGAGGATGCTGCTGCCCATCCCCCGGTGGTCTTGGCCGCAGTTTTAGGACATACTCCGGGTCCGTCCGGGTAGTTATTTACATTTGACAAAAGCCATTTGAAATAAGTTCAAATTTGGTTGGTTAATTAATGTTACATTTATGAAAGGAACATCTTGTGTTCTCTCTAATTTGTGTTTGAATGACAGTAAAGGGTGAATTTAATTTCAAATTCTCTTTGACATTGTTTCACAAATATTATCAATTTTTAGTGCAAAGCTTGTTATTTTATACAAAGGTCATTGAACTTGTTCTGTATAATAAGTTCTTTCAAGTATTGACGGGTTAATGTGATCAAAGGTGAAATTATATTTATTCTATCATGAATATATTTAAGTATAACGGTTGACATGGATTTATAAGTCCACTATTAGAAACTTGAAACATTAATTACCTATGATGTAAATATATTTATGCGAGTGAAGGTTCAGAATAAATAAAATAAAAGATATTACTTCTGAAATTATTCAAATTTGCTATCTATGCAGAAACATTAACAGAATGTGATCAGACATAGCGGAATATCAGTCATAAACCATCTTTTGACTGGAAAAAGTGTTAGTAAATTCAGTTCTGATTTCTATCAATGTTTAACACATCTAAGAATCCTCATGCTGTTAAAATCTTCAATTTAATTACTTTCCAGTTGGAACAAGAAAAAACCTAAGGGAAAATTAATGCCCAGATTCGACAACATTTGACAAGGACCATAAAATTTGTGAACTTCGATTAAGACAGAGCGAAGCAAATTATAGTGCAGACTTCAATCTATAAATTAACAATCAGTATCTTACTATAGCGGTGTTTAACTCAGAGTGTACTTACGCTAATACTAACGATACTAGGAGATATAGTGATATATTTACATTACAATACAGTGCGAGAATAAGATGTTGGAAAATATAATCAACACATTAACAAGTGCATGAAGTCCGAGTTTGATTTGAGTCGAGTTAGAGGCTAATCTACTTTGCATTGGCCGGGTATGTCTGCTGTAAGCATAAAAACATGCTTGAGTCGCTTTGTAGTACATCTCTGATTTATGTAAAGCTTATAATACATAACATATAAGTGTGGATACAAGTAAGATAAGGGTTGTAGTTTTTTTATCCTTTTGGATACTTACCGATTAGTGTCTATACTAAAATATATGAGAAGTTAATATTTGTTCTCATTTATACATTTAATTTCTTGAGTCTCCATGACATGACATTCTCATGCGATGGGTGACACGTACCTAAGGGAATTTGAGTTTGAACAAGACAATGACTATTAAGAATAAAGTCTAATGAGAATATTTGTTGTGGTAATATGGCTTAATGATTAATATTAATTTTAAACTTATACAGATGTCATATACAAGGGAAGGTAACCTAAGCCCTTCAGTGCCCAGGGTTCGAGCCAATATACCAATATTTATTTAAAATAATTTAATCTGTTCCTCAGTTGTAGTGATTAATGTGTTCATCTTATATGTGCTTGATATGTGAGATGACAAAGAGATTTGTATTTCATTAATCTCATTTAACAATTTACTTATGGAAAGTAAGTATACATTTCTCAGTAAATGTATATAGTGTATTTGATAGTGTTACTAAATACATACTTGATAACAACTTTAATTAAAAATGTAAGTTACTCTTAACAACATGTACACCAGTTACATACATGGGTTATTCACATTACAGAAAAATGAATATTGAGGAATATTGAATATTGATGAAACATGGATAACAAGGTTGAAATTAAATAAGGAATTTAAGTGAGTAATGTGTTCTTATATTAATAATATATCAACAAAGAAGTCAATTTACACATTTAATACTTACTTCTCAACTTATTTGGATGCGTGGTCGCGTTGCATGATTTGATTTGTACCATAAGGTTAAGTATATGAAGCATTGCAATATCTGAATAACTCTTAATAAATATTTAAAGGATGTTTACATCTTGAATTTCGACATATTTCAAATCTACGTCTACACAAGTAATTGTAACACTTAGGACATTGTGATGACAATGATTAAAGTTAAAGCTTATTATTTACCCGTTGGCTCTAGAAATTGTTGCAAAGGAAAGCGGTGATTTATTCACGATTTATGATGAATGTTTCGAATAAAACATTGAACGGTTGAAATAATGACTTAAATTCAAAGAATATGTTTCAATTCAGTTCTAATTAATAACATTGACCTCGGTAATTAAAAGTTCTAATTTCGAGTCATTTGACATATACGAAATTTATTAGACTACCTATTGCTAGTATATGGCTAAATGTATGTGTCAGTACGAGCTGACCTTAATACGAATAATGATTATATACTAAATGTGTCATTTGTGAAAATTTGTATAATGCTGACTATGTCACAAGTTCACGGACATGTTTGTCTATTTGTGTACGGTTGAATCAATAAATCATTTCAATAAATACTTGATTAATTTGAAATTGCATTTTAATATGGTTAAAGTAAAAAGTAATAAATAATTACTTCAATATAGCAGACAAGTTATTAATGAATATTACTAATGAAAATACATGATAGTGGTTTACTAACTACAAAGGATTCGTTATTACATATTATTGTCTTAGGTAATCACAAGAATATAAGTCATATTGGAATAAAGTACTGAAGAGAATGAAATTTGTAATGAAGTACTTAGTACTTACCTGGTACCTGCCTGGTAGTACCTACCTGATGGTAACTAGAATTGTAATAAATACCTATCTACTTTCTATACAGGTCAGAAAAGGCAAGTAATTGTTAACACACATTTAGTTGTGACATGCTGGTTGATCATAGATGAAAGTTATTAGCTACACTAATAAATCTGATTATTTAATATCTATACATATGATCTAGTTGAAATCGAGCATTATTCATCATGATCTAAGGTTCATGTGTGAAATGATTGATCATACCTACTTTACCTATTTACACTTGAAGAGTTAAATATTCTTCAGATTATGAAACTGAACTGTAGACGTGACAAGAATCTGTCACCAGATAAATAAAATCATATATTGATTTGAAAATTGTTGGTAATATATCCTGTTTATACTACGCATGCAACATTTAGTACAAAAATAAAGTAGACTGTTTCCTGTCTACATTTCTCACAACGCGAGAGAAAGGAGGAGAAGACGTATTGATAACACTTTTTATGAAAATTAATGGAAAGTACAGAGTTAAAAGAAAATTAGAACCTTATGTTTACACTAGCTATGATACCCGGCTTCGCTCGGGAGTTGATATGAGATTACGTGGTAGATGAAATAAAAAAACATACTATGACGTAAAATGTAAAAAATATATTTTGAAAACATTTTCTATATTTATATGTATTTACATTTTCTCATTATTTACACTACTTGTTTATAAACAACATTTTTCATTTTATTGTCCGGGGTATATATATATAAATTTTTCGAACTTCCTACTCTTGAGCAAGCTACATATAGCTGACCGTGAGAGAAGCAGGATTCTTTGAGGTTGATGCCACAATATTTCAAAGTTTGCCCTTGCGCTTTGTTAATTGTAAAACTAAAGGCTAATTTAATTGGAAACTGCAATCTTTTAAATTGAAATGGCAATTCAGAAGAGATCAGTGGTATTCTAGGTATAAATACTGTGTGTCCTTTGTTCTTTCCAGAAATAAGTTCAGCTTCAATGCAATTCGATAGCTGTTTTACGATCATCCTCGTTCCATTACATAGTTTTGGGGAGTTGAGATTTCTGAGTAGTATGATTGGAGATCCAATTTTCAGACGAAGGCAGTGTAATGGCATTCCTGGTACTTGTAAAGAGTTTAGAAATTCAGTAGGAAAGTTGACACTTTCTTCAATGGATACCATCGTGTCGATCGATTTATATACTTTCTCTTCACCAGGTATTTTCTTTAGAATATTAAAATTGATATCGTCAACAATATTATTTTTAGTGGCCAAAATTGCTCTTTGAAATAACCACTCTACGTTGGTATAGTTCTGAATAATATTTGGATAAATTTTGTCGATTAGTTCGTTTTCAGTAGTTGCTATGTTACAGAAATCACTATTGAGTTCAATGAGGCCGGTCGTTTGGTCAGTAGGATATGTACCTTCGCCTATTTGTAAAAGTATTTTAGCAAAATGTGCTGTTGTTTCATCTTTTGATAATTCAACCCTCATGTTTTTTGTTAATTGCAGTATTTGTACTTGCGGCCAGAGATGTGACTTTTTTAAGCATGCATTGATCTCGTCTGCTGGTGTTGGTTTGGGAATAACTGGAAGTGTTTGTCGGAAATCTCCTGAGAGTATGAGTAGAGCTCCTCCCATCATTTCAGAGTTTTTTCGCAATTCTTGTAATGTTCTGTCCATGACTTCTAGTGATTTTTTATGGGCCATGGTGCATTCATCCCAGAAGATAATTTTAGCATGTTTTAGAAGTTGACCCCGTCCAGATGTTCCTGAGATTTTACATACCGGGAATTGTTGTTCGGCTATATTCAACGGTAGTTGTAAGGCAGAATGGGCAGTTCGTCCTCCTTCCATAAGTGTGGCTGCAATGCCGGATGATGCTATAGCCAGTGCGATGTGTTTTTCAGCACGTATTTCCGCCAGTATTAGATTTATTAGAAACGTTTTACCGGTGCCTCCTGGTGCGTCCAAGTAAATAATTCCACCAGTGTTGTTATTTATTCGGTTCATTATAACGTAAATTTTTTTTTGATTGTCATTGAGGAGTGGTTTGTTGTGAGCAATGTATTCAAGTAGTTCATTGGCGTTGTAGCTTTTTTCCTTTGTAATTTCGTAGTTTAGCACACTGAAAGTATTTCTTTGTGGTGCTGGCATTCCAATTTCTACTAAGGTCTGGTTATTTATTGCTAAACATTTATCTTCTAAGCGAATGAGTGTTTCATTGAAGATGTCGTCATTGAATTCTATAGTCAGTTCTGGATTAGCTTGTCGGATTTGGTACAATATATCATCACTCATATTCCTTTTGAAAGAGTCCCATAGCTGTTTTGGGTTTGATGGGTTACATGTTGTTAGAATTATGGCGAATAACTCTCGAATTTGTTCAGCTGAAGCTGTGAGTGTGGCTTCTTGTAGTGTTAATTCCCAGTGGTTATAGTTTTCCAATAATCCTAAACGTTGACATGCTTCTCTGTAAGTCTGGCATATGTAGCCGTCAATAGTCCTGAGATCTGTGAAACTTGTTGGTCCCCGTATTTCGTGTAACAACATTCGGAGATAGAAACATTCGGCATTGTTTGGATGTACAGTGTATACTCGACCTATTGCGTTAGTTTTCATTATTTCTGGATGACCCTCTTCTGGCATTCCTTGTTTTCGTCGTTGAAAAATTTTCCTTGTTTTGTCCCATGTATAATAAATAGTGACGTCGACATACAGTAACGTCTTTGCGAATGGATCCGTTTGGCAAAGTTGGAAAAAAGCTGTTAATGTTGTGTTCTGAGGTGGTTCGCTTGCAATTTTTCTAGCCGAGTCTTTTGTGAAGTAAACTCTCTGTCCATTCTCCAAATGTACTGCTAGATGTTGCACAGCTGGTTCGCGTTCGTGTATGGGAAAACTAAAAATCCTCCACGCTGCTTCGTTACTGTTGATGTATCTTCCCATTTGGTACATGAGGATTTCATCATTTCTATTATTTTGTTCGCTATTTTGGACTATTTGAAATACTGCCATATCACTACCTTTGTTTACGTACTTACATATATATTTAATAGATTTTACTGAATTGCAATATTCAACGTTTATGTGTGCTTGGAACATTTTGGAAAGTAGTGGGTTATATGGTACTACCCATTGATTATCTATTTCCAGTTCGTCTCTGCCTTGTATTCGTATTTTTGCTGTGAAGCCACCGTTTTTCGATGATCGTCTTCTATATTTGGGATAGCCGTCATCTTCAGTTTTTGTATCGTCCAAGTATGGTTTTGGATATTTTTTTGTACACTTTCCATCACTCATGCATGGCGCATTGAAGTTTAATGGTCCACATGGTCCGTGAATCATGTTTTTCACTACTATGTTGTATAGTTCCGGATCATTTTGTGGATTGGGAAATTCAGCTTGGATGATTTTGTCGATATCCGTGGGATAAATTTTATCGTGTAGCCATATGAGATTGTGTGAGTGAGGTAATCCTCGTTTTTGCCACTCGATTGTATACATCCAGCATCTAACGGTTCCAAAGATGTGGTATTTTGTGATGACTTCAATAAATCTTATTTGTTTTTGTCGAAAAACTCGGGCTATCATGTCGTGTCGATCCATGGAGGTTTGTCCGTATTTTAGTTGTTCTTTGATTTCTGGCCATGATGAGTTGCATGTAAATGTTATGAAGAGATCAGGTCGTCCATATTTTCTTACGTAGGTCATGGCATCTTGAGTATATTCGTGCATATGTCTTGGACTTCCTATGTATGATGAGGGTAAGATTACCATTGTTCCAATATCGTCAATATTGCCGTCATTTATGATCGCATCTCGAAGGTGGATGTATTCTTCTGTGCGTAGTTTCTTCTGATTCAGTCTTATGTAAAGCATCCGTTCTGCTTCTATTTTTGCGTACATATCTACCAGAAATTGTTGGAATAAACGGCGAGTGTTGAGAATGTGATTGTATATTTCATTGTCTCTGATCATTAAGCGGTAAGCATAGAACTCCTTGGAAGTGACTTTTTTGTTTGTTTCTATGCCTGTTTTAGGATGAATTTGTTTTATATTGAAATGATAACCATCCTCTCCGTGCAGAAATATTAACGGATATTGAAGAGCATCATATGAACGGTGTGTCTCTGCAATGCGTTGTAGTCCTTTTCTTCTTCGTTGTACAATTATGTCACGGCTTGTATTTTCATTGTCCACAATTACGATGGCGACTTCATCTATCTGAGGTGCATTAAATCTACGTTCGTGTTCTCCACGTGGTCTTTTATCGGCTCGAATTACAATTTTATAGTCATCAGAAATCATGCGGTCTAGTGTTGTTTTGAATATGTAAATCAGTTGATTGTATTTGTGTAAGATCCTCTGTACATCTTGTATTATTTCGCGTTTCAATCCAATAAAAAATGTACATCGTTGATCAATTTCGTTTTCTTCATTTCCGATGAAATATACTTGCAGAAATTTATAGTCATCGTTAGGCATTGGTAGTAACGATCCAATTTTGTGATAAATTTGCCCTTGAATTGAAAATACATATTCAAATTTGTCTCTATTAGTGTCAGTCGAAGTAACACCGAAAGAAGTCATTTGAAAGCAGGAGTTGTATGATCTTATATTTTGAAGAAAGTGTTTTGATTCTGGTGTTTCCCCGGTCATGTAATGCAGAAATTCCTGTGGAGGTGCTTCCAGTGGTGGTAATCGAATTTTTCCATTCATGCAACAGAGACCTGGTGTTTCTTTACTGAATTTTTTCGCGTGGCAAAATTGGCAAATGTTATTCATTTTTCCGATCACAACATATTTATGATCGTAATATTTCTTCGTCGGTTCGTAGTGGAATGCTTCCTTTGTTAGATTATCTTTTAAAATGCTCGATTCTTCAATACTTTTATTTTCTTTTCTTTCTTCGCTTTTTCCGCTTCTCAGGGTGCTCATTCTGATTCGTTGATTTTGTAAACGTGCTTCGCGCTCTTCTTCCGTTTCATTTCTTCGATTTTCTTTTTGTTTCCGCCGTTTCGCTGCAGAACTGGCAAGATCTCCACCTTTTTTACGTCTAGGCATTGTATTCTGTAAAATATAAATTAAATGAACATTTTATAGACAAATATATTGTTACGTAAACGTGGAGCACGTTGAGACAAAGAAAAAAAAAAATTAATCTTCAAGCGGTCGCGCGATATTTTGTTTACGGCCAAAGTATATAGAAGGCATCGATTCAACGCCGCGCGACTACTTGAAAGTTAAGGAAATTACAATTAAAAGAAAAAAAAACCATTAGAATTAATTAAATACACTATTAAAAATACTCACATTTGATATTTCACAATAAAGGCTCACAGATAACTTTTTTCTTCTTCGCTTTGAAATCGAGAATTAATTAAACACACTATTAAAAATACTCACACGTGATACTTAGAAATCGCTTGTTTCGCTGTTCAAATCAAACTAACTCTGGCGGGTGACACCGGGCTCTTATATATTCAGAAAGCTAGGCTCTAGGATATTCGAGAAAGTTGGCGCTAGGATATTCGAGAAAGTTTGGGAATAATCGTTCGTTTAAGTCCATATTGTGTACAATGAATGAAATTCAACTATTCGACAACAGATGGCGCCACTTTGGACAATGAATGAAGTTCAACTACTCGACAACAGATGGCGCCACTACACTCACTTTCCGAGTTGAAGGGTTGGAAAAGCCCTTATATCTTTAAAGACACACCCTTTCGTTAAAACGGGAACTTTCTTGTTCGAGGGGGAATAAAGGGCTATCACACTATATAAGTCCCTTTATCGTGCTGGGACTCCTTTTTAAGTTTTATCGGCACGCACATTTTCTCAACTTAGTTTTATTATATATAATGATAATGATGTATGAATGTACAGTCAATCTTTAAATACCTACTAAAATCATTCTAAAATACATATATTCTATAAAGGTGATATGGTATAAAATACTTACCTTACATATCATTTTGTAACGCTGTAAAAGATGTGGTTTAAATTAATGATTGATGACAGAGGTCCATGGGATGGACGCTCTGACCGTCCAAAGAGAACAAAATATATGTAAAGATTAACGAAAAAATCTATTCCACTTTGGATCGTTCTCAAGTGAGATAATGAGTTGTGACTTGACTAAGTGAAAGACTTTTCACATTAAAATATTACTGTTTGAGGATCAGTATATAGAACACCTATAAATAATACACTATCTTTGAACATTTCACTTTGGTTTACATAAAGAAAATTTTCGGTATTTGGAATTGATGATTCAATAGTATTGCACACACGGATAGCAATAATTTCGATGCACATGGCATTAAACTGAAAATGTAATTTCATGAAACGTAGATAACAACAGTATAACATAATATAGCTTGTCATTGATAGATGCAACCATATTGAACGCAAAGGGAATGCCTGCTTCAACCGGATCTACTTATTATGGATGTATCTATCTTGGATGCAAGCAAAATCAAGTAAATATAGTTGGGCAAGAATATGTACTAATAATGCAAGTAATTAAGTAAAATCTATGTAGTGGTAAATATATAGTCGAGTATGGCTAAATATCAAACAAGAGTTCTGTTCATATTTCAAGAATTTTCTGATCTTTAGATAGAATCGTGCGCTGATAGATACCTACATATGTATTGAGTGGTTGAATAACAGTATCGTGATAAGTAGATACATGGTCTATAGATTCACATGAACGATATCGTTATAAAAGTAACTATTGGACATTTACAGTATGGATATGGAAATCAACGTTTAATTGTAGTTGATCTAAATAATAAATAAACACAAGTATGATATAATAACCCAATGGAAAAATAGATTACCAAATAAGTACCATAGATAAAATTTAAGGCAACATTGTATGCTGTTGATAAATTTGGATACCATCATATCAAATTCAAGTTAAGTGGTACCAGTTACTGTAAAAGTAAAGCATTATAAATACAATCTTATAAAGATACAGTATTACACTATAAATGATTATTGCGAGTACATGTTTGAATTAATTTGCTTTCTACTGACGATAAGTCACTAAATGATACATAGGATCGGAATAAGGTCGGATCCCATATTTTGTCAAACCTGTTGAATTAAATCTGGTAGTAACTCGCGTACTTAGAAATGATTGTACTCTACGACCTAAGTTAAAATAAAGTTTGAATTTGTTGATGTACTTTTAATAGTTTCACGTTGTATAAGCGAACAAAGTAACTACCACAGTCAGTAGCTATGTTCAAGGTAGAAGGATAATTTCTACTGTGATAGAGCAGTTAAATAAGTCAATTTGTTAACCTACCAGTGGAATAAATTAAATTAAATTATTTGTGACTGTATTTCATAAAACATTTCAATCTAGTTTATGTATAAATTTGTACAACTGTCGAATTCTATCCTATTGGTAATATAAAGGACTAGCTTTTGCCCGCGGCTTCGCTCGCGTTAAATTCGGGGTAACACGGTTCCCCTTTGCCCTCCGTAATGCTCCATACAAACTTCCACCCCCCATTTTAGGGAAGTGGGGGGTTAGAAAGAGACAAAAAGTAGCCTATGTCACTCTCCATCCCTTCAACTATCTCCACTTAAAAAATCACGTCAATTCGTCGCCCCGTTTTGCCGTGAAAGACGGACAAACAAACAAACACACACACTTTCCCATTTATAATATTAGTATAGATTGTGAAATGATTTAAAGCTTCCATAAACGACTTTTTCGCTTGTTGGGGAGAGCTGTCGAGCACATACTAATAACAAGTAGAGGATGTCGACAGATTATATAGATTGCCATCCGAATGTAAGAAGTTCCATACTATCAATGAGAATAAAGCTATGGATGGATTAGTTAATGCATAAATGAGACACTAAAAATATTATACAATAATGGCATAGGAAAGTGGATAACATAGTCTGAAATAAAATAACGAAAATAATTGAAGTCAAATAAGAGTAAAAGGATCACAATGCATTTAACATTTAGATGTTATACGTTTCGTTGAGAGTTGGAAGTAACTTTATTGTGGCACATTATACCTTTGAAATCAAACTAAGCTAATAATTAAGGAAGAATTCCTAACTTCCGTTAAAATTATTTTTTGGAATTGAGTGTCTGGAAGGGATTTGATATGGAACTAGTATTGATTAAATGTTGCTTGATTATTTTCTATAAGGAATTAAATTTGCAAATTTATAAATTACTTAGTCATATGAACGATGACATACAAGGGACAAATTAAAAGAAGTTCTAACAATCGGTAAACGATGCTCATTAAAACCATACCGATTATACTTCGATAACCATAATTGAATCTTAACCTGACTCTGATTAACAAGAATCGTAACAATTAAATAGAAGTTCGGTGCAGCTTCTGGTGTGCACTGAAAGAGAGAAAGTCAAGATACTACTATTCTGGGGAGGCGAGACTGCCATGAATGTCTTTGTGAGGTCGGCCTCAGAATGGTAAGGCTGGACCCGCTCTGAGGAGGGGTAGAACGCGCTCTGCGGAGGGGTAAGGAGTGATAAGAACTTATCCAGAAGAGCGTCACTTTCTTTTTAGTCGGGAGTGTCGCGACGATCGATCCGATCCCGACTCGATACGGATAGATCATCTAGCGAAGCCTTAAATATTATGATGGTAGCAGCGTTCTGGAACGCTCCTTTAAACTCAATTGTCTGTGGTAAGAAATACGCCGACTTGTTGCAACTTGAACAGAAACATGAGGTCTTGGTTGTAAATACGTTTCTTTATTGGAAAGACATTGGTGATTTTAATTCCTGCAAAAGTATCTATTTATTGTGAAAGTGCTAAGTTAATAAATAGTGAAACCAACACGCCACCTGCCAGCCTCTCCTTCAGCCGAAAGCTAAGTATATAAAAGAGAACAAATAGTTCCAAACAATAACATAATGCCATCAGGAAAAGCAATTATACAAAACATTCCTGGTACTATTTGGATATATTTCTGATAGAAATGTGTATTACAATTGATAACGATTTGACTGAGTCTATAATAAGAATTGTTAGCGTTAAAAGGAATAATGACATACCGATTTGGGAACATAAACAACTAAACGAATTCCCAATTTAATCTGAATATATCCTTTCAATCTGGATATATTTTATACTGATAATATGACTTAATGATAATAATAATTGAGTATATCATGTATCAACTGCTATGTTTGCAACTGATGCCATCCCGGGGGGAGTACGGAGACCGTAAATTATTTGTCTCAGTGGGTCGGCTCCTGGGATGAGGAAACTAAACCTGCTCCAGGCAGATGAGGATCCGTAGGGATAAGACGCTGTTAGGGCCGGTATCGTCCCTCATAATCGACGGATTATGAACAGATATTGATGAAGCCGTAATTGGTATATTCCTTGGCTTGTGGCGCGTACTATAGACGTGAGCCAGACATTGGATTAGCGTGGGGCTTGTCAATGTCCAAAAGGGTCTACCATAAGCGATATATTTCCAGGTAGATCAGATAAAAGGAGATCTCACCAGGGTAAATGTTCTGATCCGTAAGAAGGTATATTCCAGTGATATTACAATATCCTAACAGAGTAATAAGTGAGATCTCAATTCAAGGTTGATAAATGTAAAGATAAAGAGTACATAGATGTATAGAAAGAGTATGTTTAGTGACTCACACATGACTCTCATACATAAAAATACTTTTCCAACAGATGGACGACGTGGCGAGGTGTGGGCTCATCTAGGCGCGTCTGGATGAGATGCACACCGTCGCAGCTACTAGAAATTGGAGCAGGTATGAATTGGACCCTAACTATAGAGCTGACGCATATGAGTGTAACTTATAGAGACAATAGATTCCTTATCGGGATACATAAACTTACTACAGCTAATCTAATGAACTTCAGGCAGATGCTATGTAACATAAACCTCTTGTGGCTGTCGTGCTATCCCCAACGATGGCCACAACATCAGTGCGATTACGTCAACGCTTTGTAATAAGCTTAAGGTCCGAGTTTTCCCGATGGCGATGACGTAATCTAGCCGTGAAATGCAGATGCAATAGGGTCATCGCCACAGTGAAAAAGTAGTGAATTTGAATTTATAATTTCTTACTTAATTAATGATTCTAACCATTACAAATCTACTGTATATCATTCAAACGATGGTATATTTCCGGGAAGGTCCAGCGTGGCAAACCACCCTGTATATTATATTACTTTTTTGTGCGCAAGCGTGTGGATATTAGGTAAAACTAAATCGTACAGGTAGGTATCGTAGGACAGAAAAATCTGGCGACGGATCTCCGAAATAATTTAAAATATTTTTTTTACTGTCTTATTTTAAACCATTAACCGTAATTATGTAAGGAATTTATAAAGGCTTTTTTTTAATTTATTTTTTACATAGTTGGTAGGTGATTATAATTAGACATCAAGTATTTTCATGTTATTATAATCCATGACAATTCTACGTAATGACTTTTCTCTTTAACAAGTGCAATGAAACAATAGATACGCATGAACAAACCTTATCGAACCATAAGGCAGCGGAATACATTTCGGAAACTGCTGGAAACTTCTGGAAGGTAGCCAAAAGTTGGAGAAAGCGATTATTACGGTAATTTGCGAACACCTGTGTTAATGTACGATGCGTTAATCTATTCTAGAAATGAAACTTACTTATTTGAGTGTTTATGGTACGAGGTCTAGCGTGTAAAAGAAGTTGGAGCTTCTATTTTAGGAGAAAAGTTTACACATTACCGCGAACGTATTGGCGATCGGGCCAAAAAGATGAACTTACGAATGTAAATACGAGAAGAAAGTGTATTAGGTTATAGTTTTTCTATTAGCAGTTTTAGTTCAATTGTTATTTTGATTTTAATTTGACGTTGATCAGAATTTGAACTGTTGCAAATTGAAATGAAATGAAAAATGTTTATTCGGTGTAAAGAAGAGAGAAATACATGAAATGTACAAAAAAAAATTACTCCAAAACGGTTGCCACTCAGCATGAGGCATGACAGGGTAGCCACAACGCTGATTTTCAGGGCAACCAGAACTTAAAAACTATACTTAAGAGTCTGGTAAAGTTTTTTTCCGTATTCGCTCAACTTTTTGATACTATTTTACAGTAACTAAAAATACTACTATCAGTTTTTAAACATATTTTGAAAGATAGTCTCTTTTTAAACGGAATAAGTGGAATACTTTTTTTGATTTTCTGTTTTATTTATAAATAATTTACCTTAATCTAACAGCTGTATTCAGTACAGTAAATTATATACTTGACACATTGCAGTCCAAAGGTGTCGATTCATTGCATTGAAAAGGTGTGTGGTGTGTGAAAACTTGCCAAGTAACATTATTAAAAAGTACTGAAAATAATAAATGTTATCAGGAAACTGCTAAAAAAACCGGTGTGCGTTTCTCTGACTATTATAATTTTAGGTATTTCTATGTAACGTGATACTTATTCAAAATGTACCTTAAAAACTGCTGGAAATCAAGTGTGAATTCCTATAACTATTTATGATTTGAGGTATTTTTATGGAACTTGGTACTTATTCAGATCTCACTTCTTTTATAGGCGAAGCATTCCCATAGTATCGAACTTGGCAGCCTTTCACATTTATGTTTTTGATGGGATTTCATTTATTTTTGTTAGGTGTAGGTTCTTTATTACTTTTTTATCACTTTTGCTTTAGGAAATGTCTCATTCCACTTCAACCTATAAAATGTACCTACTTACATATAATTACATACATCAATAACGTACTTTATTCTGTTTGTAAGTACGCTACCTACATAGATAATTAATAACTTGGTAATACCTACCTACCAGTAGGTATTATAATTGGTGGCCTATTATGTAGCCCTAGAAGTGCACCATCCCATCTCATCCCGTGGCGTATCGGAGGGTGAGATGGGCAGTAGTATATATAATTCCATCTTAGAGTATATATGATTTCCATGTTCTTGAATCTGCGATTTTATTAGTTGTAAAATTAGAAATTATTTAGACTATGCGAGAAAAAATAGTCTTTTCATTTTTGTTTGACTGATTTAGCGCACCTAGTGTACCTAGTGACCTGCTTTGCACTTCGTAAATCGTAGGTTCGGTTCCCGCAACAGACACACACAGAGTGGTGAACAATTTTATTGTTCTTGTCTTTAAGACAAACATGTATTGTCTTAAATTGGTATGTACCTAAATTTAAATAAGTCTTATCTCATTTCCACTCCATACCTACTTATAGTAGAACAAAATTACACATTCGTTGTTTTCGAAACTGACTCACACTTGGCCGTTTTCAGATTTTTACTTTATTTCGACCTAAAGACAAACCTTCGAGCCAAATTTCAGGTCGGTACGACCATTGGAAGATAGACCCATTTAGTTCATTATGACTTCATTGAAGAACAAAGTTACACCTTCGCTATTTTTAAAACTGACTCACACTTGGCCGTTTTCAGATTTTTCCCTTTACTTTGACCTTAAGACCTATCTCCATGCCAAATTTCAAGTCAGTACGACCATTGGAATTGGTCTAGGTTTTTGATGAGTCAGTGAGTCAGTGAGTGAGTGAATAGTAAAAATAGCGATTTTCTGACGTCAATATCTCAAGAACTGCTATAGGTAGAATAATGAAATTTTGTATTCTAGACAATTAAGGGGATGTCAACAGACACTCGAAATTTCATATGCGTAGATAAAATATGTTTTGAGTTATAGGGTGGTCGAAATTGGCCCGAAATGGTTCGTGTAATATAACCCACGGCCGGTGTGTCGCTTTTTTTTGCTCGAACTTGGCGGACACACTGCCGTGTGTCTAGATATGTAAAATATATAAATACATTGGAAAATTAGTCGTTTAATAAATAAGTGGAACAGTTTTTTTTTCATTTTCATAAATATTTTTTAAGCAAGAGTAGGTTTACCTAGAGCAATTTTAGGAAAAAAATGCCGAAGTGTAGGTAGCATTTTTGGTAATGTATTAAAGTATTTCATAAAATAATTATGTAGAAATATACTTGGCTTTGTTCTTTAATCAGACAATATAAAATATATTGGAGGGCATAACAAATAATAATAAAAAATCAAGGGACAAGTTTGCACGAATTAACGTCCTCACTAAACAAGCTTTGCAAGAATTGAGTTTTCGGGTATTAAATAATAATAAATGTGTACCAAAAGTATTTTTTTGCAATAAGAAGACTTCAAACTATCTTATCAAATGCAATTCACGTGCGCTATTTCATTAATAGCGATTTTCGTTTTCAAATCGTTACTAGTGCCAACAATATTTCCAGTTTACATTCAAGTCACTGCAACCCCACTCGACCGGTTTAGAAATTTTAAGTAAAAAAAAAACCGGCCAAGTGCGAGTCGAACTCGCGCACCGAGGGTTCCGTACAAACCTATAACAAGCAAGAGTTGTAGTATGTTTATCACTAATTTGAATTTAATACCTCTACGCGTTTACGAGGAAAAAGGTAGTAAGTTTAAAATTAAAAAAAAAAAATTTTTATGATTTTACTCAAAATGTCTACTTTTCGTAATTTTTCCTTTGTTTGTGCTATATGAAGTTTCTTCGTGCCAAGTTTCAAGTTTCTGAGTTTACGGGAAGTACCCTTTAGGTTTTGAGTTTCTTGCGAGTACTACGTTTCAAAATATGCGACTTAAATTGCTATTTCTTTTGAATGCGTTGAGATAAAAGTTTAGTTTTGCTATATCTGAAAGGTCCTATAGCCCTGAGTATTTGACATGAATTTCAATTGAATACCTCCACGCGTTTACGAGGAAAAAGGTACTAAGTTTAAAATTAAAAAAAAAAAATTGTATGATTTTACTAAAAATGTCTACTTTTTGTAATTTTTCCCAAATTTTAAGTTTCAGTTCACGGGAAGTACCCCGTACGTAGGTTTTGAGAGTGCCGAAAAACTCTAAAATTTGCAGCATAAACGACTGTATCTTTTGATTGCGTTGGCTTTTAAATTTGATTTTTTCACAGCTCTAAGGGACAATAGACTTGAATATTTGATATAAATTTCAGCTTGATACCTCCACGCGTTCCTGAGAAAAATGGTCTTGACAGACAGACAGACAGACAGACAGACGGACAACAAAGTGATCCTATAAGGGTTCCGATTTTTTCTTTCGAGATACGGAACCCTAAAAAACATGCCATTTAAAACACAACATTCAAGTTCAGTACATTTTACAATGTATGAATTGCATAAGATTACACACCGTTTGAGGTGTTTACTCATACAACAAAAAATTTGGCTTTAAGACCCTTCGAAATGTCCTCAGGAAGACGCCAACTAAAGGCCCACGGAGAGCAACAACCTATTCTCAATTCCAATAATATAAATACCAACGACCGTCATAATTACGATTCTCTTCTATTATTTGTAGATGCTCGTATTGGCTCCGGGGCATTACAATGATGTTTTATTCAGCCGATCGATACCATAACCTAGGAACGATGGGTTCAGTCACAAGAATTATGTGACATCACTGCCATGAGCCGTGGGCCGTAATATAACTTTAAAACACATTTAGACCAACTTCAATACAACTCCAATGCATTAACCACGCAATTTAAGTACAGGGGTCGTATTCTAACTTTAAAACAAGTATAGACACGATCCAACTTCAATACAACTCCAATGCATTAAGTACGCAACATAGCTAAGCGCCTAAATGTCTGAATCAGAAATATCAGACTTTGCTTGTAAATTATTGCAACGCAACTCCAATACAACTTCAATGTTGGTTGATTATTTGTTGTGTGTTGGAGTTATGTTTGCTGTGTTTGTAATGTGTTGTCTATGTATTTTAAAATTATAATATGGCACCTGCTAGCGCCTAAACGTCTGAATCAGAGTTTGCTTGAAAATTATTCCGATGCAACTCCAATACAACATATTGGTTGATTATTTGTTTTGTGTTGGAGTTATGTTTGAAATAGATTGTGTTTTTAATGCATGGTTTGTGATTTTAAAATTAGAATACGGCACCGTGTTAGAGTTACGAGTTGTGTTTTTAAAAGCGATCGTTTTTTAAATCGATGTTCCGAAAGAGGATCTCAATTCATTGCTTATGGGTCCTCGTTTTTCCATCAAAAACAACTATTTTGCGATCACTCGTCTGTCCCAGCCAATTTGCTCCGATAAAAAGGGTCCTGATTTTTTAACAATAATAATGAAATACAGATGACAAAAAAATAATCTATAAGAGATCCACGGTCAATGGTGAGTCGGACTTTAAAAAAACCATTTTAGTTACGAAAGGTAATACTTTATGGTCACTCCATAATTACTTTAAAGACACACACTGAATTAGAAGTCAAAATACAACACCTAAGTACCTACAATATTGTTTAATATCGTATTTTGAAAATAATTTAATTCAGTCAATGGTTTGCGCCGAAAATATTGTATGGAAACGTCATATATATAGAATTCAAGAAAAACCGGCCAAGTGCGTGTCGGACCACGCATAATAGAGGGTTCCGTACCTTCAATGGAATAAGAACCAAACTAATACTAAAAGGTCGCATCTATTCTGATGCCTATGGAAGAAGTTTTTTGGAGATAGCTGAAAAATTGCTGAACCGATAATGTTCAAAACATTGTATTTTTGTAAAAAAATACAATAAGGCGCATCTTCTCAATTTTTTTCATATTTTTTGGACTTACGGTTCAAAAGTTATAGGGGGGATACAATTTTTATGATTTTTAAAGGGATTATTTCTGAAAATATTTAAAGGTAATTTTCAAAGACCTAACGATTTATGTGCATCATGTTGATATTTAGTTTTTTTTTACATGTATGGAGCGGCCCCCAAAAAAAAAAGTTTTTCTGCAATTTTATTACATAACTTAGTAGCGGCATACAAAATCCACATTATGTCTAAATTTTATTAAGATACGTCTTATAGTTTCCGAGTAAAATCCGGAAGGACGGACGGACAGCCGGACATTGAAGAAACCATAAGGGTTCTGTTTTTGTCATTTTGGCTACGGAACCCTAAAAACAACAGGACCATTCTGGTTGTATTCACAAAACGTATAGTTCTATCTTGAGTAAGTGGCTAGTATATGCGTAACTTGACCTCCATATTCGTAGTATTCACACTTATCGGTAGTCTTGCTTACGCTAGCCTAATTTTAACGAAGTATTATAAATATTATTTGAAACAGGATATTTACCATGTATATTTGTGTTTATGAGCACCCGATATTTCGGCGCAGTTGCATGCACCATCATCACGGAGTAACACCGAACTCCGACTCCGACTCTTAATATTTATAATGTGAATGACCATGTGAGCTTGAAATCATATATTTAACGAAGTACTTTCTCGATTTTTTGTGACTAGGTAGCAATTTCCTAAAAGGCAATAGCCGGCCTGCGTGACGCCTTTTATGTGCTTATCGTATTTCTCGATATCATGGAATTTCAATGGATGGAAAAACCATACACCATCTCATTCAAAACGTTTCACTAATTTTGATCAGAATTCTCATGTCACTCTGTATGTACCTGTTTGATTGAGATTGTCTCATAATCGAACGAGCGGAGCGTAAGCGAAGCAAGTTCTTAGAAACAACTTCTGGCTACTGGGACGTCACGGCATTTCGATGGCTTTTTGATATGGAGAGTTTGTTCTGAGATAACTGAAGTAACGTTTTTCTGATTTTCATAAAATTTTATGGGGTTATAGCAGAGATACATATAATTTGAGAGTTCGCATATGAGCAGGATCAATCAAGGTCTTGTTATATTGGTCTACTCGTTTGCAAGGAAACCGCGAGATCACAGTTTGAGGCGGACTACTAGTATTTATAAATTAAATTTATTTAAGACCTATAGTAATCGCTGGCATCTCATCTCGACTCCTCAACCAATTTCATTTTACGAATATGCTTCTTTTTAATACCCCAGATTAAATTAAATTCCTTGGAAAATACGCAGACGGCATTTCGATATGATATGACAATCATAAACTTAAATTCCTTCATAACGACTTACTTTATTCAAGTTTCATAAAAAAAACTGAAACTAAAGCAAATCCGTTTAAAGTTTTAACCTGAAATTGAATAGGTGAAAAGCGGCATTCAAAATAAAATAGTAATTTCTTAAGTTGGGGCCAGACGGCAGATACCCGCAGATTCTGCTACGTGACCTTGGTTGGAGCGAGTTGTTGAAGCGAGCGGCTACATGGCTGACAACAAACCAACCGCTTCTGCCAATGGTTGGCAGAGCACACCTAGCCACCAAGGGCGTTTAAAGGTCATGTAGAATTTGGCACCAACCGCTGGCTACATGGTTTAAAATCTCTGTTTTCTGCCAAGGTCTCGTGGCAGAGGGCTGTGGTTGTATGCCGTCTGGCCCCAACTTTAATTTGACGCTGGTTCCACATTACTCACTTCAAGTACTTACCGCTTGTAGACCGTAAGCCAGGAACAAATCTCGTTGGTCATCGCGTCCCAGGCGACAACTTGTGAAGTGGTTAATCAAATTTTGCTTGAAAAGTTTTCTGACGCAACTTCAATATATCTTCAATATTGTATAAACATCAAACGGATGTACTCACTTGTATTCAGCCGTTTGACGTTTGTACAGTCTTAGTATGTCTCACGAAAGAATAAATTCAATAACTTCAATCATCATCATTAGTCGTTCCCTCAGAGCTGAGGGTCATGATATCATGTCCTTCTGTTGAATACCAGGTTCTTGCTTCTTGCAGTTTTAATTGCATTGGGTGCAGTGATTTGGGCACACCATCCTGCAGGGAAAGGGCCTCTTAGTCTTGTGCCTTCAACTTTTCCCGTCATGATGATCCTCTCCAGGCTATCCGAGGAGCGTCGAGAGAGGTGTCCGAAGTATGTGAGTATGTGGTCCTGGCACGTCGTCAACAATCGGCGTTTTATGCGTAGCTCCTCTAATATGGATTGATTAGTGCGCATCGTAGTCCAAGGTTTACTCACTTATATTCAGCCGTTTGATGGTGAGCGTCAGGATGGCGGGTGGACCTCGGGAATTTGATCGAATTGTTAATAAAAGTACTGTACCTTTAGTGTACCTCAGTGTACCTTCAGCAAAAATCAGTGTACCTCTTTCTAAAACGAGATTTTTCCAAAAAAAGGTCCACCCGCCATCCTGACGTCAGGATGGCGGGTGGACCTGGTAAATGATACATTAAACCACATATAATGTATGTGGTTATAGTGTACCTTCAGTGTAGCTCCTTTTCAGGAGAGGTATGCAGATTGTTTTTAAAGTTATACAGAGGTACACTGAAGGTGCACTATAACCACATACATTATATGTCCGCCCGCCATTCTGACAGGTGGACCTTTTTCGAAAAAATCTCGTTTTAGCAAGAGGTACACTGATTTTTACTAAAGGTACACTGAGGTACACTGATTATGCAATCTAATTACACACCTTTTGAGTGATAAAGTGCAAGATTTAGCAGGTCCACCCGCCATCCTGACGTCAGGATGGCGGGTGGACCTGGTAAATATGGCTTTACGAAGCTTTATGAAATACGAAAACTTCCATGAAATCTAAAATGCCGTTAATTTACCTGTCCCGCCCTTCATTTACAAATTTTGTTTGTTACTAAGAGGCGAGCTTTTACAGAGGTTTGCTAACTTTTAAAGAATAACGACCATGGAAAGGTCAAGGCGGGTGAAGAGTACATAACAATTTGGTCAATAGTAAAACGTCAAAACGCCGATAGTAATCAGTCACATTCAGTAAAACACGATACATATCGCCATTAGCGTAATGACAATGACGCATTATAATATGTAATTTAATCATTTTGTTCAAATTGCTTAATATGGGTTATTATACAAAATTTAAATGTATATACTTTAGAAATACTACGTTTAGAAATAAAGAAAAAATTGCAAAATTAGGTCTAAGGCACTTAGACGATACTCTAACTCGTGACTAGAGGATACCAGCCCGCCGCGCTAGCAACTAAGCTAACGAGCAAACGAGTTTTGGTGAATTGCAAATGTTTTGTACCCTCTTCCTCCTAGCGTTTTGTCCCAGCTTTTTGCTCTATTGAGCCTGGGGTCCGCTCGGCAACCGAATCCCAAGAATTGGCGTAGGCACCAGTTTTTACGAAAGCGACTGCCATACCATTCAACCCAGGGGAAACTAGGCCTGGTTGGGATTAGATCCGGTTTCCTCACGATGTCTTTCTTCACCGAAAAGCGACTGGTAAACATCAAATTATATTTCGTATATAAGTTCCAAAAAACTCAGTTTTACGAGCCGGGGTTTGAACCCGCGACCTTCGGATTGAAAGTCTGACGTCTTACGTAATGTATATTTTAAATTTTAGGTCTATTCAAGTAACAAGAATATTTACGATAATTATATCAGAAACACGGAAAAATTTACTCTATAAGTTGTTTGATGTCTCATTAACATTATGGATAGTAATTTTGGTAATAAATGTAGCTTCCAACATTTTGGGGACATTTAGTGTAGGTGTTTAGTTTTTTTACAGGTACCTAGAAACTTAAATATATGTGGTGGTGGTGTGGTGGTACAAATAAAGTACTAGGTTAACATTTGCGCTCACACCAGGTTAATTCTGCACCGACCGTGATTTTTGTCATACATTTATTTAGTAACACCTAGGCATTCAATCCTTAACTGGTTAACCCTCAGGTTAAGGTGTTTCAAAATAACATAAAAAACAAAAACACTTAGTAAAAAAAGTAGCACATAATAGTAGATTGTTTGACAAGGGTCTAAAGTAGGCCATATTACCACGAGGTGGTTATTTTCCCGAACGAAGTGAGGGAAAATTGTTCGAGTGGTAATATGGCTTTTAGACCAGAGTAACGCATACTATTTTTCACTTCGATTGCGAGAAAATAAGATAAAAATACTTATTATTTACGCACAATAACTAAACTAAGGTTAAATTATGGTTTAACTTGACGGTCTTTTAATTTTTTTAACATCTTTGACATAGATACAAAATATAAACACCGCGAATAAATGCCACAGACGACGGTAAAATTAGCTCTTTAAAGTAGCTATTAGACATTGCAATTTGTAGGGTCCAACCTGTCGGGTTGGTAGGTGTAATGGTACTTAGGGAGTAGGAATCCCGATCTAGGGCGATCGGCAGTGTCCCGACACCCCGCAGCTGTTTATGGAGGTCGTTAGAGTTATTTTACCTTTTTTATTTATAATGTTAGCCATTTTCTACACATTCCGTCTGGTTTTTTATTAAAAATAAAAGTTAAATTGTGTTAATTCGCTGGTAATTAATATATTTAACTAGTTTTGTATTTAAATTATAGAAGGGTTGGGCAGATGAATTTAGATTCAGGCAGCTCGAGCGGTCATTTAAATATCTATAATAAAAAAACCAGTTTCAGATTTTACTTAATGTGTACTGTTATGAGTAATCACCGTGCTTCACCAAATATTTTTTTTTGATGTTTTGAAGGCATCTCTGTTAACGTTGAGCTAGGGTCGATAGGGACGATTTGTTGGTGAGGTAGGGTCGGTAGGGGCGATTTGTAGGGAAAGTGTAATAAAAATAAAGTGCGTTGGGGCCGACAGGAGTTGGACACAACCGATTGGGCCCTACAAATTGCCATGTCTAATAGCGGTTTAAACAGTTTAAACACGCTTTAAAGCGCTTCCAAAAAATTACAATCTTTTTTAATGATTGTGAAGTAGGAACTAAAAAACACCTCACGTTTTGAGAAATAAATTGAGTTTCCTCATTGGTCGATTTTAACATTGCTGTATTCTGATTGGTTGATATTAAATACAATGTTTTTTAAGGACTTAAATTATTTACGCAGTATACGCACTGAAAAAGTATCTAGCGTTCCGATTAACTTCGATATGTGTTGTGATTGGTGGATTTAATATGGTGAAGTGTTCCGATTGGTCAATTTAAAATGTTTTGTAAATCATAAATATGTATACATTGTAGCCCTAGAGGCTAAATGTACTACTTTAGTCCGTCTTGGTAAGCATAATATGACACACTTTTTGAGCATGAGAAGTGAAAAAAAATGTTCCTACTTTAAAACATAGGTGGGCAAATCAATTTTTGAATGTTGTTTATCCTGTCCCCATTGTCTAAGGGACATCTTTATAGGTACCGTTTCATATAAAAAAAATGTTTGTCCAAGGGACGTAACCATAGCAATGTTCGGCAATAAATAGTTGATAGACCGAGGTATGTATATTATTACTGCGGACTTGCCAAATCTTAATAAAGAAGATAACCTAATAAGATCACTATAAACTTATAAGTATTACCAAAACGATATGGGCTTATCAACAGTAAATAAATAAAGCTACTGTCATTTTATGTAGAAATAACCCAATTGTTATAATAAGGTAATGTTTTGCAAAATGTTTAAAGAAGAGAATTCGTTTTATACAATGAATAACATACATACTTCATGGGCCGTAGTCTAACTTAACACATGCTATAACACGATCCAACTCCAATGGATTAACTACGCAATACATCTATTATATCGCCTAAACGCCTGAATCAGAAATGTCAGAATTTGATTGAAAATTATTCCGTTGCAACTCCAATACAACTTCAATATTGGCTGATTAGTTGTTGTGTGTTGAAGTTGTGTTTGAGATAGATTGTGTTTTAAGGGGCTGACAACAGCTAAATTCCCTCCCTATCTTATTCAGCGCGAGTGAAAGAGAAACACTGTGTTACGATTAGTATGGGAGCTCATTGCAAATTTTACAAAATAATGAATTAAAAAAAACGACGCATTAATTGAGAAATATAAGGCAACGAAGTTTTTAGTATTAGTGTGGTGGAATTTTGTCCTTAGTTACAGACGTATAAGTCAGGAAACTAAAGACATACAACTGTTTAAAGCTAATTTTAAGATGTAACTTTGGAATTATTTTCAATCGAGCCGATTTCGTCCAATCGTGTATCGGACGCAACGAAGTTCTTCCAAATATAACGAATATTAACATACATTTTTTTTACTTTCTCAAAACGAGTAGTTATAGCTGAAACACTGTTTGAGTAAAGTCAATTTGAAGGTCATCGGGTGTTGTCAGCCTCTTAAATGTATTTTTTATGCATTTCAAAATTAGAATACGGCACCATGTCAGGAATACTTGGACATTTTTGACAGCCAATCAATATAGTAATGATGAGAGGGAGCACTCAAGGTTACGTATTGAATAATGAGTTTAATGTATTTCGTATATTTTGTTTCTTGTATAGCAACACAATAGTTTTATTTCACTTTTTAAACACTGGAAGGATGACATAATCATTATATTTATATATATATATATATATATATATATATATATATATATATATATATATAAACAAAGTCGTATAGATTACACCATTTATAACTCAAGAACGGCTAAATCGATATTAATTATGTTAGATTTATGTATATCTCCACCCCGAATACCAGAATAACTATTAAAATGATAAAGAAATAATAAAAAATAGTTGATGGTACGAAGGTCACCGGGTCAGCTAGTTTAATCGTACATAAGCATAAAAAATATATAAACGTAAGTAATCAAATCTAAAATTAAACAGAAATATGGTTCGTTAAATAATATTTGATGAAGTCCTATCCTTTTAATATATTTTTTATAAATTATTAATTTATTTATTTTATTTAATCTTTATTGCACACAAAAAAACTTGGTATGGGTATTGCGAATGTATGTCATCTCGCTCAAATCTGGAGCAGAGCCCAACTGGGGAAGTACCTCCACCTTACAGAAAATCACAGCCAAATAGCATTAAACCCTACTCATAGTGTTGTGTTCCTGCTGGTGAGTAAGGTTGCCAAAGAGCTCAAAGAGAACCCAGTGTGTTGACGATGAGGGACCCTCTTGTTCCTTTAGCCATCAGCACAGTGAGTCCTCCTTTTTGTAAAGGGTCAGCAACGCGCATGTGACACCTCTGGAGTCGCAGGGTCCATAGGCTACGGTAGCTGCTTACCATCAGGCGGGCCGTGTGCTTGTTTGCCACCGTCGTGGTATAAAAAAAACTGTTACAGGCACACCTAGTTGTATAGTGATTTGAGTATTTTTACTGCAGCTCGGGTATTTGCTTTTGGAAAGGTGGAGGCTAAGTCGGGATCTTCGTTTTTTTTTTCGCTTTTTTTTATGTATGTTCGCCGATTATTCAAAAACGACTGGACCGATTTGGAAAATTCTTTTTTTGATTGAAAGGGTATATACTTCACAGTTGGTCCCATTGTAACCAGGTCAGGATCCGATGACGGGATCCTGGAGAAATTGAGGGAACTCTTCAACTATTATAGGCACACCTATAGTGATTTGAGTATTGTTTACAGCAGCTCGAGCATTTGCTGTTGGAAAGGTGGATGCTAAGTGAAGTCGGTTAATTTTTGTTTAAAATAATTTAGTGGCAATATTTCCCTTGCATCTGTAGTACATATATTAAAGTATTATTTTAATAATGTTTAATTACCATTACCATGTCATATAAGTACCAGTACATGCATTTATAACAATAAAAAAATATTGACTAATTATGTAATTTAATAACTTACTTTTTGTATTCACTCTCTTCGTTTCATACTGCAATAAATTTAACAACTCTACAGTCATTTTCAGTCCAACCAGTTTTAAAATAAAGTTAAACCATCACTCCAAAATTAACACACTCACTTTCAACTATCTGCAAAATTAAAAACCTCAATAGTAATTAGTATTCTTACAAGTTTTTTTTCTAGTTTTATTTTTTACTACGAAATTCAAATACGAAAGTTCTAACACTACGAATACTTTTCGCACTTTCGTAGCGTTCGTAGCGCAGACCGCCGTGCGGCTACATCGGGCTACGCCGTAGCACTGGCCCGTAGCAACGCGTAGCGTGTCGGAGACTCGGACTTTTCTTTTTTTTATTTAAGGCCAGAGTCGTGTTTGTTTTCGTGCAGGCTTGACAGGAACTTGATCGAATACAAATTGCACTTGTGTTTTATTATTATTTAGGCTGTAAGGTTCTCAGTTTGGTCACGTTTAGTACATATGAATTTGCATCTGCTTTGGCAGTTTTTAGGCTGTAGGGTCGGATTCAAGGTCAACAAATATGACACGAAATTTTATTTCAATATCAGTGCGTTATAGTCCGTAAGCTGACTTCAAAATTGCCTACGTCACATGAGATCACGATAGAACGCATGGCACACGGTTGAAAAAGTTGTGGTGAACGAGGATCAGGCGATTATCGCAAATAAAATTGGCTGGAAGTTTGAGAAAATGGCCACTAATCAACTTCTTCACGTTCACTTCTTCTACCTAGCAGTTAAAAAACCACTTTTGTAGGACTTCCGGCTGACTTACGTATTCTAAAAGACACTATTATTTCAAAACGTTTATGATTATTTTCGTCCAAGATGTAAAATAACGTAGGAAAAGCGAGGTATCTGGTAGTTATCTTTGGCACCGTCTGTCAAGTAATTTCGGCCATTTTATAACTGACAGAGTTATGCTGAGGTACCCTACGATGAACGGGCTAAGTTAAATGATGCCACGTGTTTCGTACTGCAACTGACTAGGGATCAATGTTACTCTGCGTTCGTAGGAAACACTTTAGACAACTCTACACGTGATCCCTGGGTGGTGCTAAAAGAGTAACAAACGTGCCAGCTGCACCGTCCCATCTGGACCTCGCAGCATTCACTGGATTTTCTTCATCTGCTTTCCCACTACTACTACCCGAGAATAGAAATGCCTATCTATATCCAGTGACATGTAGCTATACGATAAATAAATACTCTGACTGGCTCGTACTCAAACATCCAGCCAATTTTATTTGCGATAATCATCTGATGCAACGTTCAGCACATTTTTTCCAATCGTGTGCCGTGCATTTTATCGTGATGTCATGTGACGTAGGTGATTTTGGACTGGACTTACGGACTATTACGCTTGCATTAATATTGAAATCTTATAAACTTGTTCGATGTAGATTGACAGAGGCGTGAAATGTCGTTACATATTTTTATGAATTTTGAAGATCATAAGTAGGTACTCTTTATAGTATGTAATAAGAGATTAAAAATTGTCACAGGGTTGTGATATGATCTAACGCCACAGGCGAAGAGAAACATCGAAAACTAAGAGGCTGCGTACAATTAGTATGGCCAATGACTGCTTGCATTTAAGTTTTATTTCTATGACCTTAATCAAGGTCAAATTTTAACAATTGACCACAAAAACCTCGGGAAACACGCCCAAGGCAGTTTTAAGCAAAACTTCGCCTTAAACCAAAGTCCAACCGCGTTGACATCTCCCATCGCCCGCAACGTAAAACATCATAAGTTACTACTAAAGACATGTCGCATACGTCATTTTGTGCCACAGATATGCATTGTTCGTATCATTATTTGCATCTCTATTTTGGTTTGTTCTTTGTTCAGATTTATTCGTTTTCTTTTTCGCCATTGTTTTAGCTCGGTGTGAAAAATGCCACTGGTTTTTGGATTAAGAAATTTGGACTTTTCTGTCTACACTACTAAGTCCGTCATTCAACCTATGTTTATTTTGTTTTCGCTGTTTGAACATAAAGTGCTGTATTCTAATTATAAAATACACAAACAATACATTAAAAACACAATCTATCTCAAACATAACTCCAACACACAACAAATAATCAACCAATATTGAAGTTGTATTTGAGTTGCATCGGAATAATTTTCAAGCAAATTCTGATATTTCTGATTCAGACGTTTAGGCGCTAGCTGTATTGCGTAGTTAATGCATTGGAGTTGTATTGAAGTTGGATCGTGTCTATACGTGTTTTAAAGTTAGAATACGGCTTCATCTTTATGGATTAATGTTAGCTGTATAACATATGAACTTAGTTCATGGATGAACGGAACCCCCTGAATGTTAATCGGGTACAACATAAGGCATTTGTGACTTAGTTACTTGTATAATTTGTTTTTTAATACAAAATATACTCGTATATTATTCTTGTGTAAATGTTATATTGATTTAAACTTTCACGGTTTTAACACATATCTATTTGTCGTGGACTTAGTCGCGTATATAATTTTAAAATTACCTTCGTCGTTTCGAGGACGATATTGTCGCCGTGGTCCCGAAGAAAGACTACAAAAAAATTATATACGCGGTTACGTACCGTTAGTACAAATAGATAAATGTTGTATGTTAGTATATTATATGAAGGGTACACGGAAAGAACATGTCTAGTCACTTTTTTTGTAAAATGAGATTTTTATATCAAAATGTAGAGCTTGCAATGAACTATTTATTAGACTAACTTCTGCTACAGATGTAAATTTTAACATATATCCACTTCTTAACTCATAAAAACCATCTAGTTACGAAAATAGTATGGTTAATTGAATCGTTCCATATTTTAAAAGCGCTATAACTCAAAATGATGTCATTGTGACTAGACATGTTCTTTCCGTGTACCCTTCATATTGTCTGTATGATAATTTTATGTATATTTTCATTAAATTTGCATTGAATTTTACCTAGCCTAATGGTATAATCTAAGCCTCACTCTCGGTACTGTTAATTGAGTTTTGTAAATGTTAGTTACTGAAACTTTATGTAAATGTAATCCAACACTGGTAACTTTCAAGTTAATTATATATCAGTTCCGTTCGTGCACGCACCCTAACACAAGTGTTTTGTTTTGGTCAGAGTAAATTTATTGTTTTTTCGAAGATATCGGATGCAAAATCAACCAAAGTTTTGTGTAAAAGGACAAGAAACATAGTGGCTATTAAAAATGACAATAGTTATTGTTTTTCGTGTGTTTTTTCAAGTATAATCTTAATCTTTCCGTTTAACTACAGTGCTAAAATCTACCGACATAGTTAAATTCAGTGGTTATAACTAGTACCAGACTAAAACGTCGTAAGCGCCGTAATTTTCATGGCGCTTACGATTACTGTTTGCTGAGCGATCAGCTAAGAGATAACAGGATTGATTGGTGTGTGACTTACTAAAGTGGGCCGTGTTCGTACTTTATTAAGGTCTATATCCCCGTTGGACGTTTAGACGGACTCGTTGTTTTATTAACTCAAACTTGAAAGTGGATATTTTAACCAAAATCAAAATGAATTGCTCGAAATGTGAAAAGATAATTGGCTCCGGTGACCTTATAAAATGTACATCTGCATGCCAAGGGGCTCTGCATTATTGGTGTGGTGGGCTTACAGAACAAGAATTTAAAAAAATACTGCCAATGAATCTGAAAAAATGGAGATGTCTCGACTGCAAGGGGACCAAAAAAGGATTCTTGTCTTCCAGTAGCCCGATGGCTCCTTTAATGCTAAATGAGTGTCAAAATATCGACGGCACTAGCATGCCCTCTATAGTACGTATTGACACGGAAGCTTTGATGAAAAATATGAACGATAGGTTTACACAGTTAACTCATGACATGACAGAACTTAAAAATACCGTTAACAGCAGAATCGACGGGCTCGCTGAGAAAATCGGGAACTGGTCATCTAAGTTTTTACAGCTTGAAGACGCAATTAAGAGCATGCAGGCCGACATTAGTTGCATCTCCGGTAAAAATGAGTCTATCAGAGCAGAGCTATCGGAGCTGCGATCTGAGACCACGGAACTGCGATCTGAGACCTCTGAGTTGCGCGCGGAGAACCAGCAGCTCCGCAAAGATATTGATAACTGTCATTACAAAAAGAGTTTGAAGGAGGCTAATGATACAATTGAAAAGCTTGTGAAGGAAAATAATGCCTCTAGACAGTTTTCACTTATAAATAATTTGGAAATCTCGGGCATACCGTTTCACAAGGGTGAAAATTTAATAACGATATTACGGAATATAAGTGTTAAGGTTGGGTTTACACTTCAAGACAGCGACATAGACTCGATACACCGAGTTCGCCGCTACCAGAGTAACGAGGCTGGTGCACAAAAAACGCCGCATCCGCCCGCCATTATTGTAAAATTTACTCAAAGGAAGCGTAAAGATGAGCTCTTATCAGCTGTTCGGGCCAGGCGGGGGATGACCACGGCGGACATCGAGATCCCGGGGCCTGCCTCTACCGTGTATGTCGGCGATCACCTGACCCCTGATAATAAACTTCTGCTGAAACGGGCCAGGCAAATTAAAAATGAACTGCATTACTCGTATTTATGGATACGTGACTGCAAGATACTGATGCGCAAGCAAGACAACAGTAGGGTAATTTACGTTAACAGTCACGCTGATTTAGATAAATTAAAATGACATTTGTGTAACTTATTATCTGTGTTACCCACGCTAGTAAAATATTTGTTTTCTTACACAGTTTTTAAAATTTCAAATAGCAATACTATTGTTCTAAAATATAACATGTCTTTCTGCATGTCTTGGTACGTTTATATGCCAAATTTGCACTTTGTTCCGCACCAATTTACTGAAAAAATATATCCGCTTAGTAATAATTGTTATTGTATGATGGCACTTTTAAAGTCGATTGAAAAATATATATTGTCGTGTATGTGTATGACAGTAGGGGATGGAAAATACTTGTTTTTGTGTACTATGTTGTTTACTTTTAATGCTCTGACACGGCATAGCAATAATAGGATGTTAATATTATTTATTAATCGTGAATAAACAATTTATTAATGGGTATTACCAAAACGCTAGGGGCTTACGCACCAAATCACACATTTTCCTGTCACATGTTGCTCAATGCGACTACGACTTCATTGCTATATCCGAAACCTGGCTTAACGATGATTTTTATGACCGAGAATATTTCGATAATAGATATAGTGTGTATCGCTGTGACCGGTCTGCTGATAGCGGAGCCACGCGCGGCGGCGGAGTGGCCCTGGCCGTACGGACCGAGTACCGGCCCGCGCGCCGCGACTGGCCCGTGCCGACATCAGCTGGTTGTGAGTGTGTGTGGGTATCAATCCCTTTAACACACTTAAAATGTAATACTAGTACAATAGAACCTAATTCACATACAGATTCCCGCAGTCTGCATATGGCTTGTGTTTACGTGCCACATGGACCTTATTACAAAGAATCATTATTATCATTTTTTGATATAGTTTGCCAATTGACCATCACAGTAATGACGTATTTCTAATAATGGGTGATTTTAACGTATCCAACGCACAATGGTTGTCAACATCATCCTGCGCCATGAAGTTATTGCCTGGTAGCAATGTAGTCTCGCAAAGTTTAGCAGATTTTTTGAGTTTCACTGATTTAAAACAATATAATAACATTTTTAACTCGTGTAATAACTTACTTGATTTAGTACTATGTAACAGGAGTTGCAAAATTTGTACATGTGACGAGACGTTAGTAACTGAGGACGCATTATATCATAAGGCACTATCTGTAGGTATTGATTTAGAGCTAAACTATATACACACATTAACACCCTCGGTGAAGGAAATCTGCAATTTTCACTCAGCTAATTACGAAGCAATTATTAATGAGTTAACAAAAATCGATTGGTGTACTTATTTTTGCAATCTTAATTGTGAAGACTCAGTTGAGAAATTATATAATTTATTGAATGACCTAATCGGGAAATACGTTCCTCGACGCAAACTACGGACATCTTCAAAATTACCGGTTTGGTACTATTGTACCAATCTTTGATAAAATTACTTAACGAAAAACGTAAATATCACAAGCTTTGGAAGCTGTACGGGAATCCGCTTGACTATGACAGTTTCAAGGTTTTACGAAAGCGTGGTGAAAAAATGGAGCGTAAATGCTATCGTGATTTTTTATCTGTTACAGAGAAGAATATAAAACATAACTCAAAATATTTTTGGACGTACATCAAATCAATATTTTCTAGTAAAGGGCTACCGCAATCCATGACGTATAAGGGCATGGTTACAACAAGCGGCGCAGACATTTGTAATTTATTTAATAGTCACTTCCACTCTGTATTTCAAGTATATGACAGAAGCCTTGATGATATTGACAGTCTGCCGGCAGTTACAAACCCTATAATAAATATTAACTCAATTTTTATTGATCAAAATACTGTTAAAAAAGATCTATCAACTGTAAATATTTATAAAGGCGCGGGACCCGATGGAATACATCCGTTATTTATTAAAAGTTGTGCTTCTCCTCTAGCAGCTCCCATTTCTATACTTTTTAATAAATCTATTAAAGAGGGTTGTGTTCCTGCTATTTGGAAAAAAGCATGGGTAACTCCGGTGCCTAAAGGTCCAATTAGTCGTGACATAGAAAAGTATCGACCTATATCTAAATTATGTCAATTCAGCAAACTTCTAGAAAAAATTGTAACAGACCAGCTGGCAACTGCTGTAAAACAACATATTATACCCAATCAGCATGGTTTTTACAGAGGCCGCTCAGTTGATTCGAATTTATTAACTTTCACAGGTGACATACTTAAAGCTATGGAGGAGGGCTTCTCTGTAGACGCCGTGTATACCGACTTTTCCAAGGCTTTTGACAAAATATGCCATTACACCTTGTTACATAAGCTCTGGGAACTCGGAATACACGGCGATTTGTTTCGTTGGATAAAGTCTTATGTGGAAAATCGCACCCAGTCCGTGGTAGCTTCGGGATTTACTTCTCATAGCAAAATGATAAGTTCCGGCGTCCCTCAAGGCTCCCACCTGGGGCCACTATTGTTTAGTTTATATGTAAATGATATAGTAAAATCTGTTTCTCACTCAGGTATTCTTTTATATGCAGACGATGCAAAAATTTACAAAGTTATACGTTGCCATGCTGATTGTGAACTCCTACAAAATGATTTGCGTAGCTTTGAAACCTTCTGTAAAGACAACAACCTGTTTATAAATCCAGATAAATGTAGTACAATTACTTTTTCTAGAAAAAAAGCACCAACGAATTTTAATTATGAATTATGCGACAAGTATCTAGACAGGGTTAAGGAGATCCGTGATCTAGGGGTCGTCATGGATGATAAATTGTCATTTGTACCCCACATCGACTTAACCCTGGCTAAAGCCTTTAAACAGCTGGGTATGATTCTGCGAATTACTAAACCCTTTAGAAACACCACAACACTTAAGCTTCTTTATAATAGTTATGTTCGTAGTCGGCTCGAATTTGCGTGTGCAGTATGGAAACCTCATTACAGAGTCCATATTGACAGAATAGAGAGATTGCAAAAAAAGTTCGTTAAATCCCTGAATTTCAAATGTGACTTGGAACATACACACTATGATGAATCACTAAGGCTTCATAAAATGCAAACCCTTGAATGTCGTCGAGACTGTGTAGATTCAGTTTTATTATATAAAATTTTGAATAATTACATTGATGCCCCTTGCCTGTTAAAAGAAATTTATTTTAGAGTTCCTAATATAAGAGAACGCCGATGTCATCCCAAGCAAAAACACTTATTTTCTATCCCTCATAGTAAAAGAAATTATTCTAGAAATATGTTTGTCAGGCGTACATGTGCATTTTATAATGAGAATAAAATATTGAGTAGCGTAGATGTATTTAACTGTACTATAGACTCCTTGAAGAATGTATTTAGAAAATAGGAATATTTTTCTTTGATTAGCCATTACTGTTTATAGGTAGTAATTTGCCACCTTGTCATATTTTTTATTTATTTTATTATATGTTTTTTTTTTGTATGTGAAATTACTAATAACTAAAATCTTTTTACTGCTATTAGAGTCAATATTCGACTGTAACATTAACATTTGTTTTAAACGTGCTTCATCACGATTGTTTAGTATTAAAGTTTTAACAATGTTGGAAACTATAGGTCTTAAATTAATTAAGGAAACTATGTTTAATATCTTTGTATGACCGTTTGTTTCATAATAAAAAATAAAAAATAAAATATATATCGAACTTTTTTATTGATTAATTTTAAAAATAAACTGTAATTTAAACTGGTTGAAGATAACCTTAAAATAAATAACATTTAAAGATTTGCCAAACAGGTTATTCACGACTTAACGTTTTTGCAAAAAAAAGACCAAAGAGACCCGTAGTAATATGGGATTTATATGGGAACGGGACTGCATACTCTAGTTGCATTCACGGGTTCACTCAAATAAATTTAAAATATTCACAAATAATTAGTTCTGCGTTAGATTATGGAATAACTATCAAAATATAACAAGCAAATAGTTTAAAAACCGGCCAAGTGCGTGTCGGATCACGCATAGGAGGGTTCCGTACCTTCAATGGAATATGAACCAATCTAATACCAAAAGGTCGTATCTGATGCCTATGGAAGGTTTTTGGAGATAACTCAAAAATGACTGAACCGATAATGTTCAAAATAATTTTCGTAGAAAGTATATGATAAGGCGCATCTTCTCAAAATTTTTCATATTTTTTGGAATTACGGTTCAAAAGTTACAGGGGGGGGGACACAAATTTTCTGACTTACGAAGCGATTATTTCAGAAAATATTCACTTAATCACAAAAAAGTCAAAGAAACCTCAATGTTATTTTTGCCTCAATCGAAAGCGGTGTGGTTTGTCTCGATACCGATTGGATAAATAAATAAGAAATTAAATAATAACATACTTAATAAAAGGAAGTTATTAATTCCAATTCGCAATCATGCGCAATATTAAAACTAGAGTATTTTTACATAATAAGTATGTATATGCTTTTACTACATACTTAATGATATTTTTTAGGGTTTTAAAGTATTACTTACACAATTGTAGTATACAATGTATGTATTATGAAAGGTAAAATTATGTATGTAAGTGTACCTCATTTATAATTATATATTTTTTAGCGTTTGTATCGGCTTTTTTACTACGTCTTGCTAATAAGAGAGCCTGGGGAATATTGGGGTGCTTTAAATCTCAAGAACGGCATAAGTTTGAATGGCAGGTTTAACAAAATAAGGCCATTTTAATTGGGATTAAGTCATATTTCCTCATAATGTTTTTCTTTACCGTGCAGTTTACAAAACATGTGGTGTGTGAAAAAAAGACGCCTTATCGTTCTGCCACCAATGCTCACCGCGAGCTATAGACGGAGAGCTGGCCACATCAGATATGACACAATAATGAGAGCAACGAAACCCCTCTACTTAGTTTGCTATACTATGCTTATTTCTAGATTCGGACATCTGGCAGCTGTAAAGTGGTGGAGGTCAAAGAATGCAAATAACTTGTAGAAAACAAATCCTAGAGTTCTGGGTTTGATGCAATATTGTGGTAAATTATGTAATTAATTAGATTATATCATATTCAGAAGTTTGTGTTGGGGGAAAGTAGTGCCAAATGATGTATAGTACAATTTTTAGTTACTCGCCTACTGTTTTTGTTTCCGCAATAATAGACAATGGTTGAACATACTGATTATTTAATGCAGTTTTTATGGGAATATAAAGTTGAGAAAGATAAAAGATTTAACATGCTTCTACTTTTATTGAGAATAATTTTTTAGTTATTTTTTTGTTATTTTTTACCCTTCAAAATTTTCAATGCGGGCATATTATTCGCATGTACCAGTAAAGGAATAGATAAATTAGCATTATAGGAAATCTACAAGGAAATAGTAAGATTCTATCTAAATAAAATAAAATCATTAAAAAAAACTTTATATCTTCATAGGAATACAAAATATATTTCTAAAAAGATTATAAAAATTACTAGCATATTTTAAACGTATAGTTTAAGAGTCCCGACTTGTTTATTTTATAGAAGTTAGTGATTATTAAATAAATGATATAAAATAAATTCCATTTATAGAAATAAAAGGTGTGATATGCTTAAATATTAAATTAGGTTCAATGTATACAAAACTAAATGTTTATAATTTATCAATAAGTTTACAGTGAGGTAGTTAACCTTTAATCGCTGTTAAAAACGAAACAATGTCCGTTTGATTAATTGGAAGCAAGAGCCAGTTTATGTGTATTAAATTAGAAAACGTAGTTTTTAACCTTTTTGTATGTAGTTAGAGGTACATTTATACACATTGATTTACTTTAATCAATTTTATACAATGCACGTTTTAAGTTAAATTAATAATATGTCTAAAAATACACCGATCCAAGAAAGTAATATGCAAATGATTCTTTAATCACATAAGAATCATGTATTATAAAGACGGATAGAAACGAATGTACGTGAGAAATTTGAGCTTGCATAAAAATAAATTATTTCCCTCTCGAATTGTAATAGCCCGCAAGACCTATCGATTGATGTATTATATGTTGATATTTAGTTAAAATTTTTTTTATTGTAATTTACTTACATGTATGGAGCGCCCCCCCTACATTTTTTTTAAAAATTTAACTACATAAATAAGTAGCGGCATACAAAATACATCTTATGTGTAAATTTTATTCAGATTACGTCGTATAGTTTCCGAGTAAAATGGCTGTGACATACGGACAGACAGACAGACAGACAGACAGACAGAGGGACATGACGAATCCATAAGGGTTCCGTTTTTTGTCATTTGGCTACATAACCCTAATAACCCGTCTAAGGAAAAAATGTTGAAGTTGGTTAAAACGTGTAAAAAAGAAGAAAGTATTCTTCAACTGAGGCACATTACAATGCACTTATGAACGTCAGAGAGAAAAAAAAACTACCACCGGTTCTAACCCTACACCTCTGACCCGAGAAGTATTATTTATGACCGGCAAGAAACTCGGCGGGACTTATTTTTTCAAAACAGTAATACAGTAATATTATATCTTAAAGAAACACAATAATGCGTAGTTCTATAAGAAGACATATCAAAACAGCTTGAGAGACATACAATGTACGTATTGTTTAATTAAAATAAAATAATAATAATAAAATCCAAATCTGATTGCTTCACAAAACGTTTCATATGCTTTCCTATCTGAACTGTGTCCTCTAAATGTTACATGATTTTGTAGTAGTTTCTGGTTTGGGCCATGCATCTTTGTCCGTCATATAGTCCTCGACCCTGTAATAACCCTTTGACATTAAACTTTTTTTCAAATATTTCTTAAGAGCGGGAAATGATAAATTTAAAGCATCGACGGGTAACTTGTTATAAATGTGAATACCTTGACCAAAAAAGCTGAGCTGGCAGCGATTCGGAAGCGGGAAAAGTACGCGGTCCTGTCCAACTACTTGTTTGTTCCAATTGCCGTGGAAACCACCGGGTGTTGGTGTGCCGAGGCCAAGGAATTTTTGAGGGAAGTGGGGAGGCGCTTACGAGAAAGAGGTCTGGATGCTCGCTCCGGGTCTTTCCTGATGCAAAGGTTGTCTATCGCCGTTCAACGCGGCAATGCGGCGAGCGTGATGGGCACCTTTGCATCTGGAGGGTCGCGGGTGGGGTTTTAGGATAGATCATAAGTTATTGTTTTGTATAGGTATTGGGTTTAGTGTTTAATTAAAGTTAGAAATAGTTAATTATTAGGTTTTCATATTTTGTATTTATTTGTGTCTTATTATTGTGATTTGTTTTTTTTAAATGTAGACATATAATGTTTTGTAATGGTGTACTGTTATAATTTGAAATAATTAAAAGGAGAAATATCAGGACCAAAAAATTACTTATATGCTTTGCGGATAGGACTACTTCTAATATCAAGCTTGTTTTTATTTCTAGTGTTATAGCTGTGGATCTCAGAATTTTTTTTGAATGTATGTATATTCTTTACAACAAAAATAATATTGTCATAGATATATTGGGAAGCAACAGTTAAAATATTAATTTCTTTAAATAGTTCTCTAACTGATACACCTGCCTTTAAGTTATACAGAAAGCGGATGGCTCTTTTTTGTAAAACAAATATAGTCTGTATGTCAGCTGCTTTGCCCCAAACCAGAATACCATATGACATTACACTATGGAAATAACTGTGATAAACTAAGCGAGCTGTGTCAATATTCGTTAATTGTCTAATTTTCCTAACGGCATGAGCGGCCAAGCTTAATCGAAGAGGGAGTTTTCTTATATGAGGACTCCATTGTAGATTTTTGTCCAACGTCGAACCAAGGAACACTGCTTTATCTACTATCTCTAAACATTCACCATTCAGGAGAATCTTAGTGTCCACCGGTGCAACGTTTGGCAAAACAAATCTAATACATTTGTAGTCGGATAAAAAGGTTTTGCAACTTAGGGTGGGTTGCACCAAACCGCCTGTTAACATAAGCCAAATGTTACGCTAATCGGAGGTACTTAACGATTGCTAACATGAATGGGTTGCACCAAGTGCAAAATAACAGAATGTAAGCGTTACGTGGGATGCCACTGTATAAACGCATTTCTAACAACATTTTCATGGTAGAATATTATTTTCATATGGCAACCCAACCATAAGTGCCAAACTAAACTTGTCAAAATCGTCAATTCGTCACACGAAGAAAAAATCTAAAGAAAAGAGCGCGAACTAAACTTTGCACTCTGCAGCTTGAGAATCAAGAATATTCAACAATTTTAGCCATTCCTGAACATGTTTATTACTCAGTCAAAAAGTGGGCTATCCATAGCGCCCTACGAGCAAACTTTTTCAAAGGATAATGCAACTTGTGTTGCGAGTGGTGTTTAAAGAGAAAGCCAGAGTAGTCGGCTGGTGTATTATATTTTATATTATAGTGAGTAAATTATCCATCTACTTTATTACTACTTACAGAACCCTAAGCAAGTAAAGCGGTTGCTGGAAGCACCAAATGGCGAGAAGGTGCCCAATCGCAAAACAAAGGCACCACTAGTTTTGAGAACTCTCCTTTCGAAAATTCGTAAATATAGGGTGCTGAATCCCTCCAACCTGGTTGATTATGGCTGGCATTGTAACCAACGACCAAAATATTGAACTTATTATATATGTACCTACTTATTGAAAGAGTGTTCTAAAGCATCTTTGTGAAGTATAGCACATAATTATGTTTCATTCATAATACACAATGTTTTTTATTTCAGGTTTGAATTTACCTTTGGTATTGAAGACAAGATGAAATCAAGGCTTATGCAACTCAGTGCTCAACTCAAGGAACTTTTAAAGTGAAAGTGCAGTGGTTTCAAGAAATTTGTAGAATCTCAAAGTAAAAATAAAGAATAATTTTATTAACATAATCAATATTTCAATTTTGTCAATAAAATACATATATTTAGCTACCCTATTTTTCTAGCAACTGAAGAACAAATCAAATTATTTTAATAAATATTTTGATTTGTTTATTTGTAAGCAGACACACTACTATATCCATACCTTAGGTCACTACGAAAGTTTTGAGATACAAAAAAACTACTAAAGCTATTGAAATATTTTTTATTACAGTTTCTCAAAATACTCTCCGTTAGCTTCTATGCAACGTTTCATCCGCCTAAACCATGATTTGTAGCATTCCCGGTACTCTTCTTTAGGAAGGTCTTGTACGGCCTGCAAGTAGGCATTCCGAACATCCTCAGGACTATTGAATCGCGTGTCACGAAGTCCGAGTTTGATTTTCGGGAACAGAAAGAAATCGCAAGGAGCTAAATCGGGGCTATATGGAGGATGACACAACTCTTCGATGTCCGTACGCTTCAAAAAGTCTTTGGTGAGAATGGCCTTGTGTGGCATTGTCATGATGCAGAAATAGCCCCCTCAGACCAGATTTAGGTCGTTTTCAGTCAAATTTTTAAACACAGCCGGTAAGCACACTTCAGTTTACCACTGAGCATTCACAGTCTTTTGGTCATCCAAAGAAATTGTAGCTACATGACCACTTGCGGAAAAAATGTGGCCACCATTTTTTTTCCGACACTTCGCCCGCGTTTCACCTTTGTTGGAGGTTCATCGTCAGGAAACACCCAAACTGTCGATTGCCGCTTAGTTGGTGGATCGTATTGGTAAATCCAACCTCATCTCCAGTAATAATATTAAAGATGGTCCGTCCCTCACCCTGGTTAAATTTTTTGAGCATATATTTGCACCAGGTGACGCGAGCTCCTTTTTGTTCTTCATTCAATGCGTGAGGCACCCATCGTGAACATAGTTTCCTGACACCAAGCCGGTTGTGTAAAATATCATTAATGGCCGGCGATGAAATCTTCAGAACCTCTTCTATTTGTTTATAAGTTACTTTTGGATCTTCCTTTATATTTTTTTTTACAGCTAAGATGATTTCTTCTGTAACTGAAGTAACTGGACGACCACTTCTTTCATCGTCATTCAAGAAGAAGTCTCCACGTTTGAATTGGGTAAACCATCTGAAAACTGTAGCACGCGACGGTGCACAGTCCCCAAATGCTGAAACTAAACGCTCTCTGCACTTACTTTCATTCAACCCAAACTTATAGACGTACAAAATCATCGCACGGAAATGTTCTCGCGAAAAATCCATGGTTGACGAAAAATTACCGCGGAATTGAATTAAAAAATAACCGTATTTTTTATTTCGAAATGATTCATCAAATGGTTGTCTATGTTTGAATGCTGAACAAATAATCTTTAAAAAAAGTATAAACCAGTGCCGTACCTTTTTTAAATTTAAAGTATCTCAAAACTTTCCTAGTGCCCCACGTACTAATATTATAAATGGGAAAGTGTGTGTGTAAGCTAGTAAATTATAAACTTATATAGATGTCATATAAGGAAAAAGTGACCTAGGCCTCCGGTGCCCAGGGCTGGGATCGAACCAGCATCTTCAGCACCGGAGGCCTAGGTCACTTTTTCCTTTGTATGTGACATCTATATAAGTTTATTTTTCTAGCAGTTGAAATTAATAATCAATATTAACGTTGCCTGTTGTTACAGGCAATGTTCATATTGATTATTAATGTCAACTGCAGACTGCATTGTTATGCAGTCTCATACTTACTAAACTTGAAACTATTGAAGTATTTTAGGCCAGATCAATCTAGGATAGTATAAACCCAACCCGTGGCCAAGGTGACCCAGCTTGTTGACCGGAGAAAAAACTTCATATACTGAGCCACAGATGGTTATCAACAATATAATACAGGTCAAAGTGACTATGGTCAAGTAATGTTTTATGAAACATTACTTATCAATATATAGATAGTATAAATTGCTGTAATTGCTTAGTTTGGCTAGGTGAGATTGTCCCAAAGTCATGAGTAAATTTCAAAAATGTTTTATTATCAGTATCACTTGTATCTTTGTAAAATATATGTTACACAGCCATGTATGTACTGACTGTACTATTATGTTTTATTTGTAAATAGGTACCTATCCTGATTAGTAGAGATATATGACATTGATAAAAAAAACCGGCCAAGTGCGAGTCGTACTCGCGCACCGAGGGTTCCGTACAAACCTTTACAACTTAAAGGTATTATAGACCTGAGTAATTGATATGAATTTCAATTTAATACCTCTACGCGTGTACGAGGAAAAAGGTAGTAAGTTTAAAATTAAAAAGAAAATATTTTTTGTATGATTTTACTAAAAATGTCTAGTTTTCGTAATTTTTCCTTTGTCTGTACTATATGTAGTTTCTTCGTGCCAAATTTCAAGTTTCTGAGTTTACGGGAAGTACCCTTTAGGTTTTGAGTTTCTTGCAAGTACTCAGTTTCAAAATTTGCGACTTAAATTGCTATTTCTTTTGATTGCATTGACATAAAAGTTTGGTTTTGCTACATCTGAAAGGTCCTATAGCCCTAAGTATTTGACATGAATTTTAATTTAATACCTCCACGCGTTGACGAGGAAAAACGTAGTAAGTTTAAAATTTTAAAAAATATGTTTTTGTATGATTTTACTAAGAATGTCTACTTTTTGTAATTTTTCCTTTGTCTATTCTATATGACGTTGCTTCGTGCCAAATTTCAAGTTTCTGAGTTCACGGGAAGTACCCCGTAGGTTTTGCGAGTGCCGAAACTCTAAAATTTGCAGCATAAACGACTGTATCTTTTGATTGAGTTGGGTTTTAAGTTTGATTTTTTCACAGCTACAAGGGACAATAGACCTGAGTATTTGATATAAATTACAGCTTGATACCTCCACGCGTTCCTGAGAAAAATAGTCTTGACAGACAGACAGACAGACAGACAGACAGACAGACAGACGGACAACAAAGTGATCCTATAAGGGTTCTGTTTTTTCCTTTCGAGGTACGGAACCCTAAAAAGAGACCTATATTATTTATTACTAATGAATTTTTAGGTACCTACTTTATGTTAGAGTACAGTACATAAACCCTCATAGGATCTAACATTTTTAGCCAAAGCCCAAGGCCAGGTCTTTGCTTCCTTTTTAGACCATCATGAAACAGATACAAAATGCAAATGCATGTATTTTGTATACAATTTGAATGAAAAAAAGCATGTTCAAAATAATGTCCGATATAAAAAATACTAATGGGGAATGGAGGAAGGCATCTATCAAAGGTTTGTCAGATGGTGCCAGCATAGCTTTGTAGGTACCTATCACTAGTTTTGTTCTATAGGATTTGGCTTAAAGGGCTATAATGAATGCCAGAAAATTCCAAATAAAACAATAATTTGCCTCAGAAGAGAATTATTGCAAACAATAATTTGCACACATGAAGTCAAATTAGCTAAACCATGCTATTACCAAATTGTCAGTAGATAATTATTTATTTATATGGGGTTATTGTCTCTTCAGATCTGCAAAATCTGTGCTGTGAATTTATTTCACAAATGAAACTGAAATACAGTGTAAACTATATAGTGGCACTCAAGGAACCGGAAATTTTTTGATGTTATTGCGAGTTGTCGTTAAACAGAGACCTACTGTGCTTGATTTAAGGCATATGTAAAATCAAATAAAAAAACAAGATTTAAATGAATCTATAATAAATTTTCATGGACATTTGAATTTGTGGATACCAAACCATTGTTGAACTATTTTTGTTCCACAACACTTGACACTCTTATTTACTTGATTGTATATTCCATATCACGCTTTATTTACATGTAGTTCTGAACATTGTTTAGTTGAGTAGAACATTGTCGAGGCTCGATTTCGGTGGTATTGGCGATAAATGTTTGGTGATATATATAATAGCACTGCTGCTATGGCATGAAATTATAATCTGGTTATCTGGCACCTTTTGAATCGTATGACTTGCTCCCATCGAGTCTTTCTACCGTGTCATAAAACATGTTTTTCTTCTTGACCTGTTCACTCCACCGCGTCAGAGGTTTACGCTCCCTTTTGCTTTCTACCTTAATTAACTTGCAGTATTCAAGTCTTGTAGTCAGTCATTCGTTATTTCCAAAGGTTTGGTCTTCATTGACAAAAACAGAGTGGTTTTTAAATGATTATCATGATTGTTCTGCAGGTTTCGCTCGCTCTACGGCTGTCGGCTTTCATGACAATGACTGTAGGTTCTGGCATAGTTCTGGTATGTTTGTTATAATAGAAGTCTGGTCTATTTCAACCTGGAGTCACTTGGCACTCGGTTTTAACTTAAAAGCGCACTTTTTACACAGAATTATATATTTATTATTAGATACACGAGTTGAAGTGTGAATAATCCAAAACGTCAATCGTATAACCCTTTTGCGTTCAGATACGTGCATATATTTATTACTGCGAACAATATTTTATTATTTTTCATCAAATAGCACTGTATTTTTGTCTAATCAAGCATTAATCCATGAAATACGAGACATTTTTGCAAATAGTCCGCCATATTTATACGTAGATTTGACGTTAACCAGTGCTCGACGGCTGGGTAAACGTAACTTTCTGACCGCTAAAGTGCATGGTGCAACGGAAAAACGGACTTTACGTTTACTGTAACCATGATGAGTTCGTTAAGTGTGCGTGGTGCAACCCGCCCTTAGTGTTGAAGTAAAATGTTACCTATGTGTTTCAAAGGATAGTTCACGCTGTAACGTTCCGCGTCCTACACGACACTTCCGACACTTCATTTTGTATAGAAAGCGTCACGTGATCCTCGGAGTTCAGATGATGGGGGCCCGTATTCTAACTTTAAAACACGTATAAAGACGATCCAACTTCAATACAACTCCAATGCTTTAACATAATTAACATTATTTTATTATTTTTTTATTGTATTAACATTAGTTTTTGGACCCGGGTTATGTCCTTAAACTACGTCCGGACTTGGGTATGTCCTTAAACTACGCCAAAAAGAGAGGTATGGGCACTGCGAATGGCATCTCGCTAAGTGTGGTAGGGCACGTTCAGCGAATGTCATCTCGCTCAAATCTGGAGCAGAGCCCGACTGGGGAAGTACCTCCACCTTACAGAAAACCACAGCCAAATAGCACTAGACCCTACTCATAGTGATGTGTTCCTGCTGGTGAGTAAGGTTGCCAAAGAGCTCAAAGAGGACCCAGTGTGTTGACGATGAGGGACCTTCTTGTTCCTTTAGCCATCAACACAGTGAATCCTCCTTTTTGTAAAGGGTCGGCAACGCGCATGCGACTCCTTTGGAGTTGCAGGCGTACGGACGCCTTACCATCAGGCGGGCCGTATGCTTGTTTGCCACCGTCCTCGTATAAAAATAAATAACAACGCAATACAGCTACGGCATAACATCTGAATCAGAAATATCAGAATTTGCTTGAGAAATATTCCAACGCAATTCCATTATTACAACTTCAATATTGGTTGTTTGTTTGTAGTGTGTAGGAGTTATGTTTGAGATAGGTTGTGTTCTTATTGTATTGTTAATGTATTTTAAAATTAGAATCCGGCACATGGTCTCTATACAAAATGAAGTGTCGGAAGTATCGTGTAGGACGCGGAACGCTACAGTGTAAACCATCCTTAAAGCATCCTTAGATCGGGTTACAGATCTATATTGAACTTAGGCTACACTCTTTTAAACCTAATTACGAAACTGCTTTACAACTCTGAGCCGCGATTCAAAAAATAAACACACACAATGGACAGACACAGCTCCAACCCAACTTAACCCAACTCAACTCAACGCTATAACGACATTGACATTTGCTATTGTAGCAATGTGAGATAACATATTAGCAGATTTTCATTCAACATTGGTCACACATTGGTCTCACATTGGTACAACATTGGCAAAATGTGTGACCAATGTTGAATGAAAATCTGCTAATATGTTATCTCACATTGGTACAATAGCAAATGTCAATGTCGTTATAGCGTTGAGTTGAGTTGGGTTGAGTTCGGTTGGAGCTGTGTCTGTCTAGTGTGTGTGTTTATTTTTCGAATCGCCGCCCTGGCCAGCCAACTGCAATATGAAAAACCGGCCAAGAGCGTGTCGGGCCACGCTCAGTGTAGGGTTCCGTAGTTTTCCGTCCGTCACAGTAAGTGTCCCCACTTAAGAGTTAATAACACCGCCATGTAGGATATGATATGAGAGTTCCACGTACAGCGACATATATCGGCAAATTAAGTAAACTATTGCGCGCGAGCTTATAGTATGGAAGATGATTTTTATGGAATAATTATTTATTGCGTGAACCGATTTTCACCGTTTTTACTTTATTTGAAAGCACGTCATTTCATTGTAATTTTGTACAAATTACAGGTACAATAAACACCTGCTATGCGGTTAAATTACTAACTTAGTTCAGAAATTATTTTGTAATTTTTTTTTCAAAAACTATTCATCCTATCAAGTTCAAAATAATTTTCCTAGAAAGTTTCTATGATGTTCTACTTTTGAGATTTTTTTCATATTTTTAAAACTTATGGTTCAAAAGTTAGAGGGGGGGGACGCATATTTTTTTTACTTCTGGAGTGATTATTTCCGAAAATACTTACATTATCGAAAAATGATTTTAGTAAACCCCTATTCATTTTTAAATACCTATCCAACAATATATCACACGTTAGGGTTGAAATGAAAAAAAAAATCACTCCCCACTTTACGTATAGGGGAGGTACCCTAATAAAAAAAAATTCCACTTTTTATTTTACCACTTTGTCGGCGTGATTGATATACATATTAGTACCAAATTTCAGATTTCTAGTGGACGGACGGACGGACGGACGGACGGGCAGACATGGCGAAACTATAAGGGTTCCTAGTTGACTACGGAACCCTAAAAAGTTTCCCATCTCAGTATTTCCACCGAGACTAGACCCACTTACTGCGAGCTAGTAAACACTCGTCTGATCGCTCAATAAAATTCAATGCGCCATAGCTCTATATAAGCCTGAAATCAAGGTAGGTTACTAAAGAAGGAACCTGCATAAGCCAAATTTATGACTGGGGAATAAATATTACATACAGAAAAAAATATTTTATTAATCGATTCACATTCAAATATTTGTTACTTACCTAAAAGAAAAAAGTTATTTTTTATTGCCGAGTAACCTCAGGAAATAGATTTATATTCGGAAAAAAAATTAACCAAAAATCTACTTTATAAGAATATTGATTAAATAGGTACTCCTATTAATTATTTTTATAACGAAAATCAACTATAATGAGTAATATTTAGCAGCATAACATAAAAAATAACCATAACCTTACTATACTGATCGTACAGCAATAAATGCCCAATCCCACATCTAACTTAAATATTTCTCACAATAAGAAACGTAGGAATAGTCCTACCATTTCTGAAATAATTTCGCTTACTTTGCACAACGATAAAAGTTGAAATACTTTCTATACAGAATTCATTCTTACTACGTTTTATCATGTAAACAAACACTTCTCAAAGACATTATGATATTTTGCTCAGAGAATGTCACTTAAAATATTGTTAAATACTTAAAGAAACGCACAAAGTATTGAATTTAACCAAGTAACCACTTAAATATATCATTTTTAATAAAATTTTATTCAATAATCGAAGAAACGACCAAATAACCCAAAAATTTAATGCCATTTACTTATTAAGATTTACGCATATACAAGATATCTCTATAATCCGCTTAGCGCGTTATTTCTTTGAAACCTAAGCTGCCAAAAAGAAGGGGTGCGGGGGGGGCTCGCAATGCTAGACAGGGAACGCGCGATTCTTCCGTGGGGCGTAAGAGAGAGTCAGACATTAATGGTTGTCATGGAGACGTACTATGTTTACTGTCACTTCCAATATTAAGTGTCTCACTATAGAGTGAATTTACTTCGAGCGTGGCAGCGGGGGTCGCCCGGCTATGCGGGGTCTTGGGTTAATAGAGTAGTTATGGATTTACGTGATAAAACGAGTAATGATGATATCTGTATACAGCGTTTACAATGCATTACTCACGTTGCATATAAAGAATCCAGAAAATTATGCTAATTTAAACTCTTCTATAAAATATACGGGTATGATTTTGAAAAATATGTGTCACCCCCTTAATTTTATTATAAACTTTTAATGAAATTCAACACAACGGGGCCCGTATTCTAACTTTAAAACACGTTCAGACACGATCCTACTTCGATACAACTCAATGCATTAACTACGTAATACAGCTAGCGCATAAACGTCTGAGTCAGAAATATCAGAATTTGCTTCAGAATTATTCCAACTCAACTCCAATACATCTTCAATATTGGTTGATTATTGGTTGTGTGTTGGAGTTATGTTGGAGATAGTTTTGTTTTTAATATATTGACATGTCAGATATGACACAATAATGAGAGCCACGAAACCCCTATCGTTAGTTTGGTATACTATGCTTATTTCTAGATCCGGACATCTGGCAGCTGTAAAGTGGTGGAGGTCAAAGAATGCAAACCAATTTAAGAATACAATTCGCGGAGTTCTGGTTGAGATGCAGTATTATGAGAAATTATATTAATAGTAGTCCAAAACGACGTATAATGTAACTCATAGTGTGTCGCCTACTGTTTCTGTTTTCGAAATATTACGCAATGTTAATGTTCTTATGTTAAAATATATAACTTCGGCAGTTTTTACCTATTTTGGTATTACTTTTTTTCAACTGAAAAATTTTGCTAGTCTCTCACTCTGACCTCCATCCATTAAATTCTGCCAGATGCCTGGATCTAGCAATAAGGATAGTATTGCAGTCTTACTAGACGGGTTTCGTTTCTCTCATTATTGTGTCATATCTGACGTGGGCCAGCTCTTAGTCCGTTATATATTTTAAAATTACAATACGGTACCTTGTATTGTCAATATTACATTCAAATATTATCGATCGTTTAAGTAAACCAATCATTCAGCTTAATAACAGTAATTTAAAACAAAATACTGTTCCTCAATATCGAATCATAGGTATTCATAATTCATTTCTCAATAACTTTCGCAACAGTGTAACTCGTCCCGCCTTTAACCCAAAATGTTATTACAATTCATTGAAATAAGGTTCAACTTCTAATAAATCAAAAGCATGTACGGGTTATCGAAAGTTATTCTACGATACGTGTCAGCCTTCGACTCCAATACCATTGTTCATATGTTTAATATAAAACGACGTATTGTTATAAGAATAACATGGCTGTTACGCCCTTTTAAAGGGAATTTTGGTGTTCTAAGAACAATAGCGAGCCCATAGGGGTAGATATCTAGATCTAACTATCAGAAACTCGTATCTTTGAAATTCGTGACGATAAAAATTCAACTTTAGAAGTTGGGTATAGCGTTCATTTTCAAACGTGATTTATAATTTAATGGGGCAAAGTTGTGTATTTGCAAGTTATCCATCTTATGTCTCCGATATATAGGGTGGGGCCTGTAACTAAAGCAAAAAATTAAAACGTAGATTCTAGTCCTCAAACTAGACAACTTTTGTATGTCCGTGAAGTTGACCGCCCCAAACTCAGTAACCTGAATTTACGTATCTATATCGTTAGTTCATCGTTAGTTCACGTTAGTTCAGTATATTAAATCGTAAGGACCCGACTCCAACATCGATTTTTTTTAAAAACAAAATGGGGCGGCTAAATTCACGCTACCGCCCCAAAACGGATTTTTCGGTTCCTATCGATGGCAATCGGTAGATATTCGTTAGTTCACGCGAATTCACAAAGAAATTTCGTAAGGACCCGATTCGGTATATTTTTTTTTAATTTTTAAAGTGGGGCGGCTAACTTCACGCTACCGCCCCAAAACGCATTTTACGGTTTCTATCGATGGCAGTCTGTAGATATTCGTTAGTTCACGCGTATTCACAATGAAATTTCGTAAGGACCCCATTGTGTATATATATTTTTTTATTTTTAAAGTGGGGCAGCAAACTTCACGCTACCGCCCCAAAACGGATTTTAAGGTTTCTATCGATGACAATCGGTAGATATTCGTTAGTTCACGCGAATGCGTAACGAAATTTCGTAAGGACCCGACTGGAAAAGTTTTCCTATTATTATTAAAGTACTGGGGCGGCTGTCTTCACGCATATGATACTGGCCAAACTGTACGGATATCAGCATAACTGGCCACATGAACCGATAATATGAGGTGTTTTATTGTTTGTTCAGGCATTTTGGACGTAAGGACCCATATACTTTGGCTAGAAAAAAATAATTTCGAAAATATATAACGACCATTTTAGGTATTCAGATAAAGTGTCACATGGTGTTCCCTTGAGATCCTAACGAATTAAGTGAATGAACTATCCTCTACAAAGCACGGCAAATCGATTATTATATGTTTATTGCGGGCAAACTTAGCTACATGCCCACAATTGATCATACAACTTTTCTATAGAAAAGTACTGGGGCGGCTGTTTTCACGCATATGATACTGGCCAAACTATACGTATATCATAATAACTAGCTACATGCACCGATGAAACGAGGTGTTTTATTGTTTGTTCAGGCATTTCGGACGTAAGGACCCATATACTTTGGCTAGAAAAAAAATAATTTCGAAAATACATAACGACCATTTGAGGTATTCAGATAAAGTGTCACATATGGTGTTCCCTTGAGATCCTAACGAATTCAATATATCAACGGAGCACGGCTAATCGATTAGGATATGTTTATTGCTGGCAAACTAAGCTATATGCCTACAATCGATCATACAATATTTCTATAGAAAAGTACTGGGGCGGCTGTCTTCACGCATATGATACTGGCCAAACTATACGTATATCATAATAACTAGCTACATGCACCGATGAAACGAGATGTTTTATTGTTTGTTCAGGCATTTTGGACGTAAGGACCCATATACTTTGGCTAGAAAAAAATAATTTCGAAAATATATAACGACCATTTTAGGTATTCAGATAAAGTGTCACATATGGTGTTCCCTTGAGATCCTAACGAATTAAGTGCATGAACTATCCTCTACAAAGCACGGCAAATCGAATAGGATATGTTTATTGCGGGCAAACTTAGTTACATGGCCACAATTGATCATACAACATTTCTATAGAATAGTACTGGGGCGGCTGTCTTCACGCATATGATACTGGCCAAACTATACGGATATCAGCATAACTGGCCAGATGAACCGATAAGACGAGGTATTTCATTGTTTATGCAGGTATTTTCGACGTAAGGATCCAGATACTTTGGCTAGAAAAAAATAATTTCAAAAATACATAACGACCATTTCAGGTATTCAGATAAAGTGTCACATATGGTGTTCCCTTGAGATCCTAACGAATTAAATGCATGGACTTTTCTCTACGGAGCACGGTTAATCGATTAGGAATTGTTGATTGCTGGCAAACTAAGCTACATGCCTACAATCGATCATACAACATTTCTATAGAAAAGTACTGGGGCGGCTGTCTTCACGCATATGATACTGGCCAAACTATACGGATATCAGCATAACTGGCCACATGAACCGATAAGACGCGATGTTTTATTGTTTGTTCAGGCATTTTTAACGGCCTCCTAGCCCAGTCGGTAGTGACCCTGCCTATGAAGCAGGAGGGCCCGGGTTCGAATCCTGGTCAGGGCAATTATTTGTGTGTTTATCACAGATATTTGTTCCTGAGTTATTAGCTCACCAAACGAAGACGCGTAACTGCCTGATAGGGGAAGTAATTCGTGTATAGCTGAATTTTGGTGTAGTTGTAGGCAAAGATATCTTACACAACATACTAAAAGTACCGGTGGATTGAGGCGCCTCTTGCGGGGGGGGGGGGGGGTGTAAAAGTCCCTTATTTTGTTTTTCGTAAATAACTCGGTAACGGCAGCTCATACGAAAAAATGTCCTATTGCTCAATTTATCCACATCTAATTTTCTATAAAAAAGATTATTTCCAATATTTTGCTAGGATTCATGTTTAATGAGATATCGATGAAATACGATAAACACTTTTTTAAACTTTCGGAGCTAATATTTACGAAAGTGTTAGTTTTATCCAAAAATTGTATCAAAATACCCTTATTGTTTTAAAAAGACCTATCCAACGATACCCCACACATTAGGGTTGGAGTCAAAATAATATTTACCCCCCCACTCCATGTGTACGGGAGGTACCCGAAAAAATTATATTTTTTCACATTTTGTTTTAAAACTTTGCCGGCGTGAATAAAGTACATACTCATACGATTTTTTTATTTTCTAGTACTAACCATCACTGAGCAGGCTGCTCACCCTGCTACCTCACTTCCTACCCTTATAGTTTCGCCATATCCGTCTGACCCCATCTGTCTGTCTAGACGTCTAGTACTAAACATCACTGAGCAAAGCCGTGGACGGACATGCCGAAACTCCAAGGGTAGGACCCCTCCTCACTCTGCTCAGTGATGGCTAGTACTAGAGAAGTGAAATTTCGTATAAGTATGTGTTTTAATTACGCAGACAAAGTTTTAAAACAAAATGTGAAAAAATATTACTCTTTCGGGTACCTCCCGTACACATGGAGTGGGGGGGTAAATATTTTTTTACTCCAACCCTAATGTGTGGGGTATCATTAGATAGGCCTTTAAAAACAATAAGGGTATTCTGTAACAAATTTTGGATAAAACGAATACTTTCGTAAATATTAGCTCCGAAAGTTTAAAAAAGTGTTTATCGTATTTCCTCGATATCTCATTAAACATTGATCCTAGCAAAAATGGCAAATAATCTTTTTTATAGAAAATTTGATGTGGATGAATTAAGCCACAGAACATTTTTTCGTATGAGCCATCGTTACCGAGTTATTTACGAAAAACCAAAATTAGGGACCTTTACAACCCCCCCCCCCCCTTCTAGCGGCACCCCCATCCACCGGTACTTGTAGTATGTTGTGTAAGATACCTTTGCCTGCAACTACACCAAAATTTGGCTATACACGAATTATTTCCTCTTAGTTTTCCTTCATTGGGTGGGCTATATGGGTGTTTTCTATGTATTTAAGTATTTATTCATATTTATCTATTATATATATCGTCGTCTAGTACCCATAACACAAGCCTTATTGAGCTTACTGTGGGACTAGGTCGATTTGTGTAAGATTGTCCTATAATATTTATTTACTTATTTATTTTGGACGTAGGGACCTATATACTTTGGCTAGAAAAAAATAATTTCAAAAATACATAACGACCATTTCAGGTATTCAGATAAAGTGTCACATATGGTGTTCCCTTGAGATCCTAACAAATTAAATGCATGGACTTTTTTCTTCTGAGCACAACTAATTAAAAAGGAATTGTTTATTGCTGGCAAACTAAGCTACATGCCTACAATCGATCATAAAACATTTCTATAGAAAAGTACTGGGGCGGCTATCTTCACGCACATCGTACTGGCCAAACTACACAGAAATCATAATAACTGGCTACATATACCGATGAAACGAGGTGTTTAATTGTTTGTTCAGGCATTTTGGACGTAAGGACCCATATACTTTGGCTAGAAAAAATAATTTCCAAAATACATAACGACCATTTCAGGTATTCAGATCAAGTGTCACATATGGTGTTACCTTGAGATCCTAAAGTAATTCAATGCATCGACTATTCTCTACGGAGCACGTCTAATCGGTTAGGGTCGGTTATTTGCGCACAATCGATCATACAACATTTCTGTAGAAAAGTACTGGAGCGGCTGTCTTCACGCACATCGTACTGGCCACACTATACAGATATCATCATAACTGGCTACATGGCTCATTGTTCCGAAAACCTTAAAAGGAAAAAACGGATTATATAGGATCACTTTGTTGTCCGTCCGTCCGTTTGTCAAGACCCTTTTTCTCAGGAACGCGTGGAGGTATCAAGCTGAAATTTATATGAAATACTCAGGTCTACTGTCTCTTGGAGCTGTGAAATAACCAAACTTCTTAGCCAACGCAATCAAAAGATGCCCCAAATTTTCGAAACTCGCAAGGGAATCAAAACCCACAGTGTACTTCCCGTGAACTCAGAATCTTGAAATTTATAACTTGACGGTACAAAGCAACGTCTTGTCTGTAGCACATATAAAGGAAAAATTGCGAAAACCGTACATTTTTAGTTACATCATATAATAAAAATAATTTTAAAGTTAATAACCTTATATACCTAAAGGTTTGTACGGAACCCTCGGTGCGCGAGTCCTACTCGCACTTGGCCGGTTTTTCTTTTTACCTAAGTTCAACTAAACAAAACCACTTTATGCAGCCTTGTTTATTAACTTTAAAGTAAAGGTCTTCATGGTATTCTAATGTCTCTCAAACCTAGACTATTAGACACTTTCTTAACTAACTTTTGTTAATCGCCGAACCATTTTCTTAATCTATTTAAACTTATAGCTATTTTGACGAAAAACGGGTAACGTAGACATAGTTTCAGTTACAAATAAGTGTTAATATGCAAATAATAACGAAAATGTCCCCTATGATTTGCGTAACTTCTTTGTGTACTATAGTGGTAGTTTTATTTGGCGATACGATGACCAAACTATTGTCAGAGCTCACTCTGGAACATGGAAATGGAACGGAAATAGGAACAATAATTCCTAGTCTATCTCAAACAAAAAAAAACCAGCCAAGTGCGAGTCGGACTCGCGCACCGAGGGTTCCGTACAAACCTGTAGGTATATAAGTAAAAAAAGAAAAGTAAGTTCACCCATCGCATTGACATAGAAAATTGATTTTGTTACAGCTTAAAGGTAGTTAAGGTAGGTAGGTATTATAGACCTGAGTATTTGATATCAATTTCAATTTAATACCTCTACGCGTTTACGAGGAAAAAGGTAGTAAGTTTAAAATTTATAAAAATATTTTTTGTAGACATTGAGACTTGACATTGAGAGGGAGCGTAGGGCGTTGGCTGTTCGGGGTAACATGTTGGCCCGCAGGTTCGCGCGTTGCACGAATGAGGTTAAAATTACCTTATTTAAGGCGTACTGCCAGTCTTTATATTCGTGCAGCCTGTGGGTGGACTATACTCATAGGGCAGTTAGCGCCTTACGAGTACAGTATAATAATACGCTCAGGATGCTGTTGGGACTGCCTAGATATTGCAGTGCATCAGGCATGTTTGCGGAAGCGCGGGTGGACGGTTTTCACGCACTTATCCGAAAGCGAGTTGCCTCAATAATGTGCCGCATACGTGGGAGTGACAACAGCATTCTGCGTGTCATTGCCAGTAGCTTAGACTGTCCCATTGCCAAGCATTGGAACAGTCTACATGTCAACATCTAATAAAATAAAATAAAAAATAATAATAATAATAATAGATAGTGTATAATGATTTTATTGTATTTTTATTGTATGTGTATTAATTAATTATTATTTTTATTGAAAATTTGCAAATGAATTAATTTTATTGTAATGTTATTATTATTATTTTTATTGACATTTGACATTTAATTTTAGTGTAATTTTATTTTATTTTTGTTTTGTTATTATAAAATGTTCTAAAATGCTATGGATCATGGTTATCTGGAAATAAATGACTATTTAATTTAATTTTAAAATTTAATTTACTAAAAATTTCTACTTTTCGTAATTTTTCCTTTGTCTGTGCTATATGAAGTTTCTTCGTGCCAAGTGTCATGTTTCTAAGTTTACGGGAAGTACCCTTTAGGTTTTGAGTTTCTTGCGAGTACTCAGTTTCAAAATATGCGACTTAAATTGGTATTTCTTTTGATTGCGTTGAGATAAAAGTTTGGTTTTGCTACATCTGAAAGATCCTATAGCCCTGAGTATTTAACATGAATTTCATTATAATACCTCTACGCGTTTACGAGGAAAAAGGTAGTAAGTTAAAAATTGAAAAAAAAAAAATTTTTTGTATGATTTTACTAAAAAATTCTACTTTTCGTAATTTTTCCATTGTCTATGCTATATGACGTTGCTTCGTGCCAAGTTTCAAGTTTCTGAGTTCACGGGAAGTACCCCGTAGGTTTTGCGAGTGCCGAAAACTCTAAAATTTGCAGCATAAACGACTGTATCTCTTGATTGCGTAGGCTTTTAAGTTTGATTTTTTCACAGCTCCAAGGGGCAATGGACCTGAGTATTTGATATAAATTTCAGCTTGATACCTCCACGCGTTCCTGAGAAAAATGGTCTTGACAGACAGACAGACAGACAGACAGACAGACGGACAACAAAGTGATCCTATAAGGGTTCCGTTTTTTCCTTTCGAGGTACGGAACCCTAAAAAATAGTAAAACTTTATACAAACTTACAACCCCTTCTTAGCCCCGTTCTAGGTTGAATTTTGAAAAACGCTGAAATTGTGTTTATTATGTTTTAATTATTAGTAAACATACGAAGTTTCAAATCTCTAACTCTTAATTTTAAACCCCACTAATACAAACTTTTAACCCCCATTTTACCTCCTTAGGGGATGATTATTTCAAAATCGATTCTTCTTAGTTGTACAGATTGTAAATGTAACCCGTCCTGCAAATTACAACTTTCTAGCTTCAGTCGTAAAGGCCTTCTTTTCATACAAACTTTTCAACCCCGTTTCAATTCCTCCGGGGTGGAATTCTAAAAAACGCTGAAATTAGTTTTTTTTGCTTTAAAGTTACCCTACAAACGAAAGTCTGTCTCAAACATTTTTTTATCTCTATACATACTTACAATCCCTTTTTAACCCCATTATAGGTTGAAATTTGAAAAACGCTGAATTTTTTTTAAATTATTAGTAAATGTGTGAAGTTTTATATCTCTAACTCTAAATTTTAAACTCCACCCATACAAACTTTTAACTCTTTTTTTACCCCTTAAGGGGTTGAATTATTTAAAATAGCTTCTCGTGAGTTGTGTGAGTTGTACAAATTGTAAATCTAACTCGTCCTGCAAATTATAACTTTCTAGCTTCATTAGTTACGGCCTCCCTTTAATACAAACTTTTCAACCTCGTTTCAACCTCTCTGGGGTGGAATTTTGAAAAACGCTGAAATTAGTTTTTTTGCCTTGAAGTAAGTAGCAAACGAACTTTCAAGTCTGCAAAAAAAAAATAATCTCTATACAAACTTTCAATCCCTTTTTTACCCTGTTAAAGGTTGAATTTTAAAAAACGTAGAAATTAATCTTGAAGCAAATCAAATTATTTTGTTCAATATTTTTTGATTTGCAATTTTTAAGTAGTTACACTACTATATATAAATTGAAAATAGATGTCATATACTTCAGAAAAAGTGACCAAACCCTCGCCTCGGACACCGGAGGGTTTGGTCACTTTTTCTGAAGTATATGACATCTATTTTCACGTAGAAATTACTTTTATTATTTTTTTATTATTAGTAAATGTACGAAGTGTCGAATGTTCGTCCGCGTATAATACGGTTCCTCATACAGAGTTTTGTATCCAATTGTATCTTATTAACTAACTCTTCTTAATCTATTTATACTTATAGTTATTTTGGCGAAAAAACGGGTAACGTAGACATAGTTTCAGTTACAAATAAGTATTAATATGCAAATAATAACTTAAATGTACCCTATTATTTGCGTAACTTCTTTGTGAACTATACTTCTTTGTGTAACATGAGAAAACCGAATAATTTTAACAGCGTATTCCTGATCATAATTGGAGACTAAAATGTCGTATATTTTGCGATACGATGACCAAACTATTGTCATAGCTCACTCTGGAATATGGAAATTGAACGGAAATAGAAACTATAATTCCTAGTAATTCTCAAACCAATAAATTGTAAATCTCTATACAAACTTTCAAGCCCTTTTTCGCCCCGTTCTAGATTGAATTTTTAAAAACGCTGAAATTGCGTTTATTATTATTAAATTATTTCAATTTTAAACCCCACCGATACAAACTTTTAACCCCCACTTTACCCCCATAGGGGTGGAATTTTTCAAAATCGCTTCTCATTAGTTGTACAGATTGTAAATGTAACCTGTCCTGCAAATTACAACTTTCTAGCTTCAGTAGTAAAGGCTTCCCTTTCATACAAACTTTTCAACTCCGTTTCAACTCCTCTGGAGTAGAATTATGAAAAATGCTAAAATTAGTTTTTTTGCATTGAAGTTTGTAATTTACAAACGAACTTTCAAGTCTGTCACAAAAAAAATCTGTATACTAACTTTCAACTCCTTGAAATCACTTTAATTGTTTTTTAATTATTAGTAAACGTACGAAGTCTCAAATCTCTAACACAAAATTTGAAACCCCATTCAAACAAACTTTCAACCCCCTTTTTACCCCCTTAGGGGATGAATTTTGAAAAACCCCTTCTTAGTGGATACTAACGTTAAAAAAAACTACCTATCGTGAAAAGTTGGCGGCCTGTTACAATACATCCGTTCAAAAGGTCGTTTATTAACGGATATTTGGCGGCGCTTACTTCATTTCAATACCCGGCACTATGCGTTGCGTCCTTTCACTATGCGTTTTTGAGTGATAGATAACTCAAAAACGGCTGATCCGATTTTATTCAATATAGTTTTCATTGAAACTACTTATCAGGCATCACTTTCATATTATTTTCAATATTTTTGGACCCACGGTTCAAAAAATAGATGGGATGATAAATAGAATCTATCTATTATTGAAATATACTCGGTGACCTTAGTCATTGAACAAATCCAAAACATACATATAATAGGGTATTTAAAACCAGTATATCTAGTATCTTAACAATCGGTGCAGTGATTACAAAGAAATTGACAAATTAAGATTTCTTGGTTTCGAGCAGCCTGTATGTAATTAAAAGGTCATAAGAAAATACATTATCATTGAACAGTATGAAACCTTCATCAGCCTATTTGATTATCTTTTTCATATACAGCCTGTAAATTTTATACGGGCGTATACTTTATCCACCTATAATATCCAGCAATAGGACTCATATAGTATAGTAATTTTGTTAAATAGTGTTATTAATTACGTGTAATGATTTTTTACAGTCCTACCGGGCACCAATGTACGCTATCCAACTGATTTAAAACTGACATAACTGACATGACGCACCGGTAAGTTAATTGTCATGGATGCAATTCATTGCGGGCTGAATTATTATGTATGAAAAAAAAATATTTTCTTAAAGAAATAAATGTAAATAGGTTCCCTAGGTCAAATACTAATCGCCATCACAATATACGCCCGTATAAAATTTACAAACTGTATATTTATTCAATGACACTTAGTCATTTATTAGTATTACCTCAGACTAAATAGACCCCACGTCACTTGTTCTCCTTGGCGTCGTAAGTCACAACTGTCATTTCTCGCTGCTCGCTCTTGCAACAAATGCCATATGATGAATAAGACAACTATTATTTAGACAACTCGTCTTAATGCATCACTTTCGTCCGTTTGTTGCTGACACTGTTTGTTGGTGTGCGTGTGAAATGTTTATTGATGTGCGTATTAGGGATGTAAAATGTCGATTTTCATCTCATGCATCGATAAATGCCACATAGTAGAACGGAATTGTGAATAATTAAAGTTTCTAACATTTTCGCTTTAAACCAATGTTGCGATCCTATCGACAGGAAACAGTAACGTGTCGTGATCTGTGTCGTGTGTGGTGCTTAGCTATTATATAATATATAGTTTGGCCAGGGTTTGTTTTACTTCAAGCATAGACAGACAGAATCATACTGTCTCTTTCTCACGCTCATACCCACGCTACTGAAAAAGGGAAGAGTATAGCTTATTACTTCCACTGTTACTGCACTTTTTGGCCAGCCAAAGGATATGTTTCAGTATCTTACGGCATATTAATATAGCTACGTCTGTGTTACAGACAGGGGTTACTACTTAATATCAAGATCATATCTCCATAGCTCTTTCGTTTAAGATTCCTCCAAAAATATTTGATTATATTTTTGGTTATTTATTTTTAGCATCGTCTATGGTTGAAATAGGTACCCAGTGAAACCTCATTGCTCACGTAGTTTATAAAAAATACTTTATCGATACGTCCACAGCGCGTGTATCACCTTTTTGTGTTGTATGCAAAACATAGACATACTAGCCATATACCTGTCATGGTAATAACAATACCAGGATCGAACGGGATGGTCTTATTACACTTTCAATAGGTACGACAGAAAAGGTGCTATTATCGTTGGTCCTTGTCATAGACCTTGTTACCCTCCACCCATTCCATATAGCAGTGGAGAATCACAAACAGATATAATTTGCGATTTCTTCAAGAATTTCTGTGTTTACTACGAGAAAACCTGATATTTTTCTTATAAAGTTGTGTCGGCTTACAACGTGGGTAACAAAAAAAGGTGAGACTGTGATATGGACCAACGATAATAGCACCTTACAGATAACCTCAACCACTAGATAGATATCAAGTTATAGGGGTGAACCTGGGTTGTTATACTACAAAATAGTGTAGAATACTATTGAGATGTGCAGATCGAATCGTAAAATTTACGAATAAAATTGAGTTTATGTGTAGTGACCTCGTGCTCCTTGTAAAAGCTTAATTTTGAGTAGACTGCATAGTCTGTGTAGCTCCTTTTCCGTCGTACCCATTGAAAGTGTAATAAGACCATCCCGTTCGATCATGGTATTGTTATTACCATGACAGTTCTATGGCTAGTCTGTCTATGGCAGGTGCCAATACCGACACACACATACAAACATATTGCGTACCTCTGATGTGACATGTCACTAATACTTATGCTATTGTCAAAAACACTGCTCTTGACCCAGGATTTACATGAAGTTATATATTATGAAGAATACCTTATTACCGATTTACCGAGTAAAACAGAACAGTCGTTCATTAGGCGACTAGTAAAAAGTAGTACAAACGGTCCGATAGAGAGCATAATGTGGGGGGCGGTGTCTCACTCGCACTCGTTACAAAATTGTCACATTTGACATTGCCATTGTCAGATGACGTCATTACCTCCTTAGTCAAAACGAGACACAGTCCTCTAGATGACCTGCTCTTTCGGCCTCACTTTTTGACCGAATTAGATCCACTACATATAAATCCATGCTCTTGACTAATACAGTACCTTTCTTTTTGTTGTCAGATATTGGAAATAACTTTTGTTAAAAATTATATTTTTTTACCTTTTGTTCTCATTAAAAATGTTTTATATTTTCCACGCTAAAATATGAGCTGTCACGTCGTGAGTATGTAAACAAGATACCCAAATTTAAACGTTGCCACCCTTTCAAAAAAGATCGTCTGTCTCTTTCGCACACGTTGAATGTTTATATAAGTTTGATGTCTCTTTTGTGCACTTCATTTATCTTTAAGCATCAAGCGCCATCTTAGATCTATTCCCACATCCGATGGTACATTTATGTATTATGTATTCTACTAGATGAGCTATCTAGAACAAATTTTGTGCCCCATGTTTGGCGGTTGACAGCTGTCACTGAATGATAGAGTAGCTTTAACAAAATGGACGTGACATTCTTATCACAAATTCATATTCTACCTAAACACATTTCGTGAGGAAAATTGATTAAATAAATTTAGGAGCAACTGATTATTTTATTTGTAACATTCATTTTACTACTTACTTAAGGTCATTTAGAAACGAATGTAGAATGATACTCTTGTTCTGCCAATTGCCTGTGCCTTTCATTACGAACCTTCAAGACTAAAATTCTAAGTCAATACCAAAGGCATAGCAAGCCTTTAAGACTGCTAGACTTACTTCTTATATTATAAATATGCACCCACTTAATTTTGTAAGAAAACTCCCTAATAATCTTTAAAGCCGTTTGAAGGTATATTTTTACTTTTCGATTGTCGTTAACGATTGGCACCTCGGTCACCACAATACATACATTTATCAAAATAGATGAAGCAAGCCAATATATGTTTACGTGAATATTTTTGTGCATGAGTAGTGTTAAATGATGATGTATGTAAATCAAGTAGGCACATACTCGTGTATGTGTTACTTCTGTGACATTAATCTGTGCATCAAGGAAAATGGCGGTGCACCGCCAACACAATGAGGGTTTCCGCTATCGAGTTTTTCACTAGATGGCAGCACCGTGGCGACAGGTCTAGCTGTCACAATCCACCAATCATGTTTAACCATATATTTTTTGATTGGTGGATTTTGACAGCTACTGCCAAAAAGACCTGTCGTCACGGTGCTGCCATCTAGTGAAAATCTCAATCGCGGAAACCCTCATTCTTTTAAATTAGTGTAATGGTGCGTACACACCGGGCCAACGAAGAGCTATCTATCTCATTCTAACAAATAGCTACCGTATAAGTGCTTCGCGTTCGTTGGCACGCCGGTGTGTACCTACCTACGCACCTTAAGACCAAACTTTGCACTTACTTACATATGGAATGTAATTCGGTGGCTTTGTTTACTATTGTTAGGATTATTTTTACAATTTATTATCACGCGCGAAGTCATTACGTGCAGTATTTGATTTTTAAATTTTTTTGACATTTGCGTGGTATCATGTCAGTGGTCCAGCAGCCAATGTCAGACTTTTAGTGATTTTCACTACAACTCATGGTACAAATAATTTCTTAGGGATGTCGTCTTCTGTTACTCAATGATTACTATGATTAGGTAACTAAAAGGATTGCATTGTTACCCGTGTGGTTTGTAAAACCAGACAAACCGACTGATATTGTGGTATGTTTAAGTTTTCAGTGGCTTATAGCCCTAATACTAGATGTGTTTACAATTTGGAGCTTGTGGGTTAGCTAGAAGTACCTTAGAATTATGTTGATCATGATCAGTCAGTCAGTGTCAAAAATAAGAAACTTTGCCTTGCAATAACTATTAAAGTATAAGTTAAAATTGAATGATATTGGGAATATATCTTTCTTGTGTTATGGCCTCTTGTTCACTGACATTTTAGACGTCTAGCTTTATCCACAACAGAGTTGTAGATAAAGCTAAACAGTCGAAAATGGGCTAAGTGGCTTCGAGAAAAGGATGGTACGGTCGTGCCTTTTTTGTTTGTTTTGCTCGACTTGGCGACAAGACCATCCCGTTCGGTCTGTGTATTATTACCTTGAACGGTTTATACCTGGTATCCTAAGGCTGTGTTTCCACCAGAGATGAGCGAGGATTGTGTTTGTTAAGCACCAACAGAATCACTTCATTTGTTTCTTCGCACAGCGCAGCTCTAGGATTGGTTCTTAAAAAAAAACACATTCCTCGCTCATCTCTGGAGGAAACGCATGAGGCCAAGTCTATGAAAGTTCATATTGTTTATATAGATATGGCTATCATTGAAACCTTTTATTAAATACTAGCCTTTTCCCGCGGCTTCGCCCGCGTACTATAAGTACTCAAAAAGGATACGATACCCATGTTGATTTTCAGACTTTGTGACCACATTTGCCCCTTTTAGGGGTTGAATTTTAAAAAAACCTGAAACACGTGTTTACCCCTTTATCGTTGGGAATACTCCTGTGAAGTTTCGAATGAAATAGTCTAACAAATCTGGATTCGCCATACAAACTTTGGACCCCCATTTTACCCCCTTAGGGGGTGAATTTTGAAAAATCCTTTCTTAGTGCATTCCTAGACCTTATAAGGAACGTACGTGCCAAATTTGGAATCTCTAGAACCAGCGGTTTGGGCTGTGCGTTGATATGTCAGTCAGTCAGTCAGTCAGTCAGTCAGTTTCTTCTTTTATATATTTAGATATTCTATTTCAAATGAGCGTGTCCTAGTCCAGTCCAACATAGCAAAAATCAACTGACCCTAGTTTGTGAAAATGCCAAGGGTGTCCATCTCCACGAAGTGACAGCTACGGCCTTGAAACGTATCGGATAAGTTTTCAGGGTTGTCAAAATATTTCGTTTATTTGTGGCATGACCACAGATAAGATAATAGTATTTTATACAATCGTGACATAATTAAGAGCTTTTCAGTCGAGTACCGTGTTTAGGCCACGAAACTTGCTGAGTGGCCTAAGTAAGGTAAGAGATTGAAAAACTTGATTATGTCACTATTGTATACAATATTTTTTCTACGAGTGCTCAATATAGGCAAGCCGGTAAGAATTGAGTTTAACGCCGCGACCTGCTGCCTCTATACAATAGAGTAAGTTAAATCTCCCGGAAGATCGTGCCCGAGCCCGCGCGGCGACGGCGGCGTGGCCGCGCAGGCTCGGGCAACAGTGTTACAATATTGTATGAAAATCCTTTGTACCATCGTTGGCTATGTCACAATATGCGACCATAAAAGCTCTATTAGAAAGTATGCGCTAGTAGTTCGGTCTACACAATCACAATTCAAGCATTACAGTCGACGAGTAGAAAAAATATTTGAGTAGTTTATAGTAGTAGGCTAAGAAAATTAGATTTTTTTGAAGAATTAATTTCCAGCAGGCTTGAAATCGTTATAATACCTTCAAGTGGTCCTAAATGCATGTGATCTGAGTTTGCCCAATCCCAGGAGGTGTGCATAATTTTTTAGCGAAATTTTTGCTCTTTGTCAGTATTTTGCTTCTAGCTCAAAAACGGTACGTCCGTAGGAAAATATCACGTATATCAATATTAAAGATGGTTAACTTATACTCCAGTTCAGCGGTACAGCCAAAATGAAAAATTATAAATCCTGAAAATATCTCATTTATTTGCAAAACTAATATTTTGACTTCCATACCTTTGAACCAGATGACTCCTGTTGAAAAACCTATAGAATAAAAGTTGAAGAGAATACAATTTCACGATATATAGCCATCTCAATTTTCAAATTCAGTAACTTTGAAAGGCTAAATTTGGCATGAATTTAAAATGGTTTATTTTCTAAATCCTTCTAAGTTGCATATTTTCCATAAATATGATGTGTAATGCATTGTTACAACTAAGAACATTTAAGGGCAAATTTCTATAACGTACCCAATCAGAATGAGAAAACTATTTATACACCGTGTTTTTTATTTCCGGTAATTTCAAGGGTATATTTCTGAGCTTAACTTAAGTTTATTTCTCAAAGACGCAAGTGTCAAAATTCGCTCCAGTTCTGAGGTAATCGATATTTCATTTATGTCTTTCTAATTGTGTAAACCTACATTAAATATTTTTTTTTGCTCTGAGCACCCGCTACAAAATGATGCACCTGTGTGTTAAGTCAATACAATATGCTTCCTGTGTATCTCAGGCTGTTAATGTTTGATATGGAATTACATTGACATGTCTAGTTTTCAATTGTTTGGTTTAGGGACCGATTGAGGAATCAATCAGTAACTGCTGAACCTACTTACTTAAATGAAACTTTGTATAGAGATTGAGACAGTTTGAGTCCGTAAAAAGTACATAAAAAGTAGTTTTCATCCCAAAATACCAACTCTTAAGGGGCTGAAAAGTGGGTAAGAAGTTAGTATGAAGAGTTATTAATATAGTTAAACCGATTTAGATGAAATTTGGTACCTATGAAAATAGTTTGAGTTCTGGGGAGTTTTTATCCTAGAAAATATTCCTGAAGGGTGTGAAAAGGGGGCAAAAGTTATTTGTATGGGGAATCAATATCCACCGAACTGATTTAAGTCCATTGGTAAAATGTGGTATGGAGATAGTTTAAGTTCTGGAAAAGGAAATAAAATAGTTTTTATCTTAGAAGTCATGAAGTCAAGTAAAAAGGGGAGTAGATTACTATTTCTTTACTAAGTTTCATCTAAATAGGTTCAGCAGTTATTGATTGATTCCCCAATCCCCTAATGTAAATAAGGTATATTAACTCAACCAAACAATTGAGCATTGTGACATGTCAATGAAATTTCGAACATTAACAATCCGAGATACAAAGGAACCATATTGTAGTGACTTAACACACAGTTACATGATTTTATAGCGGGTTCTCAGACTAAAAGAATAATTAAATGTAGGTTTACACAATCGGAAAGACAAAAAAGAAATATCGATTACCACAGAACTGGAGCAAATTAGGACACTGGCGTCTTTAAGTAATATATTTAAGCTCAGGAATGTACCCTTGGAATTTAGAAATAAATAAAACACTTTTCCGATTTGGGTACGTTTTAGAAATTTGCACTGAAATATTCTTAGTTGTAACGATGCATCAAATGTAGGGCACACATCATATTTTATGGAAAATATGCAACTCATAAGAATTTATAAAAAACTGATTTTGAATTCATGCCAAATTTAGTCTTTCAAAATTACTGTTTTTGAGAATTGAGATGTTGATATAACGTGAAATTATATTCTCTACAACTTTTATTCTATAGGTTTTTCAACAGGAGTCATCTGTTTCAAAGCTATGTGGTATGGAAGTCAAAATATGAGTTTTTCAATTAACTGAGACATTTTCCCGGTTTATAACTTTTGATTTCGGCTGTACCGCTGAACAGAACTAAAAGATAAGTTGCTCAATAGACGCAGAATTTAACCCTCTTTAATATTGAAATGAATGAGATTTTCCGTCGGACGTATCGTTTTCGAGCAAAAACCTGACAAAGAACAAAAATTTCGCTAAAAAGTTGTGCACACCTCGTGGGATTGGGCAAACTCGGATCACATGCATTTAGGACCACATGAAGGTATTAAAGCGATTTCCAGCCTGCTGGGAATTAATTCCTCAAAACACTTTTTATAGATCTTATTTGCTTGGCCTATAGTAGTTTTGTACTAAAATAATAATTAGATTGGACAAATAAGGTAATAAATTTGAATAAATCAATGGAAATAAATCGAGGAGACGTCATGTGTCACCGTTCATCTGTCAAAGTTCTGTCAAACGCTGATTTTGTAGGGAAGTTTTTCCTGTTTTTTTTTTATACCATGTCGGTGGCAAACAAGCATACGACCCGCCTGATGTTAAGCAGCTACCGTAGCCTATGGACGCCTGCAACTCCAAATGTGTCACATGAGCGTGCCGACCCTTTAAAAAAAGAAGGATTCACTGTGTTGACGGCTAAAGGAACAATAGGGGTCCCTCATCGTCAACACACTGGGTCCTCTTTAGAGCTCTTTGTCAACCTTACTCATCAGCAGGAACACAAAACTATGAGTAGGACCTTCTGTACGAAATACTGGTCTTACCTATGTGAAAATGCGTAAACTGGGATTTCTACCCAATTAAGCCTCTTATTGATACCGGAAACAAAAAGGAAGGGAAATGAAATAGGTAGAAGCAAATATAATCTTTATTAATAAATAAATGGCGCCTGCTCAGATCCAGGGTGGCGGAAATGCAAATAAAAAGAAACTTCAGTTTTAAATGTTTATAGTTACATAGCGACTGGAAAAGTTTTCTTAAAGTTTTCGAAATTATTTTTTTCTAGCCAAAGCATATGGGTCCTTACGTCCAAAATACCTGAACAAACAATGAAACACCTCGTCTTATCGGTTTATGTGGCCAGTTATGCTGATATCCTTATAGTTTGGCCAGTATCATATGCGTGAAGACAGCCGCCCCAGTACTTTTATATAGAAATGTTGTATGATCGATTGTAGGCATATAGCTTAGTTTGCCAGCAATAAACTTTTTTTTAAGAAGTTTATTTTTTTAAGAAGAAACTTTATTTTAAGAAGAATTTGCAGATGGACATTGGAATGTTAAAAATGACTACTTTTGAAGGCTTACATGGAAAGTTGACATACAACAACAAATTCTTGCATATTGTTGCAGTCTATCGGCCGCCTCAACTAAACAAAATTCTGTTTGTGGATCAGCTCAGAGTTATGCTGCAAGATATTCCGAGTAATGAAGATTTAATTGTTATTGGTGATATGAATATAGATGTGTTTAAACCGAAGAATAACTCTCACGTAAATAGTTACAAAAACACGTTGTGTGGTCTGGGCCTTTTTTCTGCAATACCGGACTCAGAGATAACGCGACAAGCGATAGTGGAAGAGCGGACGGATGACTCATGCATCGATCACCTGTGGGTGCGAGCGGGACGGCGAGGCGTCGGACTGCAAACGGCACCTGCGTCTGCTTTTGTTCTCGAGTGTAGCATATCGGACCACCACATTATAGGTGTTACGTTAGATTTGAATATTAATATAGCGGAGAATAAGTGTAGTGATCGCAAAATATTAATAAATGATAAGCTGGTCCGAGATAAGCTTCATGAATACGATTGGTCACAACTGCTGAGTATAATGTGTCCTATAATATTGTACCAGCAGATATTTATTGTGTTTAACAACATCTATGAACAATGTAAATATGAAAAGTCGGTTAACAATAAACGGGAAACTCAGCCATGGGTGACCCGAGATCTATATAAAATGCTGGTTAAAAGGGATAACTTATTTAGGACATGGAAAATGTCGCCTCATAATATGAATAGAAGGTTGGAATATACCAGATATCGGAACCGAGTAAATAAGTTAATAAATATAGCTAAAAATAACCATAGGAAGACGGAAATAATCAATTGTCAAGGGGATTACAGGAAAATTTGGTCACATGTAAACTGCTGGTTAGGCCGGGTAAAGGGAAGTGTGGATAGTACAATAAAAAAATACTTGGGTAAAACAGAAAATTTGTACAATATTTGTTGTGAGTTTGCGAAAACATTTACTAAGGAAATATTAGCTATTAAACATGTGTGTAGTGTGAAACTTTTGGACAGAAAAACGTATGTAAACAGAACCGACATTTCTTTTAGATATGTAAAAGGTAGGCCGCATGAGATTGAGAAAATAATTAGTAGTTTAAGCTCTAGGAAAGCGCCAGGTCTTGACAATATTAGGGTACATGATTTAAAAATTATTAATGAAAAAATTAGCCCTGTAATAGCACACTTTATTAACTTAAGCCTATCATCAGGAATATATCCAGACATGTTAAAAAAAGCCACTATACGACCGATATACAAAGCCGGTAGCCACTATGACTATGCAAACTATAGACCAATCGCAATTTTACCTACTATCAACAAGATTGTCGAAAAAGTAATTGTAGGCCAAGTTAGTATGTTTTTGGAGAGGCATAGCATATTAACAGACCATCAGCATGGGTTTAGGAAAGGCCGCAGCACAGCCACGGCCTTGACCCATTTCTCGGAGGCAGTTAACGATAGCTTAAATAATGGGAAGCAGGTACTATGCCTTTTTATTGATTATAAAAAGGCATTTGATACCCTTGACCACAATGTATTGCTACAAGCTATGGAGGAATGTGGCATAAGGGGACCCACAAATGCGTGGTTTAAAAATTACCTAACCAATAGAACCATACAAACCGCGATTGAGGGTACTAAAGGCGCTGAGGCGAGTGTGACGCTTGGAGTGCCTACCGGCTCAGTATATGGGCCAGTCGGTTACATAATCTTTGTAAACAGTGTCGTGAATGTAGTGAAAAATTGCAAAGTTTGTGTGTATGCTGATGACATGTGCCTATTTTATGCGTCAGAAAATATCAATGAGGCACGCTGTGAGTTGCAAAATGATTTTGAAAATGTAACAAGATGGGCGCATGACAATGGCATAATAATTAATGTCAAAAAAACCAAATGCTTACATATATACTCACCACACAGCCGAGTAGCCAAAAAAGTGGATTATACACAGGTGGGCATAGTGGGTCATACTTACGACTGTTTGCATAGGAATAAATTAGACTGTGATTGTGTGTTTTTAGAATATGTAGACCGTTGCAAATATTTGGGGCTGCTAGTGGACTATAACTTTAATTTTAAATTTCACATAGAAAACGTGTGTAAGAAACTACGTACAGTGTTGGGACAAATCTATCAGCTTAGAAGTGTGGTGAGTAAAGATGTGTTATTGGTAATATATTACGCGCTGGCAGATTCTTTAATTAATTACGGGTTTAATATATACGGCCGCACATTTAAGACCTACATAAATGATGTACAAAATTTACAAACCAGAATAGTGAAGTATTTAGTAGACAGAAAAACAAAAAATAAGTGTAACGATTACTATCAGTTGTTTCCAGTTTGTAAAATTCTACCTGTCGATATGAAAATTAAGTACCTGTTGTCCTTAGAAAACTATTATTTAGATGAACATAAATGCCCCGTTACTAATAAATATAATACGAGGAGGGTACGAGAGGGAAAGTTAATACAACCTACATCCGTCAACTATTACGGCAAAAGGTTAAATAAATATCTAGTACCGAGGTTGTTTAACGAAATGGGGTGGCTGAGAGACAAACCTAAGTTGAGTAAGCCTGTCCTTAAGAGAAAACTCAAAAATTACCTTTTGCAAGTGAAAAGTGTGTAAATGTAGTTAGTTTATTTTATTTTATTTTATTGCGTGTTAATTGTTTTGCATAGGTGCATGATTCGACTTAATTGTATTGCGCGCATCATCGCCAACAAACTGGTTACAGTTTGGCGATAACAAAACTTATTGTAAATGCATGTACCTTATGAATAAATAAATTAAAAAAAAAAAAAAAAAAACAATTCCTAATCGATTAGATGTGCTCCGTAGAGAAAAGTCCATGCATTTAATTCTTTAGATTCTCAAGGAAACACCATATGTGACACTTAAACTGAATACCTAAAATGGTCGTTATATATTTTCGAAATTATTTTTTTCTAGCCAAAGTATATAGGTCCTTACGTCCAAAATACGTGAACAAACAATGAAACACCTCGTCTTATCGGTTCATGTGGCCAGTTATGCTGATATCCGTATAGTTTGGCCAGTATCATATGCGTGAACACAGCCGCCCCAGTACTTTTCTATAGAAATGTTGTATGATCGATTGTGGGCATGTAGCTTAGTTTGCCAGCAATATTCATATCCTATTCGATTCGCTGTGTAACGTATAGAAAAGTTCATGCATTTAATTCGTTAGGATCTCAAGGGAACACCATATGTGACACTTTATCTGAATACCTGAAATCGTCTTTATGTATTTTCGAAATATTTTTTTTCTAGCAAAAGTATATGGGTCCTTACGTCCAAAATACATGAATAAACAATAAATTACCTCGTTTCATCGGTTCATGTGGCCAGTTATGCTGATATCCGTATAGTTTGGCCAGTATCGTATGCGTGAAGACAGCCGCCCCAGTTCTTTTCTATAGAAATGTTGTATGATCGATTGTAGGCATATAGCTTAGTTTGCCAGCAATAAACAATTCCTTTTCAATTAGTTGTGCACTGTAGAAAAAAGTCCATGCATTTAATTCGTTAGGATCTCAAGGGGACACCATAATATGTGACACTTTATCTGAATACCTGAAATGGTCGTTATGTATTTTTGAAATTATTTTTTTCTAGCCAAAGTATATAGGTCCTTACGTCCAAAATGCCTCAACAAACAATATAACACCTCGCTTCATCGGTACGTGTAGCCAGTTATTACAAATTCTGTATAGTTTGGCCAGTACGATGTGCGTGAATATAGCCGCCCCAGTACTTTTCTATAGAAATGTTTTATGATCGATTGTAGGCATGTAGCTCAGTTTGCCAGCAATAAACAATTTTTTTTTCATTTAGTTGTGCTCCGTAAAAAAAATACATGCATTTCATTCGTTAGGAACTCCAGGGAACACCATATGAGACACTTTATCTGAATACCTGAAATGGTCGTTATGTATTTTTGAAATTATTTTTTTCTAGCCAAAGTATATGGGTCCTTACGTCCAAAATGCCTCAACAAACAATATAACACCTCGCTTCATCGGTACGTGTAGCCAGTTATTACAAATTCTGTATAGTTTGGCCAGTACGATGTGCGTGAATATAGCCGCCCCAGTACTTTTCTATAGAAATGTTTTATGATCGATTTTAGGCATGTAGCTCAGTTTGCCAGAAATAAACAATTTTTTTTTCATTTAGTTGTGCTCCGTAAAAAAAATACATGCATTTAATTCGTTAGGATCTCAAGGGAACACCATATGTAACACTTTATCTGAATACCTGAAATGGTCGTTATGTATTTTTGAAATTATTTTTTTCTAGCCAAAGTATATGGGTCCTTACGTCCAAAATACCTGAACAAACAATAAAACACCTCGTCTTATCGGTTCATGTGACCAGTTATGCTGATATCCGTACAGTTTGGCCAGTATCATATGCGTGAAGACAGCCGCCCCAGTACTTTTCTATAGAAATGTTGTATGATCGATTGTAGGCATGTAACTTAGTTTGCCAGCAATAAACAATTCTTAATCAATTAGCCGTGCTCCGTAAAGAAAAGCCCATGCATTTATTTCGTTAGGATCTCAAGGGGACACCATATGTGACACTTTAACTGAATACCTGAAATGGTCGTTATGTATTTTTGAAATTATTTTTTTCTAGCCAAAGTATATGGGTCCTTACGTCCAAAATACCTGAACAAACAATAAAACACCTCGTTTCATCGGTGCATGTAGCTACGTATTATGATATACGTATAGTTTGGCCAGTATCATATGCGTGAAGACAGCCGCCCCAGTACATTTCTATAGAAATATTGTATGAAAATTGTGGGCATGTAGCTAAGTTTGCCCGCAATAAACATATCCTAATCGATTTGTCGTGCTTTGTAGAGGATAGTTCATGCACTTAATTTGTTAGGATCTCAAGGGAACACCATATGTGACACTTTATCTGAATACCTAAAATGGTCGTTATATATTTTCGAAATTATTTTTTTCTAGCCGAAGTATATGGGTCCTTACGTCCAAAATGCCTGAACAAACAATATAACACCTCGTTTCATCGTTGCATGTAGCTAGTTATTATGATATACGTATAGTTTGGCCAGTATCATATGCGTGAAGACAGCCGCCCCAGTACTTTTCTATAGAAATATTGTATGATCGATTGTAGGCATATAGCTTAGTTTGCCAGCAACAAACATATCCTAATCGATTAGCCGTGCTCCGTAGAGATATTGAATTCGTTAGAATCTCAAGGGAACACCATATGTGACACTTTATCTGAATACCTCAAATGGTCGTTATGTATTTTCGAATTTTTTTTTTTCTAGCCAAAGTATATGGGTCCTTACGTCCAAAATGCCTGAACAAACAATAAAACACCGTTTCATCGGTGCATGTAGCTAGTTATTATGATATACGTATAGTTTGGCCAGTATCATATGCGTGAAGACAGCCGCCGCAGTACATTTCTATAGAAATGTTGTATGATCAATTGTGGCCATGTAACTAAGTTTGCCCGAAATAAACATATCCTAATGGATTTGCCGTGCTTTGTAGAGAATAGTTCATGCAATTAATTCGTTAGGATCTCAAGGGAACACCATATGTGACACTTTATCTGAATACCTAAAATGGTCGTTATATATATTCGAAATTATTTTTTTCTAGCCAAAGTATATGGGTCCTAACGTCCAAAATGCCTGAACAAACAATAAAACACCTTGTTTCATCGGTGCATGTAGCTAGTTATTATGATATACGTATAGTTTGGCCAGTATCATATGCGTGAAGACAGCCGCCCCAGTACATTTCTATAGAAATATTGTATGATCGATTGTAGGCATATAGCTTAGTTTGCCAGCAATAAACATATCCTAATCGATTTGCCGTGCTTTGTAGAGGATAGTTCATGCAATTAATTCGTTAGGATCTCAAGGGAACACCATATGTGACACTTTATCTGAATACCTAAAATGGTCGTTATATATATTCGAAATTATTTTTTTCTAGCCAAAGTATATGGGTCCTAACGTCCAAAATGCCTGAACAAACAATAAAACACCTCGTTTCATCGGTGCATGTAGCTAGTTATTATGATATACGTATAGTTTGGCCAGTATCATATGCGTGAAGACAGCCGCCCCAGTACATTTCTATAGAAATATTGTATGATCGATTGTAGGCATATAGCTTAGTTTGCCAGCAATAAACATATCCTAATCGATTTGCCGTGCTTTGTAGAGGATAGTTCATGCACTTAATTCGTTAGGGTCTCAAGGGAACACCATATGTGACACTTTATCTGAATACCTAAAATGGTCGTTATATATTTTCGAAATTATTTTTTTCTAGCCAAAGTATATGGGTCCTTACGTCCAAAATGCCTGAACAAACAATAAAATACCTCGTTTCATCGGTGCATGTAGCTAGTTATTATGATATACGTATAGTTTGGCCAGTATCATATGCGTGAAAACAGCCGCCCCAGTACATTTCTATAGAAATATTGTATGATCAATTGTGGGCATGTAGCTAAGTTTGCCCGCAATAAACATATCCTAATCCATTCGCCGTGCTTTGCAGAGGATAGATCATGCTCTTAATTCGTTAGGATCTCAAGAGAACACCATATGTGACACTTTATCTGAATACCTAAAATGGTCGTTATATATTTTCGAAATTATTTTTTTCTAGCCGAAGTATATGGGTCCTTACATCCAAAATACCTCATCAAACAATAAAACACCTCGTTTCATCGGTGCATGTAGCTAGTTATTATGATATACGTATAGTTTGGCCAGTATCATATGCGTGAAGACAGCCGCCCCAGTACTTTTCTATAGAAATATTGTATGATCGATTGTAGGCATATAGCTTAGTTTGCCAGCAACAAACATATCCTAATCGATTAGCCGTGCTCCGTAGAGATATTGAATTCATTAGGATCTCAAGGGAACACCATATGTGACACTTTATCTGAATACCTCAAATGGTCGTTATGTATTTTGGAAATTTTTTTTTCTAGCCAAAGTATATGGGTCCTTACGTCCAAAATGCCTGAACAAACAATAAAACACCTCGTTTCATCGGTACATGTAGCCAGTTATTATGATATACGTATAGTTTGGCCAGTATCATATGCGTGAAAACAGCCGCCCCAGTACATTTCTATAGAAATATTGTATGATCAATTGTGGGCATGTAGCTAAGTTTGCCCGCAATAAACATATCCTAATCCATTCGCCGTGCTTTGCAGAGGATAGATCATGCTCTTAATTCGTTAGGATCTCAAGAGAACACCATATGTGACACTTTATCTGAATACCTAAAATGGCCGTTATATATTTTCGAAATTATTTTTTTCTAGCCGAAGTATATGGGTCCTTACATCCGAAATACCTCATCAAACAATAAAACACCTCGTTTCATCGGTGCATGTAGCTAGTTATTATGATATACGTATAGTTTGGCCAGTATCATATGCGTGAAGACAGCCGCCCCAGTACTTTTCTATAGAAATATTGTACGATCGATTGTAGGCATATAGCTTAGTTTACCAGCAACAAACATATCCTAATCGATTTGCCGTGCTCCGTAGAGATATTGAATTCGTTAGGATCTCAAGGGAACACCATATGTGACACTTTATCTGAATACCTCAAATGGTGGTTATGTATTTTCGAAATTATTTTTTTCTAGCCAAAGTATATGGGTCCTTACGTCCAAAATGCCTGAACAAACAATAAAACACCTCGTTTCATCGGTGCATGTAGCCAGTTATTATGATATACGTATAGTTTGGCCAGTATCATATGCGTGAAAACAGCCGCCCCAGTACTATTCTATAGAAATGTTGTATGATCAATTGTGGCCATGTAACTAAGTTTGCCCGCAATTAACATATCCTAATCGATTTGCCGTGCTTTGTAGAGGACAGTTTATGTACTTTATTTGTTAGGATCTCAAGGGAACACCATATGTGACACTTTATCTGAATACCTAAAATGGTCGTTATATATTTTCGAAATTATTTTTTTCTAGCCAAAGTATATGGGTCCTTTTATCCAAAATGCCTGAACAAACAATAAAACACCTCGTTTCATCGGTGCATGTAGCTAGTTATTATGATATACGTATAGTTTGGCCAGTATCATATGCGTGAAGACAGCTGCCCCAGTACTTTTCTATAGAAATATTGTATGATCGATTGTAGGCATATAGCTCAGTTTGCCAGCAACAAACATATCCTAATCGATTAGCCGTGCTCCATAGAGATATTGAATTCGTTAGGATCTCAAGGGAACACCATATGTGACACTTTATCTGAATACCTCAAATGGTCGTTATGTATTTTCGAAATTATTTTTTTTCTAGCCAAAGTATATGGGTCCTTACGTCCAAAATGCCTGAACAAACAATAAAACACCTCGTTTTATCGGTGTATGTAGCCAGTTATTATGATATACGTATAGTTTGGCCAGTATCATATGCGTGAGAACAGCCGCCCCAGTACTATTCTATAGAAATGTTGTATGATCAATTGTGGCCATGTAACTAAGTTTGCCCGCAATAAACATATTCTAATCGATTTGCCGTGTTTTGTAGAGGATAGTTCATGCACTTAATTCGTTAGGATCTCAAGGGAACACCATATGTGACACTTTATCTGAATACCTAAAATGGTCGTTATATATTTTCGAAATTATTTTTTTCTAGCCAAAGTATATCGGTCCTAACGTCCAAAATGCCTGAACAAACAATAAAACACCTCATCTTATCGGTTCATGTGGCTAGTTATGCTGATATCCGTACAGTTTGGCCAGTATTATATGCGTGAAGCTGTCGCCCCAGTACTTTAATAATAATAGGAAAACTTTTCCAGTCGGGTCCTTACGAAATTTCGTTACGCATTCGCGTGAACTAACGAATATCTACCGATTGTCATCGATAGAAACCTTAAAATCCGTTTTGGGGCGGTAGCGTGAAGTTTGCTGCCCCACTTTAAAAATAAAAAAATATATATACACAATGGGGTCCTTACGAAATTTCTTTGTGAATACGCGTGAACTAACGAATATCTACAGACTGCCATCGATAGAAACCGTAAAATCCGTTTTGGGGCGGTAGCGTGAAGTTAGCCGCCCCACTTTAAAAATTAAAAAAAAATATACCGAATCGGGTCCTTACGAAATTTCTTTGTGAATTCGCGTGAACTAACGAATATCTACCGATTGCCATCGATAGGAACCGAAAAATCCGTTTTGGGGCGGTAGCGTGAAGTTAGCCGCCCCACTTTAAAAATTAAAAAAAAATATACCGGATCGGGTCCTTACGAAATTTCTTTGTGAATTCGCGTGAACTAACGAATATTTACCGATTACAATCGACAAAAACCGATAAATTAATTTTGGGGCGGTAGCGTGAAGTTAGCCGCCCCATTTTGTTTTTAAAAAAAATCGATGTTGGAGTCGGGTCCTTACGATTTAATATACTGAACTAACGTGAACTAACGATGAACTAACGATATAGATACGTAAATTCAGGATACTGAGTTTGGGGCGGTCAACTTCACGGACATAACTTATGTGTAGCAACTTTTTAAAATCATAAAGTTTTTAGATTGTTATTTTTTCAAACAAAGTAAATAGTATTTTCAATGTACTTAAAACTCCGTCTAATTGACATCGCCTGTCAGTCTAGTCACTCTACAGACATAATCAATTTCATAGTACATTGCGTGTTCGAATTAACTTTAAAATGTAATAAAATTCAAACCGCAAGTTTTTTTTCAAAGTCGTGACACAAACGTTGCGTAGTTTGAGGAGAAGAATGTACATTTTAATTTTTTGCTTTAGTTACAGGCCCCACCGTGTATATGGGTATACCTATAGCAAGGCAACGTTATATTGTGAACGCTAACGCTATATATATTATGTTTTTGCTACCATCTGTTCATTTCCAGTCCCGTCTGAAAATATGGATACATTTAATGTGACAAAAATATGTAGCCAGAATTTATACTGACGAGTAAAGATGGATACATGTTTTTGTCACATTAAATGTATATATATCTTCAGACGTGAACATGACCGTATGTATTTGTAGGTACGAGTATAGATGCTCCACCATAGTGTCGAAACTATAGGGATTTGGATAAATAAGGAGATATTATACAACGTGTTACATGTACCCCAGACTAAAAACCAGAAAAGTCGATTGCAGTATATCTTAACATGGGTATCCTTTTCCTTAATTTTCAATTTTTTTACGTGTCGAGTCTAAAAGTTTTGAATACTACAGTTTACCATTCTATCGAGAGGTTAGGAGATAGAGGTTAAATGTTTAATAATGGCTGGCAGCTTTGACATATTTGTTTTTTCACTGTAAATAGTGTCATGTCAGTGTAGGTTGTCATTGTCAAAGTATGTCATCTTATGTCATGTCATAGAAATTGACAAGGTAGGTTGATAGGTTGACATGACATGACATAACATATGTAGAGATGTGATAACAACGAGTGTAGAGTTAACAATTGAAAAGAATTGAACTTTCGAAATAATTAACTGATTGAAAAATAAATACTCTAGATTAATTAGCAATAATAAAAATCGTTTGAGGTGTCTGAGGTTTCTAGTGGCTCAAGTAACACGTTGTATAAAACGGCTTCCTAGCCTGGTTGGTAGTAACATTATCTAAGAAGCAGGGAGGTCCTGGGTTAGAATCCAGGTCAGAGCATTTATTTGTGTGTTTATCAGGGATATTTGTTCCTGAGCTTAGGAAGTTTTCTACGTGTATAAATATTTAAGTATTTATGTAAGTATTTAAATATTTATATATCTATACAGGGTGACTGGTAATTCGTCGTATTCCTTCAAGGGGGTTATTCTACAGCTTATTTAGAGTGATTTAAGTCCAGTCAAGCAGGGGTCAAAACTCATTGGTTTTCAAGTTATTCAAGATTTTAGATTTTTTTAATAAAATACCCGCTTTTTGACCTAAAACTAGTATTTTTTTTTACACTACGTATTTTTCAAATAAAAAAAAAGATTTTTCGAATAGCCAATGAATCACTGATTACGTAAAATAATAAAAAAAGTACAAAACGTATCAAAATTTTGCAACTAAAAGCATCTGAAGTCAGAAGTTTTTGTATTTTTTTTTCATATCTTGTTACATTTTAAGGCATAACTAAAAAAAAAGTAATAACACTTCGCGTACAAATTACAGAATTTATTTCCTCAGTTCATAAGCTTTCTAAAAAGGTACAATTTATGACATTTTATCCTCATTTTTTACAATTAATAATAATAATACCAGAGCAGGTACAGGACTTAGCGTACTTGACTTTACTTGTTTGTGTCGTTTTAAACTTGCCGAAGGCATACTTTGTCTACAGTTTCTTATCTTATCTTATTCCTTGAGGTAGTAGGCACTGCAGATTGCCTTTGGTGAAACAAACAACCCCGGACCCGGGGTATGTCCTTAAACTACGTCCGGACCTGGGTATGTCCTTAAACTACGCCAAAAAGAGAGGTATGGGCACTGCGAATGGCATCTCGCTAAGTGTGGTAGGGCACGTTCAGCGAATGTCATCGCTCAAATCTGGAGCAGAGCCCGACTGGGGAAGTACCTCCACCTTACAGAAAACCACAGCCAAATAGCACTAGACCCTACTCATAGTGTTGTGTTCCTGCTGGTGAGTAAGGTTGCCAAAGAGCTCAAAGAGGACCCAGTGTGTTGACGATGAGGGACCTTCTTGTTCCTTTAGTCGTCAACACAGTGAATCCTCCTTTTTGTAAAGGGTCGGCAACGCGCATGTGACGCCTTTGGAGTTGCAGGCGTCCATATGTTACGGTAGCTGCTTACCATCAGGCGGGCCGTATGCTTGTTTGCCACCGTCGTGGTATAAAAAAAAAAAAAAAAAAACAAACTGATTAAGGGTCATTAGCTAATGAGCTAATAAAGTTAAATTACTTTAATTAGTTTGTTTGTGTCACTTTAATTCTTACGGCGGGTTTTTCGCCTTCTGTTCCTTATCTTATCTTAATTTTATTGGGTGGCGATGCTTCTCATGGGGTGGGGGTGAGACTAACCAGGTTTAAATAGGTCATGTAGTAATTAATCAGTTAGTTACTTTCAACTTTCTTTCCAATTCGGACGATATTGATAACTAAGTTTTTTCTCAAATGGCTACTTACGAATTTGAAGAATACGCAGATATCATTTATTGTTACGGACTCTGTGATGGTGACGCCGCTGCAGCTAGATATATGAAACGTGTGACTTGTTAACTAACTAGAAGATTTGAGGATGTAATTATATGATTAAACTTTTTACTATTAACATTTTAATATCTTCTGTCTTCTTGGTCACATCTATCATAACTGATGATTGTGGTTGGTTGGTTCTGTACTTGTTGGTTGGTTGGTTTGTTTTCGGGCACGAACACTATAGCCATCAATTCCGGTCCATCGCTTTACTCGCCACATCGTAGAAATTCTGAGATGGTTTCTCGTCAAAGAAACTAAGATACAAACTAGTAGAAATTACAATTTAAGTGTGTAGGTTAAACTTGGAATACATAAACGCTATCTACTTATCTACAGAATGGGGCCTGTAACCCGAGCAAAAAATTAAACGTACATTTTACTCCTCAAACTAACTTTTGTTCAACAACTTTTAAAAAAGAGTCTTTAGATTGTCTCTTTTTCATACAAACTAAACTGTAGAATTAACTGTCGTCTGCGGTATTTCCGGACCGATGCGACCTTCAAACATTGAAGAAAAGAGCGTATTCCCATCTTAAAGGCCGGCAACGCGCTTGTGACCCCTCTGGTATTGCGGGCGTCCATGGGCGGCGGTAATTGCTTACTATCAGGCGATTCGTCTGCTCGTTTGCCTCGTATTTCATAAAAAAAAAGTTGTATTATCAAAGTACGTTAAAATCCGTCCAATTGACATTGCCTGTCAATCTTGTCACCCTACAGACATAATCAATTTCGCAATCCATTGATATTAATAAACTTTAAAGTGTACTAAAATCAAAACACAAGTAAATTTTTAAAGTCGCTGAACAAACGTTGTCTAGTTTGAGGAGTAGCATTTACGATTTAATTTTTTGCAGAACACATGCTGTAGATATTTAGATAGCGTTTATGTATTCCAAGTTTTACCTACACACTTAAATTGTAATTTCTACTAGTTTGTATCTTAGTTTGTTTGGCGAGAAACCATCTCAGAATTTCACACACGGTATATGATGATATCAAACATACCAACAGAGCAGGTACAAATCGTGTTGTATTGGCCAATTAGCGTGATCATTAATCTGATTATGTTTCAGTTATATTAAAGGAGTGGGGATACGGGGGATGTTGTTGTTACAGCGAGTGCCTGCGGCTAAATCTACGTAATAATAATAATATCCCTGATTTCCTGAGAGAACCGAGCTGTATCCAAGGATACCTCATACCTATTTTTTATGTTCTTTTTTTACACTTTTTTGGAATGCTGTTCTACATAAAAAGTAAATGTCATTGGAAAATGGTAACGGATAAAATAAATTGCTACATTATTTTTCTCGTTTCTTAGGTCATTGATATCTGTCAATAACAGATGTCCAGACTATGGCCCATACTGGTAACATCGCCATCAAAAAAGAATTTTACACTGAGTAACAATTAAAGTAGTATTTACTCTGAAATTATGGCGAATTTTGGAAAAGTTTATAGGACACTGTTTTCTCTAAATATGATCATGAATACACTGTTAAAGTCTCTCGCAATGCTCACGGGCACCGTGTATATATATTATGGGACAATCTTACACAAATCAACCTTGTCCCACAGTAAGCTCAATGAGGCTTGTATTATGGGTACTAGACGACGATATATATAATAGATATATACATATAAAAACTTAAATACATAGAAAACATCCATAACTCAGGGACAAAATATCCGTGGTAAACATACAAATAAATGCACTGACCAGGATTCGAACCCGGAACCTCCTGCTTCGTACGCAAGGTCACTACCCACTAGGCTAGGAGGCCGTTAAAATATGTACCTCAAATTTAAACCTCCGGGCACAATTATTATTCACAGTAAATCTAATCAAACTAATGACAATGACGAGCAAATTGCACTAAAAAAAGGTAAAAAAACTGGCCAAGTGCGAGTCGGACTCGCGCACCGAGGGTTCCGTACAAACCTGTAGGTATATAGGGGTAGTAACTGTAAATTATTAAAAATATTTTTATTATATGATGTAAGTAAAAATTGACTGTTTTCGCAATTTTTCCTTTATCTGTGCTATAAGACGTTGCTTCGTACCAAATTTCAAGATTCTGAGTTCACGGAAAGTACCCCATAGGTTTTCATTCTCTTGCGAGTTTCGAAAATTTGCGGCCTAAACGACTGTATCTTTTGATTGCGTTGGCTTACAAGTTTGATTTTTTCACAGCTCTAAGGGACAGTAGACCTGAGTATTTGATATAAATTTCAGCTTGATACCTCCACGTGTGCCTGAGAAAAAGAGTCTTGACAGACGGACGGACGAACAACAAAGTGAACCTATAAGGGTTCCATTTTTCCCTTTCGAGGTACGGAACCCTAAAAATTATTTACAAAACTGCACTGACATCGATTCATACGTTTAGGACCAACATTTGCACAGACAGACATAGTGTATCTAACACATATAAAGGAAAACGAAATCTCCCTGTTTTCCGGTATAAAAGAAACATTAAAAGATATACAGAGAGTTCAGGATGCAGTATCTTGACGACGGGGACCCTCTTGTCTCTTTAGCCGTCAACACAGTGAATCCTCCTGTATACTAATATTCAATTCAATTCAATTCGTTTAGTGATAAAAATAACAATACTTTATACGTCAACCAATAGACGGAGAGCTGACCAGTTAGTCGTCAGATATGACACAATAATGAGAGAAATGAAACTCCTCTAGTTAATATTCTATACTATGCTTGTTTCTAGATCCGGACATATGGCAGCTGTAAAGTGGTGGAGGTCAAAGAATGCAAATGACTTGAAGAAAAAAATCTTAAATTATTTTATTATAATATGAATTAGAAGCCAGAAGTTTGTGTTGGGGGAAAGTAGTGCCAAATGATTTATAATACAATTTATAGTTAGTCGCCTACTGTTTTTGTTTCCGCAATAATACACAATGTTTTTTGTTCTAATGTGGAAACACAGGCCCTGCCCTCTATAAATGACACAACTTCGGCAGTTTTTACCTATTTTGGTATTACTTTTTTTCCAACTGAAAAAAATTGTTGGTCTGTCACTCTGACCTCCACCCATTAAAAGCTGCCAGATGCCCGGATCTAGCAATAAGGATGGTAAAGCCATCTAACTAGACAGGATTCATTGCTCATTATTGTGTCATATCTGACGTAGCCAGCCCTTAGTCCATAAAGGGTCGGCAACGCATATTGTGACACCTCTGGAGTTCCAATCATTCATAGTTTACGGGGGCTGCTTACCATCAGGTGGGCCATATGCTTGTTTACCAACGTCGTTGTATAAAAAAAGATATAGATAGGTCTCTCCTATTTTAAGACTCGTTATAAACACAGTGCGATGAAACTGAGACGGTAATGGCTTGAAGTTTACTTTTACTTATGTTTCATGCCATCGAGACCAGTTCTAAACTGAAGTGATTTATGAGACATCCCAAATGGAAGGAATTCTACCGGAAAAATATTTAACACTGCAAACTCCGAAGATATGTGGGTAGTATCGTGTTCCTGATGCGGTATTCAAACTTTAAAAATTACGATTTGTTTGTAGGTATAGATGTTCCACCATTGTCGAAACTACAGGAACTTGGATAAATAAGGTGATCTACCTTCTATTCATATAATAAAGCTGAAGAGGGTTGAATCTGTACATGGAAGATATTCGAAAAAAATTAGCTGGGGATACCAGTAGGACTCGAACATACATCGATACGCCTTGCCGGGGCTTGACTCGGGCTCGATTTTGTCAACATAGTTACTTGAACCCATAGCTTAATTGGTAAAGCGATCGAGCCCCGGCAAGGCGTATCGATGTAGGTTCGAGTCCTGCTCGGTCAATTATTTTTTCAATATTTTCAATGTTTGTATTTGATTTAATAACATATATACACCTACTATGTCGTTTAAATCACGTCAAAATTTTAAATTTTGAATAAGGACGAAAAATCTATTGATTTTGGAGTGTAGTTTTATTCAGTCGTAATTGTAAAATATTTTATCTGGACTACTGTCCTCTAGCGTATCCATCTGTCAACTTTACTTCATGTTCCGCCTCCAGGGGAGAAGGACAGGGATTAGGGGTTAGGGGTGAATTATCCGCTTACTGACACAGACCAATTTCCACGCGGGAGGAGCCGCGGGCACAGCTAGTATTATGTAAAACGGTTTCTTAGCCTAGTTGGTAGTGACATTATCTACGAAGCAAGGAGGTTCCGGGTTCGAATCCTGGTCAGGGCATTTATTTGTGTGTTTATCAGGTCAGGTATATATTTGTCCCTGAGCCCGGAGCGGCGGCTGAGTCCCAGACGGTGGTAAAGCGCTAAAAGTATGCTCATATTTGGTACCAAAATATTAAAAATGTGACAAGTAATGTTACTATAATATTTTATACAATCGTGATATAATGAAGAGCTTTTCAATCGAGTACCGTGTTTGGGCAACGAAGCTTGCTGAGTGGCCTAAGTAAGGTACGAGATTGAAAAGCATACTTATGTCATTATTGTATTTATGCAATACTTTTTCTACGAGTGCCCAAATTAGGTAAGCCGGTAAAAATTAAGTTCGACGAATACTTTACAAGTTGCTCCCTCTATACAATTTAGTAACTTCAATCTCCAGGTGGATTGTGCCGAGCACGATCGCGGAGGACAACGTGCGATAATATTGAAATATTAATATATGAAAATCCATTTCAGCATCGTCGACAATGCTAAAATATGCGACCATAAACCCTACATAAACGGTCTCCTAGCCTAGTCGGTAGTGACTCTGCCTACGAAGCAGGAGGTCCCGGGTTCGAATCCTGGTCAGGGCATTTATTTGTGTGTTTATCACAGATATTTGTTCCTGAGTTATGGATGTTTTCTATGTATTTAAGTATTTATCCATATTTATCTATTATATATATCGTCGTCTAGTACCCATAACACAAGCCTTATTGAGCTTACCGTGGGCCTAGGTCGATTTGTGTAAGACTGTCCTATAATATTTATTTATTTATTTATAAAAGCTCCATCGAAAAGTACGCGCTAGTAGTTTGGTCTACAAAGACTCAATTCTAGCATTATAGTCATCAAGTAGAAAAAAAAGAAGTACCTATCGTAACGTATTGACGTTTAATCATGACATGAATTTTATATAATCCAGGGATAACAACTACTAATTAATAGCATAAATAACTAAAATTATAAGTTAATATTATAATAAGGTTATAAATAAAAATAAGTAACTTTCATGTATACGTCCAATATTATTTCCTAAAATAAGAAGACTGTTAGTTTTAGAGGAGCGGGGCATCCTGATACAGGTTCATTCACCTAATAGGAAGTCCCAACCACTGATGTCAATTTGTAGAATAAGCTTAATAAGGAAATAAATAATTTTTCAATTTAACAACAAAAAAATGAACTGAATAAGCTAAACGTCAATTTTGATAGATCCAATCCTGCCCAATATCAAATTGAAATCAAACTAATTACAAATTTTATTTTTCAAATAGGCATCCTGGTGGCAAGGTTCCGGGCTTCCAAGATGCACTTGAGCACAAGAGATCACTGTATTGAAACTTCTGCTGCTGACTGTAACTTATCCAGCAAAACTTATTGCTTCTTTCCTTACTTATGTACCTACTTCATAGTAAAAAAAATACAAAACAACTTAATTCATAATGTAATCATCAATCTCCATTATCTCCAACTACTTGTAACATGGAATTGGTTTGTGTCTGTAGGTCGCAGTTCTAACCTAACCTAACCACCATTATTTTACAGCCGTTTGTTTCTATATCAGCTCATGGTTGTAACCAAACCTAGCCTATATTTGCTACAGCCGTTTATTTTTATAAGGTTAGGTACTTTCTTGTTAGGTAACTACAATAAAGTGAGCAATCAGAGTCAACACATTTTACAACTCCTCATTCTCTTCATATGCATGAACCTTAGAAAATTGCGGGATTTGTCCCAACTAATTTAACAAACTCGCATCTGTAGCACTAGTGATTTTGTAAAGTACCTTCAGGCTAACGTAATACGGTTTATTATAAGAAGGCACGGAAGCGAAGAAAAGATGTCCCGTTAGTTAAATTTTATAGGTACGCAGTTTTTACGATGATGTATTAATAACTGAAATGGTTAAAGAATATATGAGTCTGGTTGGCAATAACGCCCTTGGAATGCTTGGGCTTGGGTGTACTAAAATTAAAACTTTACAGTCCATTTCATAGACATTTATAAAAAATGTAAAACAATAATACCGTGTTTTATAGATCCAGAGTAGGCCGTAGGCAACCCTACCTTATCGAGTAGCAGAATTCCGCTTATGTAGGGCAATTTACGTTAAAAAGTTATGTATTTTAGTACCTGGTAGTCTGAGCCAAAGATGGAGCACTTTGTACATTTTAAAATCTACCTCATCGAGTAGCAAATTGAGCCTTATGCCATTCGAAAGTACTAACCAACACGGTAATAACAAAAAATGGTAGCCGACCTTAAATCTGGAGCTTTTGTTATTCAGCCAAGTTTTATGTTTTAAGGTGGAAATCGACTAATATAAGTACGACGTGCAAATGAGTTCACAGGATGGTATAAATGCAGTTTTACGCGGTACATAAGAAACTGCTTTTCAACAAGTGCCAAAAAATAAGTGTTTGCATGCATTGCCCAAAACTGGCAACTTCATGATTCTACTTTATTAAAAAAAATTGAAATAATTATTCTAGTAGAAGATAAAACTTGAGCCATTCGAAAGAACATAGAAAATATTAAAGAAAAAAAATCCTAAAATGTCAGATCTGCGTGTTGCTAACATAATTTTTTCGGCATTTCTCGACGAGCACTATCGAATGGGCCACGTGCCCACTTGCTAGTCAATGAAGAGGTTTTTGTCAAAAAAAGGGTCATATTTTGCACCTGTACAAACTGCTCCAAATTTGGCTCAGGCTACCAGGTACTAAAATACATGACATTTTACCGTGCATTGCCCTACATAAGCCGAATTCTGTTACTCGATGAGGTATGATACCCGATGAGGGTCTCTTGATCTATTAGCTATTCGGCTAATGCCCATGTATATACAAAAGGTTGTAGTTAATTAGCGAAATGACCTGTCTTGTAAGTTTATTTGTATTTAATGCATATGTAATGGTCTAGGCATGGTCGCGGACTTTAATCGTTGGGCGTTTTAAGGTTCATATTACGTTGGACATTTCATAGAGTAAGTATTAAATACAAGAAAATAGCTTGAACCGTAAATGGCTAAACAGTTGAAATCTGTGACTGTACAAGTTCACAATCACAATATAATCTGGTAATCTAGCTCACCCAAAGGTCACCGAATATTTAAGCTTATTTCAATACATCGAATTTTTGTTTTTAAGCTGGCTGACAGGTGTCATTCTAGAACAATTTTAAGTTCCTAAATCGCAAATAAAATTGTTCTAGGAAAACATCATATCGACCCTTTACCCAGTCCCAGAACTAAAACAGAAAAAAATAAAACAGCTTTAAAAAGCAAACAACGTAAGTGTTAAAGTGTTTTAATAGGTCTAGATTTTCGTAAATATGGTGACTTTTATTTACTACAAAAACATGTCAAGCTCACAAACTACCAATCAAAGGTGCATGATTCCTCCATTTTTCGCAATATCACACGCAAATCGCGACCTAGACCCAATAACGACTAGGCACGTGACAAATTGGAAGCCAACTATGAAATCATACTAACAAATCGGCACAAACTTAACTTTACAGTTATCCAAACTATTTAAGTGTGATTTAGATTCTTATTTGTTTGCGATAAAGCATTTGTTGTTTTTAGGGAAGCGCAATAACAAATTTGTCGCAGATCTCTACTTTCTACTAGATGGAGCATAGGATTGCTCACTATTCCTACACTGTTATCAGAATTTGTATTTTAAGGGTATAACAACGTCCTAACTAGTAGTCCGCCTCGAATTGAGAACTCACGATTTACTTGAAAACGACTTGACCAATATAACAAGACCCTTATGGAGATCGTTTCGCGCCTGCTTGCTCCATAACCCCTTTATCGATCCTGCTCATATATGAACTTCCAAATTATATTTATGTCTACTACAACCCCAACAAATGTCATAAAGATCAGAAAACCCTTAGATACTAGTATTATGTAGCGGAGGGTTTTATAACTTTCTTTCTTTTCTTATTTGTGAGGGGTGAAGTGATTTCCTGTTTCATAATCATTGATCGGAACTTACTTACATGAGAGACCCGAGATTAAGAAATGTGATATTTTCAACTTTATGTAAGGTTTTTAGGGTTCCATATTAAGAGGCGACAAACGAATCCCCTATAATTATGAGTAAGTCTAGTAGTAGCTAGTCTACTGTCCACCAGGCTGCTGATCGTAGCAACTGAGCAGGTGCTGATCACAATTCACAGTGCAGGATCTAGTGGAAATGCCGGCATCGCTAGGGTTGAGACCACAGATGTCGTGGAAGTTTGTCAGTTTTATAGGGCTGTCAAATAAAATGCGCGTTTCAGGGTTATGGATAAAACGTGATGCGTATGTGCATACGCAAGTAAGGTGTCGTTGGCTTTCGTAAATAAATAACGGGTGGTTTTATACGGATATTCACAGCAATAAAAATATAGATTTATTTTGTATCTATGACCTGTGACTTCTTGTAGTTTATTTATTTATTTAAATTTTGTTACACAATATAAAATTGTAGAGTACAAAAGGCGGACTTAAAGGCAATCTCGACCAGTCAACCTTAAGGCGAAGCAGAGAGATTGTGAGCGGTGCTACTAATAATAATTAAAAGATAAAATATAATGGATATATTCATATTGATACACATACAGTACTTATACTACTATACACATAAATAAATGAATAAATATTATAGGACAATCTCACTCAAATCGACCTAGGCCCACGGTAAGCTCAATAAGGCTTGTGTTATGGGTACTAGACGACGATATATGTGACGTTATCATGGTTAGGGTACCACTTTGTCGCTTATGGATTCCGAGATATCACTGATTTTGTTAATCAACTCGAAAATAGTGAAAATTGGTTTTGATTAAAAATAGCTTCTGCACACTTAAAATAATACGGTGTATTGATAAAAAGTTAAACGTTTCAACTAAAAGTAGGAAAAAAACACAGTCAAAGTTTACCGACTAGGGTACCACATTGCCGCTCATAAGCTTGAAGTAATATCGGGGCCATTGGAAAATGTAGTAACACGTGTTGTCTAAATCTCAGTTTACTCCCATCCATTTGCTTGACAGTTCGTAACTCAGCTGCCCGTTACGTTCACTTAGCTTTATGTTATGTTACCCTTGTAACAATAGTGGTCAATAAGCAATAATTATTAAGACAAAGCAAAACTCTCTATTTTAATCTGGCCTAAATCAATCAACTAGATACAAAATATATTAACAAAATTCATATTATGTCAGTTTATTCAATTGGATTGTTAAAAATAAATAAATAGATCACATAGGATAATAAAATTATTTACAATTTTAAAGTGCGTTGCGTTGCGTCTAGACCGTCTTAATACGCCACGAATATGCTGCTCGTACGCTGCGCACGCGTTGCTCTAGCCGGAGAGCTAGCAACGGAAATAGGTTTGCTATTATATAGAAAAACGAAAATTTCTCTAGTTAGTGTGCCATACTATCAATTTTAATAATCCGGGTGCCTAGTAGATGCTTTGAATATTGATTAATTACATAACAAAAACTTAAATATAAATAAGGGGAGGGATATAAGTTAGTGACAAATCAAAACTTTTTAACAGAAAATATAGTTGACTTATATTTAACAAGCTTCTGAGGGACACAGATAATCAGTTAATACTCGTACAAAGTCACCAATCTCTTAATCAGACGTAAGAATTTAAATGACTTGGCGTCAGCACTTACGTACCCCTAGGTGCGAGGTTGAGTAGTGTAAATATTTTTTATAATGATGTTAAATGCAAATTATTACTTTTGTAAGCAATAATTGTATTATAATAAGTCTTAATAATAAGTTTGATCTCATAAGTCATAAGGCGACAATATGGGACCCTAAGGAATGTTAAACTAACAAACTTGATCTAAATTAGTAAAGCTGACGAAAAGACTGTTATTTTTTATAAAATAAGTTATGTTATTGATTCATAATAATATTTGTATTAGATATATGCACTTATAGTGCGGACACTATGTTAAATAATGGAAGTAGAATGCTTATTTCTCTAAACTTATGAATAGCGACAATGTGGTACCCTAGATCACTTTACATACAAAAAATCATGTTTAAAGTCTAAACTTTGAAGTCACTTTTTTGATAGAAAACTACATTACTTTTGTGTTTAATTACACTTGATCGTTAGTTTTGTTCCTAAATTAACGTAAACTATGAGAATTAAAAATTATAATGTTGATTTTGTATATTTTTTATGTAAGTGTTGATTTTTTTTTGTTTAATTATAAAAAAAAATTATGCCTTGAGATATGGTTGTTTCATTATTTTTATTATAAACATCATATTCAGAAATCAACATAAGCCAGCTTATATAAAAGTTATATAAAAGATTTATATAAAATATTTTATTTTTGATTCTTGACTCTACACCCTACGTGCATTATTATTGTATTATTTCTATAAAATGTTAGAGACAACATATGATTTGTCGAGTAATATAATGTATGTGGAACATTTTAAAACCGCTATCTCCATAACTTCAATATATAACTAGGTTTTTTAGGCTTTCAAACTTTAAACTCGAATATTTCAAAACAGTACAAAGATATGTTGAAACTTCAAAAAACTATTAAAAATAAAAATACTCAATATAGTTCTTCTTTCAGCTCGTTCTTTTTTCATATGAAGGAGAATGTTTTGAACTATAGGGAGGTACCAATAACTCAATACCGACAATATATTACCTTTACCAAGACAATGTCACATATATAATAAGTAGATAAATATGGATAAATGCTTAAATACATAGAAAACATCCATAACTCAGGAACAAATATCTGTGATAAATAGACAAATAAATGCCCTTACCAGGATTCGAACCCGGGACCTCCTGCTTCGTAGGCATAGTCACTACCGACTAGGCTAGGAGGACGTTAAACCCACATACCTAAACCTACGAAATACATACCTACTGTTAGCGACGTGCTCAAAACGGTTATTTTCCTTTTATTTTGTTTTTTATCTTGGTACTCCGACAATTTGTATAGTATAGCTATAAGTTGAAATTCGAAGGTAGATATACGATATACGTGTGACGCAGCGACAAGGTTCCAACGGTCTTTGTTTTTGACCACCGGTCAGTCGTCTTGTCTATCCGCGCGCGACACACGTACATACTGCTCTCACTTTAAAATCACGTAGTATCTGTAATTTTGAAAATAAATAGTTTCTCGTGTCCGTTTATCCGCTCGTTTTACTGTGTTCAATGTTCAATGGGAAAGACAACTGTCACAATGACTCTAACAATGGTCTTTAGAAAAGCTAAATTTGTATGGCGGGAATTAGTTTTTATTTATTTTAGCAAAAATCACTCACTGTTTCGTCTCGAATTGGTCCCTACGAAAAAATTCCCAGGCTCCCGAAATACTGTAAAGTTAAAATGATGTAGAATAAAGCGACAGGGAAGAATTTTCGCCTTCTGACTTTACATAGTTACAGTACATTGTTAAGGACCATTCATCTTTCGTCTCTTTCTCTCGTTGTATGGATCTGGAACAGCGCCCTCTACAAAAAGTTTTCACCGGCCTTCCCCATTGCTTTTGTATCAAGGAAGCTTTGAATTAACCGGCCTTTACGTACCAACAGTCTTCGTCAAAGATATCTTCACTATTTTGCTCCTTATCCCACTTTCATAAGGCGAAAAAGACCGCCAAGTTCATATACACGGTGCTCGTGAGCATTGTGAGAGATTTTAATCACGAATTCCTGAGGTCATAAGGAGTAATAAATTTTATATGAATGTAGGTAATTCGAAAAAAAAAAGTTTTTTTTTTATTATTTTTTCGATTTTATAAATGCTTTTAACATAAAAACATAAATTTTACTGGTAAAACTGTCGATTAAAATAAATTAGTACATTTTTTTTCGAAAAAAAAAGTTGACGTAAAGTATTCCTTGGCACTTTGATATCTGTCAATAAGAATGTCTAGACTAGACCCCATAAAGGTTGAAATCGCCATCAAAAAAGTGTTTTGCACTGAGTCACAATAAAAAATGTTTTTTTCATTAATTGGTAGTACCTAACTCTGAAACTAGGCGAATTCCAGAAAAGTTTATACGACATTTTAGTCTACAATTATGATCCGGAATACGCTGTTAAAATTATTCGGTTTCCTCATGTTACACCGTATATTTGGCGTCCACGGTACATAAGTACGATGCCTGTCAAACCTGCTCATGACATTTCAATAGCTTATTCAATTTACGAATTAATAATGGTGTTTGAACGAAATTCATTGAATTTCAATTCGCTTTTATTACCTCAATTGGAAATTCAATTTCAATTTCAATTCAATTTCAATTTATTTAGTCAAACAATTAGCACTAACAGTTAAACCTTACATGCTAATCGATACCTATATAATATAGTCTTAATTATCTAACATGCAGTTACTACAGTAATTTATTATATTAAAGTAGAATGACACAATAATTTATTTGATAAAATATTACAAAACATGATAAATACAAAAAAGTTATGCCAAGAGTGAGTACCTTAATTTATACAATAGAGCTCGGGGTTACAATGGACTCTAGGTAACGACTAGCTGCTGTCAAAAACTGATTTTCAGAGCTGTAAAAAATATCGAGCTCACTGTTGTCTATTAAAATGCCGTTAAGCAGCCATAGAGAGTGATATAAGGGAGAAAAGGAAAGCGCACCAGTCCTTATCAACGGGACGGCGAATACACAGCGACTGCGGGGGCGGAGCGCCATAATATTGACCATCAGTGGAACCCGAATTGGTACTAGTCTAAGAAGTGAAGGATTGGTCACTGATCCTTGCAGTAATCGGAAAAAGTATTTAACGACGCACAAATTCCTCCGGGTTTCAAGAGAAGTGTAGTCTACCATACCAATAGTAAAAAGAGTTGGATAGAGATAGGGGTAGTAACTATTTTTTTTTTTGTAAAGAAATCGTACAAATGGCTTTTGCACCTTTTCCACCATTAGAGTGTAATGTTTTTCATGCGGGTTCCAAATTGCGGCATTGAATGAGGAATGAGGTTTACATGAACTGATTAGATTATTATGTTCATTCTTTGCTTGGTGAAATATGTCAAGAGAATAATGGTGATGTGTAGTAACAATGGTAGTAACTGACAAAGCGCAACATTAAATTTGAATATCATTTCAGTAGGATTACAGAATTTATTTTATTATTTAAAAGAATACATTTTAACTTATTTTTGAAAAACCGATTAGGTAGGGTGATTGTGCTAGTTTCCCGTCCAGGGTCAGTTTCCGTCCACCTGACGGTTCTGCTACACATATATGGAGAAAACTTGAACGTAAATGAATTTTCCTGCGGAAGTTTGGTCTTGTTGCGATCCATAATATCTAAGAAACAATTCTACTATCATAAAAAAGTAATTTGACAAATAGTGTCTTTAAAAATAAAACATTAATAGCCGCCTCGAATTCGGCCCTAGCAAATGTCATCGCAATGAAGAAAAAAACTTGTGGCGGGAAAAGTTTATGATGAGTTTTATTAATGATTTAGGCAGTGCACTAAATATGTTTGGCACGAATTATCTATTTTAAAGTTAATTGTACAATATTTCAAGTGGAGATTAAAGTATTAGAATACAATTAATATATAAACTTTGTGGACCAAAACTAGCAGAGCAATTTGATATAAATTTCAGTTTTGCGACCACCTGATCCCGGAAACCCAGACAGCTAGGTAAATATTTCTGATGGTTATTTTACTTCAAAATACTTAATTAATACGTAATATTATAGTATATAGTAGTATGGTAATATTATATTTGATTACCTACACACTTTAGTTTCTGTCCATTCCTCATATAATGTTACGTAAATAAATGTAATAAATAAAACATTTAAATGACTTGAGCAAAGACTAAAACTAGCTCTTCTGTTGCATTGTTATCGTTAATATACGAGTTATTTGTGAGTAGACAAAACTATAATTAACATTAGAATGACCAAATGGTAGTAGAATAACAATTATAACCTCCATACTATGGCGTGCTCTGCTTATTTCACTTCAAAAGAAACCTTTGTGATCGTGCCATTGCCATCGTCCGTACACACACACGCACACACACCCGTACTTCTTTCACAATGAATATTATCCGTTATTTTCACTAAGCACTATCACATCACCTTTATCTATTTACCGGCAATTAAAACCACACGAATACAAACAAACAAAAACATGCGCTGTTAAATATTTGAACAAATACATCCGAAAAAAGGAAGTCTCGTTTTTTGACCTGATTACAATGAAAAAAGGTACTTTTTTAAATAGTCGCATAACCTTCGGATCTGATCGGAACCAATCGGAAACCTTCGGCGGCATGATTCCGGGTAATGCACGACCCTTAGAGAATTCAACCAACCGGAGTCGCCATTGACAGGCGTTCCCCTCTGCCCAAAACATATGACCAGTGGTCATGCATACACCTATTTGTACGTTACGTACGAATAGCCACAGAATACACTTGACGTTCCCCTCCCCCGCAAAAATCGGCAGACTTGCTTTGTAAAGAAAACGGCAGACATGGCTACTCCGGGTTGAATTCTCTAAGGAACGATCCAATAATGAACGATCCAATGCGCGGTTGACTACGCTAGTCGTGTCAATTGCAATTGCCTTGGTCAAACAGCAAGCGTGGCGCAGCGCCGCGGTCGCGCCGCGCGAAGCAAAGATTATTTTTTTCTATATCCATAATCACAATCACAGTATATTGCTACGCTCGCACGGCGCACCGCGCTGCCTAATGTCTGACTGATGTGACCCAGCGCGGCGCAGCGTGCCGCCGCGTTCCGCCACGCAGCGCTGCGCCCGCGCCGCGTGGATGCCGGGGGCCGCGCGGCGCGGGGCGCGACAGAAGCGGGGTGCGGCGCCGGCGGGACGCAGTCTGTTTGACGTCGCTAACCTGTTATCATGTGCTGCGGTCGCGCCGCGCGACCACGGCGCTGCGCCACGCTTGCTGTTTGGCCAAGGCTTTATAGTACAAGCAGTCACAGTGGTTAACATTAAGGGCCTACAATATCATTGTTTGGTGATAAAATGCCTTAGTTATAATATTCGATTGTTTGGTTGAGTTAAATATAATACCGTGATCGATTTAACAATACGTACTTGTATGGAAAAAACAAATTTATAAAAACTAACTACGCCATTTCGTTTCCTTAATCGTACCTAACTGTATGCTAATTAAACATCGGTATCAACGTTCAAATTTCGTGGCAATGTACGGTTGGCAGAAAAATAAATACAAACAAATCACTTAGTATTTTTAACCTTTATTTTGTATATGTAAATAAAAAAGCCCCTAAATAGTACATTTCCTAATTAGGGTGGTAAAACAAAGAAAGGCCGCGCAATCGCAATTGTTGCGGCCCAAGCTGCAAGCGAGGGACGTAATTATGCGATCGAGGGCTTTCTTTATTACCTCCCGTGTTGGAAAAATATGTGCACATTTGGCCAGAAAGCGGCTCTATCCGTACGCGTAGCGTGCGGAAAAAGCCACTTTATGTCCAGGTGTGGCATACAATATTTTACGAGTTAGAATAGATCACTAAAATTTGTTCCATAGATTTTGCTGTCAATCTTTGACGTCTGTAAGAATATATCCATTTTAAATGACTAAAAGATCTTTCCACGCTGACTGAGGTAATAGGAAGGTATGTCAAGCATTGAAAATTTTGCACACAGTTTTTATTTACACTTTCTGGTATTTCAGCCTCGTTGTTTTTAGATAGTTGGTTAATTATTTGTACAGTCTTATAACCAGGATTTTTCTTTAATACACTTTTTAATTTAAAATAAACTTTTCTGGCATTTTGATGTAACCTTAACGTTGATATTTTTTTTTGCAAACCATGAACAATGTTTAATGATTCTGCTAGACTCAGTTTTGGATCCTCCAATAATTTTATTGACTTAGCAATTATACTAAAGTGTGTATCGACGAATAGTAACTCAGTTTTTAAATTCCGGTTACGGAAAATTTTTTTTGCTTTAGAAATTGCACTCGCTTCACGCGGATTTAAGGCATCGATGACAGATTTGATTTTATCATAATGCATGTGATAATATGAGGCAGCATTTAACCATGTTCCCCATCTTGTTATCACGGGTCGGGGTGGTAGAGGAATATTTACACACATTTGATGAAATAAATTTGTCCTTGAAGGAGCGTTACGAAATATTTTTTTGATACAGTCAATCAAACTGTTTATGGTCGGGTAAAGACTTCTAATTATCTCTGCGACTCGATTACATCCATGTGCTATGCATGTTACATGAGTCATATTTTTATATTTCTGAACAAGGTTTTTAGCTGCTTTTACCATGTAGGAACCGGCATCCGTTATAAAAAATAATAATTTATCCATGTTTTTTTTGTATTCATCGCCCCAAAGATCTTCAAGGGTTTCCTCAACGAGTTTGGTTATTGTCGAATGGTTAGTCGCCTCCAATACCTTAGAAGCAAATAAATGTGGCTGGGTACTAGTTCCATCTAGAGCTCCGATCAAAATATTTGCCACTTTTTTTCCCACGGAATCTGATGTTTCATCAACACTGAGGTAAATCATTTTATTTTGTAATTTCTCTTTCAATTCATTTTTTTTCTTTTCATACAATTCAGGTAAGCATTTTACTCGTATTTTTGTTTCACTCGGCACAGTAATATCGTTTCCATATTTATGATTTAAAAGGTTTTCTACAAAATTTCTAAATTTAGGATTGTCTAATTTTGACCACGGTATATTCGAACAAATCATAAACTCTGTTAAATCTTTATTAAATTTTTCTTGTGCATTATTTTTATGAATTTTGTTGTGTAAATCTGTTTTTAAATGGCGGTCGATACTAGATTTAGAGGGAAATAATTTCGAATTACACAATTTGCAATATACGATATCGTCTTTAATTTCGAAATCAGCATTATCTCGTATTATATCCTGTAAATGGCAGCGTGAATCAGATAATTTATCTTGATGAGATTTTGATTTCAAATGTTTCTCTATATTGTACCTTTTCTTTTTTATATTCATTTCGCAAATAGTACAGCAAGCACCTTCGTTAGTGAATATAAAATCAGTATACTGCGTCAAATCCATTTTCTCAAGTCTGATAGGGAGTTGGGTAAAGATTTATCAATGCTAAATTGTAGTTGTAAGTGTTTCTAAGAACTATTATCGTTGAAGATTTTACCACATATTATTTTGCATGACAATTAAATTGACATTTGTTGCCTATTTGGCATTTAGAATTTGTTTTACAAATGGATAATGAAATGAGTATTGAGGTTCTATGACGTATTAAGAATATAAACCTCTTTAAATATATGTACAATTTACCAAAGTACGATTAAGAATAAAAATAAATTAAATGTTATTTATTACTAATAAATAAAACAATGATACCTATGTATTTCTTTTTTTGCGACCCTTACCAAGTGCCACGAAATTTGAACGTTGATACCGATGTTTAATGCTAATATTAACGGAAATAAAGAAACACGGTGTTAATCTTTACTATCATTAGTTTTTAGGATTCCGTAGCCAAAATGGCAAAAACGGAAACCTTATAGTTTCGTCATGTCCGTAGTTCGTCCGTATGCCATGGCCATTTTTTATTTGGAGACTATAACTAATATTGATGAAATTATAACAGAAGGTGTATTTTGTATACCCCTACTTAGTATTGTAGTAAAATTGCTGAAAATATTTTTTTTAGGGGGAGCCACAAGGGGTTTTCCATACATGTAACAATTTTTTTTTACCAAAAATCATCATGTTGTACATCAATCGATAGGAGTTTAAAAATAACATTGAGGTTTGTTTTGTAATTTTTTGATTAAGTGAATATTTTCAGAAATAATCGCCCTACTCAGTGGACGAAAACTAGCAGAGCCCAGGACGGAAAACTGACATTTATGGACGAAAACTAACGAATACCCCACTTTTTCAAATAATATTTTTTTATACAAAATCTCGCAAGTATGGATAATTATCGCGTAATATTAACATAAACTAGACTATATAAGCTATAAAATGAAATATATTACATTTAAGTAAGGGTACTTTAAGATATTCTTTTTGCATCACAAAGCTGGCAAAATCGATAAGTGGACGAAAACTAGCACAATTACCCTATAAGTAATTATTAGCTAAAAAGTTACACTGATATAATTTTATCAATAAGTACGAGTACCTATATTTTATAATATATGCTAAAGTTATTAGGTATTATTAGGTTGTTACTTGTTAGGTTACAAATGTATCAAAAAGGCAGTTTTTTTTTATATTAATTAATTAATTAATTTCTTTATTCAAACAGTTGTCCATACTAAAACTAGCATATTTACATAGCAATTAAATTAAATTTCAAAATTACAATTACAAACACGTCATAAATTATTAAATTCAAATTTAATTCTTAAATCTTTATACCATGACGGTGGCAAACAAGCATACGGCCCGCTTGATAGTAAGCAGTTACCAGAATTAGTTCAAGGTGATGAAAAGTATCATTTGACAATATAGGTAATAAAATTAATTATTTATTTACACACTTTACACTTTAAACTTGGTTGCACAATAAAAAAAGAGTACAAAAGGCGAACTTACTGCCAAAAGGCATTCTCTACCAGTTAACCGTCGGGCCTCACGGAGATTAAAAGAAAGTAATAGGTGCGGGAAATTATTACAAGCATGGGAAATTTTAAACATAATATAGCTGCTATTTCTAAATAATTTTATCTTGTCTATATGTATCTATATCTATTTTTATCTTCTAATCTGCGACCGTATACAAACTGTTGAGGCATATATTTCCCTTCTAAAAGCTACCTCATACTTAACAATTCAATTTCAAAAATTCCAGCCTTACCCAGTTTTACCTCATCACCAATGGCAATCTCGTTAGCGCTGCATGGATTCATAAAATTTACATATAGACAAAACGCTGGGGTTTATGCTCCAATCTCTAAAACCCCCTTTGTGGCAAAGTGACGTAACTCTTCAATTTTTGTATTCGAGTTATGCTGTTTTGATTAGGAAGTAGACAGTGCATTAGATGACAGCATTTATTTTACTTAGCGGAATGGTAGATAAGCTCTGGATTCTCTTTGTACTCCAATAGGAGTTGAGTTTTAAATTACTTAGGAAATATTATAAGACGCTTGGGTTCGTAAAGAAACAGATTACATATCAAACGCATTTAAAGGTTCTATAGCAAGAATATATTGTGACTTTTAGCAGCGATGTAGTCTCGCAACTATCAAACACGTTTGCATCGCTGCAAAAACACGCAGTATGTAATGTACCTAAGTGTGCGTGTGCGGCCTTATAGACGGAGAGCTGGCCACGTCAGATATGACACAATAATGAGAGCCACGAAACCCAGAGGGGACCAGAAGGTCAGTTTGCTATACTATGCTTATTTCTAGATCTGGACATCTGGCAGCTGTAAAGTGTTGGAGGTCAAATAATGCAAACCACTTAAAGAAAATACATCCTGTTCTGGGTTTCATGCAATATTATGAGAAATTATATAAATTATTAGATTATATCATTGCCAAAAGTTTCTGTTGGGGGAAAATAGTGCCAAACGACATATACTGTAATTATGTGTTATAACTGAGACCACTTTTACAGTTTTTACCTACTTTGGTATTACTGTTTACCAATTCAATTTTTTTTCTAGTCTGTCACTCTGACCTCCACCCATTAAAAGCTACCAGATGCCCGGATCTAGCAATAAGGATAGTATAGCGATCTAACCAGACAAGTTTCGTTGCTCTCATTATTGTGTCATATCTGTAGGCCTAGCACATGAGTGTAGCGATAGTATCTCGCGGTCGAGATAGACATCTGTGACTTTCTGATGAATACAGTTAGATAGTGACAGATGTCTATCTCGACCGCGAGATACTGTCGCTACACTCATGTGATAGGCTTACTGACGTAGCCAGGCAAGTCCATCTCGCACGCGAGTTACTGTCGTTTCACTCATGTGCTAACCGTGTTGCGCTGCGTACGACGCCGCGACAAGTATTGCGTCAAGCAAGGAATTCGAGTAGCATTTACTGAGGTCACTTCCATACGACTGCATTTGTTTATTATTGACGCAGCATCGAACGCTCTACCGGTCGCCGCCACTCAAGCGGCCACTCAGTTTACGCCATTAGATGCCCAATAAACGCACAAAACACCAATCACTGCACTAGAAACTTTTTGTCACCACTTTTGCGTAAAAGAAAGTTTGGACAGTCCAAGCAGTAATTGAAAGAACGCAAAAATTATCAGCAATAGAAAAGTGTAGGTACAGTCGAGGACAAAGAGATACCTTGACCTTGAGAGACCTTGGTAATAATAAATAAAAAAGAAAACAGTAAACATTACTATAGATATGTTTACCGCTACCACGAGATTTAATTTCATCAAAAAAATTGCAAGATATAACCTCGATTTTATTCCCTATACCATCGCCTCATTGATTAAATTTAGTTGGTCGTTTTAAATTGCTTCGATTTTCTCGTACTGCAAACATTCTTTCGTAGACCCTATTAGTTCCCATATAAATGGTGACACTTCTAATTCCGCACAAGTTCTAGTGAAGCTTTAAATCAATACAGATATAAAAAGAATTGTCATAAGGCTTCCACAGCCGTTGCACCCGACCGAGCAGAAACGGCGGCCATGACAGATATAATTTCTTTCGGGTCGCGATAAAAAGCGGACCCTTGTCATTAGTGGCTGTCAAGGTTGGGAAACTATGGAGCTGGAATTGTGGAAAGTAGAATATTGGTTTTGCTACAGTTAAAAGTATCCACGTAGGTAAGTGGTGGAAGTATTAACTTAAATGTACACAAATTACCTACACGACACATTAAGTTTTTATGCATACATTATTCTGCAATTCCAATTACGGTTTTTGGTATACCTTTCTCGCAAAACGAAAGAAATAAATAAGTAACTGGTATTATAAGATGTTAATTAATATATATTTTTTTATTATTGTTTTTTTTTGGCTGATCCGGTTATATCTCTGTGCTGTGTTTTCTGTACTTACGTGTTTGTGCTTCGGACTTTTGCTTTTATTAACAATAGTACAGTACAGTACAGTAAGTTACGTTTTTGTATATACTAACACTTTTATAGGCTTTGCCTGAAATAAACGATTCTTTGATTTGATTATTCATTACCTAATATAGTACCTACTTCAATTATGGGATCGTAGCCTAGCGGACCACTCTACCATCTATAACATTATGGTAGAGTGGTTCTTAACTTGTCAGTGAACCACGTGAATTTATTTCTTTCCATGGACGACCAACTATTGGGATGTAAAGAATAAGGGTAACAAATGATTTACAAGTGTTTTTTTTTTATCTAAATTCGTGGACTACTTCACTTGCCTGGAGGCAAGTGAAGTAGTCGAACGAAACGAGGACCAACAGTTAAGAACCAGTACTCTAGTAAATTCTCCATTTCTTTCACAGCTCAGTTCTGATGGCTGCAGACGACAGCTAAAGGACCACGCACACCCGTTTTTACGTCAAACTTTACTTTACGATACAAATCAGGGATTGTATCAGTTCACGGCGTCCTCGTTATGTGTGAAAGCTTCGTAAACTTTATTGCCACTTTCTTCAACTGTGTCAATGGAAACTGTGCCAATCTTGGCGTTTCTGAAACATTTGATGGAAATGCTTTCAGACATCAATTTATTTAGGTTTCCAGGATTAAGTACAGCCAATGCACCCCCATACCGAGTAATACGTAATACTAAATGAATTCATAGCTACTATCCAAAATGTCATATTCGCCGCAAACTGGCCATCATTACGGCATCATTATTGTTTTTTAATTCCTATTTTTCTGCTAAATAACTATATTATTGTAATGTCGTCCGATGCGTGCGAATCTGTTGATAAATATTTCAACGCCGTGCACAGACATTAAAACGTAAACTGGTTCGCTACCTACCTAAACTTGAATTGTATCACCTACTCACATACATAAGTAGCTCGATATGAGCTTCTTGTTCGACATAATGTGGGGGTATGTTGATTGTCCTAACCTTATTTCTGAGATCAACTACTTCACACCTAAAATAAACACTAGAAATCAACGTCTTCTTAGTTTACCTAACTACAGTACTAACTACGGTACAAATTCAGTGATATATAGAATTTCCAATACACGCAACAGCCACTTTAGCGATATCGATCTATTTATGTATAATAATAAAAGAACTTTCAAAAGTGCAATTGTGAATAAAATCTAAATATATAAAAGAAGAAACTGACTGACTGACTGACTGACTGACTGACTGACTGATTGACTTACCGACTGATTGACTGACATATCAACGCACAGCCCAAACCGCTGGTTCTAGAGATTCCGAATTTGGCACGTAGGTTCCTTATGAGGTCTAGGGGTGCACTAAGAAAGGATTTTTCAAAATTCACCCCCTAAGGGGGTAAAATGGGGGTCCAAAGTTTGTATGGTGAATCAAGATTTGTTAGACTATTTTATTCGAAACTTCACAAGAGTATTCCTCACGATAAATGAGTAAACACGTGTTTCAGGTTTTTTGAAAATTCAACCCCTAAAAGGGGCATATGTGGTCACAAAGTCTGAAAGTCAACATGGGTATCGTATCCTTTTTGAGTACTTATTGTACGCGGGCGAAGCCGCGGGAAAAGGCTAGTTAATAATAAGAACCAAGATAATTAAACGCATTCACACAGAGACACACACGCTACCACACACACACACACACACACACACACACACACACACACACACACACACACACACACACACACACACACACACACACACACACACACACACACACACACACACACACACACACACACAATAGTATACTTAACTTATACATAGTGTATTACTTAATTGTACCTACATTCTAGTAAGCAATCCGTAATTTTGTATCCATTAGGGAGACCTGTTATTGGCTACATATTTGTATCTTAGTCATAACATAAGTCTATATTGTATGTTAATAGGAATAGCTGTTCGTCTTCTAATAAAATAAAATAAGTATTAAACCTACTATATCTATTTGTAATAACGGAACTTAACCGCGTATATATTTCTAAAAATTACCTTGGACGTTTCGAGGACGACATTGTCCCCGTGGTCCCGAAGAAAGACTTAACTGTACGGAACTGTAGCGTTCGTGTCCTGCACGACACTTCCGATACTTCATCCTGTATAGAAAGCGTCACGTGATCCTCGGAGGTCTCTATACAAAAAGAAGTGTCGTGTAGGACAAGGAACGCTACAGTGTGAACCATCCTTTAAGCTGTAGACTTCATTGTACGATGTGTACCTGTACCTATTTAAAGAAAAAACAGGTATATTATTAATATCCATCCGCCTCAATTTCACATTTTAAAGATGTCACATTATTTGGCATGCATTTTTATCAAAAAGGTGTTGTTATAAGGAATAAAATGCCCGCGATGTACTACGAGTAACATTGACATAAAAATTCCTAATTGACTTTTTAAAAAAACCTAAAAATATCAAATTTATTTATCCTAAGTCAGTTGAAAAAATTTAATAATATTTTTTTAAAATAAATTACAACTCTTTAAAAAACTAAAACTCTATATTAAACTTAAAACTATCTCGAAACTAAATACTATTATAGAAAGAAAACCCCGTCTAATAGGTCGCCTTGCGGCATGGTCCCCATCACACTGGCGGCGTTACCTCTCTGAACTGCGATAGAAATTCGTTGCGAGAGGTAACTGCCAGCACGACGGTCTCCCGAGGTGTCAATCAACTTCGGCGACAGGGCCCCCATAAACTTCTTCATGTCGGCTGACCAGGGGCCCAAAGTTTCTATCGCAAGCGCCGCAAACTCATAGTCTTTAAGTAAAGACGAGTATTTGCGGCGCTTGAGAAACTGAGCCTGATCAGCCGCAGCGCCGGCCTGCGAGCGGGTTGCCTGGATATGAGACTGGGCGAACGTATCGACACAAGTAGCGTCCCATATCAAGGCTCTACCTAGCCTCCACGGCACCAACGTAGCTCCGTCGGGGCGCTTGCCGTCATCTCTTGCCAAACCAGTAGGCTCTAGGATGGCTGGTATTGAGGCAGTGGCAAGCGAGCGACGGATCAAATCGTTGATAGTGCCGTGACGGTATAGCCGACCAGCGCTTTTGATGCATGAAAGACCGTGTCGCCCAAGCTGATCGACGCTCTTTCCACAGATGCAGGTGTGGGGGACGCAAATTCTGGACCCAAGCCTCAAGCATATTGCTATCCTTAAACAGCTTGGATCCAGAACGGTGCCTATTTGACGTGATGGGAGTGCATGCAGCCAGTGACCTGCTTTTGGAACTGATACCGCCAGAAGGCGGGCACGTTCCGAGTCGTCCTGACTATTATCGATGAGTGATGCGTGAACTGTCTTGAGGCGAGGGGCATCCCACGCTTGTTGAACATGTCGGGTGGCCGGGATGTCCGATCCAGGGCACGAGCCGCACCACGCTTCCCTCGCCTCCCTTAGGGTCGCCACCTCATCGTCGACTATCTGAGTATGGTTTAGAATGATGCCGACAAGAGATAGCGAGCAATAAGCAGAGGACAGAAAAGCAGGCAGGGCTACGCTAGCCGAGGTTCGAATACCCAGCCCCCCGAACCTTATAGGGAGAACCGCTTGGGACCAGGTTCTGAAGTCAAAATTAATATTTAGAATTTTGGAGAGTGTTGTCTGAAGGGAGGTATCAATGGATGACAAAATGGTCGAAAATTTCCAAATTGGGCAGCTGCGTAATAGATACATAAATTTAGGAGTAAATAGACAAAAACGTATAATAAAAAGGGCCATATGAGGATTGATTTAATAAAGAAGGTCGGATGTATTGTTGAATAAGTTTAATTTACAGTTGATCACAGGGTTAATAGATTCTTCGAAAATGGGTGAGCCTAAAAGAGTGAGGGATGAATTTGAAAGTACGGAAACGTCGGGCAGTATGGTGTTAAAATTTGTAAGTATGTCAGTTTTTTTATCTTGTGAAATGTGATTTGGAATAAAAATTTCACATTTTGAAAAGTTTTGGATGACTCACCTCCCAGTGAACCATCGTCTAAATACCATAAATTAAATTTTGAATTTAGAGACGAGATTATTGGCTGAATTGCTAAACTAAAAATTGCCGGACCAAGCGGATCTCCCTGTTGGCAGCCCACGCACGACGAAATTATTTTATCCCGAAAAACTAATTTTGATGGCGCTCCGTAGCACTGCCATAAGTAGCTGTAGAGATCCGGCAGCTCTTTTTTGGCCTCGGCTAACAGAGCGCCGCGATCCACCGAATTGAATGCGTTTTTTACATCGATCTTTACAAAAACTTCATAGTCTGGACGACTCAGGAAGGTGCGCGCAGCATGTACTGCGGCCTCACAGCCGCCTTTGATACCAAACCCCAACTGTCGGGGCTTGAAACCTTTAGAAAGCCTCTCGCTGAATTGACGGCAACAGAGTTTAGACGCAAGGCGTCTAAGAGTGCAGCCCACGGCAATTGGACGAATTCCACCGTCTTTCTTTGCTAAAGCAATGAGATTGGCGCCGTACAGGACCGGAACAATCTCAGCGTTCACTTGTCCTGACAGCATTAAGTTAATCAAGCTTGTCAGTTGCTTTAGCAAAGTAGCCTTCTGCTCACCTAAAGACGTGGAGGTGAGGTCCTTAAGATGCTGGGGAGAGAGTCCGTCCAGCCCACCAGCGGACCCGTTGGGGAAGGATGTTATGGCTAGCTGGACTGCATCCTCGGACACCACAACTCTAGGTTCATCAGGAGTGGGGGGATCTGGTAATACAGAGGAGGCTGAAGGAACAGGGTGTTTTTCTCTCAAAGCGGCGTGGGTCTCAGCGGAGTATGCAGCAAGATCGTCACGGGAAAATAAAAGCCTGGCAGCACCACTAACATCCCCTTCGGAAAGCTTACTTTCTATTGTTCTTATTTTAGAATTTAAAGTATTTTTTGGCTTATTTGTAATGGTATGTTGATGATTTAGAGGAAAGATTGATAAATTATGTGGTTGAAGCGTATTTTGTTTAATTTGTGACGTAAGCGAGGCTTTATTAGATTTGTCTGCGTGTAAGACTTTGTAGGGGAATGTGAGTAAGCTCTCCCATGCTTGAGGGGTATTTTCCATGACGACCCTTGACACGCACTCCGAGAGGCAGGAAGCGACAGATGTGCGCGCACCGCGAGGTATTCTTTTTATAATATGATGATTTGCCTTTAACAGCCCTAGCCTTTCTGCAAGTGTTGCTGTAGGGCTCGCGGGAGCTGCTGTATCGTCCACGACAGATGGTAATGGCTGGGAAGCGCTGGGCGGTGGGGGGTCAATAACCATACGAACGCCATGGCGGCGAGCGGTATGGATAGCGAGTCCCCTCTGTCCTTTGTATTGTTTGTTGTCGCCGCAAGTTAGACAATACAGCACCTCCGCCGGGTTTACATTGGGCTGAGAAGGCATAAAATACTTAATATAAATGCTAGATTAGTTAAATTAATGTAGACAAATAGGTATAAGAAGTAAGAAAATTAAAGTACCTAACAAGAACAACGACTACATAGGGATAAAAAAGAAAAATATAGACTAAGATATTGAAGTAGCATAAATTCACCACGCACTAGAAGACACTTGGGGCAGAAAGCTTATGTGAACACAGAGAAGAACACGGATGCAGTAAATGAACTTATGTAAAAACATTATATGAGCACTGCACTACGTTTTTCATTATTAGATGGGCACAATTTCTTGATAAAATAACAAATATTACGCCTTTTGTATTTTGACAACTGTCAAAACAGTCCTTTACGCCAGGTGTAAGTAGGCCGGGGCTCCACTCTCTGTCGCAGAGCGGTGTAGGTGGCTGCGAGTTGTCTATTGTGAATAAGAATTAATACTCATAGGTCGGGAGTCTGATAAATAAAATTTACATAATTTATAAAGTGAGAGGAAAACAAATTTCCTTGTTTCCTGCGTTGCTAGGTAATGTTATAAAATATTATCTTATTTCAATTCTATGGCACATTTGTTCAATTTAATATACATTGCCTTTCATGGAAAACCGGCACTTAAGTTTCATAAGTTGAAATGTATTAATTTTAAACTTCCGTGAGACATACTATAAAATATAACGGTTACACTCACGTCACTTTAGTCACTTCGCGCGACATGTTTCGGAGAGCCTAGGTCTCCATCTTCAAGCACTAAGAGTGCTATTTGAACCGGCCCGTAGCGCACTGTTGCACGTCGCGTTGCCGACTCTTATAAAGTTGAAATGTACTGTCAATAACGTAAGAAGGTTTATTTATATACCCATACAAATAACGTGCCAAATCAAGCTCAAAATCGTCAACTAATATTTGCCAACGCACTCGTATTAACAAAAGACCGAAATTCTATTTATTTTACAACGCAAACATTGTAAAATGCGAGCGTAAAAATCGCAAAATTTGAGGGTCGCATTTACGAGGGTATTTTATTGTCGGCGCAAGTATGAAAAATATCTTAATGGCAATCTGGTTGCGTGTGCTGAATTAAAATCAAATACTTACTTTGAGAAAGGCGTAAGTTACTATTATAGTCATATAATCATGAACCCTTGTCGCACGTACGAAATGCAGTAAAGTTTAAAATACGGTTTTTAATTATATAGTACAGAAAATTAGCGAGGTTTCTTTGCATGTGCATATCGTGCATTACCTGCAGTGTCGCCGGAAGTCATAAAAACTAAAAACACCTAACACATGAAAATTAGGGTCTAAAGGGGTTTTGAAAATTAGGGGAGAGATGGGGGTAGGTTGATTGTGCTAGTTTTCGTCCACTCTTGTCAGTTTTCCGTCCATACTTATTTATATCTTTATCTTCAAGTTTTTCCCAATATAAAAGCTTAAATATAAAAAAAACTACTAAAGAATAAACTATAAATATAAACTATATTGACCTTAAAAAGTTTTTCCCATTTATTTGCAGCAGTTTAATTAAGTGGACGGTAAACTGGACCTTGACGGGAAACTAGCACAATTACTTTACTAATACATGGGTATATGAAAATTTGGAAGTCGTTAACTCCTTTCGGAACGGGGGACTTTATTCATATAACAGTATAAGTGTAACAAAAACATAATTTAACCTACTTAAAATTACAGATAAAAAATTTGACCCAGATCGCTGTCAACGGACAAGGTGCCCAGAAGGCTGGCCGTATTACCACGCTGAATGGCGATGGCTATTCGTTGAGCAAAATAGTAGCCAGCCCTCTGGTCACCAGAAGCCTCTATTAGGCGCGCCGACAGATCTTTGTATAGTCGGCGCGCGCTTGGCCCCCACGGCCCTAAAGTTAACAGTTAACTCCTTTCTACTTAACAGTTTTAAACCACAGATCGCCATGAAATTTGAAGTATATTTAATACATATTTCTAGATTATATTTGACCGATTCAGGCTGTGCGTTATTTGCGAACGTGTTAATACAATAATTTATTTATTTACTCATACGTATAATACACTGGTAATAACATAAAGCAGAAATAAACACCTAACTACATGCTTAATTAATGATTACAAACCTAACAAGTCTGTAAGAATTAACATTGTTTTCATTTGCAAGTTCCCGAAGGTTAAAGATAAAAATCTTTATAAGTCGAAGGACTGTAATAGGCCAAGCAATAAGATCTATAAAAAGTGTTTTGAAGAATTAATTCCAAGCAGGCTGGAAATCGCTTTAATACCTTCATGTGATCCTAAATCCCATCAAAAACATAAATGTCAAAGGCTGCCAAGTTCGATACTATGGGAATGCTTCGCCTATAAAAGAAGTGAGATCTGAATAAGTACCAAGTTCCATAAAAATACCTCAAATCATAAATAGTTATAGGAATGCACACTTGATTTCCAGCAGTTTTTAAGGTACATTTTGAATAAGTATCACGTTACATAGAAATACCTAAAATTATAATAGTCAGAGAAACGCACACCGGTTTTTTTAGCAGTTTCCTCATAACATTTATTATTTTCAGTACTTTTTAATGATGTTACTGAAGTATTTTGTTAGGTGTAGGTTCTTTATTATTTTTTTATCACTTTTGCTTTAGGAAATGTCTCATTCCACTTAGGTATGTACTTTATACTATACCCTTTATACTAAGCGTCTAATTCTATTTTACTATTTATTTATAGGTAATTTTTACAAATAAACTGGCTTCCTACACCTATAAAATGTACCTACTTACATATAATTACATACATCAATAACGTACTTTATTCTGTTTGTAAGTACGCTACCTACATAGATAATTAATAACTTGGTAATACCTACCTACCAGTAGGTATTATAATTGGTGGCCTATTATGTAGCCCTAGAAGTACACCATCCCATCTCATCCCGTGGCGTATCGGAGGGTGAGATGGGCAGTAGTATATATAATTCCATCTTAGAGTATATATGATTTCCATGTTCTTGAATCTGCGATTTTATTAGTTGTAAAATTAGAAATTATTTAGACTATGCGAGAAAAAATAGTCTTTTCATTTTTGTTTGACTGATTTACCGCACCTAGTGTACCTAGTGACCTGCTTTGTACTTCGTAAATCGTAGGTTCGGTTCCCGCAACAGACACACACAGAGTGGTGAACAATTGTATTGTTCTTGTCTTTAAGACAAACATGTATTGTCTTAAATTGGTATGTATCTAAATTTAAATAAGTCTTATCTCATTTCCACTCCATACCTACTTATAGTAGAACAAAATTACACATTCGTTGTTTTCGAAACTGACTCACACTTGGCCGTTTTCAGATTTTTACTTTATTTCGACCTAAAGACAAACCTTCGAGCCAAATTTCAGGTCGGTACGACCATTGGAAGATAGACTCACTTAGTTCATTATGACTTCATAGTAGAACAAAGTTACACCTTCGCTATTTTTAAAACTGACTCACACTTGGCCGTTTTCAGATTTTTCCCTTTACTTTGACCTTAAGACCTATCTCCATGCCAAATTTCAAGTCAGTACGACCATTGGAAGTGGTCTAGGTTTTTGATGAGTCAGTGAGTGAGTGTATAGTAAAAATAGCGATTTACTGACGTCAATATCTCAAGAACTGCTATAGGTAGAATAATGAAATTTTGTATTCTAGACAATTAAGGGGATGTCAACAGACACTCGAAATTTCATATGCGTAGATAAAATATGTTTTGAGTTACACGGTGGTCGAAATTGCCCCGAAATGGTTCGTGTTATAACCCACGGCCGGTGTGTCGCTTTTTTTTGCTCGAACTTGGCGGACACACTGCCGTGTGTCTAGATGCATGTAATCCGAGTTTGCCCAATCCCAAGAGGTGTGCATAACTTTTTAGCGAAATTTTTGGTCTTTGTCAAGTTTTTGCTTGTAGCTCGAAAACAGTACGTCCGACGGAAAATGTCATGGATATCAATATTAAAGAGGGTTAAATTATGCGTCGAATGAGTAACTTAAACTTCTAATTCGGTTCAGCGGTACAGCCAAAATCAAACGTTATAAACCGGGAAAATGTCTCATTTAATTGAAAAACTCGTATTTTGACTTCCATACCTATCTTTGAAACAGATGACTCCTGTTAAAAAACCTATAGAATAAAAGGTGTAGAGAATACAATTTCTAGTTATATCGACATCTCAATTTTTAAGTAGAGTCAATTTGAAAGACTAAATTTGGCATGAATTCAAAATCAGTTTTTTCTAAATCCTTCTGAGCTGCATATTTTCCATAAAATATGAGGTGTGAGGCGTACATTTAATGCATCGTTACAACTAAAAACATTTAATTGCATATTTCTAAAACGTATCTAATCAGAAAATTTATACCGTGTTTTATTTTCATTTCCGGTAACTCCAAGGGTACATTCCTGAGCTTAACTTAAGTACGCTAAAGTTAAAGACGCTAGTGTCCTAATTTGCTCCAGTTCTGAGGTAATCGATAGTTCTTTTTCGTCTTTCTGATTGTATATATTTTTCTTTTAGTCTGAGAACCCGCTATAAAGTCATGTAACTGTGTGTTAAGTCAATACAATATTAATTTTTTACCAAGCAGAAACGATTGCAATCGAAATTTCAATTTTATAATTGAAAGAAAAATGGAAAAATTCGGACCGGTGTTCCGAAAGGTCGCAAGTTCGAACCTTGCTTGTCGCGGTGAATTTTTCCATTTTTCTTTCAATTATAAAATTTTCAAGACAATACGTTTCCTTTGTATCTCGGATTGTTAATGTTCGAAATTTCATTGACATGTCATAATGTTCAATTGTTTGGTTGAGTTAATATACAGATTGGGGAATCAATCAATAACTACTGAAACTATTTGACTTAACACACAGGTGCATCATTTTGTAGTGGGTTCTCAGAGTATAAAAATAATTAAATGTCGGCTTACACAATTAGAAGGCATTAATAAAATATCGATTACCTCAGAAATGGAGCTAAGTAGGACACTGGCGTCTTCGAGAAATAAACCTACGTTAAGCTCAGGAATACCCTTGAAATTACCGGAAATAAAATAAAACACGGTGTATAAATAGTTTTCTGATTCGGTACGTTTTAGAAATTTGCAATTAAATGTTTTTAGTTGTAACGATGCATTAAATGTACGCCTCACACCTCATATTTTATGGAAAATATGCAACTCAGAAGGATTTAGGAAAAACTGATTCTGAATTCATGCCAAATTTAGTCTTTCAAATTGACTCTACTTGAAAATTGAGATGTCGATATAACGTCAAATTGTTTATTTCTACAACTTTTATTCTATAGGTTTTTCAACAGGAGTCATTTGTTTCAAAGATATGTGGTATGGAAGTCAAAATACGAGTTTTTCAATTAAATGAGACATTTTCCCGGTTTATAACTTTTGATTTCGGCTGTACTGCTGAACCGAATTATAAGTTAAGTTACTCACTCGACGCAGAATTTAACCCTCTTTAATATTGATATACATGACATTTTCCGTCGGACGTACTGTTTTCGAGCTACAAGCAAAAACCTGACAAAGAGCAAAATTTTCGGTAAGAAGTTATGCACACCTCTTGGGATTGGGCAAGCTCGGATTACATGCATTTAGGACCACATGAAGGTATTAAAGCGATTTCCAGCCTGCTGGGAATTAATTCTTCGAAAAAATCTAATTTTCTTGGCCTATAATGTCAAATGGATCGAGTAATTAGCCATGTGGACTGGAAAGTGGATTAAACTCCGATTTATAACAAGGAATAAAACTTATAGACTTTTATACGATCGCGGTTAACCGGGACCCTATTTAGTATGGATCGGAGTCATATAGCTCGTACTAATGGTTAAATCAATGACGCGTAGTTACAGTGTCCGAGAGGCAACCGGATGGCTAGCGGTATTAACGCTCCCTACGTGTTGTGGAACTACCCTATGCAACCCTAACTGACCTACCCTATGCAACCCTAACTGGCGCACGGAAAAAATAGGGGGGGGAGATGAAAAACAAAGTCCAACTGTTTTTCATCTCCCCCCCCCTATTTTTCCCGGCTTCCAAATCTGAGGGATCGATAACCGACCAGCCGGTGTGAATGGCAATTTGCATGCTCTTTCTTCATCGCATAAAGATACTGGAAATAGAGGGAGGGGAGGATGAAAAACCAAGTCCAACGTGGGTCAGTTCGAGTTGCACAGGGTGGTTCCAGAACACCAAGGATGATTAAGACATGGATGGACAATGCCTATACAAAATCGCGTTCCTCGAACCTTCAGGCTTATACTGTCTGTTTTCGGTACTGAGTGCCACAGCGCCATCTGTCGAGTCTGGAGTCGAGTTATTCTGTCAGCGTTAATCGCCGAACAAAATATTAGAAACTAGAATTTTATTCAATCAAATACAAACACTGAAAACATTGAAAAAATAATCAACCCAGCAGGATTTGAACCTCGCATCGATACGCCTTACCGGAGCTCGATCGCTTTACCAATTAAGCTATGGGTTCAGTTACTGAGTTGACGAAATTCTCAATGCCTTCAATCATCTTTTTGCGTTTATTTTTATATCGACTTTATAGCAGCCGTAAGTGACATCTAGGTGCTAACTACTAGAGTTAGATACCCTTCCCGCCGACCCTATTGCAAGTGTCACAACGGAAATCATAGATGGCGCTGCTATCAACTCATAATTATTTTACATGTTTTTTAAAGTGGGGCATTCCACTCATACAATAGTATGTTATTCAATCAAATACAAACACTGAAAACATTGAAAAAATAATCAACCCAGCAGGATTTGAACCTCGCATCGATACGCCTTACCGGGGCTCGATCGCTTTACCAATTAAGCTATGGATTCAGTTACTGAGTTGACGAAATTCTCAATGCCTTCAATCATCTTTTTGCATTTATTTTTACATCGACTTTATAGCAGCCGTAAGCGACATCTAGGTGCTAACTACTAGAGTTAGATAATCTTCCCGCCGACCCTATTGCAAGTGTCACAACGGAAATAATAGATGGCGCTGCTATCAACTCATAATTATTTTACATGTTTTTTAAAGTGGGGCATTCCACTCATACAATAATATGTTATTCAATCAAATACAAACACCGAAAACATTGAAAAAATAATCAACCCATCAGGATTTGAACCTCGCATCGATACGCCTTACCGGGGCTCGATCGCTTTACCAATTAAGCTATGGGTTCAGTTACTGAGTTGACGAAATTCTCAATGCCTTTAATCATCTTTTTGTATTTATTTTTACATCGACTTTATAGCAGCAGTAAGCGACATCTAGGTGCTAACTACTAGAGTTAGATACCTTTCCCGCCGATCCTATTGCAAGTGTCACAACGGAAATAATAGATGGCGCTGCTATCAACTCATAATTATTTTACATGTGTTTTAAAGTGGGGCATTCCACTCATACAATAGTATGTTATTCAATCAAATACAAACACTGAAAACATTGAAAAAAATAATCAATCCAGCAGGATTTGAACCTCGCATCGATACGCCTTACCGGGGCTCGATCGCTTTACCAATTAAGCTATGGGTTTAGTTACTGAGTTGACGAAATTCTCAATGCCTTCAATCATCTTTTTGCATTTATTTTTACATCGACTTTATAGCAGCCGTAAGCGACACCTAGGTGCTAACTACTAGAGTAAGATACCCTTCCCGCCGACCCTATTGCAAGTGTCACAACGGAAATAATAGATGGCGCTGCTATCAACTCATAAATATTTTACATGTTTTTAAAGTGGGGCATTCCACTCATACAATAGTATGTTATTCAATCAAATACAAACGCTGAAAACATTGAAAAAATAATCACGCCAGCAGGATTTGAACCTCGCATTGATACGCCTTACCGGGGCTCGATCGCTTTACCAATTAAGCTATGGGTTCAGTTACTGAGTTGACGAAATTCTCAATTCAATTATAATTATAATTATGAGTTGATAGCAGCGCCATCTATTATTTCCGTTGTGACACTTGCAATAGGGTCGGTGGGAAGGGTATCTAACTCTAGTAGTTAGCACCTAGATGTCGCTTACGGCTGCTATAAAGTCGGTGTAAAAATAAATGCAAAAAGATGATTGAAGGCATTGAGAATTTCGTCAACTCAGTAACTGAACCCATAGCGTAATTGGTAAAGCGATCGAGCCCCGGTAAAGCGTATCGATGCGAGGTTCAAATCCTGCTGGGTTGATTATTTTTTCAATGTTTTCAGTGTTTGTATTTGATTGAATAACATACTATTGTATGAGTGGAATGCCCCACTTTAAAAAACATGTAAAATAATTATGAGTTGATAGCAGCGCCATCTATTATTTCCGTTGTGACACTTCCAATAGGGTCGGTGGGAAGGGTATCCAACTCTAGTAGTTAGCACCTAGATGTCGCTTACGGCTGCTATAGTCGATGTAAAAATAAATGCAAAAAGATGATTGAAGGCATTGAGAATTACGTCAACTCAGTAACTGAACCCATAGCTTAATTGGTAAAGCGATCGAGCCCCGGTAAGGCGTATCGATGCGAGGTTCAAATCCTGCTGGGTTGAGTATTTTTTCAATGTTTTCAGTGTTTGTATTTGATTGAATAACATACTATTGTATGAGTGGAATGCCCCACTTTAAAAAACGTAAAATAATTATAAAACTAGAATTTATTTATTTAATCTTAATTGCACAAAATAAGATGGTTCAAATGGCGGACTTAATGCCATATGGCATTCTCTACCAGTCAACCAATGGGCTTAACAGAAAGGTTAAGTAGGAATTTAGTGTTTGTGGTGACCGATAGATGACGCTTTATCCTGAAATAAGGGAACGCAATTTTGTATAGGCATTGTCAATCCATGTCTTAATCATCCTTGCACAACACGTAGGGCGCTTAAATACCGCGAGCATTCCGGTTGCCACGCGGACATACGTCCCATGGTGACAGACAATAAAAACCCGACCATATTAGACCAGCAGAACGGATGGTTCCCTTTTTATCACCTACGAGTCAGGCGCGGTCCGAGGGGGGGGGTGGGTTACAGAGGACATGACCCCCCCCTCAAAATCGTACACGTCCAATAGAAAAAATAATTACTGACCCTTTCAAAAATAATTTCTGCATTAGTGACCCCCCCCCCCCTCCAAATTCAGGCTGCGGCCACGCCTGCTACGAGTATCACCTCATGCGTCACTTTCACACTTACAAACTTGTTAGAACGTGACAGCTATGGTCCCAGGCGATAAAAACACAACCATCTTAGGGTAGCTTTTAATATTTGTAGTTAAATAACCAATCGCAGATATACTGATAAGAGAAAAAAAATTGTTTACAAGGTTGTTTACTTCTACTTCCTGTAAACAGTAGTTCGCTTATCTACTTCTGCTGCTGACTGTACACGTCCAACCTATAAATATAGACAGCATGAACATGTTAAGATTGTTAAGTGCGTTTTAGGTAAATGGATTTAGTAATTGGAATTGTGGCTGTCTCACTTTGCATACTGTCGTTCAAATAAGCCGGGGGAGACATGGTAGCGTTCGTAAATGTTAGTATGTTATTAAATCAAATACAAACATTGAAAACATTGAAAAAAAAATCAACCCAGCAGGACTTGAACCTTCCATCGATACGCCTTACCGGGGCTCGATCACTTTACCAATTAAGCTGAAGTAAAGTCGATGTAAATCAAAATAAATGCGAAAAGATGATTGAAGAAAATTTCGTCAACTTAGTAACTTGACCCATAGCTTAATTGGTAAAGCGATCGAGCCCCGGTATGGCGTATCGATGCAAGGTTCAAGTCCTGCTGGGTTGACTATTTTTTCAATGTTTTCAATGTTTGTATTTGATTTGATAACATACTACTGTATGAGTGGAATGCCCCACTTTAAAAACATGTAAAAATAATTATGAGTTCATTCATTAAATTGCACACTATTTATTTAACTTAATTTTTTTCACACACTGTACAAAAATAATTCAATCTCTCAACCATAAACAGAAGCATTTAAATTATCTCATTAGGTACCAAAACAAAAATTGTAATTTACAGTTGACGTATCTCGAATTAAAAACTGTCATCAATTTGTAAATCCACCGACCATTACCAATAAAAAAACTATCGAACAAATAAATCAAAAACAACAAGTACTTAGTAAAATTAAAACCCATGGTTTACAAAGCACCGGAGTATGGTAAGACCCCGATATGTTTTTGTACCTCCTCACGCGCCATAAACCGCCGAGCGTAAATAGTCTGCTCCCGTAAGTGTTTCATCCCACTATCACACCGCACTATGCGAAAACTTACTAATAAGTGAAGGACTGAGTAGTTGCACTCAGCAGATTTTTAATTTCTCAAAAAATATTTGACTTTCATGTTTGATACCATTAAGAATGATTAAAGACTATATGACTAAGTAAGTTTTTTGTGGGAGGAAAATACGATTGAATTATAATTTTCTCGAAGGAATTATTTTTCAGTCAGGTCTTCTTTTACACTAAAACTGATAGTTTACCGTAAATTAAAAGAGTGTAACAATAAAAAGTTGAATATGATAAACGTATTGACTAGTTTTAGTTTATCATGGGAGGAATTATCGTTTAACATGATAGATCCTCATATTTTTCTTAATTTAATAATGTTGTAAAAACTGTTGTTATACAGAGCGTTGCATTTCTTTTTTTCGTGTACGATAGCCATGAACATGTCTCTTACTAGTGGGCGTGGTTTACGAGAGTTGAAGTATGGTCTTAAATACATTGGGAGTCTGTTAAAAATGTCGTTGTCTTGTCCTCTTAAATTATCACTGATTCTTAATTTGTACCATTAGGTAATAACCCTTTACCAAAATAAAAAGTTGTTCTTCAAAACGATGATTATATAAAGATGATAATAATTATATATTAATTATATCTTATTCCTCATTAGATCTAGAGCGGCTTCTTCCAGCTCTTTGCAGCTTCTTTCTTAACTGATCGTCTAGAAGCTCAAGAGTCTCGAGACGACTTGCCTTTAGCCTGAGATACGCACACACACTGGACAGACACAGCTTCAACCCAACTCAACTCAACTCAACGCTATAACGACATTGACATTTGCTATTCGAACAGATTTTCATTCAACATTGGTCTCACATTGGTCTCACATTGGTCACACATTGGTCACACATTGGTCACACATTGGTCTCACATTGGTCCAATGTGTGACCAATGTGTGACCAATGTGAGACCAATGTGAGACCAATGTGGATTGAAAATCTGTTCGAATAGCAAATGTCAATGTCGTTATAGCGTTGAGTTGAGTTGAGTTGGGTTGGAGCTGTGTCTGTCCAGTGTGTGTGTTTATTTTTCGAATCGCGGCCACAGTAAACGGTAGACACGTGAACAACATGCTACGGTGTAACAGACTGCCAGATAGCGTGCCAGAGCAATATTAATTCCAACCGAGTTAGCTGTGTCTGCAACGGTAACAGCCCTAAGGTACATTCCTATACCTTCTGTAGCCAAAAATAACCAAATTTCGGATGAACCATTCAAACTGTGATCTAACCTGTGACCCGTATCGACTATGCGAAAATGGAAGAGGTATTTAGAAACCGCCAAGTGGGAGTCGGGCTCGCGGACGAAGGTTTATTGTATATAAGATGGTATATAAGACGTTTGTTGTATGGGAAATTGAAATATTTAAGTATTTGTTGTTATAGCGGCAACAGAAATACATCATCTGTGAAAATTACAACTGTCTAACTATCACGGTTCATAAGATACAGCCTAGTGATAGACGGACAGATAGCGGAGTCACTAAGACTAGTAAGTACTTAGCATTTAAGTTTAAATTGATGAGGTGCCAGGTGCTGTTTGTAGTTTATTCGCAGTAAATGTTTTTTCTTTCTTTCTTTCATGCTTTCCAATAGGGTCCCGTGTTACTCTTTGGGTACGGAACCCTAAAAACGATTGTATCATTCTCCGTGCTATAACGTCACGCTGTACAGTAGTAGGTACGTTTATTATGTCAATGCACGCTACTCCAAATGTACTTTTTCTGTTTTACTACTAGACAAAATAAAAAAAACTAAGTGAGTTAGTAAATAAATACATATAGGTTATGCTTTTTATTTTTTGGCTATAACAATGAACGCATCTCGCCAGCTAACGTCACAGTTTAACGTGTTTTACTGTAATGTTTAACGTAAGTGTACATTTATAAAAATAAACAAAAAACTTAATATTAAAAGTTCTTATGTTAGCGATGCAAAAGCCAGACGACGGTTTACAATTTAGTCATTTTGATTTAACTATGTCAAAACAAAAAAATCCGTCCTAGTGCGTGTCGGACCACGCATAGGAGGGTTCCGTATACTCAATGGAATAAGAACCAAACTAATACCAAAAGGACGTATCTGATGCCTATGGAAGAAGTTTCTTGATAACTCAAAAATGGTTTAACCGATAATGTTCAAAACAATTTTCGTAGAAAGTATATGATAAGGCGTATCTCCTCAAATTTTTTCATGTTTTTTGGACTTACGTTTCAAAAGTTACAGTGGGGGGACACAATTTTTCTGATTTTCGAAGCGATTATTTCAGAAAATATTCAATGATCACAAAATGGTCAAAGAAACCTCAATGTTATTTTTAAAGACCTATCGATTAATGTGTCACATGTTGATATTTGGATTTAAAAAAAATTAAAGTTAGTTACATGTATGCGCCCGCTAATAATATTTTTTTTTCAAATTTAACTACGTAACTAAGTAGCGGCATACAAAATACACCTTATGTGTAAATTTTATGCAAATACGTCATATAGTTTCCGAGTAAAATGGCTGTGACATACGGACGGACAGACAGACAGACAGACAAATCCATAAGGGTTCCGTTTTTTGCCATTTGGCTACGGAACCCTAAAAACTAAACTTTATTGGGATTTTAATGCATCATATGTAGGACGCTCGTCGTCAGAATGACAAGCAAGATAGCGATGAGCATTGATGCATAGCCTGGCTATGCATTGATGTTGAATCTTTAAATAAAGGCCAGGAAAATTGCGTCTAAACTACTAGGGGATATTTACCTTTACAAAGAGGTCAAAAGCGATAGCGAAAGCGTTCAACCTTTGAAATACAATTTATACTCCTAACTTTACACTATTTGAGCCCGTGGTCAGTCCACTACTGAAGGGTTACGTTAAATATTTACCTAGGAAGGTTCATCATCTTTTAACTTAGACGAATTGTACTCAAATGAGCTATTCAAATAGCGACTATAGTTTATGTGGTACAAGATTCCAAATGTAGTAACATTTATAAGTTGCTGGACTCTGTTGAATAATTTAGAGACGTTTTGAGGGAATCTATATAATATATAATAGTTATGATAGCTTTCACTAGTTCGTTGACGTTTGATTCAACAGTGATTTGAAATCTTAGTATTTACTTAGTAGTTTGTTGGCCCCTGAATCAGATTTTTTTCACACCACCCGAATGGGTAAGGACTTTTTCTGCCCTGCTTAGGTAACAAAGTGGCACTTTTCTGTTCAAGGACTTTACATACAATTTGGATTGTCCAGAATCTACTACGTCGCTCATATAGTTCATACTGTGTTTGTTATACGGCAGAAAACACATTTCGCGACTCATAATTTGAAAACTATAAGGCCTAGCAATACTTTCTTGATAATTGTAGAGAATTTAATGGAGAATGTTTTGTTACTTAGCAGTTTTGTTGTAAGTTCTGCCGTACATACACGGGTATGTCCTTAAACTATGTTCTAAAGAGAGGTATGGGTACTGCGAATAATATCTCGCTCTGTGGTAGGGCACAGCACAGCAAATGTCATCTCGTTCAAATCTGGAACAGAGCCCGACTAGGAAGTACCTTCACCTTACAGAAAACCACAGCCAAATAGCACTAGACCCGACTCATAGTGTTGTGTTCCTGCTGGTCAGTAAGGTTGCCAAAAAGCTCAAAGAGGGCCCAGTGTGTTGACGATGAGGGAGCCTTTTGTTCCTTTAGCCGTCAACACATTGAATCCTCCTTTTTGTAAAGGGTCGGCAACGCGCATGTGACACCTCTGGAGTTGCAGGCGTCCATAGGCCACGGTAGCTGCTTACCATCAGGGCCGTAAGCTTGTTTGCCACCGTAGTAGTATAAAAAAGTCGGGAAACAAAAGTGGGGGGCGGAGGGAAACAATCACTTGACGACCTGTTTCCTCTTCTATTTTATTTCGTACCTTATATAAGCTACGTGCATGCAAATCTTCATGCTTTCTTCCAGATGGGACCAGAATTTGTAAATTTCTTAAGGACAAGAGCGGTACTACTATAATTTCAATAACTATTTGGTTACTATGGCCACTTTCGGTAAAAATATTTCTTTAAAATTATAACAAGTAGCTTCTAATGTTATTAAGTGCGTCTATCTAAAACATAATAACAAGTATAAACTCTCTCACAACAAACATGTGCTCAAAAAGCCATACCACAAAGTCAAAATTGATTGGTAACAAAGTAGATTTTAGATATTAAGAAAGTTTACAAGTTTTGGTAAGTGCGGTGTAGTCTCCTGAATATTAGTTATAGTTAGTCATTACTTGTTAGTTGCGGGTACGAACTTTCTGGGTTCGATGATCTTCAGAACTTAGGGTAATAGGGTATTTATAGAGTTGCATGCTGAATAGCTCATATTGGTACAAATGCGTTAACAAGCTTATTTATTATTGTGTTTATACAATAATACTTCCTTTCCACGCACACACCTTTATATAAGGGAATATGTGATGTAAAAACAACGTGGATAATAATAATATTTGTATGGGAATTAAAATGCGAGAGCCTTCATTTGCATGCGCGGGCACGGAGGTATAATACTTTTACTAAAACCACAGGCATGAGGAATGTTTGTTTTGCAGTACTTAATCTTTTTCATTATATAATTTAATTACTCGCAGATATAGTATAAAACAACAAAATTAAATATCCACGGCTTATAGGTAAATGGTTCCTACTGTATTCTTTGGAATCCTAAATAGGTTTACAGACTTTATTAGTAGGAATGTAAAACAAAAACTAAAAAGGAAATATTTATAACGGATCATTTTATTTAAGTCGATTTTTGCTTGACAGGTTTCGAACCCGTTCTAATATTTGTACTTAATAGTAAGTAGAGAATAAACACGCAAAAAAACAAGCAGGGTAGTACAGTAGTTTAGCAAAATCTTCTTTATGGATCATTGATTTATTATGTATTCTACTAGATGTGACATCTAGAACAAATTTTGTGCGCCATGTTTGGCGGTTGACAGCTATGACTAAATCAAAGAGTAGTATAGACTTTTAGTGATTTTCACTACAACTTTTGGGACGAAAAAATTCTTAGGAATGTCATCTCCTGTTACTCAATGTCATGGATATGTAAAATAAATAAACGATAGACTAGAAAAGTCTGTAAATTTGTAGAAGGTTCCAAAAAATACAGTTGGAACCAAGTTATCAAAGAGGACCCAGTGTATTGACGATGAGGGACCTTCTTGTTCCTTTAGCCATCAACACAGTGAATCCTCCTTTTTGTAAAGGGTCGGCAACGCGCATGTGACTCCTTTGGAGTTGCAGGCGTCCACAGGTTACGGTAGCTGCTTTCCATCAGGCGGGCCGTATGCTTGTTTGCCACCGTCGTGGTATAAAAAATTAAATTATAATCTTTGGGTTTTATTTTCTCTGTCACCTCGACTACTGATATTGAAACCCTATTAGGACCGAGTAACCGTCCAAATTTCACTGAAAAGTAAATCTCGCCACCCATCAAAAATCTAACAACACCAAAACGTCCATTGTGCCTGTGTTGTTTCTAGGTTTAAGAATGTTTAATTTTGTGGCGTTAAAATAAATGTATTTTCTTTCTTTCAAAATAGAGCTATGTAAACCGTAAGTAGGGTTTGCATCCAGATCTGGATAAAAGGCATAGTGAATTTTTTTCATGTATGGTATCAATCGATTCGTTTTGTTGTGAGGATCAAATGTCTATATGGGGCCAATTGCGTTAAAGCAACACAAAAGTGAGGAATGAGACTTAAAGTCCGAGATTTGCATTTGTTTCTCAACACGCTTCTAACAAAATGACGTGCAAAAGTGACGTCACGATCACATAGTCGCCCTGTTTAAAGTATGAAAAAAATATGAAATTGCTATTTTTACAGTGAAAGGTTGCGTTTATGTATATGGTTGTATGTACAATTTATTTTACAGTAAAACGTTAAAAATCGAATGGTATCATTGTTTTTTTTTAATTTCGCACTTTAAAAAACCGTAAAATTTAGAAATTTTGCAGCTTGATATCTTTGAGCCATTTCAATAGAATATGTAAATTTTCACTTTAGTTGGATATATTGATCATTTTGCATCCAATCAATTAAATTTTATTGAATTATTGCATAATTCAACATGTGGCATCATGCCTATTCCATGTATTTTTGGGTTCTGTGCCTTTTCGCCGAATAACGTTTCCCAAACTGTTTTATTTGCCAACTGTGTCATTTGGCATACTGCATTTTTTTCTGAAACTATAAGAATTACAGGATTGTCATAAAACAAGCCTATATAGTTCTATACGATAATTATAAAACAAACCCTGAAAAGTTTACAGTTTCAGAAAAAATGCAGTATGCCAAATGACACAGTTAGCAAATTAAATAGTTATGGATCCGGAATGCAAACCCAAATGGACTAAGAGGTGGCTACGTCAGATATGAGTTGACACAATAGAGAGAGCAATGAAATCTGTCTAGTTAGATTTGTTTACCATCCTTCTTGCTAGATCCGAGCATCTGGCAGCTTTTAATGGGTAGAGATCAGAGTGACAGACCAACAAATTTTTTCGGTTGGAAAAAAGTAATACCAAAATAGATAAAAACTCCTGAAGTTATGAACTGAAAATAGATGTCATATACTTCAGAAAAAATGACCAAACCCTCCGGTGTCCGAGGCGGGGGGAAATATATGACATCTATTTTCAGTTTATATATAGTAGTTGTAACTACTTAAAAATTGCAAATCAAAAAAAATATTGAACAAAATAATTTGATTTGCTTCAAGATTCCTGAAGTTATGTTATTTATACAGGGCAGGGCCTATATTTTAACACTAGCCTTTTCCCGCGGTTTCGCCCGCGTACTATAAGTACTCAAAAAGGATACGATACCCATGTTGATTTTCAGACTCTGTGACCACATTTGCCCCTTTTAGGGGTTGAATTTTCAAAAAACCTGAAAAACGTGTTTACTCATTGATCGTTAGAAATACTCCTGTGAAGTTTCGAATAAAATAATCTAACAAATCTTGATTCGCCATACAAACTTTGGACCCCCATTTTACCCCCTTAGGGGGTGAATTTTGAAAAATCCTTTCTTAGTGCACCCCTAGACCTTATAAGGAACCTACGTGCCAAATTTGGAATCTCTAGAACCAGCGGTTTGGGCTGTGCGTTGATATGTCAGTCAGTCAGTCAGTCAGTCAGTCAGTCAGTCAGTCAGTCAATCAGTCAGTCAGTCAGTCAGTTTCTTCTTTTATATATTTAGATTAGAACAAAAACATTGTGCATTATTGCGGAAATAAAAACAGTAGGCGACTAATAATAAATTGCATTATACATCATTTTGCCACTTCTTTAGCCTTATTGAGCTTACCGTGGGACTAGGTTGATTTGTATAAGATTGTCCCATAATATTTATGTATTTAATATTTGGTCAAGACCAATTTTGTAATGCCAGAATCAAAAATTAGGTTTTATTATCCTTAGTTTACAGGAACAGTGACAACTTTTATTTCTGTGTGTGAAAGACCCAACTGCGCAAACCTTCTGGGTTTCTACCCAGTGTTACAAAAACCTCCACGAGTTTCTGTGGAAGGACCAACATTAGCTTAGGACTTGTTTATTGTTAGAAGCCCGTTGAACTGGAATTCATGTTATATACGTACTGTAGTGTAGTTCCAGTTGGGAACAGAGCGTAAGTGAGTCGAACGGCATGACCTCATGTACAAATGTTCAACTAGTACACGTTCAACAAAAATAGGATCGCTTTTATTGCATGCAAAAACTGTAGGTGCCTCGGACAGCAGAGTAAAACTCCGAAGTTATGTGCTTTTCATTGTACATAAGCTGGGGCACCGTTCAAGCTTAAAAAATCTCAGCTTAAATTGATGTTGTCCGCTTGAAACTCAACATGGCGAAGATGTCTTAATTTTTTTTTTCATGTTGTTTTTCAGTGTATTTCATGCAGGTTTGATACATGCCATAAACACTGGCTGAAATGTATATATTGTTTTCAATGAAAAGTACACATCATTGTCGGTTATAGTTAAGACGTTAACTGCCATAAAAATAATTTACAAATAAGCTCTACATATTAACACGACAACGATGTACCTAGATATGACTTACAAACGTCACATATTCTCGAACGCACCATAAGGTGATAAGCTATGTGCCAACCCTTCCCTCATTAGCCCTCGCGGTGCGGTAAGAGCATCGGGAAAAACAGCTACAATGGAGAGAGACATAGTGAAACCCCTCTGACTGTATTTTATCACGTTACTAGACACTGGTAAAATTGTCCTAAGTAGTGGACAGAGGCCATTTTCCTTAAAAATGTATTGAATCTGATATTGACTCGGCATGACTCGCGGTGCGAATCTAGAACACCAGTTTCAATTGATTGAATAATTATATCAATTAATCGTATATACGTTTGTCTTGTGAATAAACTATTAATCTATATACTTCCTATTAATTATGTTCGGGTGTTACAATGTAATGGAGCCCTATTCGGGCTATACCATAATTATCTTAACTCATTGCTATGGATCACCTGGTACCCGGTAGACGGCGCGCTGCCGTCGCGGAAGGCCGCTCGTGAGCATGATCATGGTAAATTGGTCGAAACATGTCGAGCAACAATCATCTTAAATAACCCGTTATAAATATTTTTAATACGTAGCATATGGTTTTAAAATGAGATCAATTCGTAAAGTATAATTCATCATCCCGGTTTACCCATCGACTCGACTCGTTTTGCACACTCAATAAAAAAAACGGTGTAATGTTGTAAAATACGGTGTAATTTCACTGTAACGAAGCTTTATATGTATATCATGTCACACATGAAGAATTAGTCTTGATAACATTATTTTCGGGCAAAATAACCTTACCGTGCTTGTATCTTATTAAGGCGCAGTGTAAATCAATATTGATAACAATTTTGAGGTTTTTCTTAGGGACTAAGGTTTGAACGCCAAAATTTGGGCACACAAAATGACAAATAAAATAAAAATTCAAGTTCAACTGTAGCGAATTATCTATTGAATATAGTTGCAAATTTACTCTTTATTTATAATAACACTAGAATTTTCTTTAATAACATTTTAATTGGGTGGGTTGACGTCTCCGAAGCTCTTCAATCTGTATATGAATAGGCTTATCGAGGAGCTCAGCAACACCCCGCTTGGCTGTTCCGTTGGTGGAAAAGTTATAAACAACATCAGCTACGCTGACGATATGGTGTTGCTGAGCCCATCGATTGGTGCACTGAGGAAATTGTTAACTACCTGTGAGGTTTCCAGTTCAGCTTCAGAATGTAACAAACCATACGAACTTTTGGTAACCAGGACATATGACACTTTGGACGACATTATTGCCGTACATTTTAGTAGCACAAGTCCCTCTTATTCGATAATTTTTGGATTAAACTTGACTTAATTAACAGGATTTTTTTTGGAATAAACTTGACTTCACTTTTTTTGTGTAAGTTTGAGATTTTTGAATCTTTAGATAAGAAAGCTGTATACCACAAGTTTCACTTTTTGTCTTTAATATCTGCTCAACGTTTTATTTGAAATTTAAGCCATAAATTCAATTTAAGCGTTGAAATTTAGGCCATAGTCATTTTTTTGCAAGTTTTTATAACGAACACGAATTTTCTAAGGCTTATTGAGCTAATTGATTTCGGTACTTTAATGTTTAGAGCTGGTTTTCATGAAAATAAATTAAGAGAAGAATCATAAGTGTGCCCAAACTTCGGCGTATTCAAGCTTTAATGCGATTCGCTCGATAGAAAAAAAATCGCAAACTATTTAAAATTAATGACAATCTTTTGTATGTTCATCAGATATATCTTAATTTTATTTTTGATAGAATTTCGCGATTATTTTTTATTGCAAAAATGCTTTTAAAATAATAATTCAATAATAACAAAGCCCCACGCCACCTTGGAAGAACGCCCGATCGTGCCGCCCGGCCGCTCAGTGCCACACGATTAATACAGTAAAGATACGGTTGGGTCAAACATTAATTTATAATAGCCTGATTTTCTTATGTTTCATTCTTATGGGATATTTATAGATAATATATGCAAAAATCCTACAAACTTTTTACCCGGAAGTAGTTAAATGGGTAAAAAAAATATATAAAAAAATTGTATATTTTTATTTACAATAATATCATTTATTTTTATTTGTAAACATGACGATACTTAAGTCTTCTTTCTGTTGAAAGCGAAAAACAAGAAACTGTGTTCATGTAAAACCACATAATTTACAAAATGTACGGCGCGGGCGATATATATCCTAATTCGTTATAAACAAATAGTAATAAGTGGTAGTTTGTTCTTACACATTTTAAATGACTTAGAAACGATATATTCATTAAAATCCTACAAGAAAAACGCTTGTAATATGTGTGTACATATTAGTGCCGGTTAGCGAATAACGATATTTTGTAGGATTTCATTACATAAATAATACTTGTATCATGATATATCCGTTACACTAAAAATATTAGTTATTATTAATTATTTCCAATTCCCCATACTAGCCGCCCGTAAAATGACTGTAGTAGATGTGTTTCGCTGAACTCACGGCACCTTAAGTAGAGATTTATTTAGATGCCCTAAGATCTTGTTATTAGAAGAGATGGTAGAAATAAACCAACCAACCAACAGCTGTGTTTCTTGTTGGTAGATATTTCATGAAAACAATATGATATAGCCTCTTCTTTTACCCTATGAAATAATGGGGAAGGCCGGTGAAAACTTTTTGTAGAGGGCGCTGTTCCAGATTACGAGCAACTGCATACAACGAGAGAAAGAGACAAAAGATAAATGGTCCTTAACAATGTACTGAAACTACATACAGTCAGAAGGTTTTTCTTAGGGAAAATTCTTCCCTATCCCTTTATTCTACAGCATTTTAATTATAGTGTATTTCGGAAACCTGAGAAATTCCCTTGGGGACCAGTTCGAGACGAAACCGTGAGTAATTTTCGCTAAAATAAATAAAAACTACTTCCCGCCATACAAATGTAGCTTTTCTAAGGACCATGCATTGTTAGAAAAGTCATTGTGACAGTTGCCTTCCCCATTCTTAGTTTGACCATTTTTAACCGTTTGAGCTCAAGATGGCTGCGGCGTCTTTAGAATAGTTTTTTTTTTTGTTTTTTGCTCATTTACGTAGTTCAGTCTGTAATATTGATAGCTTATTGTGCGGTGATCTAACGAACAAGTGTGCAGCTAATGAAAAATTAGTCTCAAAACGCGCGTAACCAACCTTTAGTTGAACAAACGGTTATCCGGGGTCTCGGCCACCCACGTGTCTGTAAGGAGGCTATCACTTTACAATCAACAAGGCCTTAACCGATCAACGTTGTTTTTATTTTATTTTATCAAAATGAATAAAATAATAAGTACACCCTGACATTGGCAGAATTCACCTCGCTAAAACCGGCGCGGAGTAAAAGCCATTTAAAAAAAAATGTTTTGACCATTGTCGACTTCGGTGGAGGTGTCACTCGCACTCGTTACAAAATTGACTCACATTGAGGCATTATTGTCGGATGACGTCATTATATACTTCCTTTAGTCAAAACGAGATGCAATCCCTTACGTTGATTTCTCTTTTAACCTCTCTTTTTCGTCGATCATCTTTTATAAATGAGCCATATATAAGATAAGTATATTTGATTAAGTTTGAAGAAATATTAAAATAAGCAAAGTGAGTTCAAGATAAGTATTCAAAATGAATTCATGAGCATCTGATGTTTAATATGCAGTATTTAATGACAATACCCAACGAGATAGGTATTTTGTAAACTATAAAACTTTCGTCGGACTCTAACATATTAAAAATATGTATAACGGGTTACTCACGTAATTTGAATTGGTCGAAACATGTCGAGCAAAAACGACTTAAATTACGTTAGTAACCCATTATAAATATTTTTAATACGAGATAGGTATTTCGTAAAAAATCTCTCACTTATAAATTCGTACGCAATTTCAAAACATTATCGGCTAATTCCCGACACGTGACCACCGCTGGGGATATAAATCATCGTTATCTGAGTTCAGCCTCTGCTTAGATATTCCACATGTCAGATGCAGCGGCGGCAGTTTTGAAGAAACGCCTGCTGGGGCCATTACACTTTGTACTTTAAAATATAAACTTCTATTATATTAAAAACTAGCTTTTTCCCGCGGCTTCGCCCGCGTACTAAAAGTACTAAAAAAGGAGGTTCTCAGTTAGACTCGTATGTTTGTAGGTATGTAGGAATGTATGTTTGTCCGCGATCATCTTGCGTTTCGCTGAACTGATTTAGAAGCGGTTTTCGGAAAAGTATTCGTTACATTCTGGAGGTTTCGGTATACCACGTTTTGAAGACGGCGGTTCCCTCATTTTTTATTTTAAAGAAATTATTGCAATAATTGTTTAATTGTTACGCCATCAACGACTTACTACTGAGAGATTATGTTTAATACAGATTTCTACTCTTGAATAGAAGCTTTTCCCCGCGACTTCATTTGCGTGGAATTAGTAATCCACCCTCCTTTTTACCCGCTTAAGGAATGACTTCTGGGATAACAACTATTATATATCCTTCCCCAGAACGCAAAATATCTCCATACCAAATCATCTAAATAGGTTCAACGGTTATTAATTTCCCATACAAACTTTCAACCCCCGTTTCTCCCCCTAAAGGGTTGATTTTCGAGATAAAAACTATCCTATATTGTTTACCGCGACTCAATCTATATAATATGTACCAAGTTTCATTTCAATCGTCTGTTCAGCGGTTAATAATTCGCCGTACAAACTACCAACATGTTTTCTACCCCTCTAAGATTGATTTTCGGCTTAAAAAATATTCTATATTGTTTCCTGGGACTCAAACTATATCCACAATAAAATTATCTAAATCGGTTTGCGGTAAAAAAATCTCCATACAAACCTCCAACCCCCATTTCACCCCCTTAAAGATCGATTTTCGAGATAAAAACTGTCCCATGTCGTTTCCCGGTACACAAACTATCTCTATACCAAGTTTCATCTAAATTGGTTCAACGTTTAAAATTCCCCATACAAACTATCAACCCCCATTTCACCCCCTTAAGTGTTGACCCGATAAACCATAAAAACAATACCCATGTTGATATTTAAATTTTGTCACCACATTTCCCCCTTATGGGTTGAATTCTCAAAAAAGCTGAAACTCTTGTTTTATCATTTATCGTTAGGAATACTCCTGTAAAGTTTCGAATAAAATAGTTGAACTAATCTCGTTTCCCATACAAACTTTGAACCCCATTTCCCCCCTTAGGAGGTAAATTTTTAAAAATTATTTCTAAGTGCATCCTTATGCCTTATAAGGAGCCTACGTACCACATTTGGAATCTCTAGAACCAGCGGTTTGGGCTGTGCGTTGATATGTCAGTCAGTTTCTTCTTTTATATATTTAGAAGAAGATTGCAATTTGGCACAAATACTTTCAAGAATTTTCATGTCCACAATATTACATTTCAAAATCGATGCCATTTTTCTTAATTAACGTCCCAAAAAATCGTTGTTGTTTTCGTAATCAACGACCCGATAAACCATAGAAAATTGTACCCATGTTGATTTTCAGACTTTTTGACCACATTTCCCCCTTTCAGGGGTTGAATTCTCAAAAAACCTGCAACACGTATTTACTCATTTATTGTTAGGAATACTTCTGTGAAGTTTCGAATAAAATAGACTAACTAATCTTGTTTCCCCATACAAACTTTGGACCCCATTTCACCCCCTTAGGGGATGAATTTTGAAAAATCCCTTCTTAGCGCACCCCTAGACCTTATAAGGAACCTACGAGCCAAATTTGGAATCTCTAAAACCAGCGGTTTGGACTGTGCGTTGATAGATCACTATGTCAGTCAGTCAGTCAGTCAGTCAGTCACCTTTGAGTTATATATATATAGATTAAAATGTTTAATATTAGGCAAATCATTCAAAAATGTCCACAGAGCTTAAGCTGAAGCTCACTGGTTTAATATGTTTACCCTTGCTTAGAATCGTTTTACGGTTCCGTAGCCAAATGGCTTAAAAAGGTCTACAAAAAAGTCCGCAATGGTATATGTCTATCTCTTAGGGATAACCGACAATAACCATTTTTTATCCCGTGCGAAGCCGGGGCGGGTCGCTAGTTACATTTAATTTCTGAACAATCTGCATTAAAAATGACGAAATGAAACACTTGGTACGAATAAATGGTACGTTGACAATGTAAAGGTAGGTTGTATTGAACATTTTCTAGTAGTTTCGAGTGAGAAGGAAAGAAATGTATATATAAGTATTGCATCTAATTTTGATCAAGGGACTGATGACCTCATGACGTTGACACTGCCCCCTACGTTGTGCTCTCTATCGGGCCGTTTTTTCAAGTCTCCTTTGAACAACGGTTTTGTCCGGTAATGAGGTTCAACTGGGGTTTACAAAAAAGCATAATAGACGGAGAGTCCACGTTCATATCTGAAACAATAATGAGAGCAACGAAACCCCTCTAGTCAGTTTGCTATACTATGCTTATTTCTAGATCTGGACATCTGACACTTGTAAAATGGTGAAGATCAAAAAATGCAAACCACTTCAAGAAAACTATAATTATTATAATCCTAGAGTTCTGGGTTTGATGCAATGTTATGAGAAATTATATAAATTATTAATTATATCATTGCCAAAAGTTTCTGTTGGGGGAAAGTAGTGCGGACATATAATGTAATTAATAGTTTGTCGCCTACTGTTTTTGCTTCCGAAGTAATACGCAATGTTTTTTGTTCTAATGTTAAAATATAGGCCCTGTTTTTTCATAACTAACACAATTTCGGCAGTTTTTACCTATTTTTGTATTACTATTTTCCAATTTAAAAATGTTGCTAGACTGTCACTCTGACCACCCATTAAAAGCTGCCAGATGCCTGGAACTAGCAATAAAGATAGTATAGTAATCTAACCGGACGGGTTTTGTTGCTCTCATTATTGTGTCATATCTGACGTAGCCAGCTCTTAGTCAATAAGAGGGCTATCCGGATTATGAGAAAGATAGGTACATAGGGCAGACTTACCACGCTGGTTGTGTGGCCTACCTTCTCACTTTCACGCCCCCCTGCTCTGATAAATGTGCCTGCAGCTGCGACGCACGCACCGCCTAATGTCTCCTAAAACACCCAGGGGTGTCGGATGTCATTCAAGCTTTACAAATTTGACTTTCATTTGATATGTGGATTTCGCTAGATTGACGGGAGAAAGAGCTAGGGTAAAAGCACTTTAGGTGACAGGAGAGTCTTATATACTAGTATATCTCCCAAAATGTTTACCTAGGTTGGAGAAAATGTCTAATGCATTTCAAAATCCAACTACAAATACGGGTTCCTAGTTGACCACGGAACCCTAAAAAGGGCAGCAAGCTTGGCCTCTGAACGTGAAATTCTGATTTTTATCATTCGATCAAAGTTATAAAAAAGTTTGCCATACAGGGTGTAACAAAAATAAGCATATCAAACGTTTTGTGAAGCAATCAGATTTGGATTTTATTATTTTATTTTAATTAAACAATACGTACATTGTATGTCTCTCAAGCTGTTTTGATATGTCTTCTTATAGAACTACGCATTATTTTGTATCTTTAAGATATGATATTACTGTATTACTGTTTTGAAAAAATAAGTCCCGCCGAGTTTCTTGCCGGTCATAATACTTCTCGGGTCAGAGGTAGGGTTAGAACCGGTGGTTGTTTTTTTTTTCTCTCTGACGTTCATAAGTGCATTGTAATGTGCCTAAATTGAATAATAAATATTTTTTATCTTTTTTTTTTTACTGAGTCGCCGCATAATTGGTATCGTATGGCGACTAAGAAAAAATAGAACAATTTTTTTTATACCACGACGGTGGCAAACAAGCATACGGTCTGCCTGATGCTAAGCAGCTACCGTAACCTATGGACGCCTGCAACTCCAAAGGAGTCACATGTGCGTTGCCGACCCTTTACAAAAAGGAGGATTCACTGTGTTGATGGCTAAAGGAACAAGAAGTCATCGTCAACACACTGGGTCCTCTTTGAGCTCTGTGTATTGGATTCGTGGTCTCAACCGGCCAACCCTCCGTACAAAACCATTTTTTTTTTTGCGCGAATATTATTTTTCTATGTTTTTCATAATGAGAATTCAATACCAATTATGCCCTTCAAAGTATCACCAGCATTTTTGATACAGCTTTTAAAAACCAAAATAATGTTGACCACCATTGGTTTTTCATTCCGATGGTTTACGAATGATACCTTTACCTTATTGCAAATATCTGTAAAAAGTTTTGCGCCTTACCATATTTTTGAGTAGTTAGTTAGTAGTAGTTATAGGTTAAGGAGTTTTAAAACATTCATACTTAATATCATTAATGCGAAAGTATGTCTGCCTGTCTGTTACGTCTTCGCGCTTAAACCGTCCAACTAATTTAGAGCAAATTTCTCATGAAGATATTTAGTTTAAGTCCCAGGTAAGGACATAGGATAGTTTCTATCTTAGAAATCATCCCTTAAGAGGGTGAAAAGGGGGTAGAAGTTTGTATGGAATTGTTGCTCACCGTTGACTTGAAATAGCATATGCGCTAAATTAATATTTGCTCTTAGATTTTACTAAGGCGTTTTATTAATTCAATATGGTGAATGTTATTTCCACACAGACGAAGTTGCGGGAAAATGCTAGTATTATATATTATCTCGTAGCTTAGTAGTCAAATATTCTATTCCAATTATCATCAGTAATTTAATTATATTCAATTGCCTTTATTAATTTAAAAATAAAATTCAAAGTATACTTTGTAAAGGCAAAATTTGAATAAAACAGACATGCAGGTAGAAATTCGAGTCCGAAAAGAATTATGATTTATTTATGAAAGTCGCGAAGCGGAGCGGCCCTGTCCATATTATGGAAACTACAAGAAAATCTTTTAGGAGGTCCGTCTGATTAATTTTGTATTACCACAATGTTTGGAAATAAAAGACGCAGGAGGAGGTTTAACGGCTTCCTAGCCTAGTCGGTAGTGACCCTGTCTACGAAGCTGGAGATCCCGGGTTCGAATCCTGGTCAGGGCATTTATATGTGTATTTATCACGGATATTTGTTCCTGAGTTATGGATGTTTTCTATGTATTTAAGTATTTATATGTATATATCTATTATATATATCGTCGCCTAGTAGCCATAACACAAGCCTTATTGAGCTCATTGTGGGACTAAATAGGTTGATTTGTGTAAGATTGTACCATAATATTTATTTATTTATTTAAAGGAGAAGTAGAAAAATCCACCGCCATAGTCGAGACTCGAACTCGCGACTATACGTTAGTAATACATATAAAATAGCATCAACCGGTATAATAAATATATAAAATACGGATTTTTTTTTCATAGAAACAGGAACAGGAACCTATAGGAAATAATACCCATTTGTTAGGATACCGTATAATTTAATGTATATTTTTGTAAACATAACACATTTTAGTTGATAAATAAGTTAAATAATACAATATTAAAATAGTTGAAATGATCGATCACGTGATTGTCACGTGACCGATCACTCCACCTCGAATGCCTGAGCGACCATTGCAAAACACGTGGGCATTCGTTCGTTGACAGTCAGTGAGGGTGGTCGTGCAGTCACTGGAGGTAGAATCGGAGAAGTCTGTGTAATTAGTGGATTACCGATACATCTGTTTACTGTATTCAGGTCAGTGTTTTGATATTGAGTTTTATACTTACATATGTGATGTCGTCAATGATTATATTCTTTGTGCCAATAAATATTTTTGTAAACAACCGTCGTTTTAATGAAACTACCAGGATACTCTATATCTCAGAAGTGTGAATGGCGAGTATTTTTAACAAATCACTCGTTTATCCCGCCTACAAAATTCAATTTATCGACCCTGGCACAAGGAATATTATTATTAACGCATAATTTATTGACATTGTTCTCGGGTTCACCGTGTGATGTTAGACCTAAATTGTAAATACTATTTTTTTTTCTCTTGTGCTAGATGAGTGCTCGCGTTTATATATCATTCATATAATGTCCCGATTGCAATCAAGAGGGTAGAATAAAGAAAATTTTAATACTATAATGAATTAAGAGGCCTAGCTGGTTTGCGATATTGTAATTTTGACTATGAAGCATGCGTACACGCTGACGTATTTTGGTAGTGACAGGAGGCAAATTGATATTTAAAAAAAAATTTAACAGTTACATGAACAAATAAAATAAAATTAATTCAACGATGGAAAGAACGCCCATTACTAGTTATATTAACTTTTTCACATGCGTAAAAGTTCAGTAAGAAATAAAGTTTTATTTATTTGTCTTTTGAATTCATGTCTACTATATATATACATATTTATACTATATATATATTCATAAATATGTCCCGAACACTACTGAAACGCGATTAAATATACGTACATACATTTTAAAAATAAATTACAACTCTTTAAAAAACTAAAACTCTATATTAAACTTAAAACTATCTGAAACTAAATACTATTATAGAAAGAAAACCCCGTCTAATAGGTCGCCTTGCGGCATGGTCCCCATCACGCTGGCGGCGTTACCTTTCTGAACTGCGATAGAAATTCGTTGCGAGAGGTAACTGCCAGCACGATGGTCTGCAGAGGTGTCAATCAACTTCGGCGACAGGGCCCCCATAAACTTCTTCATGTCGCCTGACCAGGGGCCCAAAGTTTATATCGCAAGCGCCGCAAACTCATAGTCTTTAAGTAAAGACGAGTATTTGTATGTACATACATATTTGTTTTAGTAAACGGTACAGCTAAATCTAAAATGAACTGATTTTATATTTCGGTATACTGAAAACTGCCGTACCCTAATTTAAATATCTTAATGTATAATATGATATGAGTTATGCTAAAATGGCCTGAAACGGTGTTTCAGGCTCCTAAAAACAGCTGTACCTTAGCCAAAATTGAAAAATTGACAAAATGATAGCTCTTACGTAGAAACGGCCTGAAAATGTGTTTCAGGCTCCTGAAAATACCTGTAACTTAGTCAAAATTAAAAAGTTGATAATATGATAGATCATACGTAGAAACTGCCTGAAAATGTGTTTCAGGCTCCTGAAAACATCTGTAGTTGATCAAAATTGAAAAAGTTGATAAAATGATAGATCTTACGTAGAAACGGCCTGAAAATGTGTTTCAGGCTCCTGAAAACATCTGTAACTTAGTCAAAATTTAAAAAGTTGATAAAACGATAGATCTTACGTAGAAACGGCCTGAAAATGTGTTTCAGTCTCCTGAAAATAGCCGTAACTCAATCAAAATTTGAAACGTTTATAAATTGATAGATCGTACTTAGAAACGGCCTGAAAATGTGTTTCAGGCTCCTGAAAACATCTCTAAATAAGTTGAAACTGAAAAGATCATAATATGTTAGATTTTATACATAGAAACTGCATGAAAATGTGTTTCAGGCTCCTGAAACAGCTATTATTAAAATTATAAATCTTACGCACTAATGACCAGAAACTATATAATTATGTGAACTGAAAACTTTCTAAACATGAAGACACTTTAATACATTTATGTATGATATATAATGATATTTAATTGGGGAAATCGCCTGAGTTTAGGCTTTGGTTCCACGAAACTATTGGAACTATGTATTAGATATCGTCTGTAAGGAAGAGGTTTTTACTTACGCCTATTAACTACTCACATATATGTAAGTTTCAGTGATGGATACATACGACAGCGACGTCGCTGATACCGGTCACGGGGAAGACCGTGACGCGGATCTTGGTGATGCTGAGGTAGCCGAATGTGAGATTCGTAAACGTACGATGCGAAAGTCATCTGCCATGGGAAGTGAGGGAGCGGAAGGGAGCCCGAAAACCGGGCAAAGCCGCAAACACTTGTTACATGATCGTAATGAAGAGAAGGACCGCGAGTTACGGCGTGAGAGAGGTTCACGTTCGCGGATACTAAATTTGGATGATTACGACGGTAGAGCTCTTCGACGACGACGCTCGCGGAGTGAATCTGCTAGAGATTACCGCGGAGCAGGGCCTTCGAGACACGTTCCACGCAACCGGAGCAGATCGCGCTACGTAGAGGCATCGTCGAGGCGGAGAATGCGGAGGTCACGGAGCTCGTCGCCTGATTACTATAAAGATAAGCGTTTGCAACATCACGTGAGTCCAAAACGATACCGACGCATGGAGAGAAAGAGGCACCATTTTTATAGCAGTAGTTCTGATGAAGACTATCACGTAACGTCTAAGCGCAGAAGGTCATACTCTCGCTCTCCAAGCGTCGAACATGTCAGAGGTCTTCCTAAACGTAGTCGTAGGTATCGACGGGACGACACTGTGGTAGGCACAATTCCTAACTCTAATGATAATATGATAAGTAAATTTCTGGATATTCTTAAAGAAATGAAAGGTCAGTCTACCTCTAAGTTGTCATTAAATAATGTTTTACCAGAGTTTGATCCAATATCAAAAGACCAAACCATTCTTACGTGGCTCACAAAGGTGGAGGAGTGTGCTGAGATTTACGGATGGACCGAGAAAGAGATAATACACTATGCACTTCCCAAACTTACAGGCCTTGCCAAATCTTGGTACCAAGGTCTCAGCACAGTCCTCTACTCATGGTCGGAGTGGAAAAGAAAACTTATAGAATCATTCCCATGTCGTGAAGATTTCGCGGAACTTTTAACGACCATGCTGGCTAAGAAAGCTCGCTATGGAGAATCTCTCGAACACTATTACTATAGTAAAATTAACTTATTGAATAGATGTGAAATTAGAGGTCGCAAAGCCGTTGATTGCCTATTAAATGGTATAGAAGATCGTGCTGTACGTGTAGGTGCCCAAGCTGCCCGTTTCCGTGAACCTGAAGATGTACTTAAGTATTTAAAAACGGTTAAAGTGGGGCTAGGAAGGGAAATAGGTGGTAGATCGGATAAGCAGAGACAAGATAGAAAACAAGTAGGAAACTCCACGGTTACTAGACCGCAACCTCCCAATAAAATCATCTGTCACAATTGTAACGAGGAAGGACACAAAAGTTTCTTATGTAAGAAGACGATAGTTAAGTGTGCTACCTGTGGCAAGCTGGGTCACCTCCCGGTGTTCTGCCGGTTTAACCGTAGTGATACGAATGATAAAAATCAGAAAGGTCCGGCTCCCAAGGAGGAGAAACAGGTTGCCACAGTTAACTTGTCCGGCAAAACTAACGCCAAATATGTGTTTGATGTACTGGTAAATGATAAGAAACTTATGTGCTTCACCGACCTCGGTAGCGAGTGTACACTTATCAAGAAGAGTGAATCTGATAAATTGAAATTATCTTTCGACACCGATAACATGCCTGCTATGGTGGGTTTAGGTGGTCACGTGAGACCAATAGGCAAAACTATGGCTTACATCACCGTACAGGGCATAAAAGAGCACGTTGAGGTATATATAGTAGAAGATCATGTCATGAAATATCCCGTTCTGTTGGGTCATTCATATACTGAGTTGCCAGGAATCACAATAACAAAGACTCCTAACGAGGTGTTTTTCGAAAAAGATGAAACTTGTAAGGTGTTTTTGAAAATTCGAGAAGACTTAACTATAGCTCCTCGCGAAATTAAAGCTGTACCGGTTAGTACTGGTAATAAGTTTTATGGCAGTTTGTATACAAATGGATCAATTAGAGGCGTCGTTAACAAAGAATATTATCTATTTCCCGGTGAATACTCTTTTAAAGGTGGTCTAGGGCAAATTATAGTATTTAATATGAGCGATCAAAACGTAACTTTTCATAAAGATGCTTTACTAACTCGAGCCGTTACAATTGCATGCACAAAAGAAGTTTTATCTGTTTCGTTTGATGAGACGCACTTAGATGATACCGTACAATGCGGACCTAATATAACAAACGAACAAAAGTTACAGTTGCAAAATCTACTTAAAAAGTACAGTGACTGTTTTTCGTCCGGTTTAAATGACTTAGGCCTGACTACAGCTGGGGAAATGGTAATTGAGTTAGAAAATTCCGAGCCGGTCGTATATAGACCATATCGTATGTCCCTAGCAGAAAGAACTCTTGTGCGGGACATGGTTGGGGAAATGATGGACGCAGGAATAGTTAAAGAGTCCTCCTCTCCTTATGCCAGTCCGATTGTCCTCGTTAAAAAGAAAACAGGGGAAAAGAGACTGTGCGTGGATTACCGCGCATTAAATCGGCGCACAAAAAAGGATCACTACCCTCTCCCCCGTGTAGAAGATCAGTTAGACCGATTGGCAGGTAGCAAACTTTTTATTTCTCTCGACCTAGCGTCGGGATACTACCAAATCCCTATTTCTCCGACGTCGCAAGATAAGACGGTTTCGTAACTCCAGATGGATTATATGAGTACACGCGAATGCCTTTTGGCTTAGTAAATGCACCGTCGGTATTCCAAAGAACTATAAATAAAATTCTTTCCGAAGCTAAGATAAAATTCGCACTTGTATATATGGATGACATCCTGATCCCTGCACGCACGTTTCAAGAAGGCATCGCTAGACTTGAAGAGGTTTTAACGTTATTAAGAGAAGGTGGGTTGACTTTAAAGTTAGCTAAATGTAACTTTTTCTTTGAACAGATAGATTTTTTGGGCTTTGAAGTTAGTGGTAAAGGAATAAAACCAGGTAGCCGAAAGATTGACGCCGTTGCCAAATTTCCTACTCCGAAAAACCACCATGAATTACGACAATTTGTTGGCTTGGCAAGTTTCTTCAGAAGGTTCGTACGTGATTTTGCTGTAATATGCAGACCACTGACGGACCTTTTGAAGAAAGATAGTGAATGGAAATGGGCCAGGGACCAGGATGATGCATTCAACTCGCTAAAAGAAAAACTGATATCCAGACCTATCCTCACCCTTTATGACCCGAAACGTGAGACTCAGTTGCATACAGACGCGTGCAAGTATGGTGTTGCTGGAATTTTACTCCAGAAAAGTGACGAAGGCGTCTTTAAGCCGGTCTCGTACTTTAGCCGGAAAACTACACTAGAAGAGCAACGTCTGCATTCGTTCGAATTGGAGACCCTCGCGGTGATAGCTTCTTTAAATAGGTTCCGCGTATACTTGCTGGGGGTGCCGTTTAAAATACTGACTGACTGTAATGCCCTCAGAAGTACTCTCACGAAACGAGATCTGATTCCACGTATCGCACGCTGGTGGGTTCAGATCCAAGAGTACGACTGCGAAATAGAATATCGTCCAGGTACCGGTATGGCGCACGCGGACGCGTTAAGTAGGAACCCCGTAGACAACGCTAATACCGAAGACCATGTTTTAGAAGTACTGACAACACGGACTGAAGACTGGATATCGACAGTACAGTCTAGCGATGACGACATTGCTTACATAAAAGCTACCTTAAGTGACCCCGAATCTGAAAAGGTAGCTGATATCATCAAAAACTATAAACTAAAAAATGATAAAGTTTACCGTTTGTTAGGTGAAGACGAAGATAGTATGCGATGGGTAGTGCCAAAAGGAGTTAGGTGGCAAGTGGTAAAAATGAACCACGATGACATCGGTCACTTCGGTTTCGAGAAAACGTTCACACGAATTAAGCAGTCGTTCTGGTTTCCTAAAATGAGGCAGTTTATAAAGAAATATGTTAGGTCATGCGTTGAATGTGCTCATCACAAAGGAACCTCCGGCAAACAGCATGGAGAACTTCACCCAATTAAAAAGATTGAAATACCGTTCCACACCATCCATGCTGATCACCTGGGTCCCTTTGTTCGGAGCAAGAAAGGCAATGCTTACCTTTTGGTTATAATCGATAGCTTTACTAAATTCATTAACATCAAGCCCGTTCGAAATACTAAGAGCTCAACGACAGTGAAGGTTTTCCGAGACCACATAAGTTATTTTGGAACCCCTGTTAGGTTGATCACGGACCAGGGAACATCGTTCACAAGTTCCGCTTTCAAGTCGTTTACAAAATCAGCGGGTATTAAACACATATTAAATGCCGTTGCCACCCCGCGGGCCAATGGCCAAGTAGAGAGGTTTAACAGGACCATTCTGGATGCTCTCTCCACGAAATGTCATGGCAAGGACGATAAAGGGTGGGACGAATTTGTACCAGATGTACAGGTAGGTCTTAACACTACAGTACATAAAACTACAGGAAAGAGTCCTTCCGAACTCGTATTTGGTTATCGCATTAAAACTAATAGCGAGAACGTGCTCAGCGAAGTTATCGATGAAACATTAGACGTTATACCCCCCGAAAACTTAGTAGAGGTTAGGCGCGAGGCAGGAAAACGTATCGAAGAACAACAAGCAAAAGACAAAAGTAACTTTGACGCGAGGCGTATAACGGGCATAACGTATAACGTTGGGGACCTAGTTAGTGTTAGAAGAGAAGTACAAAGTGACGGAAAATCAAAAAAATTGGTTGCCAAATATCGGGGACCATATAGAATTATTAAATGCCTTCCTAACGATCGCTACGTAGTCGAAGATACACCACTGACGCGTAAAAAGGGCAGCCGACGTTATGAAAACATAGTTGCGGTAGATAAGTTAAAATCGTGGTTGTGTTTTAATAACAAACATGGTAGTAGCTCCGAATCAGGTAGCGATGGCAACGAGAGTCCAAACGATTCTTAGGGTCTTAGTAGTCATTAGTCACCATAACTGCTATTATCGAAGAAACTAGCTAGTTCAAGATGAGGTTTAACTTGAATATTACATTTACGGATTAATTAAATAAAATCTCATTTCTGATTTACCAGTAACAATCCTTTACCCTTACCTGTACCTAATCAAATTATGTTGTTTTATTTGTACGTGTTACTGATTAAAAATAATTAAGATTACTTATAAGTGTTACTAATAAAATGTTCATTGTAATTGAGCAAGGGACTTGCTCTAGCAGGATGGCCGAGCTGTTAGGATACCGTATAATTTAATGTATATTTTTGTAAACATAACACATTTTAGTTGATAAATAAGTTAAATAATACAATATTAAAATAGTTGAAATGATCGATCACGTGATTGTCACGTGACCGATCACTCCACCTCGAATGCCTGAGCGACCATTGCAAAACACGTGGGCATTCGTTCGTTGACAGTCAGTGAGGGTGGTCGTGCAGTCACTGGAGGTAGAATCGGAGAAGTCTGTGTAATTAGTGGATTACCGATACATCTGTTTACTGTATTCAGGTCAGTGTTTTGATATTGAGTTTTATACTTACATATGTGATGTCGTCAATGATTATATTCTTTGTGCCAATAAATATTTTTGTAAACAACCGTCGTTTTAATGAAACTACCAGGATACTCTATACATTCTACTACCTTAGTGTTAGGTTGAAAGTTGATATATCGAATGTCTATTATAACCGAATGCCGGTTATACCCAATAATAATATTGGTTAGTTGTTGTTACCAATATACCCTCTGACCGTTATTTCGGCCAATAATATATCAAAAGTTGTTATACAGCTTGTATAGTACATTACTGCAGAATCCAGTAAGTAAGCCTTCCTGGCCAAGGATGAGTTCCGAGAACCGCAGGTGAGGTCCGGTTATATACGAGGCCAGGATGGCTTTCTTACTGGTTGAGGCTTGTATAGTGCTTTTCTCAAAAATGAAAGAAAGTTTAACAACAAATTCGTTTAATTAATATTGAAGGTTACATTCATATACGGGCAATTACTGATAGATATTTTTATCGATTTACCGGGGGCATTTATGTTTGTTTCTTGTACATCTGGATTAATGGACTCTTGGCTGACAGTAAATGTCTGTGAAACATTAATTTGGTTGTTTGGGAAGGTGGATGGTTGCGATGATGTTACGGTCAGGGGAATAGTGGTCGGTTCTTGGCGAGAGGTAGATGGCTGCGGAGTCAGGCTTAGCGGCTGTTGACGCGATGTAGACGGCTGCGGGGAGGTGAAAGATGGTGTTTTTTGAGTATTCAATTTAATTTTTTTATTTATATTGCTTGTAATTTCACTTTTATTTTCTAATGACTCTTCTATATATCCTTCTGCAACTCGGTCCGATTTCCACCCCCCGTGTCGTTTTATTGTCGTGAGATTGGCTCCAGAGTCAGCCAGAAGGGTAGCAGACGACCTCCGGAAACAATGGCCAGTATAGCTCTCTGGATTTGGTAAATTCAAATATTCTGCTATTTGTTTAGGCATTGCGGCAATCTTATGACGACCGATGTTTTGCCGCAAGCATGTCCCGCTTCTATAATTGATAAAAAAACGATCGCTTTTCGTATTTTCAGGGCGCAGGTCATGGTATTTCCTTACAATATGAGCTGACTCCTTGTGTATAACAAAAGAGCGATCAATTTTTGTTTTTGTTTCTCGTACTTTTACCAAAATTATTTCATTATAGTATTCCACGTCACTGTTTTTAATATTACAGAGCTCTATACTTCGGCAGGCGCCATTAACTCCCATTATAGTAATAACCTAAAAACAAAAAAAAAACTGTTTTAAATCGAGAATATAAAAATAAGTATCTGTTAATTGGAACCAGATTTAATAGCATAATTATATTATTGCAACCGACTAACAGACAACTTACATCACAACAATTTAAATGAAATAAGTAAATAAAATAAATATTACCTTCGCTGCTAGATAAACATCATCGGGTGCTTCATTTAAAAACTTCTGTATGTTTTGGCTGGTAAATACACTCGATTTTTTTCCTTTGTAGCCAGTCGATTGTCTTTTCGACCAAGTGATTAAATTGGAATAATTCTTAATGTTTACATCGTGTTTATTTTGCACTACACATCGAAGCATAGAATACACAGCCCATAAACTTGTCGGCTGCATTGTTTGGCGAAGAAAGCTGAAATATGCCAAGAATACATTTTCAGACCAACTGTTGGCTTGTTTTTCTGACTTCCACTTCATAAATTTTTCATAAGTTTTCATATATCGCTCCTTGGATTTTGGAGGAAGTAAATTGTTTTTTGCTAATTCGGCCTCAGCTTTTAAATCAGGAGGAGTGCCATCTATTTCCGAATCGGATTCGCTTGAACTCATTTTTTGGGATTATTTATGTTCACGCGGTAAAATAAAACACAATTGTCGCAATTGAATGTGAAATCCCGCCAGTCGTTGTTTTTTTTTTACTAAAAAGTTTGCGTTTAGTTTGGAACATTGTTCTATTTTTACATTACTTACATGAATGTTTTAGTAAAAAAATGTAAATTATTGTTTTTGAAACTCCATGTTAATTTTAGAATGGAAAGTTTTAATCCAACATGATTTATAAACTGAAATTACTAAATACAAACATAAAATCCCACTATACTTCTACAACATTACTAAGAACAAAACGCAACGTGCATACTTTTTCTGCGTCGCGTTAAGTGTCACAGACTATAAAATGGCTGTTTAAGGCTCCAAAAATATATCTATCTCATAAAATGACATACCGAAAAGAGAGATAGATATATATTTGGAGCCTCCCTCCTATAACCATGTTATATGGCTACACTCTAATCTGTGTCTGGTACTATGTTTTTTTTTCTAAGCAGATCTAAAGAGGATGACCTACTGTCCAGTAGGTAAATGACATACTTACTTACTGGACAGTAGGAGATTCCAAATTTAAAATCTCGCTTCTTACTGGATAGTTGTGAATATGTCTCCGGTAGAGTTCACTTTCTGGATACATTTTAGGGATATTATGGCAACATTACATACCATTTTTGAGAAAAATTTTATACGGGCGTATACTTTATCCACCTATAGTATCCAGCTATAGGACTCATATAGTATAATCATTTTGTTAAATAGTGTTATTAATTATGTGTAATGATACTAATGATTTTTTAAAGTCCTACCGGGCACCAATGTACGCTATCCAACTGATTGAAAACTGACATAACTGACATGACGCACCGGTAAGTTAATTGTCATGGATGCAATTCATTGCGGGCTGAATTATTATGCATGAAAAACAAAATCCTTTTTTTCATAAAGAAATAAATGTAAATAGGTTCCCTAGGTCCAATACTAATCGCCATTACAATATACGCCCGTATAAAATTTACACACTGCATAGAGTGAACGGCAGCCGTTTTTGTTAAATGTACAAGAAGGGTACTTACGCTACTATACTAAAAACGGTTTATTAATTATGTACGTACAGTCACCGGCAATAGTATCATCCTACCCGAAGGCCGCAAAAATATGTGACACGCTCGTATGTCCCTAAAAATAAGTGCGTGTCACATATTTTTGAGGCCTTCGGGTAGGAAGATACTATTGCCGGTGACTGTACGTCTTCAAGCACTAATTAATGTTTGACAACCTATCTTATTTTAACATATCTGTCTAAGCTAACTTTATTCTCTTCAGTAGTTTCTTTCTATGTTTATAACTTACTTGCTATTTTTTTATCTCTTGTTTTCTGTGCTTTTGCAAATATTTCCCTCCATTGTTCTATCACGCACTTAAAAGCCTGCGCACAAACAAAAAATAGCACAATTTTCAGAATAAGTATGTCTTTTGGGGCCTCTTAGACGTTTTACATGCAAGCTTCTTTAGCGAATAACGGTTTTATAAAACCTCTCAGAAGCCAGACACACATATAATTCAGGAGGTTGAAATCTTAATGCCCAATTAGAAAAACTTCATGATGTATTCTTTCTTACATTTGGCCATATTAATTTGGCGATTTTTCATCACATTGGACGCGCCGAGATGAGACCCGAATGGCGTTACGACTTTAAAGTCGGAACTTCAAAGCATGGTGATAACTGGCTGGAGAACCTTAAGCAGAGCAAACTCTTCGTCGTGCTCTTCCACCTCCTGCGGACTCGCGTTTTGGGTGTGGCAAGAAATGCCGTGCTGCTATAGGACTCTATAGTCATCATCGGAGATACGGGAACCCGTAAACAAACAAACGCCGCTACAAACATCTACAACAGATGCTGTGGCCAATGATGATGATGTTATTTATCCCAGTACATGTAATTATTAAACTTCGAAGACATTCGCAATAAAGGTGACAGCAGGGTGCAGGAACTATTGGAAATTAGCGTGTCGATCACTAGTACGTTTACCTTACACTTATGAAAATCAGATTATCCAAATAAATTAGGTAGAATCTTGACACCAAGCCAAGACATCTTTATAAAATAGGCTGACAATCTGTTATTAACGCCTGAGACAAAAAACGTGGCATTTTTCTTATAAAACTCGAAGTTATTATCGGACTCAGCCCGGAGCATACGAAATGCGGTAACAGCAAAGAATAAAGTTGTGTAAAATACAGACCGTCAGAACATTTTCAAACTCAAAGCATTCCAAAGTAAGGTACGGTTTCATTGTTTGTTGCTATGATTACGTCCCCTGGGCAACCAAACATTTTCCATGAAACAGTATGAAGTATGTCCTACGGATAACGGGGACAGGGTAAACAATGAAGAGGTGGCCACGTGAGATATGACACAACAATGAGAGAAACAAAACCCGTCTGGTTAGATTGCTATACTATCCTTATTGCTAAATCCGGGCATCTGGCAGCTTTTAATGGGTGGAGGTCAGAGTGACAGGCTAGCAAATTTTTTGAATTCGAAAATAGTACTACCAAAATAGGCAAAAACTGCCGATGTTCTCTTAGTTATATTATAAAGAACAGGACGTAAATTTGGGGTCAAATTTTACTTTTTAAGCAGTCTGCCGGGCACTTCCGGCCACTCAGGGTCTGGCAGACAGGGCTTTTCTGTAACTACATACGAATTGCTATTTGTTGCCACTAGTGTCATCTTTGTATCAAATTTATACCAGAAGTGGTACGTTTTTGTGCTTGCGGCTAATTCTAATTTTTATTACTATTTTTTCGGAACTTAGCATCACTTTTATGAACATGCACCCATAGAGCTTATCTTTGTATCACGTAACGTAGCAGATCATACGGTCCCCGCCCGTACCTACTATTAGGCCCTATAACTCTTAACCCTAGGAAAATATATATACATTGAGAACCTCACTCTAAAAACCTCTACAGAAGGAAGAACATTATTTAAAAAAATTGTTGGAGTTGTAGCTAGCTGAGATAAATATAATTAGAGAGTATATGAGCTGGATTGATCAGGTGTTTCTGGATTCTGGAATCAGATGGCCTGAAAGAGTTTTGATAAAAGTTTTTTTGGTCAACTCGTTTGACGCGGACTACTCATATTACTAAGAGTTACTTTATCATACCTTCAATCGACAATGTAAAGGAGGTACAGACTCAAACAAGAGTTCCTGAATAGGTTATGGCTCGTGAAAATTTGTAACCGGCTAGTCTTATACAGTGATAAGACTGTCAGAGAAACTGCTGCACGAGTCGTTCTTGCGGCACTATTGTGGGCCATTTTTTTGGGCTGATTGTGTATCCCTATTTAGTATTATTTAATCGGTGTATCATATTCATATTCATTTATTTTGTACTAAACATACATTGTCAAATTACATGAGATCGATATCAATATTTACATGGATATAAATTCAATACTTATATTCAGCGAGTTATAGTGACTTAACAATAAACAAAATTAACATACATACGTTTTAAAGCTCTTCAATAAGAAATTCAGTTACAGAATATGTACGTTTTTTTTATATTTAAGGGAATTTTATTGTAAATTGTTGGTCCCAAGACGTGCAATGAGTGGTCATACAAAACTTCGTAGTCACTTTTCGAATCAAAGTGTACCTTCTGCACCTCTACTCTAGTAGAAAACGAGATAATTGCTCCTGGGCCCTGGACCCCTGGTTAACGTGCGGACTACTAACAAGACGCTTGTTCCCGGACATTTATTACTTACGTTACACGGATTTACAAGCACTTCGGGCTTTTATGTGCTAAAGGTATTCTACCAAGGATGTCTATGGATTGACAATTTCTATACATATCGCGTTCCTCGAAACTTCAGGTTATACGTCTGTTTTCGGTACTAATTGCCACAGCGCCATCTGTCGAGCCTGAAGTCGAGTTATTCTGTCAGCGTTAATCGCAGAACAAAATATTTGAAACTAGGATTTAGTGTTTGTGGTGACCGATAGATGACGCTAGTGCTATCCTGAAATAAGGGAACGCGATTTTGCATGGATTTTGTCAATCCATGTCTTATATCATTCTTGTATTCTACTAAGCCCCACTTGCACAGCCCGCACTATCCCGGGGTTAACCGGTTAAACCTGGAGTTACCATGGTTACCAGTACAATTTGACACTGGGTTAACGGTAACCCCGGATTAGTGCGGGCTGTGCAATTGGGGCTTAGCTGTTAAATTGCATAATCGGTTTTCAACCGACTTCAAGATTTCGAAGGAGGAGGTTATCAATTCGTCGGGATCTTTATTTATGCTATTTTTTTTTAATGTATGTTAACCGATTATTCGAAGACGGCTGGACCGATTTTGAAAATTCTTTTTTTGTTTGAAAGAGTATACACACACACACATACAGCCCACAGTTCACAGTTCTTCACGGTTCGTCCCATTGTAACCAGGTCAGGATCTGATGATGGGATCCTGGAGAAATCGAGGGAACTCTTCAACTATTATAGGCACACGTATAGTGATTTGAATATTTTTTACAGCAGCTCGAGATTTTGGAAAGGTGGAGGCTAAGTGAAGTCGGTTCTTTTTTGTTTAAAATTATTTGTTAGTGTATTCTGATACGATATCTCTCATACTCTGATACGAGTGGTGAGTTATTGTGTATCTATGAAGCGGGTGGGAAGTGATACATATCCGGTCTAGTTGATTATTTTAATTACTTATGTATATAATTAAATTATCAAGACTTTCTCGTTGAAAATGGTCTTTAAAAACAATCCCTAATAGTGAGAATAAAGTTTTCGTCATCGTTTGTTTGAGTCCCAATGACAAAATAATATCTTGTAAAGGGACACAAGTATTGATAGTAAATTAATCCCGCAATGCTGGGATTAATTTATTATCAATACTTGTGTCCCTTTCTTTAATCAGACTTAACTGGTCCGTTAGGCATGGATTAGTACTAATACTAGTAAGTTTTACAGTAAGTAAGGGGTACAGTAAAAAATACTATTTCCTTTTATTTTTGGTCTGAGTGTGGAAACTTACCACACTCATTTTGCATGGACTTTGCAGTGGAAGAGAGTATGTATTTCATATTTAGAAGAGCACAGTCTAAAATTTTAAGAGGCTCCAAGTCTGAAGCAACATCTGGGAGTCTATTCGACATGGCATAACTGACAGTCGCATGCGAGACAACTATGATATCACACTTTTGTGACAGTTGATTCACCTAACCACCTACGTCAAAATCAACAGGTCTCACTAGAGGAATTTCTCTATTGGCATGGGCGCCATCTTATTGTTTTGACGTTGACGTCAGTAAATTATGGGAATCCCACGTAAGGCATTTGTTTACCTCTAGTAGGTAAAGAGAGCCTTGAAGCATTTTATGAAAACTCATTTGAAAGCGACATCTCTGAATGTCTTCTGAAACTAAATACGTGTATGAGTATGTGTGTAAATCATACGTGTATTTTCGTGCTACAATACTAGGCTAGAATTAGGGTAGTCTACATAGACGGCTTACAAGCAATTTTTTAGATTTGACGATGCATTTTTGGGTGTAGCAACGATGACGAAACCTGTGCTTTGGGTAAAAGATATGTGACAAATATTACATATTGAATAAAAGTGACTGGTATGAATGATTTTAAGATTTCTTGTAACCAATAAATGTTTTTGTCACAAGAAATAAAACAATATATTGACTAGTAAACCGACTACGTAGATCCAATATTATGTAGAATAGGTTTAGTGTAAATAAATTATAATATCAAGAATACAACCTTGATATCTATCTCACGTGTTTATATCGAGACCCGAAAAAGGGAATGATTACAAAATTATAACTAGTGTATGGTTAATAAAGTTGTATCTTGAGCGTTGCGGGGGGCACTAGAAGCAAACAAACTGCTGCCGAGAGTATTACAACATTTTTCACCACGCCACGGCAAAAAAATACAAGCTTAGGTAAATACATAAAACAAAACAAATTAATTCTGCCAAATATTTATGGTTCAAAATCATCGTTCTATAACGTAAAGTAATAACTGTTCTCCCTTGTGAAAAAAAAAAACAATTTTACTGACGCTTTAAAAAAATCAAGATAGGCGGTGGTGCTGATGTGGTGAAAAAGCATTCACACACAAAAAATAATTTTAATAAGAAAACCTAACTACTAATAATATAATTATTTAATTTTGCAATGTTTCTGTCTGTTTTAATACCTACTTATAGTGCTGCAGTCTTTGTTACGTCAACGTCTATGGAAAGTTTGAGGCATTTCAAAAACATCAGAAAAGAAATTAAATTCGAGAAATAAATGAATATTATAGGACAATTTTACACAAATCGAACTAGGCCCACAGTAAGCTCAGTAAGGCTTGTGTTATGGGTACTAGACGATATATATATATATATTTGATAAATATGGATAAATACTTAAATACATAGAAAACATCCATAACTCAGGAACAAATATCTGTGATAAGCACACAAACAAATTCCCTGACCAGGATTCGAACCCGGGACCTCCTGCTTCGTAGGCAGGGTCACTACCGACTGGGCTAGGAGGCCGTTATTTCTATCGGTAGCCTGGTAGTCAGTGCCTTAAAGCCCTTAAAGGATTGTTTGACATTTGATACTTCACGCAGATAAACATAGTAGAAAAATGGAGCAACAGTATAGTAATTATCAAAACAAACTCTGGTAGCCTGGCGGCCAGACGCCCGACTTACGCTCTAAGGATCGCGGGTTCAAACTTGGCTCCTACTACTGCCTCCTAACTTAACTAAGGTTTTAGACACTTCAAACAATATTACACATATTCTTCATAGATTCTAATTTAATGTAAGACTCTTATATTACAAAGGTATTCCTAATCCTGAGAGTTGAGGATGCTATGGAAATATAAACATATCAGGTAAATAAATACAGTGCACAGTAGTACTAGTCATAATCCTCATGATTATAACTAATTGCCACTAACAAGACCCAAGTTTTGAATTACTATTTAGGAGATTCGGGATATGAAAACCAATGGGTCTTCATTTCAAAAAAGAAGTTGACGTTTACTGCAAGTAAATGTAATTGTGTATCTGACTGACTTACGTGTAAGTTATATCATATTATATTTCTTATATAATGAATTGATATGGTTACACATGGCACTTTAAACTATACATACTTGTTTCTTTAAACATCGATTTTTTTAAAGGGTGTTCAATTCTTCAGCTGCTTTCGCCACCGCATCTGTATGTTTATTGGATCCGGTGAGGTGAGAAGCCGCCAGTGTGTCTACGCATGTAGTATGCACATGTACATGGGGAAGAATGGCTATACAGCCGCATACAGTCAAGGCGTTGTAGGAGATTTATTGCTAGTGGCTTGCTTAATCTGAGGAAATCTACTCTAACATAGCATCCAAATTACACAAAATAATGCAGAGCACAGTGAATGCAGGGTACTGTAGAGATATTCAGGGTGGAAGAACCCTATAACTCATCGCAATTTTTGATGTTTATCCATTCGCTCCTCGGCCAGATATCGACATTTCTTTTATGGCATATTAATTGAACTTTAGGTTAAATAGGTAATGCCAATCATATTATATTTTAACAGTTATATATTTTTAATAAATACCTACAATTAGTAATCATAAAAATTATAAATATTAATGTGCTCTCAGTGAAAATGTCTTAAAATCATATCAATTTTAATATAATACTTCTAGAGGTATCTTACCTAGTTTGAATAGTCAGAAATCAACTTCGCGCAAAAGTTTCGTGGGGGCAATTACTAGAGGTCGCCTCCATCATTACTATCGGTAGCCTGGTAGTCAGTGCCTTAAAGGATTGTTTGACATCTGATACTTCACTACTTAAACATTATAGATACTGGTGCCGGCTATACTGTAAATTTATCAAAAATCTAAAATTACCGGTCGGCTTCCATATAGCGTTGACAGCGTTGTAGAGCCCATCACGGAGATATTGAAAACATAAGTCTTAAAGGTCGTAAATGGGCGCTAGTATGTGTGGCGTCAAGTTAAAAATACAAAAAAAAAAACCGGCCAAGAGCGTGTCGGGCCACGCTCAGTGTAGGGTTCCGTAGTTTTCCGTCCGTCACAGTAAGTGTCCCCACTTAAGAGTTAAAATAACACCGCCATGTAGGATATGATATGAGCGTTCCACGTACAGCGACATCTATCGGCAAATTAAGTAAACTATTGCGCGCGAGCTTAAAGTATGGAAGATGATTTTTATGGGATAATTCTTTATTGCGTGAACCGATTTTCACCGTTTTTACTTTATTTGAAAGCACTTCATTTCATTGTGATTTTGTAGAAATTACAGGTAAAATAAACACCTGCTTATACGGTTAAATTACAAACTTATTTCAGTAATTATTTTGTATTTTTTTTTCAAAAACTTTTCAACCTATGAAGTTCAAAATAATTTTCCTAGGAAGTTTTTATAAAGTTCTACTTTTTAATTTTTTTTTATATTTTAAAAAGTTATGGTTCAAAAGTTAGAGGGGGGGGGGACACATTTTTTTTTACTTCTGGAGCGATTATTTCCGAAAATATTTACATTATCAAAAAATTATTTTAGTAAACCCCTATTCATTGAATACCTATCCAACAATATATCACACGTTAGGGTTGAAATGAAAAAAAAAATCACTCCCCACTTTACGTATAGGGGAGGTACCCTAATAAAAAAAAACACTTTTTATTTTATCACTTTGTCGGCGTGATTGATATACATATCAGTACCAAATTTCAGCTTTCTAGTGCTAACGGTCACTGAGATTATCCGCGGACGGACGGACGGAAGGACGGGCAGACATGGCGAAACTATAAGGGTCCTAGTTGACTACGGAACCCTAATACGTTAATTTATCGTTACGCTTAAATTTTGACACACGGCGAAGCCCACTTACTTAACCACCCACAAAATCTACATACTTACCAAATTTAAGGCCATTACGGTGGGCGTATAAGGTTTTAAGACCAGTTGAAATCGCTATTTGTTGAGCCTTAATTTATTTTTGAGCTTACTGCTCGAAATTTTTACAGAAGCTATAAGAGTAAGAAAATACCAAATTTAAGACCATACCGGTGGGCGCATAAGGATTTAGGACCATTTTAAGAAATAGTCGGCTTCATAACATCAACTGTAAGACACTCCTCCGTCTACAGCTCAGCCAGCCTCGTAGGTAAAGTCACTAAAATCTTACAGGACCCCCACCCCCAAGCCATGGAACTGTGGGCTTAGAGGAGGCCAAAAAAGCTTGGTAAAGTGGTTGGCGGGTTAGGATGTTTTTACCCATCCAAATTGTCAATGGAGCTGGGAAGACGTATTGTGCCAAATTTCTTATGAGTCACTCACTCCTAAGCCGCAGCACTGGCTACCGGCTTACAGTGTGGACAGCTTTTCCAGACACTGTCAGTAATAATGACATTAATTCTCTACTCATCTTCCTCATCCTTCATTCATATACATAGAAAAGGATGGGTACAGAAATATTGACATTATTAATGGATAGAAATAAGTCAAATAATAATAAAATTAAATAATTAAAATACTTTAAAAAAAAGAAAAAATATATAAATGTACAAAAATCTATAACATAAAAAAGTTAAAAACTAAAATAAAAACGTCTTCTAAGGCTTTTCCACAAAATATGCACTTAATGAATACACACAAATAATATGTAAGTTAACCAGTGAACGCACCGGGTAGTTCGGTTTAACTGGTCCCTATGCACAACATTACATTGTTGCATTGCGCTTGGTGTTACCGAGCGCCTTTGTTCTTAACTCGTCCACCAGTTTTTGCATTCTACCCTCACCCATTTAGCTTTAAGATAAATATTGTTTTCTCAGTAAGTGATTTATGTAAATCTTTTTGAGAAATAAATGTCTTAAACCGTACCTGGACCGGCACCTGATTGATTGAAATCTGATTCCGGCTTTGAGTCCGTGTTTGTGCTCCACACAGGTGTTATTGCGGTACTTAAGTAAATACCACATGCGTGCCTGTGGGATGCTATATGCGTAGACACACTGGCGGCTTCTCACTTCACCGGAACCAATAAACAAGCAGGTGCGGTGGCCAAAGAAGCTGAAAAACTGAAGACCCATAAAAAGAATTATACCTTTCGTAGTCGAGACCCTTGGCGCGTGGGGACCCAGTGCTCAGTAACTTTTTAAAGAACGCAAAAAGAGGCTCGTCGACTCAATTGGTGACCAAAGAGCTGGCAGCTTCCTCGCTCAACTCATAAGTTTTGCGATACAGCGGAGAAATGCTGCCACCATCCTCGTTTGCTAGTTTCTAACATGTCGATACATATAATATATATCGGAACCTCGACAAAACAAATACCCACGGTAAATACCCCGTTTTAAATAGTTTTTGTAACTTCCATAAAAAAAATTGCGTTCTACGACGTTAAAAAAAATTGATTTATTTAGAACGTCATATAAATATTGAATACCATTTTTTTTTCAAAAATAAAAAAATATAAGGATGAACATTTAAAGCATTCTTTTAGAAACATGAATGAATGAATGAATGAATGAAAGATTTATTCATGACAATTACAAAAAACATAATAAACAATAACATATACAACCCGAAACATTAATTGCCACGAAATCGTCGCAACTCAGCGTTAAATGCCGGCAGGGCCAGCGCTGGTCTTCCGTTGCAACCATTTGACGACACGGCGCATTGACGCCACGATCACATCCCCAAAGTAAGAATACATTAATCAAAACAAGAGAAAAAAAAACAATAAAAAACAGGAAAAAAAAACATATACCTGTTATACACTTTATAACGGCATGTTAAACTATAAGCCACTTAAACATGGATATCCAGTTATCCGTGTGCCAATTAAGTAAATATTTGAAACTATTTAAAGTATTTTTTTTCAAAACTGTCCCGCAAGGTTAACTTTTACGGTTTAAAATTTAAAATAAGGCGGTCAAGTGCCTAGTTAATGGTCAAAAAATTTGGAGTGTTAGCTCAAAAATAATACAAATGCAAAAATTGCGATTAGATCCCAATCTTAAAATAGGCATGATGACACATATTGATTTATGCAATAAAATTTAGTTGATAGGATGCAAAATGATCAATACGAGTATATCCAACTAAAGTGAAAATTTATAAATTCTTTTGAAGTGGCTCAAAGATATCAAGCTGCAAAATTTCAAAATTTTACGATTTTTTAAAGTGTGAATTGAAATGATTTTTAACATTGTACTGTAAAATAAATTGTATGGCAACCATACACATAAACGCAACATTTCACTGTAAAAATAGCAATTTCATATTTTTTCCATACTTTAAACAGGGCAACTATGTGATCGTGACGTCACTTTTGCACGTCATTTTGTTAGGAGCGTTTTGAGAAACAAATGCAAATCTCGGACTTTAAGTCTCATTTCTGACTTCTCTGTTGCTTTAACGCAATTGGCCCCATATAGACATTTGATCCTCACAACAAAACGAATCGATTGATTCCATACATGAAAAAAATTCACCATGCCTATTGTATGCTCCCACCGGAATTTGGTATGTAGGTTATTTGAAGTAGACTTTACCGTGAGTACAAATTTGGAGCGGTAAAACCACTGATTAATTAACGTTATTTTCTTGTATTTTCAACTTGACGCCATTGATATGATATGATATTTATTCAAGAACAATTTACATCGTGTTATACATACTAGCGCCCATTTAAGACCTAGTAAGACTTATTTTTTCATGATCTCGAAGATGGGCTCTATATCGCTATATGGAAGCCAACCGATAAGATTTTTGGTAAATTTACAGTGGGGCGGGCTAACAAGGTGTAATCTGTGTTCGTATCACGGATTTATATGAAGTGGATCTTTTTCTTAAACCTTGTCCCTAACCAAGGATGTGCATTTCTGTCATTGAATTTGACAACTAGTATCCGATACGTTTGCCTAAGTGAGAAAGAGAACTTGCCATGCGTGAAGAAGGGACAACATGATTCGTAACGTCAAAGAGGGACCTCTGTATAGTACTATTGTTTACTCGGTGCCCTAGCCACAGTTGAAAATTATTACCGAGTAAAAGAGTCGTTCATAGGCGAGTAGCATAAAACCGGCCAAGTGCGTGTCGGACCACGCATAATAGAGAGTTCCGTACCTTCCATGGAATAAGAACCAAACTAATACCAGAAGGTCGTATCTGATACATATGGAAGAAGTTTTTTGGAGATAACTCAAAAATGGCTGAACTGATAATGTTCAAAATAATTTTCGTAAAAAGTATGTAATAGAAAAATAAGATAATCTTCTCAAATTTTTTTAAGTTAAGCGCCCCCCATAAAAATATTTTCTCCTTCAATTTAACTACATATAGTCTGTCCAGCCAACGAACGCAGTAGCAATGTACAGCGACCAAAAGTATGACAACACTAAGAATCAGTGAAAAAAGCAGCAATGATCATCAAATTCTATGTTTTTAATTTTAGTTGGTATCTCCACCCCTTTCATTACGTGACATTCACGGTGTGTAAAAAGAAGACGGATATATTTCGTCTGATCTGTCATCAACTGTAACAAATAATCTGGTTGAGGCAATTGACATATGCCATAAAAACGAATTTAAATTCAATGTAGAACGTTGCAGGAGTTCTATCTCAGTCGCGCTTAAGACGAGAGAGTGAAATGCACTAGAAACAAATTCAATGTAAAAGATATGTGAATTGAAATGTTCGTCACGAACACGGTGTCTCATCACAAAGGGTCGGCACATGTACGTATTTTGAATTTGCCGCGCTTTTCTACTGAAAAAATGGTTTGCCAGACTATAATTAAATAGCGGCATGAAAAATACAACTTATGTCTAAATTTTATTTTATTCGTCTTATAGTTTCCGAGTAAAATGGCTGTGACATACGGACAGACGGACTGACGGACAGACAGACGGACATGACGAAACTATAAGGGTACCGTTTATGCCATTTTGGCTACGGAACCCTTAAAAGTACTAAAAACGGTCCGATAGAGAGCATAATAGTGGGGGGCGGTACCTCACTCGCACTCGTTACAAAATTGTCACATTTGACACATATTCACATTTTGATTGTCTGCTGACGGCATTACCATTTTAAATCAGGAAAGGGGAACCGTGTTACCCCGAATTTAACACGAGCGAAGCCGCGGGCAAAAGCTAGTACTTCATACAGCGCTATCAAGTAACGCTATCAAATATTGGTAATGTTACTAGATGGCGCTGTTATACTCCTGCGGTAACTTTGGTTTGCTCTCGTTCAGATGGCGCCTCAGAATTGAAGCCTCAAAAAGTTCATAGACTGTACTGTGCTCCTTTATTAAATACGGCAATATGGGGCAAACTAGAAAATTTCATTTTTCCATATGTTTTTGGCCCTTCCACACTTGCACAGTCGGTACAAAATTATCGTGGTCTTAAGAGACCTTATTCCCAAAACGGGCGAATTTCACGAAATGCTTCATTTTCTTCTGGACATGCATGATCTGGTATATCTTTTTTTTCGGTACCACATATTCAAGCAACACTTCTTTTAAATAATTTGTGGTCATGAAGCTACATAATAAAATTACAAACATAATATAACGTTACGTTATCTGTGACTTTGATCACTATATATTCCACAGTGCCTATATTTTTTTGTCCATGGTGTTCTGACAGTGTTGACCAAATTTTCCTGTGAAAAATTGTTTTTTATTTTTAACTAGATAAACCACATTATACCTTATTACATTCTCTTTTCATAATAGCTTACATTTTTCTAATTGGACTTAGATGTAAATAGTTCTGAGGGTTCTAGCTTTGGTGAGTTTGACTTTTTTACAAAAATATGCCTCCCATATAAAAACTACTTTTAGTGCTTGAAGTAGAAAGTCTTCCTGACTGCCTCAAGTAGAAAAGAGTTTCAAATCGTAACCTAATACAAGTGTAAGTAATATTTGCACAGTACACGCTAATAGCTTAAGAGTTTCACCGGAACTGAGCCTCTGTCTCCCGAACTAGGCGGATGCCTGTGACTTGGGAGTTAGTGATTCCACCGAGAATATGAGTTGAGATGAGTTGTATGCAGTTATGCCTAAATACAAAAATAAATTAAAAAAGGAAAACTATAACAAAGCAGAAAATAAAATTATTTAGGAAATGATCATTTAATAATTGTTATCTACTAATTATGTATAGCATTATAATAATTCCATAATTAACACAATATGATAAGAATATCTTATATTGTCTATTGATTACATAATCGATTTTATCGACTTACGGAAATGTTATATGAATCGGAACAGCAGACATGGTCACAACACTAAATTTAAAAAAAAGGAGGCGTAGACCGTAACTGTTTGCATGCTAAATTGTTATCTTAAAATATTCAATAACTAAGATATAAAACAATGTAACATTAAATCTTAAAGCAAATCAAATTATTTTGTTCAATATTTTTTGATTTGCAATTTTTAACAATAATAACATTATTTAATGTAACATTAATTAAGTTATGTTTATTAAAAGTGAAATATTGTGTTTACGTACATGACAAGCTTGAAAATCGTTATGGGATTTAGTTTATAATTTCAAAGTGTCTTGCGCGTTTACGTTCTACGGGCGTTGCGATGTGTCAAAAGTTAATTCTTACAGATTTTCAACTATAGGGGACCCCTTTAGCCGTCAACACAGATGAATCGTACTTTTTATAGTCAGCAGTGCTCATGTGACATTTCTGGAGTTGCAGGTATCCATAGGCAACGATAGCTGCTTATCATCAGGCGGGCCATATGTTTGTTTCCCACCGTCGGGGTATGAAAAAGAAACTAAATGAATCGCGATATGATCCCGATTACCATAACGTTCATAATAATGGCCGCTCCATTGAGCAAAATGAGGCAATTGGTCTTTATGGAGATGGAAATGCTCCAGACACAAGCCGCTGATTAGAGAAAACTTTTTCCGGCATTTAGACACAAACAAAAATATTATACCCAATGGAAAATGCATTTATTTTACGTTATTAAAGCTGAGGTTATTTACCGGCTTCATTCGGGCCCTTTTTTTGCATAATATCTAATCCATTTTTTTTTAATAAATATTTTGATTTGTTTATTTTAAGTAGACACACTACTATATACATTTTAAACTTATATAGATGTCATATACAAAGGAAAAAGCGAACTAGGCCTCCGGTGCCCAGAGCTGGGATCGAACCAGCGTCTTCTGCATTCGCGGCAGACGCCTTAACCACTTGGCCACCCGAGTCACAGCAGCACTGGTCGAATTTTCCCATGTATATGCAATCTTTACTAGGCGGTTCGTATATTTGTTTGCTACCACCGTCAGCGTCATAAAATGAAAAGGTAAATAGTAAACTAGTAAGTATTATACTGGCCCCTGCAAGAGAAAAGAGTGTTCGGAAACCAAATACAGTCAAATGGCTTTACTTAAGCAAAACCTCCCCTATAGTGTTAATCCACAGTAATTTAATTTAAGGGCCGGGTATAGGTGGGAGAATTTTCAGATTCTGTCAAAATACCCTGATTCACACACAACCAGACTTCACGCACACTACCACACTTTTGGGGGACAGGTCGTTGACCGCATATACTTTTTTACAGGTTGCCATTATTAGTTTCATACTAATCACACCTCCTTTGAGAAATTTAAACTGTAATGTTTTCCTTTGTAAGAAGACAGAGAAATAACATATTTTATATTGCTTTCCTTGTCTATCCTGTTTATGTCACATGATGAATTATGTTTCATTATAAAAGATTAAATGATTTTTGAATTGAGTTATCGAGATACGTGTTTTGGAAAGTTAGCTAGCCGAACAAACCGCGAAGCACTTCGTTCGTCGAATCGACTATTTGCATCACTCTCTTTCGAATATGCAAGAGCGATGAAAACGGAAATAACGAAATGTTGATATTCGAAATTCGCGGTTGGCCTGTTGTAGACTAGAAGTCGCTTATTTATATAGGCAGAAATGAAAGGAAATATGTCTGAATAACTTCTTAAGAGTTGTTTCGATGGATTGTAGGTTAGGTAGGTACGAGTATATATGTATATATATAATCAATTACCCGTGCAAATAAATCTAAATGTTATTCTATTAATAAATAAATTAATGTTATTTACTAATTAAGTTTCGCATACTTTCGTGTGAATTTTGTTTTTGTACTGGAGCCGGCCATACTATAAATTTATCAAAATTCCTACCCGTTGGCTTCCATTTAGCTTTGTAGAGGATATCTTGGAGATCGAGAAAACATAAATCTTAAAGGTCCTAAGTGGTCGCTAGTAGGTATGTGCGTGAATCAACTTTTAGGACACTTATTATCTTTTACGATAGGAAAATTAGCAGATGACTTTAGTATGATACTAATTATGAAGCGTTATAATAAGACTTCCAAAACAAAACCTGGGGCAACGTGCTTTGCTAGGTTACGACACAAAAATAAAAATATATATTTTGGTAAACTTGTACATTTTATTGTACCGCGTTCATGCAAATAAATAATTTTGTATTTGTATTGAACGTTGGCTTGATTGTTTACTTAATAAACATGAACTTAGCCGAATTGTAAACAATCTATACGTTTTGAAAAAAAAATACTTTTCTTAAAGTTGATATATTGCGTCAATATGAAAATACACTAAAATTACATTATGTAATTTATCTTTAAGCCTACCACCCGCTCCAAATATTTGCCACACGGTATGGTGCACTTCAAATAGCAAATTAAACACCCGGTAGGCGCTTAGGATTTGCTTTTATTTTTTCAAGATTCATAATTATTTATAAGTTATGGATGTTTTCCTTCTGAAATAGGGAATTTCAAAATAAGTATTTTTTTATTTTACATGGTTTTGCTTCGGAATGGTGTCAAAATTATACCATAAATGAATTGGGCATCCCTACGAAAACGACACCAAACTTGGCCTAGTAGCTTCACTGATGTAGATATCAAGATATAGTTGAGAGCCTCCCCCCCCCCCTCCTAAGATTTTACATCAAAAATCTTGGTGGCTCCACTTCTCAAATCTACCCTTGGGTTCTAACGAATAATCATGCTGAAGGAAATCTCTTGTTCACGAAAAGCCGTATTTTTACATAAAGCACTTAAACCACCTTAGACGCATATTTGTTTTACCCAGTAGGAAGTATTTTGTGCAATACAGCTTAAAATAAAGTAAAATGTGCTGTAGGACTCCCACTACCGCAATACTCTTACGAACATTTTATCAATTTAACGACTTAATACAATACATTGTTATTAAATCAAATACAAACATTGAAAACATTGAAAAAATAATCAACCCAACAGGACTTAAACCTGTATCGATACGCCTTGCCGGGGCTCGATCGCTTTACCAATTAGGCTATATATATTATTTCTATTAACTATATATATATACATATATAGTTTATTAACTATGTCTATTGACATAGATAAATACTTAAATTCATAGAAAACATCCAGAACTCGGGAAATATCTGTGATAAACACACAAAAATCGATGGGCTTATAATCAAAACCAGCCGCAGAAAAGGGTCTTATTTTTTTACAGGATTATAATGTTCGTTTAGTATATTTTAAATAGTACTGTAATCATTTATAAATGGATTCTCAAAAATAAATTGAGGATTTTTTTTTACTAATATCGTATTTTTAATTCAAGACAGTTATCTGACAGTTGTCTCCATACAAAGTAATTTACAATATGGGGCAGCAGCTTTCAGATTACTGTCTTGAATTAAAAATATGATATTAGTCTTAAATCCAAACCGGCTACTAAAATGGACTTAAATTAGCTATGTAGGTATTATTACGTACCTTAAGGATGGTTTCGGTGGATTAGAGTCTTCAAGACCTTTATGAGAAAATGTGTTCATGAATAGAACGCTTCCTACGACACTAAAAATATGGAAGCCGATTGATAGGAAATTAGATAATTTTAACACCCGTGGCTCCAATACATGTAGATACTAGATACCATATTTAGGTAAGTACATTTTGATTTAAAATTATAGTTATTTACATGCTTCGTTAAGTAAAACTGCCGAAGTTGTCTCATTTATAGAGGACGGGGCCTATATTTTAACATTAGAACAAAAAATATTGTGTATTATTTCGGAAACAGAAACAGTAGGCGACAAACGATGAATTACATTATACGTCATTTTGGACTATTTTCTCCCATCAGAAAGTTTTCGCAATGATATAATCTATTTATTTATACAATTTCTCATAATACCGCACTACCAGACTACTTACCCAGAACTCTAGGATTTGTATTCTTAAAGTGCTTTGCATTCTTTGACCTCCACTACTTTACAGCTGCCAGATGTCCGGATCTAATAAGCTTAGTATAGCAAACTAACGTTTCGTCGCTCTCATTATTGTGTCATATCTGACGTGGCTAGCTCTCCGTCTATTATGTTATGTTCTTATGTTCTTGGTCCCAGGTAGGTATGACTCAAAAGTCCCGTTTAAATGTAAACAATGAGTTAAAAAAGCTGGTAGCCTGGTATGATGTCCGATTTTCAATCCGGAGGTCTCGGATTTAAACCCCGGCTCGTACCAGTTATGAAAATTATATCACATGCACTAAATATGGTTTCATATTTTACCAGTCGCTTTTCGATGAAGGAAAACAACTTGAGGAAACCATATCTATTTCCAATAAGGCCTACAGGTTTAATTGAGCCGTGGTACAAAGCCGCTAGGAGGATGAGGAGTGAAAATTGTGTAAGTTTAAGTCGGTAAACAACATTGTTTATAAGTAAGTCATTTATTTGATCAGAGTACATTTGTGCAATGATAGATTAACGTAAAGCAAACATACTCGTATGGAAGGTTCAGGCACACAATCTGCCTGGAAATCGCCAAGAGGCGAATGTAGGTTGGGTCCTCTCGTGCTTTCAATGGCTCTGTTGGGTAGGAGTTGGATGCTGTTCAGATGATGTGTTGAAGTGACGTTAGTAGCCGAGCTCGAATCAAGAGGCGTATAATGATCTCGCAATGCCCCTTTCTAACTCTGGGGTACCATAACATAATGTATATACGACAACAGATGAATGCGCGTATCAATTTGTACCTACAGTGACTATAGTCTGCAGACGGAGTCGTTCGACGTTCTTCATAGGTATGCGTGCGTTGTGCCGATGCCTATGACCAAAAAAACTGACTTGATTGCTCTCCTCGCCAGATTATCGTATATTGCATTAAATATTTGATTATATCTTTCGTATAAGTTAAAGACTCAAGTCTTTTAATATTAAGTAAATAGAGATTGGAGTTATAAGAATATTGTCATTCAAGTATTTTGACGTTAAAAGTCATGTTAAAATGTCGTAATATTGTGACCAGCGTAATAAAAATAAAGTCCAGTAATTCAAAACGAATCCAAAAACTCTTTTAATTTTAAACAGGTTTTCAAGCAATTAATTATGAGGATTCGGTAGAAAAGTGTCTTATATTCAATCGTTAGTTGTATTTTTGTAGTATTACGACGTGTAAATATAAAAAAATCTAATTTAAAGGACTTACGGTCTTTATTTGTTTTCCCTATTTATTTTGAATACAATTTAGCTACTGGTATCCTTTTTTGTGTACGTATACGATTTTCTGTCAAAATAAATGCCAAAATGAAACGTCATGGCTGCTCATCCAACAAGACGTCCGCCTGCGACGAGGCCCGTCGGGCATCTGAGTCACAATGACAATTTGACTGATATGGCGAATGTATGGGAATTTTTCAAAAGTTTATATTTACGTTTCAATTTCTTTGTTGTCTTAATGATGAAAAATATGAATATGCCCTGATGCACTAGTCTAGTTATCTGGCTTTCAAAATAACATAACCATTGAACCACTGTCGAAGACAAAATTGTATTGCGACGTGTTCTAACGGAACGCCATTTTTTGATTTTTTGGTACTTTTGGAGTCGGTTTATAGATAATCAAAGCTAATAAAAAATAAAATATCAATTGGAGCCTCTGGACGGCTTCTTTATGAATACGTAGACATTCATATTATTGCGAATACGTAGCATTAACTATACAAATTCCTTGTTCTAAATGAGGTCTAAAACGATGTTGTCATATATCCGCCCCTTAAGGATGTATTGGAAAAAAAGAAATAAAGTCGTTCTTAAGATCAAATTAAAATTTTAACTATGGCCATCTGTTTCTTTGCGTATAAAAAATATTAAGGACGGCCATCTGTGTCCATGCTCTTTTGAGTTTGAATTTATGTGCCATTATTACTTACTTTTAAAATAAACTTTACGCGTTAAAGCTTAAGGTAAAATGTCGTTTGAACACAAAATTACGATTTCACTAAAGGTCTTTATTTGAAATTTAACAGCTTTATTTTCGTCCCTTAAGTATTCTATTCAATAAAAAAATATAACGTGAGTAGTCACCGTAATTATATTGATGATGTGGATTATGTGGATGAAGAATCCAAATGGCCAAGTCTAAAAAACTTATAAAAATAAGTGAGTCTCGTGGAACACTCGGTTGAAACGAGGTTGGTATTTAATTTTATTTCATTTTTGACTTTTATGTCATTTTGTGTTTTTTGTCAATTTTGTCATTTTTTACTTTTTGACTCTTCACTTGTCACTTCTCACTTTTTTACTTCACTTCACTTCACTTTATTTTATTTCATTTAACATGTTTCTCAATCGTATAGCTTTGTGTCGCGTTTTCGTAACGGTCACGTGACTTTTTTTTCGCCTAGCCCCCCATCCGCGAACCGTCCGATCGTTTGTTCTTCGTTCCAAAGTTGTAGTAATTGCAATTAGTTCATATGAACCGTTACGTTGTTAGAGAAAAGGTTTGACACAAATTTTATTAAATAAAAAAATCAGGAAGTAGCGAATTAATCATTTAATGCTCCCTATAAAATATTAATAACTATAATATAGTTTTCCTTGATATAAAAACCATGTTTTACAGGTTTCAAATCTCAATGGGTTCTATTCTTATTAATTTAATTTAATCCTACTTAAATAAAGAGTTGTTCAACTATTTAATCCATTTTAATTACTCACTCTGTATACACAACTTAAATTAAGATTAACGATGTGATTATTTACTAACGAATTTCTTTAACGATTTGAAAAAGCTGATGATAAATTGCCCGATTTCAAGTAGAATTAAAAGTTTAAAAATGACAAATACATTTCGACCTTTACACGTGACAATGATGGATTGAGCTCTTATCTAAATCGTGTGACCGCAATTAAGTTCGACTTTTGGTTTACATTGTGCACTGTCCTTTTTAGGGTTCCGTAGTCAACTAGGAACCCTTATAGTTTCGCCATGTCTGCCCGTCCGTCCGTCCGTCCGTCCGCGGATAATCTCAGTGACCGTTAGCACTAGAAAGCTGAAATTTGGTACTAATATGTATATCAATCACGCCGACAAAGTGGTAAAATAATAAGTGTTTTTTTATTTTTTATTATGGTACCTCCCCTATACGTAAAGTGGGGAGTGATTTTTTTTTTCATTTCAACCCTAACGTGTGATATATTATTGGATAGGTATTTAAAAATGAATAGGGGTATACTAAAATCATTTTTCGATAATGTAAATATTTTCGGAAATAATCGCTCCAGAAGTAAAAAAATATGCGTCCCCCCCCCCTCTAACTTTTGAACCATAAGTTTTAAAAATATGAAAAAAATCTCAAAACTAGAACTTTATAAAAACTTTCTAGGAAAATTATTTTGAACTTGATAGGATGAATAGTTTTTGAACAAAAATTACAAAATAATTTCTGAACTAAGTTTGTAATTTAACCGTATAAGCAGGTGTTTATTGTACCTGTAATTTCTACAAAATTACAGTGAAATGACGTGCTTTCAAATAAAGTAAAAACGGTGAAAATCGGTTCACGCAATAAAGAATTATTCCATAAAAATCATCTTCCATACTTTAAGCTCGCGCGCAATAGTTTACTTAATTTGCCGATAGATGTCGCTGTACGTGGAACTCTCATATCATATCCTACATGGCGGTGTTATTAACTCTTAAGTGGGGACACTTACTGTGACGGACGGAAAACTACGGAACCCTACACTGAGCGTGGCCCGACACGCTCTTGGCCGGTTTTTTAACATTGATCTCGGCTGTGTAATGATCGGCATAAGAACTATTAATATGTTTTTACTGTACGAGTATATAAAATTTTCGTGAGACTCTAACATATTAAAAATATTTATAACGGGTTATGTTATGGACATGTTTCGATCAATTTACGATGCTCATTATCACGAGCGGCCTTCCGCGACAGATCTGTCACAACACCACCGCCGCTGCCGTCACTGGACATGCGTCCAGTCATTATATGCTTCTCCAGACTCTCTGACCCGGATCTGCTCAGATGGCCGAAGAAACTTAGTACACGTTGGATGCAGATAGTTGAGATAGTAGAGAGTGTCGTGGTGATCTTGAGCTCGTCCAGGATACATACATTTGTGCGGCGTTCAGTACAAGAGATCTGGAATATTCTGCGCCAATACCACATCTCGAACGCATCTATCCTAAAGCGGGTGTCTTTTTTAATGATCCAGGTTTCTGAAGCGTACAGAAAGATCGAGAAGACAAGGGTCCACAATCCGCATTAGTTTAATTTTAGTTTTGCGGTTTATACTTCTGTTCTCCCATATCTTCTCAAGTCGTTTCACCGCTGCCTTAGCCATCTGGGATCTTCGCACAACCTCCTGGTAGCAGTCGCCATCGCCAAATAAGCGATTATTTGAAAGCCTAAGTAGACAAACTTGTGGACAACCTCAAGATCGTGCAACTCATTGGTTCTCTGCATGGTACCAGGGCCATCAACGAACATTAATTTGGTCTTGCTTCTGTTAATTTTAAGGCCATACTCACTGCTGACTAGCTCAATCTTTTGCAAGAGGGCCGCAAGTTCTTTTTCAGAGGCACCCATTATTGTCGTGTCATCGGCGAAACGGAGGTTATTGATTAGTTGGCCATCAACTTGGATGCCACCCTCCCAGCCTTCCAAAACCCTTCTCATTATGTGCTCGCTGATGAGGTTCAATAGCTGCGGCGACAAGATGCATCCTTGACGCACTCCTCTTTCAGCCCTAAAGGGTTGTGACACAGTGTCCTCTATACGTACTCTAGACTCGCTGCTAAAGTATAGGTTGGGTATAATATATCAAAAGTGTCATATAGAGTGAACGGCACCCATTGAGCTCAATCACTAACACTACATAGTATAAAACAAAGTGTCCCTAGGTAATATGTATGCTTAGATCTTTAAAACTACGCAGCGGATTTTGATGCGTTTTTTAATAGATAGAGTGATTCAAGAGGACGGTTTATATGTATAATACATGCATAATATAGTAGAGAATCACTGATAAAATTTGAGGTTTCTAATGTGATGTCGTAAATAAACACATTTTTTTGCGCTTATATTGCAAACGCTGGCTGAATCCTACGCGATAGATAAAATAATGTACTACAGTATTGTACACCTTAGAAAGGTCTACAAAAAAGTCCCGTGCGAAGCCGGGGCGGGTCGCTAGTATAAACATAAAAGCCCTTTGTTAGCATAACAGAATTCACATATTTACTTACAATATGAGTTTCGAGTTCATTTATAAAAAAAATATGAATAGGTACACACACACACTCACGCCCATTTTTAGGGTTCCGTAGTCAACTAGGAACCCTTATAGTTTCGCCATGTCTGCCCGTCCGTCCGTCCGTCCGCGGATAATCTCAGTGACCGTTAGCACTAGAAAGCTGAAATTTGGTACTAATATGAATATCAATCACGCCGACAAAGTGGTAAAATAAAAAGTGGAAAAAATGTTTTATTAGGGTACCTCCCCTATACGTAAAGTGGGGAGTGATTTTTTTTTCATTTCAACCCTAACGTGTGATATATTGTTGGATAGGTATTTAAAAATGAATAGGGGTTTACTGAAATCATTTTTTGATAATGTAAACATTTTCGGAAATAATCGCTCCAGAAGTAAAAAAAATGTGTCCCCCCCCCCCTCTAACTTTTCAACCATAAGTTTTAAAAATATGAATAAATCTCAAAAGTAGCACTTTATAAAAACTTTCTAGGAAAATTATTTTGAACTTGATAGGTTGAATAGTTTTTGAAAAAAAATTTCAAAATAATTTCTGAACTAAGTTTTTTAACCGTATAAGCAGGTGTTTATTGTACCTGTAATTTCTACAAAATTACAATGAAATGACTTGTTTTCAAATAAAGTAAAAACGGTGAAAATCGGTTCACGCAATAAAGAATTATACCATAAAAATCATCTTCCATACTTTAAGCTCGCGCGCAATAGTTTACTTAATTTGCCGATAGATGTCGCTGTACGTGGAACGCTCATATCATATACTACACGGCGGTGTTATTTTAACTCTTAAGTGGGGACACTCACTGTGACGGACGGAAAACTACGGAACCCTACACTGAGCGTGGCCCGACACGCTCTTGGCCGGTTTTTGCTAATAAAACGAGTTTTCTCTAGTTAAAGTGTTAAAACTAGTTTTTCGTAACGCTTGTTCAGTTTGGCACTAGCTCTGGCGGCTTACTGATTATCCTGTCATCTGCTTAGTATAACAGTGAAGGCGTCCAATCTAGAGCTCCCGCTACACGTGTTACACGCGGAGACGAATACCCGTGTACTTAAGACCGACGGTGCTAAGGAGCCGGTTTACACGAACCCGCCGGGATTCGGAAACGTCTCCAGGAAACGTTTCCTGGAAACGTTTCGAGAAACGTTCCTACGGGTACACGGGTACTTAATACCGGCTCGAACAGGTCCGAAGCAGTTAGAACCGATGCAAATAAGGGTTACTATTGAATGCTCTACAGTTGACTACAGATGAGGTTGTATAGCATCGTAGGATATTTTAATTACTTATTTAGGTTTAGCCAGCTTCACAATATAAGTAGATATGATTATATATTGAGGTATTTATCGGTATTCTAGACAAAATGAATACCTTCCTACACATCGTTTCGATAATTATAAAATATACTTTTTACTTTCTTATTACATTTATATAGTGTTTTAGAATAAAGTCTAGTGCTTTGAGAAGCGAGATCATTTTAACAATATTTTATATACCCATTATATAAAATATTGTTAAAATGAAATCGCTTGTAAGAAAAATATCCCGAATGATCACGATGGGGGGGAGGGGGTCAGAGAAGATATCACGTATAATTTTTTTTCAAAGCGGGAAAGCCAAAAGCAACAATTTTACTCAAAAATTTAATCAGATCAAATAATCCGCTCTATTTTGTGATATTAAGTCATAAGCAGATTTTTACGATGCCTGTTTTTCTGAGATAGCATCTTGAACGCAATACAGTAGAAACGACATTAGACTTGCTTAGCGTGTAAGGGTACAAAAATCGGCCAAATATGATCTCATGATTTCTGGACGACCCCAAATATGAAAAAATACGATCATACTAACGTTTAATATTCAAGTATGTCAATCAATCGATAGTTATAAATTAACAATATACCTATTACTTATTCGAATACTTATTACATGCACGTCTTCGTAAAAATATCGATATGATAAAATTAAGAATATCCGACTGATCCGCGGCACTAGTGCAAATTTATTTTGACGTATTATTTCAATTTTGTGTCTTAATGTCAAATATCACAAGTTCGCTGTCAACTGTGTAAACATCTAAGAAATAAATAAATAAGCACACAAATCAAGCAATGGATGCCATTTTGACAGCTTGCATAGGAAAACGTTTTTTTTAATTATTTTTCTGGCAAAAACATATCAATATTAGCTTTATATTTGATAATTGACACCACAGAATTAATAGTTGTACTGCGATTTGTACAAGTAACAAAGGCAAAAACAGTGATTTTATGTTTGTATTAAATTTATACTGCACCGGTTGTCATGTTACTGACATTGTGATCGAGTTTTCTGATCAAGTTGATCAGGATTTAGGGACAGTGTTTTAGCTGTGATGCCATTTCTCCTTATACTTTAGATTTCTATGGTGTAAAATTGATGTCTGGTTACTTTGGAAACGTCGTATCTCACTTAATTTAACAATTTTTTTCATAATCAAAGTGTTCTGTCATAATTCTTAAAGAGGTTTTATCTTTATTGGTTTGTTTGTGTAAGGTGACTATGATTACAGATAATAAAATTTATAAGTAACAAAAAGGTGGAAAAAGTAGAAAGGCGTTATTGTTTCACTTAAACATGATGGCGATGGCGGCTGATTCATTAGCGTGAACTAATTAATTGGGTAGGGTTGTTTCTGCTCACGTCTCGTGAATCATCTTGTATACAATGATGTAAAAGTTTCTAGTTTCATTTTTGTGGACTCCACAGCAATGAAACTAGAAACTTTTACAAATATCTTAGGTATTCATTATTAAACTATATTAAGAGTTTATAAAATCATCATTATCATCAATTGAACTGTTAGTTTTATCTGGTCCTTGGTATTCACTACCATGAGATACGCGGCAGCGGCAAAATAACTAACCACCAATTTAAGAGGCCTTATCAAAGTACCATGCACAGGTGTTTTTAACAAAGAACCAATATTACTTATGCTACTTTGGTTATCCCGCGATAATATAACTTATTCAATTAAGCTTAGATCCTAAAACAGATAAACTGCTAGTTGACTTGGGTCACTTTGAGATTAGCGTTCAGGTAATAAAATAAAATGCAGATTTTACGACACCCTTTGGTGCAAACGTGTAGATTTCCAAATGATAATGGCCACCTATTTTAAGCTCTATGTGGTTGTAATAAAGTCAACACATCTATTTAAACATAAGACCTTAAGCGGCACGATTTTAAGAGGATTTACTTAATCTATAGCATAGTAAATATTTCCTTTTGTTTTGACGCCACGCGGCCTAATTCCACTGTGATACTAATAGGTAGAAGGAGCTTTCAATATAATTTAAAAAAACCATGCCTAAGATATAGAATATCCTATTGAGTTTTAGTATGGCTTCAGTTTTCCACTTAGTCGGTCAGTTGGATACTACAGTCTTCCCGAGTAAATCTTACCATTTTAAAATAGTGTTAGTTGTTTTGTTAATAGTTTTTTTTTGTTTTGTTTGTTTTTGTTGTTATGATTGCATGTCAACGAGCTACCCAGAAGAATATAAAAAAAATGTAAAAAAATAACTAATTTAACTGGTAAGTAGCATTAATACCAATTAATTGACTACTAATACAAATCAAGATAATGTTGAGCGTATTTAGTAATAATGGATAATCATGTTATGAGTACATCATTTATAATGTATATAGTGACATAATTTAGTGTCCAAAATAATAAATTACCTGTTTTCAGATATAAACTGATTCGAAATGGAAACAAATGGTTGATTTAAAAAGGACCGTTCTGTTACTTCTGATGCTCATAAGTTTAAAATAGTAAGTTGTACCTTTAAAGACACCGTAAATCAATTCGTTGTATTCCACACAATTTATTAGTAAATGGTAGTAATCAATTCATAATAGGACATGTTCGTTGTAGTATTCTGCCTTTTCGCTGAACTTTTTTTGGCCGAATTTCACTTGCTAAGCAACATTTCGCTGATGATTCACTTTAACAACTAACTATTAGCAAAATTTTGTATGATAACGTTTCATTTGGTAGAATTGTTTTAAAGCTGATTATTATAATGACTCAAAACTTTTGGGATACTTATCATTTGTCAAATCTATCACTAGGCCAAGCAACTATTAAAAGAATAACGTTTCGTTAGTAAGTATATTAACAACAGAAATCTCATATGTGACGGACTCCAGTTAGGTGCGACGACGAGCGAAGCGAAGAGGAGCGTATTAGATCTACCGTGAGCAAACAGTGCACGAAGCCGAGCTAGCGAAGCGAGCGTGCCGCCGTAACGGCCGGCAAGTGCCAGAATCGACTTTTTAATGTAAAAAATATTCTAATCAATAAGTCTAATGAATAAACTATTGTATTGAAATAATAATAATAACTACCTGTATATAATTTGCCCACAGTGAAAATGGCATCCTTACGAAATGAATATTACGCAAAATAAACCATTCTATACTCGAAAGGCGGCATTTAGAAAAGTGACTTTATAAAAACAGGCCAAACGTACAGTTGGTAACTGAGAGAAATAAAACAAAATCTTTTGATAAGTTGGCACATGATCATTCCGCGATGTTAAATTACGCGAAAAGTTTGTTGGGAACTGATAATCGGCAACACAATTTTCAGCGATAATTTAGAGAACCTTTCGTTGTACTAGGGTAAATAAATCGGGATTAAATGTAAAAATAATATACTACAGCTGCTGTGCATTGTAAGTTTCAAATAATTTTTCTTGCCCGGATTTGAATACCTAACCAAACCGTCCTAACCGCCGCCGCAGACCACTATCTAATTTTAATCAAATATAGTGTTTTTTTAATCAATAAACAACTAATACAAAGAGCTCAAAGAGGACCCAGTGTGTTGACGACGAGGGACCATCTTGTTCCTTTAGCCGTCAACACAGTAAATCCTCCTTTTTGTAAAGGGTCGGCAACGTGCATGTGACACCCCATTAGTTGCAGGCATCCATAGGCTACGGTAGCTGCTTACCATCAGGCGGGCCGTATGCTTGCTTGCCGCCGTCGTGGTATAAAAACAATAATTACCTGAACCTTTATTTTAAAGAACGGAGACACTATTAATTCAATGAAATAAGTATTGAGTATAACGAAGAAATATTTATATTGCTAAAACGGCAGAATTGTTGTTTTAATATAGGCAATTCATCCTTTATCTATTGAAAACAAACCCGTGCTTCTACCTGCGTGGAAAAAAGGTTCGTTCAAATTAACCGTTAACTAAATTTCAACTCTATGGACTCGCAATAAGATTCAACATGACTAAAATTCCCTAAGCTACTACATGTATTCATTAGTAGCTCTTAAACGTCTCGACTCGTATCTCTGCCACTCGTCAAGGACGTTTCGAGATCCGCGTGTATTTAAGGAACGTTGCTTCGGCTACCCGTTTACTCGTGGAAACGGATCTTAATTACACGTTTCTTTATTACACGTGGGAAACGGGCCAGAAAACCGTGTTCGTGTTACTCAGAAACGGATCTTGGAAACGGGTACCCGAAACCCGGAAACGACCGCGAGCCCAATCACGGGATTGCCAATCCCGTGATTCGAATGTCTTCATCATGCCCTGGGGGAATCCAATCCTATTATGTAGGTCATTAATAGAACAAGTTTCGGATTCTCATTGGTATTCGTTATACATGGCTATACCTAGCCGTTGTTTCAGTTGTTTGGTTATTTCGATTTTATCAAACTAATAATACAATACAATTTAGACAATTGTTTTTTTTATAAAACAACGTCGGCTAATAAGTATACGGGCCGCCTGATGGTAAGCTACTGTAGCATATGGACGCCTGCAACTCCAGAAGTGTCAAACGCGCATTACCGACCGATTTGATATGATCTGTGACTGAAAGACTCCAAATTCGAAATAGTAGGTATATTGTACCTTTAGAGCGTTATCACACTTGCGATTTGCGAGCGAGTTTTGTATGGGAGCGAACACGCCGCGAGTTCGCCGCGTACAAGTTTTGTATAGAAATCGCTTTCAAATCGCTAAAGGTTAATAAGAAGGCCCTTAGCCCTCAACACAGTGAATTCTCCTTTACAAGCTGTAACAAAAATACTGATCCGTTTAAGGCATGTTTAAGAGCATAATTGGTATCGTATTGCGACTATGACAAAGTGGAACAAGGATTTTTTGGACAGGAAAAACATTTTTGACGTGACAACGTCTTATAATTCGATGGAGCCGGCTGCACGCACGAAAAAACATGACTCATGCGGCGTTACCTCGCTCTGAGGCGTTCCATTTAAGGCTTGAAGTGCAAGCGAGAGCGCGGAACGAGCGACAAAGAGGCACAATCGGCCTTCGCGTTCGGCAGCGTTCGACATCTGTCTCTCTCCTACTTGAGTGAGCGATGCGTCCGCGTGGACAGCTGCTATACAATAATACATTTACATGTTTTCGTCAAGTATGAAGTGCAGTGAAATTAAAATTTTCTTTTGAAAAATTCAACCATTCCATCAGTATTTTTTTATGACGTTGTCACGTTCAACTATCGTCAGTAAACCGACTTTACAGACAACCGATTTTTTTTTTCTATGGGACAAGTCGTCCCAGCCAACCTCCTCAGCCGAATCCTCTACACAAAACAATTATTTTTTGTTCGCCACCAATACCAACGCGATACCAATTAATAATTATTCATGCATAATATGCCCTTAAACGGATCACCACATAAAGGAGGATTCACTGTTTTGAGGGCTAAGGGCCTTATCACACTTGAGCGATTTTTTTTCTTTATTTTGACAAAAAGAGATACATTTAATTAATTTCACCTATCTGCCAACCTGCATAACTGTTTGTTGGCATAAAGCTTATTTTACCCTCCACCCTTGTACTAATAATTTAGGTACGTACTAATGTGGCTTTGGGTGTGGGTGTGGTGTGGGAGTTTTTGTGTCTTTGTGGGTTTTAAAGCGATTTCTATATACAAAACTCGTACGCGGGGAACTCGCAGCGTGTTCGCTCCCATACAAAACTCGCTCGCAAATCGCAAGTGTGATGACGCTCTAAAGGTAGAATGTACCTACTATTTCGAATTTGGACTCTCAGTCTCAGATCATATCAAATTAGGGCATTCCAATAGAATGACAATTTTGTCACGGGACGTGACACGTATCATTAACAATTACTTTAATAACATGCATTTTGTAGAATTTACCGTTGAATTTACTGAAAACTGATGCTAAACAAAGTCTTCACTTTATCGGGCACTGGCGACCGCAACGGCACGGGATCTTTTAGCCATATGAACGTCCGTAAACAAGGCAAAGATATATAAACTTATATGACACGTTTATAATTTATAAATAGTGTGTCAATTTCAAATACACAAATCAATTTATTAAAATAATTTGATTTATTCACTAGTATAAATAAGACGAATCTCCTGCTTCCGGTTTGGTAAGAAATCACATTGCGGTGCTGCGTTCTTTCCAGTCAATCCAGTCAATGTAGGTATACGCTGGCTCACGTAGGTACCTTTCAAATATAATTAACATTAAGAAATGCAGTAAATACCCAAATCAAAACACTTTACCCTAAATAACAAGAAACCAAAATTAATTATGCGGTTTTATAAGTATATACCTATAGGTATTTTCTGGGAACTGCTAAATGCTTAAAAACTACGATGGTATTGAATTACCGTTTAGTCAGACATACACACTACATATATTTACGAATATGTTTAGTTCTCTGAAAACTGGACCTAATAATATTTCGGTTAAGGTTTATTTTCGCTACACATGTAATAACTCTCACATAAGCCATAACTCTGGATCTTTGGCCTATAAACTCTGTCTTTTTGAACGTATTCTTGGCACCCACTGTACCAAAACACAGCCAAAATGGTATCGTTTATCAGTTTTAGATCTTATTCCTACAAAATTACGATTGAATTTCAACTGAAGGCTGATAAAATCAGTTTATCATATCCAGTCGTCGTTTACGTCTGCAACACTTAAACGACTCTGCTGTAAACTATTTAATAGGCGCCGCAAGAATTTCGAAACCTTGGATCGAATTTTCTGCGAATTAGAATACTATTCGTATCTATCACCGATATGTTATAAAGAACGAGATACACAACTAGTCCAAAAAAATGGCCCCACAATAGTGCTCTAAGAACGACTCGTACAGCAGTTTCTCTGACATTCTTATTACAGTATAACACTGGCCGGTTACAAATTCTCATTTCATTAGTCATATTTTCGGTAAATCTTGTTTGGGACTACTTCTACTATATATTCTAACTCAATCGTTTGTACATAAATACATAGGTTAGGTTCACAAATTGAACGTTAGATGGCACTGTACTGATCATGATTTTCTACATTAAAAAAATATTGTGCTTACATAAGGCAGCCATACTTTAAGTGTTCCGCGGAACCCTAGGGTTCCGCGATGTTCCGCAAGAATTTAGAAAAAAAATCAAAACACCTCTTTTCGAGTATTACCCGGGAATTTTTGTATTAAAAAACCCGAGTTGCACTCCCTAATATTCACGTTTAGGGAGTTCACGTGCGATTCGCGCACTTAGATAAAGAAATAGCTTTAGAAAACGATGCAAAGTTACGAAGTCAGGTCCTATAAAAACAAGACATCTAGGAACTGTTTAATGCATACTTAAGTACTAGGAGTACTGAAACCTTACATTTTAAAGTAGCAGTAGCAATATAATTTTTATTTCGGCTCGCGTTAAATTTCTCTAGTATCCCTGAGGTTTACTCGTGTCAAGGGAGAAGTTTTACGATTAACGGAAACATTATGCTGGGATTACGTACCAAGTTTGACCATAAATATGTACTGTCAGACCCTCTGAAAAATGCCGTTAAAGTTGTCAGATGCTTGGCCAAGATTATGGCCGTTAATATTATGTGATACAATTTAGCTTCTCGGCCGAGTACCGTGTTTGCCCACGAATCTTGGTGAGTGGCCTAAGTAAGGTACGAGATTCAAAAGCTTATGACACTATTATACATGTAGGTATAATACTTTTTCTACGAGTGCTCGAAATAGACAAGCCGGTAAGAAATAAGTTTGACGACACAACCCTGCTCCCTCTATACAATTAGTAACTTCGATCTCCCGGTGGATCGTACCGGCGGTCGGGGAGGAGGACGGTCCTCCTCCGCGACCGTATGTGTAATATTGTATGAAAATCAATTTCAGCATAGACGACGATGCTAAAATTTGCGACCGTACAAGCTACATCGAATAGTATGCGCTAGTAGTTCGGTCTTGAAAGTCTCAATTATAGTCGAAGAGTAGGAAAATAAATTTTCTTTCGTAGAAAATAATGACATTATAGACTTAAGTGAAAATAACCAAGCCCATCAGTGTCCAAGGCCAGAATCTTTATTTTTATTTTTTTATTTTATTTATTAAAGTACATCCACATCATATATATTAAAACTTATACTAATATTATACTATACAAAAATAAAAATAAACTAAATTAGCACTAAAAATATCGAACTGGCTATATACACGTATTTACAGATAAAAAATGGGAGCTAACTCAGCACCGCACGGTAGGGTGCCCAGAAGGCAATTCGCTGGGCAAGGAAAGAGCCAGCCTTCTGGTCACCCGTGGCGTCTACGAGCCGCTTAGCTAGCTCCCTAAATATTTGATGTGCTCCGGGTCCCCAAGGCCCGAGGGTTTCAACTCCAAACGGCTCAAACATGCAGCCCGAATCGAGGGCTGCATATTTGCGCCGCTTGAGTTGCTCGGCCGCTTCGGCAGCCGCTCCAGCACTGACCGAGGTTCCTGGAAGGTGGGACGGCGCAAGAGTGTCGACACATGTGGCGTCCCAGACTAGAGGCCGTCCCAACCTCCAAGGAACGAGGGTCATGCCGTCCGGCCGCTTGCCGTCGTCCCTAGCTAGGCCTGTGGGTTCTAGCACTGCTGGTGCTCCGGCACTGGTAAAGGCCCGACGTAGGATATCGTTAATACTGGCGTGCCGGGCAAACCGGCCAGCGCTCCTGCTACAAGATAGGCCGTGCAGGCCTTTACCAGTGACGTTGGCACCACAGTGACATTGATGTGGGGCAACACAGACTGCACCAAGGCGTAGAGAAATGGATAACCTAAACGTCTCGTTGCTCAGTAGCGTGCCTAGATTTTTGGAGGGCAAAGCTTGTAACCAGGCCCCTGATTCCCACCTTGAACAAGCAAGGAAACGAGCACGCTCCACGGGGCTGGTAAACGTTTCGTACAGGTGATCCCGTACCAGCACGCAGAGCGGCTCATCCCATTGTCGCTGCGAATGGGGAGCCGTGGGCAGATCAGAGCTGGGGCAATTTGCCCTCCAAAAGTCTATCGCGTCAGTTGAAAAGGAAATTTTGAGGTTAGGTGGGTTTTTCAAAATTTTGACAACTAAATTTTGAGTGCTATGTATTGACGAAATGAATGCGGGTAAAGAGATGATCGAAATTTTCCGAATGCCAATACCTCCATGCCTGATAGGAAGGGAGGCTTGGGCCCACTGATTGTTATCCAGATCGATGTTGATGAGAGATGAAAGAGTGGCCTTGATTATGTTGTCAAGTTTCTCCAAAAGGTCGGGATACATCCAAAGATGACTGCAACGGAGTGCATAGGTAAATTTTGGGATGAAAAGGCAGTATTTTACAATTGTGTAGGCCATATGGGTATTGATTTGGCGCAAGCGGTCTGAAAAGGTACAAAATTTTTGACAATTTTCATTAACAAAGTCCGGAAAAGATTCGTCTAAAACAGGTGACCCTAGGAGATGAAGAGATGAGCTGTCTATTGTTTTGATGTTTGGTGCTATGTCATGGAAACGAGATAACGCAAGGTCCTTGTCAATAAATGTGTCTGGAAAAAATAACTCGCATTTTGCGAAATTAAATTGAAGGCCTATATTAGGAAATTTTTGAGTAAGGACTTGCAAATCGTTTAGCACCACGTCAACATCACCGCCCAGGGTGCCGTCGTCTAAATACCAGACATTAAAACTTGAATTTAGAATTTCTATTATAGGTTGGATAGCTAAACTGAAAAGTGCTGGGCCTAAAGGGTCTCCTTGTTGACAACCAACAGATGAGAGCAGGGAATGATTTTTAAACTGTAATTTTGATGGAGTGCTGTAACATTGCCAAACAAAGTTAAAAATCTCCGGTATTCGCTCTCTAACTTGGGCCAAAAGGATACCTCTGTCGACTGAATTGAACGCATTTTTTACATCCACTTTTACTAAAACCTCACAATGTTTTGCATCAATGAAAGTGCGTAACGCATGCACCGCCGCCTCACAACCACCTTTCGAACCAAATCCTAATTCGACAGGTTGAAAGTAGCTGGTTAGTTTACTTGATACAGCTGCACAACAGCATTTCGCTGTCAAGCGACGGTAGGTTGAACCGACCGCTATTGGTCTTATCCCACCATCTTTTTTGACCAATGCGCATAGATTGGCACCATATAGCACATCAGTAATATTCGGGCTTACCGACCCCGACAGCATAAAATTAGTTAAGGCAGTTAGCTCTTTAAGCAGTGAGTCGCCGGCTTCACCGCATGTGTGGCTCAGGAGGTCCTTCAAGTGTTGGGGGGATAAACCGTCAAGACCTCCAGCAGAGCCATTCGGAAAAGAAAAAACAGATTTGTGAATGTCATCGGAGCATACTCGGAGACAGGAGCCAGAAGGTTCAGGGGGATCAGGGAGAGATAGATTTGCATCTGGAGAAGGGTGTTTACTATGTAGGGCTGCGAGAGTATCAGCCGTGTTTGGAGCCATTGTATCGTTAGAAAATAATAGGCGGGCGGCTCCTTTTATGTTTCCTTCCCCTATCTTGGTTTCTACAAGACGGGTTAAAGAGAAATTTTGTTTATGGGGGGATTTTTGCAGATTATGTATATCATTGGGCACGGCGCAGTTCTGTTTTATTAATGAACTTAAGGAAACCCCTCTCTGTGTGTCCTGGTTTATATGTAGAACTCGATAGGGGAAGGTAAGAAGGTGCTCCCATGATTCCTGTGTATTTTGGGTAATGGCGGATTTTATATCTATCGAAAGTTTTTGAGCGACTTGAATGCGTGCGCTACGAGGGATGCGTTTTATAATTGGAATGGTTTGTTTCAGAATGCTCAGTTTTTCTGAGAAGGACTGTACTTGTGTTGTGAGGACAGAGGGCTGCGAATTAGGAATAGTAATAGTGGCATGTTTACGACTGATGTGTATGTTTAGACCCTTTTGGCCTCTAAAATAGCGGCTGCATTGTGAACACGGAACAAAGTCCTCCACGAGAAGGGGGGCAGTGTTTATCTGGGGACCCGCATTGGAACAGCTAGCGCTCATATGACAGTAGTAATTCACAAAACGTTATAAAAAAAATACCACTACAAGAAATCGTGGCAAAACTAATAACTTATGCTAAAATATTTACATTGTATAAGAATCTAATAACTAACAGTAAGATAAAAAGGATATAAATTAAAACACCAATAGGAGATACGTTGCGGTCCAATCTGTCTCGCTATGTCGCTTGAGCAAGGCCAATATCACTCTCGATCACGAAACAACATAATTATTTCTTGTCACGATAGGCACTTTTAAAATGCTAAATACATAAAAGATAGTTTAACACAAAATAAAACGTTGTTTATAAACATGCAGAACAGTTTTTCTTATAGAGTTGACAGATGTCATGTTGGTCGATGGGCTGCCTCGCACCAAAACGGCCCGGGCTGCGGTCTCCGCTGAGAAAAACCTCTGCTGACTCGTTTGTTATACACGTATGCTAGCCCTTTCAAAGACAAAGCCGTAAAATATGATGGAATTAAATAATATTTCCGAGAGATATCGGTTTAGGTGCTTGTTTTATACTAAATGGTAATTACAACTGATATATACGACAATTATGGAGTACATAACACTGGCTACATTAAATTGCAGTGAGATCAACTATATTAATAATAATAATAACCATATCTAAATATTAACCTAAAATTATAAATCCTAAAATATTATACTAAAATTATGCTGGCTATTAATAATGTATTACTAATAATGTAATAATAGAAGATCGAACCGGATCCGTTATATCTACAGGTAGAAAATAAGACAAATGTAAAACTGTGCAAGAGCTTATTATTATGTCTGCCACTTAAGAGAGGCAGTTGGCATTTAATTATAGTTGCTCATAAAACGTGCATACAGTACGCAGCTGTTATACTAAAACCATATTCTCTAGGGAGTTATGGATTTTTTGTAATCTTGTTTAAAACAATTTTGTCTTAAAATTTATATATGTATTCGTAGCAAGTGTCATGAAAGTTTCATTGTCTCTCGGGTATCATTTCTCTTACACATGCACAATGTTAAGACAAGATTTAGTACCAGCATTATAAATTGAAAGAGTCCAAAAAAACTGTCTAAGTGCGTGTCGAGCCACGCATAATGGAGGGTTCCATACCTTCAATGGAATAAGAACCAAACTAATACCAAAAGGTCGTATCTGAAGCCTATGGAAGAAGTTTTTTGGAGATAACTCAAAAATGGCTAAACCGATAATGTTCCAAACAATTTTCATTGAAAGTAAGATTGAGATGATCTTCTTAAATTTTTTCGTATTTTTGGACTTAAGGTTCAAAAGTTACAGGGGGGCCACATTTTTTGACTTTCGAAGCGATTATTTCTGAAAATATTCACTTAATCACAAAATGTTCAAACAAACCTTGATGTTATTTTTAAAGACCTATCGATTGATGTGCAATATGTTGATATTTGGTAACTTTTTTTTTACTTTAGTTACATGTATGGAGCGCCCCCCTAAAATATTTTTTTCTGCAATTTAATTGCATAACTAAATAGAGGCATACAAAATACACCTTATGTCTAAATTTTGTTAAGATACGTCTTATAGTTTCCGAGAAAAATGACTGAGACATACAGACGCACGGACACGACGGAACTGTAAGGGTACCGTTTTTGCCATTTTGGCTACGGAACCCTTAAAAACAACTATAAGAACCTAAGCTATACTAAACGTTTAGAAAATTCCTTTTCAAAGTGTTCTGCTTTCATTGTCTTCGAGTGTATGTAGATTAGTTAAAATTTATAAGTTTTATGTACTTATATCGTGTATTTTATCTAGTCTAAGACATTTGCCTTTTGACACGGCTTCGCAAGACTTGGTTAAGTAAGATTAGTGTTAATTCCTAAAGTTATCTATTAACTTCAAGTTGTTGAATTAAGTCAGATTAAATGTTATATTATAAATATTTTTTTACTTAAAGTTGCAAATATATTTATTCCTTTCTACAATAAACTGAGACCAAAGGGCATCGTATGAGCGTATGCTGTATGGAGATCGATCTTAGGGGATCAATGTTACTCTGTGTCCGTAGGAAACACCTTAGACAACCCTACACGTGATCCCTGGATGGTGCTAAAAGAGTAACAAACTTGGCAGGAGCACTGTCCCATCTGGACCTCGCAGCACTCACTGGATTTTCTTCATCATCTACTTTCCTACCACTATTACCCGCGAAAAGAAATGCCTATCTATATTCAGTGACATGTAGCCATACGATAAAATAAAATAAAATGGAGATCGAGGTTTTAAATCAATACGATTTTCTTCCTCCTTCATTGAATATGACATCTGCTTATACAAAAATATAGGCATTTGTTTTGAATTGATTGGTTATTTTTGCAACTAACTTAAAATTATTGTATCTACTAAATTTTTTATTGAAAACAAAAATACCGCTAACGAATTATTTGTTAAAAGCAGCGGTTCCACTGATTGCCACAGAGTGTAAAGCTCAGCATTTTTAAATATCGTTTAAACATGACTTTTGGCGAGTATTTACCGTGCTGATTGGGGCGAGGACGCAAAAAACCCGCAATCTTGCGGTGTACAAAATAAATGACTTTTTTGAGGCGATTTTTGCAATGTTTATTGGCGTGTTTTTCTGTTGATTTGAGTTTTTTCCGAGTTGATATTATTTTTGGTACAATTGTAACTCATTTTTTGGTAGATAAAACTCTAAATGGCTGCCTATCCTCAACCTTCACACAAGGCCTGGCCTTGGACTCGACTGGTCATGAAATTTGTTTCTGGTTTACGTTCCATTCATCTGCCAATTTAATAATAATTCATCACCTTAATTACATTAAATATTAAGCACAAACACAAAAAGAAAAACGTATTCAAAACTTTTGGCTTTTTAGGGATATTTAGGGGCAGGGCATTTATCCCTTACTATCTATTGCACTAGACTCATTTGGATCCAAACGAGAATTTTGTTATTGGATTTAAACTTTCGTGAGACATATTAACACTATTATCAACCCCGCAACGACGGGTCGCGGATCGGTTCGCCTAGCACTCTTTGTGCTTAAAGATGGAGACCTAATGGTCTAAGAGCTGGCCACGTCAGATATGACACAATAATGAGAGCAATGAAACCCATCTAGTAAGATTGCAATACTGTCCTTATTGCTGGATCCGGGCATCTGGCAGCTTTTAATCGGTGGATGTCAGAGTGACAGACTAGCAAAGTTTTTGAATTGGAAAAAAGTAATACCAAAAAAAAAGAAAAAGATAGAAACGGCCGAAGTTATCTTGTTTATAGAGGACGGGGCCTATATTTTAACATTAGAACAAAAAACATTGCGTAATATTTCGAAAACAGAAACAGTAGGTGACAAACTATGACTATAAAATATAACGGCTACACTCACGTCACTTTAATCACTTCGCGCGACATGTTTCGGAGAGCTTAGGTCTCCATCTTAATCATCATCGGCAACGCGTCGTTGCAACAGCGCGCTACGGGCCGGTTCAAAATAGCACTCTTAGTGCTTGAAGATGGAGACCTAAGCTCTCCGAAACATGTCGCGCGAAGTGACTAAAGTGACGTGAGTGTAATCGTTATATTTTATAGTGATAGTATGTCTCACGAAAGTTTAAATTTGACAAACTATGAATTACATTATACGTGGTTTTGGACTACTTTCCCTCATCAGAAACTTTTGACTGATTGAATGATATGAGGTAATTATTTACCTATATAATTTTTCATAATACAGCATCAAAACCAGAACTATACGATTTGTATACTTAAAGTGGTTTGCATTCTTTGACCTCCACCACTTTACAGCTGCCAGATGTCCGGATATAGAAATAAGCATAGTATAGCAAACTAACGAGAGGGTTTTCATCGCTCTCATTATTGTGTCATATCTGACGTGGCTAGCTCTCCGTCTATAAGCTCTCCGAGACATGTCTCGCGTAGTGACTAAACACAAGTGAGTACAGCCGCATGAGGTGAAAATCTGCATATTGTATTTAAAAAAATGTCTTATTTCTATAGGTTTAGTTACTTATTCGGGTATGTTTTTTTTATACCACGACGGTGGCAAACAAGCATACGCCTGATGGTAAGCAGTTACCGTAGCCTATGGACGCCTTCACCAGAAGATTCACATGCGCGTTGCCTTTTAAGAACCTATACGCTCCTTTTTTGAAGAACCTCATACACTAGCCCGCTGGGAAAACCTCGGCTGGGAATTCATTCCACAGCCGCAGCGTTGTACGTACAAATTATATTTGGTTTCTAATATAGAGTAAAGGCAGATGTGCCCTTTGCTATCGTCATTTGTACAACTTCAAACTGTCCCAAATTTAGGTGATCCATCAAAGTTATAGCGTTATTTATCTAGCAGTACATTAGTCATTTTCAGTCATGTAGTTTCTATTACAGATATTCAAGTTGCGGAAACTTTTCAGATAATTGGAAATGTTCTCGGAATTTTAGAAAACTTTCTGATTAGTTGCATCCTTATGCAATCTATAGGCTAATTTCTGGGTCATAATCCGGAACAACTTTTTCTGACTCGGTAAGTGACCAACAGTACAACATCAAACTTAATCACTCTAACCGCCACATGGTACGCCGGCCGCCCACAAAACTTCGAGCGCAGCATTTATGATGGCAGTAAGAGTGTTAATTGTTCTTATTTTTTAAGCAAAATGTTAAATGCTCCGAGGAGTTGTTCGGATTAATCCATGCCGCCTCTTTCCGCCATCGTCCTACGCGACAGCATTACCATCATCAGCACTTAGATGATTGGCAGTCCACAACTGTGCGTTTCTCCAGAAACTTCCTACCTCGCACAACAAAACTGTGGAATAAACTGTCGTCTGCGGTATTTCCGGACCGATACGACCTTCAAGAAAAGAGCGTATTCCCATCTTAAAGGCCGGCAACGCGCTTGTGACCCCTCTGGTGTTGCGGGCGTCCATGGGCGGCGGTAATTGCTTACCATCAGGCGATTCGTCTGCCCGTTTGCCTCCTATTTCACAAAAAAAAAAGTAAATCATATTCAACAACATATTAGTTACCTACGTACACTTATATACACTTACCGACAGAGATGCACTTTACTACTCTTTAATCAATTTTGACGTCTAAAAAGCCAATGACAATGCATCCTAATCATTTACGACATAACATTCAGAATATGTATAATAATCGTGACTAAAATACAAAATACTTAGTCGTGAGTTTTACTATTTTACTCTTACATACACATATTTTAATGTATGTAACTATTATAATTTACTATAGTCACGATAATTAATAATAAATTAGTCATAAACTCTCACAAATAATTGTTTATTTTTCGCTCAGTGTTAAAACATGGATATGGCAGTGCAAAAAATTCAAGGTAAAGACTTGATTATAATTAATACTTCCGGTTATCCGGAAGTAATAAATTTAAATGGCTTAACATTGAAATAATATTACGACTTTTAATGTTTTCGCTTAATACTACGTGAATTCCCGCTAAGTTTTTCTCATAAACTTCAGCTCATTTGTGGTGCGCGTGCCGCGGCCGCTGCAGGCAGGGCTTGTAACCGGTATTATGCTCCATACTAAAATACCGGTTTTTTTTTTCGTTCTTTCGTTTAATCGAAAAATCTTTCAGCATAAAGTCATAACCTAAAAACAATACGAGTTTCTACGTTAAAACCATAAAATATGTAAACATATTGGGCTATTTCGGGGCTTTTTGCGAAAACCGGTTACAAGCCCTGGCTGCAGGACACCATCGCGGGTGGAGACTTCTGTTTCGTGTTTCGGCGATTCCGGGGCAATCTGCCTAATCCTACGCCAGATCAGACGACGCAACGGAGCCACATACTTCGCCAAAATCCAACTAGTATTAAGTTATGTTATATGTTTATCTTGTACTTCGCAGTGCCTTGGTTTTTACTGTAATGCTGTGTAACTGATTTGTATAAATAAAAAAAATACGCGAGTGGAACACTCGGTTGGAACGAAGTTATGTTTTTGACTTTTTTGACTTTTTTTTGAAATTTTTGCCTTTTTATTTGGTCACTTCTCACTTTTCACTTAAATTCACTTCAGTTTATTCTATTTTATTTTATTTTATTTCACATATTTCTCAATCGTATGGCTTTGTGGCGTTTTCGTGACGGTCACGTGACTTTTTTTCGCCTAGCCCCCCATCCGCATCCGCAAACCGTCCGATAAGGTACTTCGTTCCGATAAATAAATAGCGATAAGAAACTAGAGGTGGTTATTTATGGAAAATTGTGTGAGTGGTAATATGGCTTTTAGACCAGAGTAATGCATACTATTTTTCACTTCGTTTGCGAGAAAATAAGATAAAAATACTTATTATTTACGCACAATAACTAAACTAAGGTTAAATTATGGTTTAACTTGATGGTCTTTTAATTTTTTTAACTTCTTTGACATAGATACAAAATATAAACACCGCGAATAAATGCCACAGACGACGGTAATTAGCTCTGTAAACAGTTTAAACACGGTTTAAAGCGCTTCCAAAAAATTACAATCTTTTTAATGATTGTGAAGTAGGAACTAAAATAATTTTAAACAAAAAAGAACCGACTTCACTCAGCATCCACCTTTCCAAAAGCAAATGCTCGAGATGCTGTAAAAAATACTTGTGTGTGCCAATAATAGTTGAAGAGTCCCCTTGATTCCTCCAGGATACCATCATCAGATCCTGACCTGGTTACAATGGGACCAACTATGAAGTATACTCTTTCAAACAAAAAAGAATTTTCCAAATCGGTCCAGCCGTCTTCGAATAATCGGTGAACATACATTAAAAAAAATTGCAAAAATAAACAAAGATCCCGACGAATTGATAACCTCCTCCTTCGAAATCTCGAAGTCGCTTGAAAACACCTCACGTTTTGAGAAATAAATTGCGTTTCCTCATTGGTAAATTTTAACATTGCTGTATTCTGATTGGTTGATATTAAATACAATGTTTTTTTAAGGACTTTAATTATTTACACAATATACGCACCAAAAAAGTATCTAGCGTTCCGATTAACTTCGATATGTGTGTTGTGATTGGTGGATTTAATATGGTGAAGTGTTCCGATTGGTCAATTTAAAATGTTTTGTAAATCATAAATATGTATACATACCTAGAGGCTAAATGTACAACTTTAGTCCGCCTTGGTAAGCATAATATGACACACTTTTTGAGCATGAGAAGTGAAAAAACTATTTAGCTTTAGCCCGCGACTTTTCCAGCCAGCCAGGTAGAAATAGTGAAATTGCCAAACCTCCTTGGGCTCCTTGCGTATCGTCCTGTTTCTTTTAGTACTTTCCTTCTAGAACTTGACTTATGTTTATCTTAATTAATATTAATGGTACAGTTACCGGCAATAGTATCTCCCTACACGAAGGCCGCAAAAATATAGGTGCAATGGGATTCAAAATTGACCTACTCCTCTGTATTATGTATGTAGGTACTTATTAGGTACATTATCGGAAAAACAGGATATTGAACTTTACATTGATAAATGCAAGGACAGCACAGGACAGTTTGTTGACACGCTATTTAAACGAAAGTGATGGAAAGTTTGTGTTACTTTAGTAACCTAGTAAGTCAATCATTTTAAATCCTCCGAGAAGCGGGGCTATTTCAACTGACTGTACCGTCTGTACCGCATTCTACTCCACTAAGCGCCACTTGCCTGCACTAACCTGGGGTTAAACAGTTAAACTGTTAACTCAGTGCCAAATTTACCGGTATCCATGGTAACTCTAGGTTTAACCGGTTAACCCCGGGTTCGTTAAACCCGGAACACGTAATTAGGCCTAAGGCTGCGTTTCCACCAAAGATGGACGAAGATGCGTTGCCAGGAATGTGTTTGTTAAGAATCAAAAGAATCACTTCATTTACCTATCCTCGCACAACGCAGCTCTAGGATTGGCTCTTAACAAACACATTCGTCGCGAGCTCGCAACGCATCCTCGCTCATCTCTGGTGGAAATGCAACCTTAGGCAGTATCTACTAGTGCTATATTTAGACATTTTATACGTTGATAACATACCTAATTGCAGATCATTGATTAAATGAATAAAGTCCACAACATACTACGATATCCGCTACAATTGCCAGCCAGTGTTTATGTTCGTAGCACCGGCGTGGGTGAATCTAGTTCCCCATTTTATATGACCAGCGTATATTGATCTCGAGGTCTATATAACTATCGAGTTCATCGGTATATTATAACTCGAGTCTGGAGAGTTGAGTTTGAAGAAATCGACTTGCTTGAACTACTTCCCGCTTCGAGCAAATCGGGCTTTCGACACATCGGAAGAGAGAAGCCTAAGCGATATCTTACCGTACAAATTTTTCTGCTAACTTTTGCGGGGGGAAGTATGCATACATATGCACTTTTCATACACGTACATACCAAAACCAACTTGTAATGACGGCACAAATACATAGAAAATGACGCACTACACAGACAAATCTTGCACACTTCGATTTATTTTATGTAAGGACGAGTGACAACTCGCTCACTAAGACATTTTCTCCGAAGAATTTTATGACGTTTTGAGTGACGTGCCAGTGTCGACACAGCAATATCGAATTAATATCGATAAGTTAGGTTAATTTAAGGAGAAAGGAACAACGGTAACCAATTGAAACATATTCAAGTATAAAATATAGTATTTAATATCCCAATTAATAAATAATCAACAATAATAAAAGTAGTTTCTCAATTGTTCAGTGCAAGTGTTGCCTATGCAATTAAATAAGAATTTTGAATATATACTCTACTATACTCATCCCTTTTCTAGTGGTGAGAATACCAGCGTAAGAAAGGGTATCATTCTCTCTGTCTATGCTCGAAGTGAGAAAATATCTGGTCAAACTATAATATGAACTCTTACATTTTTAAGCCTTGTCGGTCAGTAATCGGTAATTTCCGTACATTAATTTACCGGTTTGCATTATAAATATTAGACCAAAATCACTTTGGGACCTCATAGCTCCTTGGCTCAGTATAGGATATACAGGTATAAACACCTTCATCATCAATAATTTAAGAACGTGTAGAGACTATGTCCTCATGAAGTCATTAGTTTATCTTTTGACTTCGTTATATAGTACCACAGATGTATGGAAAAGTCTGGATATAACAGCCCCCTATAATCTGCTGAGGCCATTTTTTTTTAATGAATTAAATTCATAAAGAGAGTTACAATATATTAATATTACCTACTTATGTGTGTGTATATATGCAGATACACACACAGCATTTTGTTGGCAGAAAACTTATTTTACTCTCCACTAAAGATGTGTGAGTTAGATGGTTACCAGTGTCGTGAACAACGCGATCCGATTCCGATTTAAACCGGATCGTATCGTGTCGCGAAGGTTTAAGTATATTGAGTCTGGCAATACATTCATTCATCCATTCATTTCTTCCTGTACAATTTTTCGCTATCGGCGCGCCCTTTTGCCCGACAATCGTTCTCGAGTGTAGACTTGTCAATGTTAAAGTGTTATCGTAGAAGAGAAAGGCGATGGCGCGTGGAGTCGGTGACCACACAGCTGGTTTACCAGAAAGCTAAGTGTTTATGGCTTTGTATTTTAATGTTCTCAATGTCTTGATGTGTCGCAATCTTATATGCATATACGTACATCCTAATTATGGTTTCCAATGACTATTCATTAACTTGCCATGAAGGCAAGCGGTGCATTTTACTGCATTGCTTGCTTGTCATGGATAAGTAGCTGCCAAAACTGATGCTGGATTTTGGCCGCGTTATTTATGTCGTGGAATTCGCATCCGAGGCCATCTTACTTAACCTATTGACCGCCTCAGTCGACTGTGGCCGATATCAAAAAGTTGTGCCATGGACGCCAACGACGGCTACAGCCGACAGGCTTTGTAATGCAATAGGGCTTTCGCAAAGTTCAATTTCGCTTGACAAAACGCGATTACGTGGCGTCGGTGGCGCGTCATTTTTATTCAGTGCTTGGCGGTCAAAAGGTTAAGACGCGTGCCTACCTCGATAACCTTGAGCATCCGGCGATTGCGCACCCCCCGGCCCCTCTTCACCGCAGGTATATTTCGCGATTCACCGCTGCGAGTTAAAAGTACGGGCGATATAGTCCAAGCGTCTGTCGCGGTTCGATCTTCTCTGTATGTTACTCGAATGAAACAAAAATATTACGAATAGAATATATAGCGGTAATTTTTATTATATTTAACAATTTCAATTTGTACATGGAATATTAAGTCTATCAAATAAGTGACATGAACATGTAATTTCAGTGTAATGGTAAAAAAAACTACTTAATAAAACTAAAAATTGATAATTTCAGTAGCAGTTGATTTTAATTACGTAACTTATTGATTTATGTATTGATTAATTTACAAATAAGCCTAAAGTTTTCATCAAGTCACTCACAGTAGAGGAAAAACATAATACTTAAAAAAGGTGAATTGAATACTATTGGGATACAAATCACGCATGTTTAGAACTTTAGGTAAAGCAATGTGAATTCTGTTAATAATCATAAAAATGAAACAAAAATGAAACAAAAATGAAACAAAAATGAAACAAAAATGAAACAAAAATGAAACAAAATGAACAAAAATTAAACAAAAATTAAACAAAAATTAAACAAAAATGAAACAAAAATGAAACAAAAATTACAAAAATTAAACAAAAATTAAACAAAAATTAAACAAAAATTAAACAAAAATTAAACAAAAATTAAACAAAAATTAAACAAAAATTAAACAAAAATTAAACAAAAATTAAACAAAAATTAAACAAAAATTAAACAAAAATTAAACAAAAATTAAACAAAAATTAAACAAAAATTAAACAAAAATTAAACAAAAATTAAACAAAAATTAAACAAAAATTAAACAAAAATTAAACAAAAATTAAACAAAAATTTAACAAAAATTAAACAAAAATTAAACAAAAATTAAACAAAAATTAAACAAAAATTAAACAAAAATTATACAAAAATCAAACATAAATTAAACAAAAATTAAACAAAAATTAAACAAAAATTAAACAAAAATTAAACAAAAATTAAACAAAAATTAAACAAAAATTAAACAAAAATTAAACAAAAATTAAACAAAAATTAAACAAAAATGAAACAAAAATGAAACAAAAATGAAACAAAAATGAAACAAAAATGAAACAAAAATGAAATAAAAATGCAACGAAAATTGAACAAAAATTTAATTAAAATGAAATAAAATAAAAAATACGTGAGTGTCGTGGAACACTCGGTTGGAACGAAGTAATATTATTTAATTTTATTTAACTTGACTTTTATGACTGTTGACTTTTTTTACTTTTTTTTACCATTTTGACTTTTTTTACTTTTTTGACTTTTTTGACTTTTTGACTTTGAGTTTCTAATTCGTTGACTTTTTTTATTTTTTTAACTTTTTGACTTCTTTTGACTTTTCACTTCACTTTATTCTAATCTATTTTATTTTATTTCACATGTGCATGGCTTTGTGTCGCGTTTTCATGACGGTCACGTGACTTTTTTTGCCTAGCCCCCCATCCGCGAACCGTCCGATAAGGAACTTCGTTCCAAAATGAAATAAAAATAAAACGGAAGACCGTCCGTCCGTATGTCACATCCATTTTACTCGGAAATAAAACTTTACTAAAGCATGAACTTTTGGTATTAGTTTCTTCTTATTTCATCAAAGGTACAGAACCCAAGAATTATTCATATTTTATATAAAAAGTGTAAAATTATTTTCATACCTCGTTAATCGTATAAAAATGAGCCCACAAGCGGTACCCTTTAATTAACTGTAATTTATTTTCAATACCAATAAAAAAAACAATCTTAAAAAAATATTTGATTTATTATTATTATTATTTTGATTATACGTCGATCGAGTTCATTCACAACCTCCCGTAAATGTATGTCACGGCATTAAATGTGCTAGACCGCTATAATTGTAGGTACTTGGCGCATCGTTCGTTATCTACAAGGTAAGCATAGGCTCCAAACAAAAAGTAACAGCGGTCTCTCGTACTATTATAAGGTCGCGTTGTGTACGCGATCTTGGCAACGCAGCGCACAGCCTCCCTCTTCGAACGCTAGAGTTACACTGAGGCTCGCGGCTCGCGCATGGTTTTACTGCACCAAATCGCCCTAAAAAGGGTTTTTGTTAAACGAAATCTTTAAATTAAACAAAAACAAACAATAATTTTGAAGATAAATATGTTGCCAATATTATGTCGAAAGAACCGTGAAAATATCTTTTGTAGTTTAGGAGCAGAAGCGACTTTTATGTTGAAAACGTCCTAATTTAAATATTTTATTTTGCCATGATAATTACTTTTTTTCAAATATTTCAAACAATAATTATATTAATAACAAATCATTAGTTACTACATATTTTTTTCAGAATTTTTGATTGGATAGATTACGAGCCTTAGGCCGTTAAAAGTAACCATTTTACGTAATTTCAGGTAGGCACGCGCCTTAAGGCAGCAAGAGTTCACCTTCTAGAGGTGCACGACTGTTGCTACTGTTGCTTCCCGCTCAGAGCTTTGAGCTGTGCGGGGGAGATCATTGGTGAGCGTCGGGTACTTTAGGAGTGCGGTGGCTATGGCTGCGGGTGCTCCGAACTGAAGCTCAGGAGCCTCCTGAGTAATAGAGGTGTGGTGGCTGCGGTTGCTGTGTCTACTTGTGCTCGGTGCCCACCGTGCTAGGAGGTACAGTGACTTCAGACGCTACGACTTCGCACTGGAGCGCAGGACCGGGGGTCTGTTTTTTCTGTGCATAGAGATGCGGTGGCGACGGCTGCCGGGTATCTCGAACTGGAGCGCCGGACCCCCCGGTGCAAGGTACCTTCCTGACCTTATAAGATGAGCTCACCTAAACCAATAGTAAGTAATGGAAACTTGTTGTTGTTGGTCCACAAGGACATCATGAACCATTCCTCAAGGAATTGTGATCCCCGTAAAATGTGTTGCTGGTCCACAAGGACATATGCACAGGTGCAATGGTTCTGAACATAGCATCGGGGCATAAAATATTTGGAAGACGCTTGTTGTATATGACTGACTAACGTACCCATTACATCTGACGATTCATATCACTTCTTCCATACTTACCTTAGATGGGGAATACGAGGCATTCAGCGCAGCAGATAGAAGTGACCACGACATTCGAAAGTTAGGTAAGGAACAATCAATATTACCTAACACAACTAATAATAGCTATACTATCGTCGCGTCCTCCTTGACTTAATTTTGTTGTCGTGGTCATATACTTATGTATTTGACGTACCTAGTTGGTTAACTATAGTATAGTTTACATATAGAGAGCGTCGCGATGACAACCAGGATGGACATGTTTTTTTTTCTTTTAATTGTTTGCGAGAGCGTGTATAAATACAGACGGATTGGACATGATTTTTGTGGCTTCAGTAAATCGTAGGGGGCTGCGATATCTAACTATTATTCCTATATGAGTGTATAGGACATTATTCTTGTTACGTCACTCCGGGAGGCACAGCGGCATATCTCACTTCACACCCAGGAAAGACGCGAAATTGTGTACACACCACGGGCGGTAGTAAAAAAGGCCTCAAATCGCTTGTTTATGGCCCACATCTTCGGTTCGGGTTACAAGTGCTCGTGATCTGAGTCCCGCAATGATACGGAGAGCCACACATCAGATTTCTCAACGGGCGGCTTTGTGTCTTCAACAACGTGGAGGCCATTTTGAAAACTCGATGTATTTTATTAAAATTTTCAATTTTTGATTTATGTTACAATGTCTTGTGTTTTAATAAACCAAAAAAAACTTTCCACTTTCAAACCCTCGGTAGCATTTACATACAGTAACTGTCAGATCACGGTCTCTACCTGCGCCTTTGTTGCACGCGCCCATTGCGCACTTGGTAAGGCCATTGTTTGACCGTTGATAACAAATGTTTTATCTAAATCATAAACGTGGTAATTTTACTGTTTGAAAGCTAATACGGTGTAGAATAACGTGAATTAATAAAAATGTTAGATAAATGGGACATTTTATTGAGATAACTTACATTTTCTAAAAAAAAGTAGGAAAAATTAACAAAATTTCCCTAAAAATCTTGTAATAATAAATTGAGGGTGAATTTTTTTTTTAGAATTATTATCTTAGGTCCTTAGCCTGTTATACTTGACCATTATTGTTTTTGTTTCGTGTCGATAGGCCATGTAGTTTAAGAGCAGTTACGTTTTATTTACATGTAGTATGGAATTGCGAAAAAAAAACTTTAAAAAATCATAAAAAAATAATAAGAGCAAAAAAAAATTTTTACCTTTTTTTCGTCGATAAAATTTGTCGTTGTTTCTCGGATTTTTCGATGTGCACATTATAAAGACTCACATTGTATAATATGAATGATATTAATGACTTAGTAGCACTTAAAAAAATTTAAACTTGTATTCATTTATTGTTATAACCGAATATGTCTCTATATTTTAAAAATAAATTACAACTCTTTAAAAAACTAAAACTCTATATTAAACTTAAAACTATCTCGAAACTAAATACTATTATAGAAAGAAAACCCCGTCTAATAGGTCGCCTTGCGGCATGGTCCCCATCACACTGGCGGCGTTACCTCTCTGAACTGCGATAGAAATTCGTTGCGAGAGGTAACTGCCAGCACGACGGTCTCCCGAGGTGTCAATCAACTTCGGCGACAGGGCCCCCATAAACTTCTTCATGTCGGCTGACCAGGGGCCCAAAGTTTCTATCGCAAGCGCCGCAAACTCATAGTCTTTAAGTAAAGACGAGTATTTGCGGCGCTTGAGAAACTGAGCCTGATCAGCCGCAGCGCCGGCCTGCGAGCGGGTTGCCTGGATATGAGACTGGGCGAACGTATCGACACAAGTAGCGTCCCATATCAAGGCTCTACCTAGCCTCCACGGCACCAACGTAGCTCCGTCGGGGCGCTTGCCGTCATCTCTTGCCAAACCAGTAGGCTCTAGGATGGCTGGTATTGAGGCAGTGGCAAGCGAGCGACGGATCAAATCGTTGATAGTGCCGTGACGGTATAGCCGGCCAGCGCTTTTGATGCATGAAAGACCGTGTCGCCCAAGCTGATCGACGCTCTTTCCACAGATGCAGGTGTGGGGGACGCAAATTCTGGACCCAAGCCTCAAGCATATTGCTATCCTTAAACAGCTTGGATCCAGAACGGTGCCTATTTGACGTGATGGGAGTGCATGCAGCCAGTGACCTGCTTCTGGAACTGATACCGCCAGAAGGCGGGCACGTTCCGAGTCGTCCTGACTATTATCGATGAGTGATGCGTGAACTGTCTTGAGGCGAGGGGCATCCCACGCTTTTTGAACATGTCGGGTGGCCGGGATATCCGATCCAGGGCACGAGCCGCACCACGCTTCCCTCGCCTCCCTTAGAGTCGCCACCTCATCGTCGACTATCTGAGTATGGTTTAGAATGATGCCGACAAGAGATAGCGAGCAATAAGCAGAGGACAGGAAAGCAGGCAGGGCTACGCTAGCCGAGGTTCGAATACCCAGCCCCCCGAACCTTATAGGGAGAACCGCTTGGGACCAGGTTCTGAAGTCAAAATTAATATTTAGAATTTTTGACAGTGTTGTCTGAAGGGAGGTATCAATGGATGATAAAATGGTCGAAAATTTCCAAATTGGGCAGCTCCGTAATAGATACATAAATTTAGGAGTAAATAGACAAAAACGTATAATAAAAACCGGCCAAGAGCGTGTCGGGCCACGCTCAGTGTAGGGTTCCGTAGTTTTCCGTCCGTCACAGTAAGTGTCCCCACTTAAGAGTTAATAACACCGCCATGTAGGATATGATACGAGAGTTCCACGTACAGCGACATCTATCGGCAAATTAAGTAAACTATTGCGCGCGAGCTTAAAGTATGGAAGATGATTTTTATGGAACAATTCTTTATTGCGTGAACCGATTTTCACCGTTTTTACTTTATTTGAAAGCACGTCATTGCATTGTAATTTTGTAGAAATTACAGGTACAATAAACACCTGCTTATACGGTTAAATTACAAACTTAGTTCAGAAATTATTTTGTAATTTTTTTTCAAAAACTATTCATCCTATCAAGTTCAAAATAATTTTCCTAGAAAGTTTTTATAAAGTTCTACTTTTGAGATTTTTTTCATATTTTTAAAACTTATGGTTCAAAAGTTAGAGGGGGGGGGACGCATATTTTTTTACTTCTGGAGCGATTATTTCCGAAAATATTTACATTATCGAAAAATGATTTTAGTAAACCCCTATTCGTTTTTAAATACCTATCTAACAATATATCACACGTTAGGGTTAAAATGAAAAAAAAAATCACTCCCCACTTTACGTATAGGGGAGGTACCCTAATAAAAAAAAAATTTCCACTTTTTATTTTACCACTTTGTCGGCGTGATTGATATACATATTAGTACCAAATTTCAGCTTTCTAGTGCTAACGGTCACTGAGATTATCCGCGGACGGACGGACGGACGGACGGACGGGCAGACATGGCGAAACTATAAGGGTTCCTAGTTGACTACGGAACCCTAAAAAAAGGGCCATATGAGGATTGATTTGATAAAGAAGGTCGGATGTATTGTTGAATAAGTTTAATTTACAGTTGATCACAGGGTTAATAGATTCTTCGAAAATGGGTGAGCCTAAAAGAGTGAGGGATGAATTTGAAAGTACGGAAACGTCGGGCAGTATGGTGTTAAAATTTGTAAGTATGTCAGTTTTTTTATCTTGTGAAATGTGATTTGGAATAAAAATTTCACATTTTGAAAAGTTTAAAAGAAGGCCGATTTCCGAAAATTTTTGGATGACTGTCTGCAAATCCTGCAAAACAGTAGATGCATCACCTCCCAGTGAACCATCGTCTAAATACCATAAATTAAATTTTGAATTTAGAGACGAGATTATTGGCTGAATTGCTAAACTAAAAATTGCCGGACCAAGCGGATCTCCCTGTTGGCAGCCCACGCACGACGAAATGATTTTATCCCGAAAAACTAATTTTGATGGCGCTCCGTAGCACTGCCATAAGTAGCTGTAGAGATCCGGCAGCTCTTTTTTGGCCTCGGCTAACAGAGCGCCGCGATCCACCGAATTGAATGCGTTTTTTACATCGATCTTTACAAAAACTTCATAGTCTGGACGACTCAGGAAGGTGCGCGCAGCATGTACTGCGGCCTCACAGCCGCCTTTGACACCAAACCCCAACTGTCGGGGCTTGAAACCTTTAGAAAGCCTCTCGCTGAATTGACGGCAACAGAGTTTAGACGCAAGGCGTCTAAGAGTGCAGCCCACGGCAATTGGACGAATTCCACCGTCTTTCTTTGCTAAAGCAATGAGATTGGCGCCATACAGGACCGGAACAATCTCAGCGTTCACTTGTCCTGACAGCATTAAGTTAATCAAGCTTGTCAGTTGCTTTAGCAAAGTAGCCTTCTGCTCACCTAAAGACGTGGAGGTGAGGTCCTTAAGATGCTGGGGAGAGAGTCCGTCCAGCCCACCAGCGGACCCGTTGGGGAAGGATGTTATGGCTAGCTGGACTGCATCCTCGGACACCACAACTCTAGGTTCATCAGGAGTGGGGGGATCTGGTAATACAGAGGAGGCTGAAGGAACAGGGTGTTTTTCTCTCAAAGCGGCGTGGGTCTCAGCGGAGTATGCAGCAAGATCGTCACGGGAAAATAAAAGCCTGGCAGCACCACTAACATCCCCTTCGGAAAGCTTACTTTCTATTGTTCTTATTTTAGAATTTAAAGTATTTTTTGGCTTATTTGTAATGGTATGTTGATGATTTCGAGGAAAGATTGATAAATTATGTGCTTGAAGCGTATTTTGTTTAATTTGTGACGTAAGCGAGGCTTTATTAGATTTGTCTGCGTGTAAGACTTTGTAGGGGAATGTGAGTAAGCTCTCCCATGCTTGAGGGGTATTTTCCATGACGACCCTTGACACGCACTCCGAGAGGCAGGAAGCGACAGATGTGCGCGCACCGCGAGGTATTCTTTTTATAATATGATGATTTGCCTTTAACAGCCCTAGCCTTTCTGCAAGTGTTGCTGTAGGGCTCGCGGGAGCTGCTGTATCGTCCACGACAGATGGTAATGGCTGGGAAGCGCTGGGCGGTGGGGGGTCAATAACCATACGAACGCCATGGCGGCGAGCGGTATGGATAGCGAGTCTCCTCTGTCCTTTGTATTGTTTGTTGTCGCCGCAAGTTAGACAATACAGCACCTCCGCCGGGTTTACATTGGGCTGAGAAGGCATAAAATACTTAATATAAATGCTAGATTAGTTAAATTAATGTAGACAAATAGGTATAAGAAGTAAGAAAATTAAAGTACCTAACAAGAACAACGACTACATAGGGATAAAAAAGAAAAATATAGACTAAGATATTGAAGTAGCATAAATTCACCACGCACTAGAAGACACTTGGGGCAGGAAGCTTATGTGAACACAGAGAAGAACACGGATGCAGTAAATGAACTTATGTAAAAACATTATATGAGCACTGCACTACGTTTTTCATTATTAGATGGCACAATTTCTTGATAAAATAACAAATATTACGCCTTTTGTATTTTGACAACTGTCAAAACAGTCCTTTACGCCAGGTGTAAGTAGGCCGGGGCTCCGCTCTCTGTCGCAGAGCGGCGTAGGCTGCGAGTTGTCTATTGTGAATAAAAATTAATACTCATAGGTCGGGAGTCTGATAAATAAAATTTACATAATTTATAAAGTAAGAGGAAAACAAATTTCCTTGTTTCCTGCGTTCCTATTGTTATAATGTTTTATTAACGAAATATACCTTTCACACAAAACCATAATAACAATTTGTCTAACATATAGACCAAAGAGGTTTTAGCATGTATGTGCTCACGCTATCGACACATGTTATTATTACTTATTATGTAGAGGTAACATCACTATCGGCAACGATAAGTCGGATTTGTCGCTCGACCGATCCGAAATTTGTATCGGACACGGGAAATCTATGTTGGTAAACAAATCCAACAATTATATGAAACTAAAATATAAGAATTTGGTATTTAAATGTAATTAAACGTAATAATATGTGAAAAAAATACTTACAAGTGAAATGTAACACCATCTTTTAGTAAATTTGATGTCGCCGAGCTCTACTTACAACAAAATACCGAGCAATTAGGCATTTTTCTGTAGCAGCTTTACCTCGCGCGACTGGACTCGATCTAGTTAGAAATCCGATCGCAATTAGTTTTATTACACGTGTGAGCCCATTTGGGCTTGTACTATGAAATACTATTATCTCTTCCGTGTCACCGGCAATAGTATCTTCCTACACGAAGGCCGCAAAAATATGTGACACGCTCTTATGGCCCTACAAATAAGAGCGTGTCACTTATTTTTGCGGCCTTCATGTAGGAAGATAGTATTGCCGGTGACTGTACTTCGGCAGAGGGGAAACGGCGCGAATGCCGACTCCCTTCCCTGTGTTGCTCTATGGCCGATTTCGTTGCATTGCACCTAGACGGCAACGTATCGAAATTGCCGGCGATTTTTGCGTCGAAATTGCGCTGAGTGTAGACCTCTTTAGGCATGACATCTCCTGTTATTAATGAGTAAAACTTCTCTCCTCAGCATGTTCCTCAGCCAGAGAGTTCTAAACCAGGAGAGGCCCTGAGTATCATTTCCCCTCTGTCAAAAGTATTGGCGGAAAATCTAGTACATCTATAAAAACTATTTCAATAATCGATGTCACGCATTTTCGTCATCGCTGTCAATGGATAACAAGCTCCGTGAAAATGTCCTTATGCGCTGTTTTTGGATGTTAAAAAATGTTATATTTCATCTAGTTTACAAAAAGATGAAATACCATTTCAGATGTAAGTACAGTTTTACTTTATTTATCATTACTTTCGTAATAAAAGATTTAACCTAAATCGAAAATCAAGCTTCGTTTACAGAATCGATTCAAAGACAATCGTTTTCTTTCTGACGGGCAGTAACTATTTGACGTTTGACACTTCTCCATATTTAACGCGCTTAAGAATTGTTGTCTTCTATATTTTGTTTGAAAATACAATCAAAAATCATACTTGGCTTTTTTGTTTGACATTTCCAAAGACTGCATCCAATAATGAACCATATGTTAACATTTGTACAGTCGACTATCTATTGCTCCATTTAGTGTTATGAAGTATAAAAAGAACATGTCAAATATGTTTGGTGTTTTCAAGTCAAAGGTACATCTTTGTCGGTTGTCAATAAAGCGTTGCTGCCATAAAAATTCATTTAGAAATAAACTGTATTAATAACCGACAATGATGTACCTTTGACTTGAAAACTTCACATGCGTGCTACCTCGCCCTCCTCAGATTTTGGCAGACTTTTTTGTTTGGAAAGATGAGGCGAAGCGTACTCCATTTATAGAGCTTTATGTCCTCAGCCCTATAACCAAGTGAATCTCTCGACTTGTAGCTCCATCTGTTGTGGATTAGCATGTAAGACGTTGTAACTCAGCCGAGCAACAATGAGGACTATTGCGTATGAAGTTTCCGCAAGAGGCGCCGGAGTTTCCGCTAGAGGAGTAGACGGATGTCGCCGAAACGTCAAATGCCATAGTTATTAAAGCCTGACCAGAAATATATGATCATGCGCCATGTTGCGGAATTTCATTGGAACTAATTTCTTGCACTGGCAATAGTTTTAATGACAGAATGATATGCATGTGTGAGGGCAAGTGATAGGCAGTCACTTTTGACAGTGTCATTGTTGCAGTTTATTTGAATAATTAGTAAAGTGTTGAATATTAAATAATAAAAATAAACGAACAAAAAATACCAAAATTATTTATAGTCAAGAGCGAAACATTGTAAATAGTGTATGTAATAAACAGCTGTAAATAATACGCTCGGGAAATGAAACTATTTCGCAGTGAAACATTTTCAAATTAATATCAGAGCTGACATGTAAACAAATCAAGATGTCACCATACCATAGAGCTATGATTATGTGGCAGGGAAATGATTAAATCGGAGATTTGAACAAATCTCTAAGGGATATGATCAAATTACGCAGGATGTTAAAATGGAGTCTCCATATCATCATTTCCCTAGAAAAATTCAGTAATTTCACCAAATCACTGATTCTGTTTAGTGGGAAGACAAAATCGGCCAAAAAACGTGACACGCTTTTTCATTTCACTAGATTTGTTTAGGAATTTGACAAAATCCCTAACCGCTACAGTAAGTTGATAAAACGAACTCAAAAAGTCGACTAGTTTTATCATTCCGCTAAACAAGTTTAGTAAAATGATAAAGTCTCAACTGGTAGATGGTATATGGTGATTTGATTAAATCTCTGAACTGGTATAGTGAAATGACGAAAGGAAGTACCGAATACAATATTTTACTTTACAGTTAAGCGATTTTATCAAACCTCTGACTAGATAAAGTGAAACAGATATTAAATCAAAGATTTTAACAAATCTCTAAGGGATATGATCAAATCACGCAGGATGTTAAAATGGAAAATCATCATTTCCCTAGAAAAATCTGTCATTTCACCAAATCACTAACTCTGTTCAGTGGAAAGACAAAATCGGCCGGTGCAGTATTTGTGAACATCCAGTGCATGCAACATGTGGTAGTACTGTTGGAGAGGAAGGTCAAGGCTTACTTGTTAAATGCCAATTTTGTCAAAAAGAAAGCAATATTAGAGCTGAGAGGGAAAATGCAGCAAAATTTTTGAACATATACTAAAGAAAGATTGAAGATATTATAGACTAGATTACGTGAAATTGTTACATAAAATGTCAAAAGTAGGTATCAAAGTTGTTTATGCCATCAAAAACAAAACTTGTAAAAAAACAAGTCTCGTAACTCAGTTCTTCTACCGTAAAAAAGTTGTGAGATCCATGTAATACCAAGTCGGTTGATTTATTCAGTCCCTACTTAAGGGACTTTCTGTCTTAAGTTATTACGTAATTAGCTAATCTAAGAACATCTTATAGTGACTGTAAGCATGCACTGGATTTTCACAAATAACGCACCTTCCAATTATGTCTTTCCACTAAACAGAGTCAGTGATTTGGTGAAATGACTATTTTTTTCTAGGGAAATGATGATATGGATTGGATTCTCCATTTCAACATCCTGCGTGATTTGATCATATCCCTTAGAGATTTGTTAAAATCTCTGTTTTAATATCTGTTTCACTTTATCTAGTCAGAGATTTGATCGAATCGCTTTACTGTAAAATGTTGTATTCGGTACTTGCTTTCGTCATTTCACTAAATCAGTTAAGAGATTTAATCAAATCACCATATACCATCTTCCAGTTGAGATTTTATTATTTCACTAAACTCGTTTAGCAAAATGATACAACTAGCTGACTTATTGAGTTCGTTTCGTCAACTTACTGTCGTAGTTAGGGATTTTGTCAATTTCCTAAACAAATCTAGTGAAATGAAAAAGCGTATCGCGCTTATTGGCCGATTTTGTCTTTCCACTAAACAGAGTCAGTGATTTGGTGAAAAGACTGATTGTTTCTAGGGAAATGATGATATGGAGTCTCCATTTTAACATGCTGCGTAATTTGATCATATCCCTTAGAGATTTGTTCAAATCTCTGTTTTAATCATTTCCCTGCGACAATTATACTGAACTGTTGCCATATAAATGAGAAAAATAGCGCCCTCTTGACAATAATCATGTATTTCTAGTCAGGCTTTAAGTGGGATTCGCGTAATTATTTCTAATTTTAGAATGTTGTGAACGTTTTGCAATACCTGATATCAATTACGGAAAATATGAGTAACGAATCATCGAATGTGAATGCTTTAAAGGCGAAGCTATGAAAATTTTCCGTTTTCCTTTTTTGCAAATAAAACGTAACTACGCATAGCCGCGGCGTGATTAAATATTATTTTCACCTCAGCAGCTCGAACAGGGGTCCTTTGGTGCTCAATAACAGTGAGCAAAATTCAATTTTGCTGCAAGCGTGAGACAAAATGACCTTGAGATGTCCTCAGTAAAAAGGCAGAGAAGGTAATATTTTCAAAGTTCATATTCTCGCTTTTCTTTTTTATTTGAATACCAGACCCCCGATACACACCAAAATAGCTTGCAAACCTAATCAAAAGATTTGGCGCAGGCACTAGTTTTTAGTAAATGTGCTATTTTTAATAAGTGGCGAAATTGGATCGGAAGTCAGTAAAAGAGGCGAGAATTGAGTGGGCGTCAGTAAAAGTAGAGCGGAAGACAAGCGGAACTGGGTGGAAGTGGAGCGGAACTGGCGGAATTGGAGTGGAACTGGAGCGAGATTCAGTAAAAGTTGCGGGAATTGAGTGGAAGTAAGTGGAAGTAGAGTGGAAGTGAAGCGGAACTGGTCGGAAGTGGAGGAAAACTGGCGGAAATGGAGCGGAACTGGAGTGGGAGTCACTAAAAGTGGCGGAAATAGACTGGAAGTCAGTGGAAGTGTAGCGGAAGTGCGTGGAAGTTGAGCGGAATTGCGGAATAGTAGCGGAACTTGAGCGGAACTCATTAAAAGTGGCGGGAATTGAGTGGAAGTCATTGGAAGTAAAGCGGTGTACTAGGTGGAGGTAGAGCGGAACTGGCGGAAATGGAGCGGAACTGGAGCGGAACTTGAGCGGAACTCATTAAAAGTTGCGGGAATTGAGTGGAAGTTATTGGAAGTAAAGCGGTACTAGGTGGAGGTGGAGCGGGACTGGCGGAACTCGAGCGGAACTTAAGCGGAACTCATTCAAAGTGGCGGGGATTATGTGGAAGTCAGTGGAAGGGGAGCGGAGCTGGGTGAAAGTGGAACGGAACTGGCAGAAATGAAGCGGAACTTGAGCGGAACTCATTAAAAGTGGCGGGAATTGAGTGGAAGTCATTCGAAATAAAGCGGTGAACTAGGTGGAGGTGAAGCGGAACTGGCGGAACTGAAGCGGAACTTGAGCGGAACTCTTTAAAAAGTGGCCGGGATTGTCTGGAAGTTAGTGGAAGTGGAGCGGATCTGGGCGGAGGTGCAGCGGAACTGGCGGAACTGAAGCGGAACTTGAGCGGAACTCATTAAAAGTGGCGGGGATTGTGTGGAAGTTAGTGGAAGTGGAGCGGAGCTGGGTGGAGGTGGAGCGGAACTGGCGGAACTCGAGCGGACCTTAAGCGGAAGTCATTCAAAGTGGCGGGGATTGTGTGGAAGTCAGTGGAAGGGGAGCGGAGCTGGGTGAAAGTGGAAGGGAACTGGCGGAATTGAAGCGGAACTTGAGCGGAACTCATTAAAAGTGGCGGGAATTGAGTGGAAGTCATTGGAAGTAAAGCGGTGAACTAGGTGGAGGTGAAGCGGAACTGGCGGAACTGAAGCGGAACTTGAGCCGAACTCATTAAAAATGGCGGGGATTGTGTGGAAGTTAGTGGAAGTGGAGCGGAGCTGGGTGGAGGTGAAGCGGAAGTGGCGGAACTGTAGCGGAACTTGAGCGGAACTCATTAAAAGTGGCGGGGATTGTGTGGGAGTCAGTGAAAGGGGAGCGGAGCTTGGTGAAAGTGGAACGGTACTGGCGGAATTGAAGCGGAACTTGAGTGGAACTCATTTAAAGTGGCGAGAATTGATTGGAAGTCAGTGAAAGTGTAGCGCAACTGGATAGAAGTGGAGCGGAACTGGCGGAATAGAAGCGGAACTTGAGCGGAACTCATTAAAACTGGCGGGAATTGAGTGGAAGTCATTGGAAGTAAAGCGGTACTAGGTGGAGGTGGAGCGGAACTGGCGGAAGTGGAGCGGAAGTGATTAGAAGTGTGGTAGGAGTGGCGGAAATTGAGCGGAAGTGAAGTGGGATTGATCGGGATGGAGTGGAAGTCAGTGGGAATGAAAAATTATTTAAATTTTCTGTTATGTTCTCACTGCTGAGGTGCAAAGTTGTATGAGCAACATGAGACCAAAGTTATTTGCACCTCGTGCCTTTGAGTCACTCACTACGCTCAAGATTCTAACCTAGAATCACTCGCTACGCTCGTGATTCTATTATAGAATCTTTCGCTTGCTCGGGACTCAAAATTAACACTCGAAGCAAAAACTAACTTTGCTCTCTTGTTGCACAAATATCTATTAAACGTACACACATTGTAATCCAACCATTGGGGAATCATCTCCATACATTGCCTTACAAAAGGTGGAGTAGAAAATATTTTAATGGTTATTGGTAGGCTATAGGGTGGTAATTAAAATACTAGATTTGAGACCTTGAGGGGGGGGGGGCGCGGCCGCCATCTTGGTTTAAAGGTGCCAAAAGTCCGTTTTTGAACCTTGGCGCTTAAACGGTTATCAGTATGCCTAAAATTTCTATGGAACGTATGAAGAAGATAAAATTGTCTACAATATTTCCATATACAATACATCTGTAAGTTTTACAGATATAAAGATACAGGGGGTGAAAAAGTGTATATTTTCTTATATCATAAGAATTGTATTTATTAGCTTCAAAGTTTTGTGCTTCGAGGTAAGGAAATGAAGTCTCTACCACAGTTTTGTCATATTCTAATGATTCTTTTAAAAGATATTCAAAAGTTTAATTCACCCCTGGAGCGCTTATAGAGTGGGTGAAAGTAGTAAGTCTCACACACAAAATCAATGTTCTATTACTCATCATAAAATACTACTAGGCGTTGTCAAGTATAGCAATCGATCAATTAGGGTATAATTAATTAAGATTTGACAAAAAACATATACGCTTTCATAGAAAAAAAATTTTTTTTAAGAAAGTGCTTGAATATATATTTTTTTTAAACTTCATATAACTGTCAACTTGTTATTAAAATATCGTATAGGCTTTAGCATTTTTTACATAATGCCTGAACAGCTCTCTTTATGACAAAAATGTCTACGAAAATTATAAAGACTCTATTTTTTTTTGTATTTGTATTTATTCTGTACGTCTTAGAAGATACAAAGTTACAGGAAGGAAAAAATTACTCATACTCATTGTCTTTATACTTCTCGTAGACATTTTTGTCATAAAGTCAACTATTCAAGCATTATGTAAAAAATGCTAAAGCCTATACGATATTTTAATAATAACTTGACAGTTATATGAAGTTTAAAAAAATAAAAATATTTTCAAGCACTTTCTTTGAAAATTTTTTTTTTGTATGAAAGCATATATGTCTTTTGTCAAATCTTAATTAATTATACCCTAATTGATCCATAGCTATACCTGACAACGCCTAGTAGCTTTTTATGATGAGTAATAGAACACTGATTTTGTGTGTGTGACTTACTACTTTCACCCCCTCTATAAGCGCTCTAGGGGTGAATTCAACTTTTGAATATATTTTAAAAGAATCATTAGAAGATGACAAAACTATGGTAGAGACTTCATTTCCTTATCTCGAAGCACAAAACTTTGAAGTTACTAAATAAAATTCTTATGATAAAGAAAATATACACTTTTTCACCCCCTGTATCTTTATATCTGTAAGACTTACAGATATATTGTGTATGGAAATATTGTAGACAATTTTATGTTCTTCATACGTTGCATAGACATTTTAGGCATACTGATAACCGTTTAAGCGCCAAGGTTTAAACATTTTCTACTCCACCTTTTGTAAGGCAAATGCTCCAATTATTGCGCTATTGGCGCTAACTTGAGTAACAAAACAGTAGCCCTCATTTCGGGGGTAAGCGATTTTGAAGTGATGAAGAAATGAACGCGACTGTACAGGAGCATTTTAATAACTTTTTTGGTCTGAATACATGAATCATCAGTCGCCGTACATGAATTATTTTAATTTTTTAATAAATGTATTGAATTAGAGTGAGATTTTATTGACAAATAAAAATATGTAGGTACCTAGTAAAAATTTTCTCAATCGTTTTTTTCTATCTTAGGCCTAGAACTTTTCAGTCGCCGCCCATTGAGGCTGTTTTCGGCTTCCGCAGTCACCCATTCAGTTGTTGTTGATGTTACAGAAGTTGTTTTTTCAGTCTTAGTTATTTTTGATTTCTCTTTAGTAGTCTTTTCAATAGTGGTTGCTTCTTTACTGGTTATTTTTAGACTGGTTTTAGGTGTTTCTGGTGTAGTTGGTCCTGTAGTAGTCATCGCTTTAGTAGTATCTGTATTTAGAGTTGCTATAGTGATTACGGGTTTACTTGGTCCCTTAGTAGCCACGGCTTTAGTAGTTGATATTGTTTTAGCGCTTTCTTCTTCATCGACGCGTTTTCTTGTTGTCCTCATTATGGTCTGTGGTCTCTTGTTTATTCGTTGATTCAGAATTTGTTGAAAGATACTCAGAGGCACCCAGTGGCTTGGGAAGTTGGCTTCTACAGGGTTTGATATGAATATTAATGGATCGTTGTTTTCGGCTGGCTGTAGCGGGAAAGCGTCCGTGTTTGAGATCCACAAGAAGACAATCACGATAATTGTGAACACTGAAATCAAAACTCATAATAACTGACTGATTACCCCTCTCTTCAATATACATTACGCATGATTTTCGTGAACCTTCATTTTTATTTATTGAAGGATGATTCACGCTGTTCTGTTCCACGTCCCACACGACACTTCCGACACTCCATTTTGTGTAGAAAGCGTCACGCGATCCTCGGAGGTCACGTGACGTTTTATATACAAAATAAAGTGTCAGAAGTATCGTGTAGGACGCGAAACAAAACAGCGTGAATCATCGATGAACCGTATTATTACGTTAGATGCGTGCGTTATGAATACTGATGTGCCATTGAAAAGTTTCAAGAATTACAAAATTTTCCATTTATGGAAGTATTGGAAAGTTCTCACATTTTTGCATTCTAATTTAAAATTCCATTCCTTAGACTTATATAGATGTCATATACAAAGGAAGAAGTGACCTAGGCCTCCGGTACCCAGTTTATATGTATAAGTTTATGATTTATATAGTAGTGAAAAAATTTACATTTACTTAAAATAAACAAATCAAAATATTTATTAAAAATAATTTGATTTGTTCTTCAGTTGTACTGAGGGCAGCGCCATCTCTCTCGCTTTCAATGAACTCCTACGAGTTCGTATTGGAGGTACGGACTCATAATGTTCTACCTTAGATGATTGGCTAAAATGCGCCTGAGCATTTACAAAGATTGCATATACACGGTGTGTGATAATTCGGTGTCTTCAATAAAGTAGACGGTTTTGAATATATATGGTGTAATGATCTTCCACAAATGAGTATATATATAACAGTATTTGATTTAAGTAAATCTTCAAGTTAACAAGGCAGCGCTTGATCGTGCCGTAGGTGGGATCGATAATGATATGCAAAATTGAGTCTTCCTCCCGCGCGCGCGCTTGACCCCTCTCTCGTCCAGCAGCTAGGTAAGGGTGAGTGTAGACATATTCCCCCCCTCGGAAACTGTGGGTTTTCGAGTAGTTTCTTCACGCTCATCATTAGGTAGCGGGCAGAGATTTGTGACGGCACGGCGGATGATACCCTTAGTCGTGTTCACATCTGCGACGCGTGCTATACCATCGGCTCCTGGATACAGTCGATGAATGCGGCCCATGCGCCACTTGAGTGGTGGTAAGTTAGCCTCCTTGAGTACCACCATATCGCCTTCAGCGAGTTTTCCCTCATTGATGCGCCATTTTGATCGTTGCTGTAGCTCATTTAAATATTCAATGCGCCATCTCTCCCAAAATTGTTGACGGATCTGCTCAATTTGCTCATATTTTCTGAGACGATTTGGATTGACTTCAGTAAGTGTGGGAGATGGCAACGAAGTGAGTGGTTTGCCGATCAGAAAGTGCCCGGGACACAAGGGATAAAGGTCTGTAGGATCGGATGATAAGGGAGTTATAGGCTTAGAGTTCAAAATTGCCTCGACCTGTGTAAATAAGGACAATAATTGTTCGAAGGTGAGGTTTGTGTTCCCTATCATTCGAGTTAAATGATGCTTGGCAGCCTTTACGCCAGCTTCACTAAGTCCGTTAAAATGCGGTGAATAAGCAGGTGAGAACTTAAAACTTATGAATTCACCGGCAGCATATGACGAGATGGATTCACCGCAAGATTCTAGAAATCTCTTAAATTCGTTATTTGCGCCTACGAAGTTTCGGCCATTTTCACAATGGATAACGCTTGGCTTTCCTCTGCGAGAGATAAAACGATTTAAACACATAATAAATGCCTCCGCGCTCAAGTCTGATGCGATTTCTAAATGAAGTGCTTTGGTTGCAAAACAAACAAATATACATAAATAACTTTTAATAATTTTACAACCACGTCCCTTTCGGTCGCGAGTCGGAAATGGACCAGCGAAATCAACGCCGGTAACCTCGAATGCGAAGCTAGGATTGACTCGAGCGGAAGGTAAGTTTCCCATTATTGGTATAACAGATTTAGCCTTAAGTATTTTACACATTTTACAATTATTTACAGTGGATTTAGCTAATCTTCTTCCAGAAATTGGCAGAGGGCCTCCATGACATAATTTTTTGTGTTCCTGTGTGAACAGCAATTTGGTGAAATGATTTTTAGAGTCCAGTATAATCGGATGCTTTTTACTAAATATTTCAGAAGAATTTTGAATACGTCCGCCTACTCGGAGGATACCTTTCTCATCTACAAAGGGTCTAAGAGAAAGGATTCGCGATTTTGAAGGTAAGCATTTTTTGCTATTTAATAGATGCAGTTCCTGCTCTAAACATTCCTCCTGGTGTCGTTTGACTAGATGATGTAACGATAGCTGTAGTTCGTCTGTAGTAAGATGGCCAGTACCTTTATCGTTTGAATGTCGTACATTGTGGATAAAACGCAATGCATAAGCCAAGCTTCGTAATAGTGTTGTAAACTTCGAGAATTTTTCGAAATTCACTAAGTTGTCACAAATTGTAGGTATAGTTGTAGTGCATGTTATAGGTATAGTAGTTTTAGGTTTAGAGTTAGTTTTATAAGTTTTCATTTCAGGTACATTGGAGCTGGGTTTAATTACTTCTGGCCAGGCCGATGGCCCTTCTAATAGAAAGGAGGGTCCATGCCACCATAGAGTAGCATCAGCTACTTGTGATGGACTTACACCACGTGATGCTAAGTCCGCAGGGTTTTGAACACCTGGGACGTGTCTCCAGGATCCATTTGAAGTTAATTGTTGAATCTCTGTGACACGGTTTGATACAAACGTTTTTAGATTCTGTGAGGGTGAACAAATCCATCCGAGAGTTACGGATGAATCCGTCCAATGATAAATATTTGTAACTGTGAGTCGTAAAGCTTCGATAACTTTCGAGCTTAATCTTGCTGCCAATAAAGCTCCACACAATTCAAGACGTGGAATTGTCTGAGCCTTGACAGGAGCTACCTTTGTTTTAGCGCATAACAGGTTAACTGATATGTTACTTGAGCTACTAATCGAGCGCACGTAGACGCACGCTGCATACGCATCTTGCGATGCATCGCAAAATGTATGCAACTCAACGATCGCATCGGGATCGTCAGCGAGAACGAATCTGGGTATTTGAAAGTTAATTAGGCTCTTAAGACCTATCACAAATTTAAGCCATGATTTCGATAAATCAGTAGGAATAGGATCATCCCAGTCTAACTTAGAAAGCCATAAATTTTTTAATATTATTTTGGGTACAATTATGCATAAACTTAACAACCCTAAAGGGTCAAACAATCTGGCAGAGTTTGATAAAATCGATCGCTTAGTGGCTACTGACGAATATTTTATGTCGACAGGAAAGTTGAATGTATCAGTGCGTGGATCCCATTTAAGTCCTAACGCACTTGATTGTGAACTGAAGTCTAGGTCTTTAGGTATCAACGTATTAGAATTGTCTTGGAGGACGGAACTGACGTTAGAACGGAATTTACGCAACGGTAAGTGCGCCGAATGAAGAACTTCCGTTATTGAATTTATTAGGTAGCACAGGTCCTCCTTTGAACTGCTGCCTGTAATCACGTCATCCACATAGAAGTCATGCTTTATTACATTAGCAATTCTAACATCACTACACTCATTAGCGAGCTGAACTAGACATCGTGTACTTAGGAATGGCGCAGAAGATGTACCGTATGTAATTGTGTTAAGTTGATATATTTTAACTGGCTGATCCGACTGCTCGCGCCATAAAATCATCTGGAGATGACGCTGTTCGGGCTTTACCAAAATTTGTCGGTACATCTTCTCCACATCAGCTGTTACTACATATTTGTGTTGCCTAAAACGCAGCAATATGGAAAAGAGGTCGTCCTGGACAACAGGTCCGACATGTTGGATATCATTGAATGACACGCCTGATGACGTTTTAGATGACGCGTCGAAAACGACGCGAAGACGCGTAGTCTCGCTATTTTCGCGTATCACAGCGTGATGAGGTAAAAAAACTCCTCGCTCAGGCTTAAGTACTTCACTCATATGTCCTAGGCGCTCGTATTCTTGCATAAATTTGGTATATTCTTGTTTAAATTCAGGTTTTTGTTTCATTTTACGTTCCATTTGATGTAGTCGCCGTTTGGCTGTATTAAATGAGTCGCCTAAGACATCTGGTGAATCGCAAAGAGGTATTTGAACACAAAATCTACCGTCCTCTTCACGCTGTGTGGTTTCTTGATAAAGCGATTCGCAGTATTCGTCACTATTTGACGTAGGTTTGTTATTAGGAACTTCTTCTATTTCCCAAAATTTCACAAGTTGCTGTTGTATGTCCTGACTAAAATGGCAATAAGTTTTGCTATGACACTTTACATATTTCCCCCATTGCGGCCACCGAGGATCCATCCAAGCTGTGTTTCTTGGAGGATCGGTTTATTTGGTCCGAGTTTTATTTGAGAAGGACCCAGAATGTCCCAGAAGATGTCTAATCCTAGCAGCAGGTCGATGTCTCCAGGGCGATAGAAGTCTGGATCAGCTAAGTGTAATGTGGCCGGGGATCTCTAGTTCGTTAACACGTACTTCAATTTGAGGAACAATGTCAGTTATGATTGGTAGGACATAACATTTAACAGTTGTGGTAAATGAGGTATAAGTAGACCTTATTTGTATGTTGCAGTGTTCGGCAATGCCTACAGTTGCATTTTTAAGACCGGACACGTAATTGTGTTTTTTAATTGTAGGGCATCCTAACTTAGCTTGCGCCGCCTCCGTTATGAAAGAAGATTGCGAGCCGTTGTCTAAAATGGCACGCAATTTGATTATGTTGCCATTGTTTGACACCTCAACTACAGCCGTTGAATGAAGAGCCAAGCCTGAGGTGCCAGCAGACAGTGTAATTACCGGACGCGGGCAAGAAGGTGCGTTATCAGTAGTATGGGTAGGTACTTCAGGATTAGAAGTTAAATTGGTAGGTAAGGATGTAGACGTAGACGAGTCTACGACATTTTGTATTTCTTGTTGTGATGATGATGATGATGATTGCGGTTGGTGTGGTTGAGAACCACTGGGTAAGTTGTTTGATTTATGAAGTAAGGTGTTATGCCTTCTTCTACAGATGCGGCAACCTGCGAGCCGGCAGTGGTACGATTGGTGATCATTACGTAAACAATTACTACAGATTTTCCATTGAAAGACCTTAGCATTTCGTTCTTCCACAGACATAGATTTAAATTTATTGCAATCATATAACTTATGATCTTGTTTACAGGCCAAACAACTACCACGGGTAGGAGAATCGAGCGAAGAAGAAATAAATGATTTCGAGCTATTAAAATTGTGACGATTTTCAAACTTATTATTATTACTTTGATTATTAGAAGTTTTAGCGGCGTAGACTGTTTCTAATACAGTTGCCCTTTGACGAAGATAGTTGAAAAAATCGTCCAAAGTATGGGTCTCTAATTTGCTTCGATGCTCCTCCCAATTTCTCGCGGTTACCGAGTCCAACTTCGATGAGCCTATATAAATAATAAGCGTACTCCAACTATCAGTCGGCTCGCCTAACAACTTCAAAGCACTTAAATTTTTTGAAATTGTATCAACTAAGTTGCGTAGGCCCCGGTCGGACTCCTTAGAGAGCGCCTCAATCGAAAATAGACATTTAATGTGTTCGTTAATCAGTAGACGCTTATTGTTGTACCTATCGCAGAGCAACGACCAAGCAATTTGATAATTATCTGCCGTAACGCTGACCGAATTAATGACTGCCAGAGCGGAACCCTCCAAGTATGTTTTTAAATAATGAAATTTACTTATGTTGTCCAAATTGTCATTATTGTGAACGAGAGATAAGTACATGTCTCGGAACTGAAGCCATTTACTTGTGTCACCGCTAAAAGGAGGAATTTTCAGTGGTGGCAGTTTAACGTGATTTGCAATTGAGGTAGAACTGCCACGACATGAAGATTCGTCACTTTGTTTTAATTTGCTGTCGTTATACGCTTCTAAAAAATCTTGAGCGGTGCCAATCAGCTGGAAGAACTGGTTTTCTGTTAGCTCCCTTTCTTCCATCTGTTGTGACGGATTGGAATCTAATTCCTCAATTTTACTTTGAACTTCGTCGAAAGTGTAACTCAACTCTTGAAATTTAGTTAATCTTAAGCTTAATTCATTGTTTATTAATTTATTACGCTCAGTTACACTATCGAGACACCTTAAAGGCGTTAAAAACTTTTCAAATAATGTTACGCGGCCTCTTATAGTGGCCCTTTGTTTTAAAAGGTCCTTTAATTCGGTCATGATGCAGGCGAAAATAACAAACAAGTAGGTTATAAAGTAATTAAAATGAATCCAACCTCGTAAATGGCGAGTACAACAACAGAGCGTTGTCAACAGGTGTGCACTTTAGGTACCGGGCGGTCAAGATAACGCGACACGGTGTCACTCGGTGCCGCTGCTGGAAACCGCTTTGCAGTGTTGTTGCCTCAAATCACTAGTTCTCACCGGCTTATATCCCGATAATTTCCTGAAATAGTCGGCGAATATGTTTAACTATCTATATGTACTTGTTTTGTAAGCGGGGCTGAAGTCTTTAAGGAAAACTAGCAACTTTAAAATACGAAGATTGGACACTGTAGAACACACGATTTTTAACTCGAAATTAATAGAAGATTTAATAGTTTTACGATACCAATATGTATTTATTATTTACCTTTAAACTAAAAAGAAGCTATTTTAATGCTATTTATGCATAAGGAACGAGGAATTACGAAGTTTTGTTAATAATTTTGCATGCGTTGGTACCTGCTTACCTACATTAACTCACAAACCGCACTAATTGCACTAGAATTATCGAACTATATTAACACAAGTCGAGAACAATAACTTTGTAAAGGAAATGATTTACACTTAAAGGAACGGGCGTACTTCCTTCGGATTCCAGTAGGTATGCACTTATTCCGGGATATCTTCGCCTTCCAGTTGCGTAATCCACATCACGTCGGGGTCACCATAAATTGTGTGATAATTCGGTGCTCTTCAATAAAGTAGACGGTTTTGAATATATATGGTGTAATGATCTTCCATAAATGAGTATATATATAACAGTATTTGATTTAAGTAAATCTTCAAGTTAACAAGGCAGCGCTTGATCGTGCCGTAGGTGGGATCGATAATGATATGCAAAATTGAGTCTTCCTCCCGCGCGCGCGCTTGACCCCTCTCTCGTCCAGCAGCTAGGTAAGGGTGAGTGTAGACACACGGGAAAATTCGACCGGTGCTGGTGTAACCCGGGTGGCCAAGTGGTAAAGGCGTCTGCCGCGAAAGCAGAAGACGCTGGTTCGTTCCCTTCCCAGCCCTAGGTACCGGAGGCCTAGGTCACTTTTTTTTCCTTTGTATATGACATCTATATACGTTTATGATTTATATAGTAGTGTGTCTACTTAAAATAAACGAATAAAAATATTTATTGAAAATAATTTGATTTGTTCTTCAGTTCCATTCCTTTTTTTCACTTCTTGTAACAATTTCCAGAAATAGCCAGAAAAATGTCCGACATTTTGTAAACCTTCCGCCACTTGCATCTGAAGGTACAAGAAGTACGTCTCTTGCACGGTATTCCGTACATACTGCTCCACCACTCATGAGAGCCGAATGTGCATTGGAAGATCAGTTGGCATTAGGAATGTTAATGCCCGAGAATAAAATAATTAACAATTGAGCTTGTTTTCCAATTGCTGTTACGGCTCTTAGTGACCTTACATACCTAGCTCTCCGCGCGTGTAGTACACAACGCCTTCAGGGCGCTGTTGGGGTTGCCACGGTTCTGCTGTGCATCCACCATGTTTGCCGAAGCACGCAAGCTTCTACTCAATTTTGCGTAAAAAGATGGCATCATACGTGACAGCTCAAACAGCCTCCTGAGGGCTATAGCTGTAAGAAGTGAGTGCTCAATTTATCGCTAGCAAAGTATGAATACTAACATGGTTTTAACCTAAATACTAATTCAACATGGATCATGTTGTCTGTACTAAATAAATAATAATAATAAATAAGCTGGCGGGGACCATCTGTGGTGTCTGCCATGTGTATACCTCACTTTTATATTGTTTTAAAGGACCTATGCGCTGTTGGCTTCGGTTCTACGCACGCCTTGGTCCCGAGATATATAGATAAAAATAATCCTTACTTTTTTTTAAATTATTGTTTCACTTTTCCTTAATTGAAATATTTGCTGCCTACTAAACAAGCAAACAGGTAGGTAGGTCCACTACCTATGTAATTCTAAGAAATGAAAAATCCTTTATTAGTGCCATAATTAATGCCAATTTGAAGAACTCAATTACGAGTTTAATTGAACGAAAATACCGACAATGTCGTAAATTCTTATTATGATTAACGCATTAAAACGCGAGTGTATTAGGTTTATGAAACGAACGAAGTGAGGTACATGATAGGAGCCTCCCCGCACAACGCACTCGAAGTTTTCTACGATCTAATCACAGCGTCAAAATTCGGCTGTCCCAAATCAAAACCTAGTAAATGTATTACCGAAACAATATCCCTTGCTAGGTTTTGATTTGGGGCAGCCACTCTGGCCTGTCGTACCCCGGGCAACGTTCGATATTCAGTTACCGAGCGACAAAGCCTTTCACCACGATGGTTCCACGAAATCATACATGCAATCACCGGAGTTATACATGCGATCAAGGGCGCTTCTCAGAGCCAGCCCTGACAGCCATCTCTTTTAAAATAGAGGGCTTCTCACAAGACAAAGCGCTACTCCTTTCGGAGTTGTGACGCGAAACGCAATGTCACATTTTATGCGTCCAACTGGGCCGCGATTCGAAAAATAAACACACACACTGGACAGACACAGCTCCAACCCAACTCAACCCAACTCAACTCAACGCTATAACGACATTGACATTTTCGTCATTGGTAACAACATTGGTACCTACAATGTGTGACCAATGTGAGACCAATGTTGAATGAAAATCTTTTCGAATAGCAAATGTCAATGTCGTTATAGCGTTGAGTTGAGTTGGGTTGGAGCTAGGGGCGTAGTGATGTAAAACGGCGCCCAGGGCACACATCAAAACTTCGCCCTTTTGTTATTTTTTTTTGTTGGATGTTCTACAAATTGACTGTACGTAGTGGACCGTGTATGTGGATTCGTGTGTTGTGTGAAGCTGAAGTGGCAATGGGCAGGCCACATTGCACGTAGAGAAGATGGCCGATGGGGCCGAAAAGTGCTCGAGTGGAGACCACGAACCAGCAAGCGCAGCGTAGGACGTCCACCCACAAGATGGTCAGACGATCTTGTTAAGGTCGCCGGAAGACGCTGGATGCGGGTCGCTTCCAACCGGTACGTGTGGAGGTCCAAGGGGGAGGCCTATGTTCAGCAGTGGACGTCTTACGGCTGAGATGATGATGTTGATGATGAATGGACCGTAATAACTAATATGCCAGGAACAAATTTCATGACCAATCACGTCCCCGACCTAATAGTACAGTAAAGATACGGTTGCGTCAAAGATTAATTTATAATAGCCTGATTTTTTTATTTTTCATTCATATGGAATATTTATAGTAAAGATTGTAGGATTTTTGCATATATGATATATGCAAAAATCCTACAAACTTTTAACCCGGAAGTAGTTAAATAGGTACAAAAAAAGATATAAAAAATATGTATATTTTTATTTACAATAATATCAATTATTTTTATTTGTAAATATGACGATATTTAAGCCTACTTTCTGTTCAAAGCGAAAAACAAGAAACCGTGTCCGTCTAAAACCACATAAATTACAAAATGTACGGCGCGGGCGATATATATCCTAATTCGTTAGAAACAAATAGTAATAGTTGGTAGTTTGTTCTTACACATTTTAAAATACTTAGAAACGATATATTCATTAAAATCCAACAAGAAAAACGCTAGTAATATGTGTGTACATATTTGTGGCGGTTAGCGAATAACGATATTTTGTAGGATTTCATTGCGTAAATAATACTAGTATCATGATATATCCGTTACACTAAAAATATTAGCTATTATTAATTATTTCCAATTCCCCATATTCGCCGCCCGTAAAATGACTGTAGTATAAGCGATAACTTGTAAAGTGCTTAAGGGCGATGTATAATGAAGCCTCGTGAAGATTAGCTGCCCCTTGGTGGGCTGAGGAACGGTAGCTATTTAATCACTCAAAAATTGTCCTCGCATGCCAATGGAAAATTTATCAGATGATAATTTAGATGTATTTATATACTTACATAAAAAAATTACAACCGACTGTATCGTGGTGAAAATACCATCGCTGGTCATATGAACATACGGAGTTCATGCTATTTTGGCATAATGCTAAATAGCTGATGCTATTTTCACCACCATATAGTCGGCTGATGATTTTTAGAGTTCCTGTCCGTCTGTTACAGATTCAATTTCCTCATAAGCTACTGGACCGATTTAGCTACAATTTTGTATACATATGGAAATCCCAAGGAATTTCTGAAATTAATTTCCCTTAAAAACGTGCCACTTGGTGCCACGTAAAACCCAAAAAAATACTGTTTTTTTTATTGACTTTGTTGAAAGGAGACGCTGATTTGTCTACTAGCCTATACTAAACAAAAGTTCATTTAACTATTAATTGAAGAATTACAAATTTTCCGCAAGTGGTAGTGACATAAATTGTTTCTTTCATATTTATTAATTTTATTATATTTTTCGAGGCACTACCATTGTGTTATTTGGCATGAAAGATGATGGACGTATTTTTTTCAGAATTATTAAACAAGTTTTAGAGGTCACTACCGCATGCGGAAAATTTGTAATTACACTAATTACTTATATGTGGCCGAAAATTGTATGGAAAACTATCACTTCCCAAACAATTTTTCCCGTTGTTTCATTTGGCAGAATTATCAGATGGCAAAATATCGTTTCGCATACCTATTTTTTGCATATTTTTATTTGGCATACTAACCTAACCTATGCCAAATAAAAAATCCGGCCAAATAAAACTATACAAAACATTAATTTGGTAAACGTTGGTATGCTAACTAAACATTATGCGATAAGTTGTTTGGAAAATGAAATTGGACGAAAGAATTTTCGATGAAATGGCAGTACACCGAAAAAAACATTATTAAAATTGAGTGATGCCGGAAGCAACCACCAATTTGGTACGCAGAGATAGCACCGATATTACTACGCAATGAGAATTTGAATATATTTCTTCTATAAAGTTACGTCAGGTACATTCGAGTTCATAATTGCATACCCAATTTATCAATGAATTCATTCATAAATTGGGTATTGATCCAGTAACTTTATACAATCATCGTGTGCGTCAAATCTGGTAGGCCTGATTTTTGTGCAGACTTGTTTGTGATGTTGGCCCAATAAATTTTAATGTTAAGTATTATTTATACTTATAACAAAAAAACAATAAATAAATAATCCAAGTTTGTGACCTAGGTTTACAAATTTAGCTAATTGTATGTACCTAGGTCTATACCTAGGTAGGTATTATACATTAATTCGCAGTATATTGAAATGTATGATGAAATCAATGAAATTATTTTGAAAAAAATATTTTCGCCTTGTTTGCCGATTTGGATGGAATTATTTTTCAATACGTAGTTTTTTGCGCCCCCCTCTTGATTGCGCCCAGGGCACGTGCCCTGGCTGCCCCACTACTCACTACTGGAGCTGCTGGTACGGTCACGGACTTTAATCGTTGAGCCATATACCGTTCACTTTACACTGGACTTTTCATAGAGTAAGTATTAAACAAAAGAAAATAGCTTGACCCGTAAATGGCTCAACAATTAAAGTCCGTGACTGTACGTGGTCGTATGTTTTCCTGTAATAAGCAAAGAACTATTTACTGTACTTTTTTCAAAATTTTCAGGCCTGTAGTTTCGGAGTTAAGGAGGAAAACGGTCAATTTTCACCTATTCTACAAAACGTTTTATCCTAAAATTATTAAAAATATATATTTGAAATGCTCATAATACATAATGAGCCCTTTTCATTTCATATGTAACTCAATATAGTTTGAAAACTTTTCTTTTTCTCGTTCTCCCCCCAAAATTAGCCCTCATGTTAAAAATTCATTATTTTGTGTGATACCTAGTTATTTGGGTCAACGACTTACATAGGTATGTTTACCAAATTTCAATTCAATCGGTCCAGTATTTTCGGAGTAAATTGGCTGTGACAGACGGACGGACAGACAAGCGAGTGATCCTATGAGGGTTTTTTTTTTCGTTTTGAGGTACAGAAACCTAAAGATTTACTCAATCTTTCCAAGTATTACCATAAGAACAAATATTTTTTTACATAACTCAAATCAACTTCAGTGGAATTTGAGAGTAAAGGAATGAAAGTGTTAGATTAAAATTGATTAAGTAAGTAAATAAGCAAAACTAACAAATAGGTACAAAAAAGTAAAAAGCTGTTGCATTTTCATTCAAAAACAACATAAATAACAAAATAACAAACATGACTACATTAAAATTAGCTTAGCTAATATAACTATTGTCCTCTTTTTTTAATAACCGAGGATCACTTAAATATTTTTTTAATACTATGCCGGAGGCAAACAAGCATACGGCCCGCCTGATGGTAAGCAGTTACCGTAGCCTATGGAAGCCGGCAACCCCCGAGGATTGACATGCGCGTTGCCTTACCCTTTATAAACTTATATTATAGTATGTGTAATCCTATACATATATTATTGACAAAATATATAACTTTATAGATAGAGTAGTAGAGAATACTTTATTAATTTCCTGAATATACAATACATGTCCAGTATTATGTTGTTATTGTACATACCTTCAGTTGCAATTAATAATAATCCAACTTATGTAACCATACCTGGCGAGATAATACAACGAGCGACATAATTATGCCTGACAGTCACACTGGAAGTTGACCACGATACTCTGCAAATAATATAACAAATAGGAAACAGACTATAATAAATATTGCATGCTTTAAAGATATAAAGGGTAAAACAATGGGGAAGGCTTCAGAGATTGCACACAACGATCTTCGCGCTTTAAACGGTTAAGGAAGTGATAAAATAAACGTAATTACTTGTTAAGGGCTTGATGAGCATCATTAATTATTTATTACTCATTACATAAAGCGAATCTAGTTATGAATGTAATTGTACTTAATGATATTGATGTCAAAACAATACATATTTGTAATAATAATACGTAATACCTTGCGCTTGTGCCCGATAAATATAATTGACCAGGTGTACACGCAAGGAAAAAATAAAATGCCGTTGAATATCGTTAATCGTATTTAGGTATCTTAATAACTATCCCATGCTTGTAATAATTTCCCTCACCTATTATCTTCTTTTATCTACACTCACATTGTAAGTCCTCTAAAACGTGTTCAAAAACGGTAGGCAATGGCTAGCATTACCACAGATTTACCGATTTTACTATGATAAGCTTTTTATCTGTGGCAGTAACGTAATTTTAACTTTACATGCTCATATATTGATACGTTATGAGTTTAAAATTCCGAACATCGAATTTGATAACATAATGTAAATCCTGTGCTCCTTCCTGACCAACGGCACGCGCCCGCGCGACCGCCGGCACAATCGAGTTGGCCATGGCGGTGCAATGGCGGTCATTCTATGGTTTCCGAATACTTCATTTAGAATATATATACCTAGGGATAATTCATTTACCGTTCACGCCATCCGCCTTTGGAATGCTCTTCCTCTCAGCATACGTCAAGCTCAAACTAAATTCACGTTCAAGCGCAAGCTGCGCAAGCATTTATATGACAATTCGCATGATTGATACTTCATAGTAAATTTAGTAGCAGGTATATCTATATATATTATTTGTATTTATGTATATTTATATATGTATATATATATATATTATGTGTATATTTTTGTATACTTATAAACTTCTATGTATATATTGTTGCTGTATTTATTATATTTCCATGTACTTATAAGTCTATATATATTGACGTTTTTGCAAACTCACAGTTTGGTTTATTTATTTCCATGTTCTTGACGTACGTCGCACCCGCACCATTGATGTTTCTCTGTTTGGCCTAAAGGTTGACTGGTAGAGAATGCCTTACGGCATTAAGTCCGCCTTTTGTAACCGTATATTTGTTACTGTGCAATAAAGCCAATAAAGTTTAAATAAATAAATAAATATATAATATGAGTGTAGATAAAGCAGTGTATGCAACTGTACGTAATTAGGCCTTATTACGTAACAGTTACATAAACTACTATTAATCTTTGTTTGGCCCGACGGTTAACTCTTCAACGACGCATAGTTCAGGATTGGCGATTTGTCTTCTTCGCTGTGTATGTTAAGCAAGTTAGATTTTCAAAGCAATGTTTTCATTTGATTGTATAGAATCTAAGAGTGCACCATCTACAATAATCTTTCACCGGCCTCCCCCATTTAGTACAGTACGCGAACAGTTTTGAGCTTCGATAACTCACAAGTGCGATTTTCTTTTTTAGTTAGATAATATGATATGATTACTTATAGTAAAAAATATTTTCTAACAGTTTTTGACGTCGCGCTAGGTATTATATAGATATTTGTTAATAACAACAAGAAAAGATTATACAAGATATATTTTCCTTTACCATACTATTGCATTCAACTATTTCAACATCATCTGTCGTTTTATAACAGTTTGGTCAATAGATTATGTGAGCATAATCGAAAACAATTTGTCAAAATATAAGTGACCTTGAATTCTAAACGAATTACAAATGGCTAAGACGACATATGCTCTTGACAAAACCGTTATAAAATGTGAAGTTATGTTGCAATAGTAAAAAGCGATAGCCTGGTGGAGAAAAATAAAACTTAATTAATCTTTTCTATGTGTAGCAAACAAATACATGTATTATACCTAGCGCGATGCTAACAATTGTTAGAAAATATTTTTTATTATTAGTACTTAACGTATTCTAACAGGTCACAAAATAAAATCGGACTTGTGATTTATGTCATTTTTATAGGTTAAAACGGCGTTCCCGTACTCCACTAATTTATAAAGTATAAAACCTTATTATTATTATGAATACATGAAGTCATAAAAAAGTAAAGATGACATCTAGCACACTCTCACTGCCATCATACATGCTGCGCTTGAGGGTTTGTGAGCGGCTGGCGTACCATGTGGCGGTTCGAGTGTTTGCGAGAAAAATCAAGGAATTTGTAGACTATATAATACGAATCGTTTTCATGGTGTTCTTCTAATCGCCATTGCATGTTGAAAGTATAAACTACAAACTGCAAACGCATTTCACGCAGTAAATAACCTATTCCTTGTCGCACTTAATCACCTAAATATCTCCTCATTAGTGGTTGAGTGGTTTATACTCGTATCTTATTAAGAAGGTCGCCGACAGGCAAGCAGGTCGCTCTCAGACTGGTACTAGTGCGATCTTACTTCTCGCGATCCACAAGGAAGGAAGGTCTGATTAGGTAATGGAATCTCAAGGCTTAACGAAGATTTAAATGGTATCGCATTATGGTCTAGAGATTTTGGAATGGCTGTGAACCCTTCTAAGTGTCAGGCTGTTATTGTAGGGAATCCACGCTTAAATTCAATTACCAATGTTACTCAAGTGACTCCGATTCTCTTCGATAATATTGCTATACCGTTCTCCTCAGAAGTAAAAGATCTGGGGCTGTTGATTGACTGTGGCTTGACCTGGGAACCCCAGGTTTCTGATGTTTGTCGACCTACATATATATTGCTATCTGCTGCCGCAGCACACCTTTGTATCAGATGACGTAATTTGGGGTCAAAATGGTCACCTTTGAACCAGTCTGCCTGGCACTTCCGGCCATGCAGAAACTGGCAGTCTAGGTTTTTCTGTAAGTACCGACATAAAAAATTGCTATTTGCTGACTTTAGTCTCATCTTTGTATCAGATGACATAAATTTGGGATAAAAATGGTCACCTTTAAACCAGTCTGCGGGGCACTTTCGGCCATGCAGAAACTGGCAGACTGGGTTTTTCTGCACCTACATATAAATTGCTATCTGCTGTCACCGGTGTCATCTTGGTATCAGATGCTTATCTTCGTTTTATGTAAGGTAGCTGATCCCGTCAGGCGCGGATACAGGGCTGGGGGGGAGGGGGGGCAACAGGGCCAATTGCCCCCCCTGAAACGCAAACTTTGTATACTACAGGGGCCATATGTGCGGACCGCGAGATTTTTTGTAAAAAAAATTACCTCCCCCCCCTGGACGAACTCCTGGATCCGCGCCAGGTCCCCGTCCCCGCCCGTCCTACTACTAAAGTAATAAATGTAATCATCCTGTTCCGCCCGAATTCTATGCGCGAATGGAATGACTCCTGAACGGTAGTGACGTACTTGCCTCAATTCATCGGCGCCGAATTGTCAACAGATGCGGTCAAAGGTCGGCCACTAGGGACGGGAGTCGGTTTGTTTACTCTCATGACGATATTTACATAACTATCGATGTTTGTATTTCCATTGTTGATTGGTTAGTAATTAAGCATGTTAGCACACTATTACGTATGTTTAGCAGTAGTGCTTAATAAAGAACATAATGTGTTAATATTTAACGGCCTCCTAGCCCAGTCGGTAGTGGGTTCGAATCCTGGTCAGGGCATTTGTTTGTGTGTTTATCACATATATTTGTTCCTGAGTTATGGATGTTTTCTTTGTATTTTAAGAATTTATCCATATTTATCTATTATATATATCGTCGTCTAGTACCCATAACACAAGCCTTATTGAGCTTACTGTGGGTCTAGGTCAATTTGTGTAAGATTGTCCTGTAATATTTATTTATTTATTATTATTTATTAATATTATTATCTGCAGCACTAAGAGCTAGAGACTCATACATATATATTTAATTCAATTCAGAAACTTTTAAAATGACTACGGAATGTATACCTGCTCCATTTATATACCTGTTTCACTTAGGTAAAAGTTCTGTCAAATGTCCTATAATTGAAAGGTAAAAGCGTCCTTACTTGCATTTATTGTCGCTTAATAATCATCAAATGCAATAAAATCGCTCTAAATAGAACGAGGTTTCTTTATGTATTTAGACGTCAAAGTTGGTTTACTTAACTTTAAATTAATTATGTTTCTTCACTCAAACGTATAATTTGTCACATTTTTTGCGCTAAATGTTTACATAACATTAAAGTATGTTTTAATATCGTATAACTCTTTTTTAGACACCTAGTTAAAAGTATTGTCAAGAAGTAAGTACTTACTAATTACCTAGAACATGACAAAAAAAATATATACCGCTAAGTTGCAGCAGCAGCTACCGTAGCCTATGGACGCCTGCAACTCTAGAGGCGCCACAAGCCCGTTGCCGACCCTTTACAAGAAGGAGGATTCACTGTGTTGACGGGCAAAGGAACAAGAGGGTAGAGGGTCCCTCGTCATCAACACACTGGGCCCTCTTTGGCAGCGTTACTCATCAGCAGGAATACAACACTATGAGTAGGTTCTAGTTTGGCTGTTTCCTGCAAGGTGGAGGTACTTCCCCAGTCGGGCTCTGAATTCTAGGTATCAATAATAACAATGATATATTAACTCGTAAAATTTGTAAGACAATGAATTAGGTACATTGTAAAATATAGTAAAGTGTAACCTTATTTTCTTCAGGAAAACATAGTGGAAATTGTTCAGTAGTTACTCATATAATATTTCTGACTTAATTAAATTAATAATAATTTCAAAGAGATACATGGAATTGAGCAAGGATATTGATTTGGATTAGTAAGTATATTATTTTATTTGTATGGATTATATTGGTAGCAAATAGCAAGTATTAGTAGTTAGGAAAGTAGTAAGCTCAATAAGTCACTTTATATTTATTACATAGTCATCCTAATTTACAACCAACACACGTCAATAACGTCCAATAAAGAATACAACTTTATCGACATTTGTCTGCGGGACATCCCTACTCCCTACACTGAGTTACCGGTTACCGGCGGTCCTACGTTCATGCATTATCGGATCGACTGAGCTCGCGCCGTCGCGCCTACACTAGTTGCTTTATGGTGAATTAAAAAAAAGTTTTTGAAAATAGAATACAGTGCATTTTTGGACATAAATTGTGAAGTGTGATCTTTGTTATAGTTCAGTAGTTAATCAGTGAAGTTTTTTTCAAAATGGCAAAATCTACTGTTTTGTTTCGACAATGCATGTAAGTACATTCGTTTTTAAATGATTATTTTAACTATGTTATTGCTCAATTTTATTTTAAAGTTTGTTTAAAAAATATGCTGATTATTTTATTAACTACAACGTTTTACGTTTAAAAGTGTTTTATTTAGCACTTAATACATTAGTTATTTTAAGTACTTCTTTTTCTTCAACACGCTTATTAACGAAGCAGCCACATTGTTTATTATTTAGTACTATTGGCGATAAATGATTATAGTTATTAGAAGATCAAAAATATACTTTTAAATATTCTAATAATTTTAAGAAAAAGCTCTAAGTAAATACGTAGTTGTGGAAATAAATATGACAAATGTTTTAAACATAATATTATGATCCTTATGCTTATCGAATTACTCAAGTTAATAAACAAATCACAGCAACAGGCAATCTCAACCGGTAATTCGCAAAATCACAAAGTTTTATAACCTTACTAACACTTCCTGTTTACACGCAGTCCATTGAACTATCTTCAAAACTACATCATCACCCGCACAGATCATAAGCAGCAATGTACGCGAAACGCTATTATGTCACAATTGCTTCTTACCTATGGCCTTGAACTTGGTACGAACATCAACACAATTAACCTACCCTTAGTGGTCCTTATCCTCCCTGTAATAAGGATTATGTTTGGTAAAAAAAGTAAGACAACGGTAGTACCTCTAAGAACTGCGTATATAAAGTTTCGCATTGATTATCCAGACAGCATTCTTACCACGCAGATGCCATACTGCGAACGCATCCCGCCTCGTTACTCTATGTAGATTAGACCTTAAACATGTAATTTAAGGTTTATATTTAAGTGGCTTAGATTTACGTAAAGATGCAACGTAAACCGGTTTTGATAAAAACAAAAGTTATACCCACGTTATACTTGGAAGAAGTCAGCACTATTTAAGACAAACAATTACTTACTGATAGTGACGTGACGGGATGTAATGTAACGGTACAAGTTCAACTATGAAACAACTTTTCTGATCGATATTTAATCGAGTAAGCTTACATGAAATAAAATAAAACAATTAGAAACGGATTTTATCGCGTGTTATTATTATTATTATTATTATAGCCTTTTATTCCATAGAGAAGTTACATTTTTTACAATTCGAAATTAAGTTTTAGTTATTTTATTCTGTATGGATCCCACTTTGGGTGAAGGCCTCCGTTTTTAATCGTTTTATTTCATGAATAACTATCGCGGCAACCGAAGAAAATATTACTTACATGAAATAATTTAATATTTAAAAAAAAAGAGTGAATTTCGTGATAAAATAAAAAAAAAATATTGATAATATTTGTTATAAGTCAGTCATTTGTTATAGACAGTATCCTATCCCTTTCCAGGTTGTCATTCATAATAATTATACCTAATGTAGTTAGGTACATATTGTACCAAATTGAATCCAAATTCATTCAGCCATACTACTTACTAATCCTACGGTCATAAATATGTTATTGATTAATCAAATCAACTCATAAAAGTATGTAAATAGTTACAAATTTCTTAATTAGTTTCAATTTTTTTAATACACTCAATAACGTGCTTTTTTAGCGTTCCGTGGCCAAAATGGCAAAAACGGAACCATTATAGTTTCGTCATGTCCGTCTGTCCGTCCGTTCTAATGTCACAGCCATTTTACTCGGAAACTATAAGACGAAACTATATAAAATTTAGACATAAGGTGTATTTTGTATGCCGCTATTTAGTTATGTAGTTAAATTGCAGAAAAAAATATTCCGGTTTTATTATTAAAAGGTTCCGTTTTTTTTTCATTTTGGCTACGGAACTCTAAAAAACGTACCTCTATCTAATTACGAGTAGTTAGTTACTTGCTGCCTAATTAGGTAATTTATTTTATAATTAGTGAAATTAATATAGGTATTTCTTAAAAGTACCTAAAAAACCAATTGTTTTAAAGTACTAATTGTTTTGCCTCTGCTTTTTTGTTTGTGACTTGTGTATACTTTGTGTCTATTATTTGAGGTGTGCAATAAAGAGTATTTATGTTTATGTTATGTATCAAAACAATATCCATACTATACTACCCATACTAATATTATAAATGGGAAAGTGTATGTGTGTGTTTGTTTGTTTGTCCGTCTTTCACGGCAAAACGGGGCGACGAATTGACGTGATTTTTTTTAAGTGGAGATAATAAATAAATAATAATAATAAATAAATATTATGGGACAATCTTACACAAATCAACCTAATCCCACAGTGAGCTCAATAAGGCTTGTGTTGTGGGTACTAGACGAAGATATATATAATAGATAGATATAGATAAATACTTAAATACATAGAAAACATCCATAACTCAGGAACAAATTATCTGTGATAAACACAAATAAATGCCCTGACCAGGATTCGAGCCCGGGACCTCCTGCTTCATAGGCAGGGTCACTACCAACTAGGCTAGGAGGCCGGAGATAGTTGAAGGGATGGAGAGTGACATAGGCTACTTTTGTCTCTTTCTAACCTAAAATGGGGGGTGGAAGTTTGTATGGAGCATTCCGCAATTTTCAAGGTAGAAAGCTAAAAATTGGTATGCGGACTATTTGTGTGCGGTTTATTCTGTTCCGAGTTCTCTTCTGTGTTTTAAATCAGGAAAGGGGAACCGTGTTACCCCGAATTTAACGTCAATAAATGCCAAAAGTATAGCAGGATTTACGTGTTTTTACAAAGGTAAATGTGATTTGAACTTACTTTGATACTATGATGGATATGTGTAAATGAATCCATGTTTTTAGGGTTCCGTACCTCGAAATGAAAAAACGGAACCCTTATAGGATCACTTTGTTGTCCGTCCGTCCGTCCGTCCGTCCGTCCGTCGGCCCATCCGTCTGTCTGTCAATACCCTTCTTCTCAAGAACGCGTGGAGGTATCGAGCTGAAATTTATATCAAATACTCAGGTAAACTGTCCCTTGAAGCTGTGAAAAAAACAAACTTCTAAGCCAACGCAATCAAAAGAGACAGCCGTTTAAGCCACAAATTTCCGCAAATTTTCGAAACTCGCAAGGGAATCAAAACCTACAGGGAACTTCCCGTGAACTCAGAATCTTGAAATTTGGTACGAAGCAACGTCTTATAGCACATATAAAGGAAAAATTGCGAAAACCGTATATTTTTAGTCACATCATATAATAAAAATATTTTTAATAATTTTAAAGTTACTACCCCTATATACCTACAGGTTTGTACGAAACCCTCGGTGCGCGAGTCCGACTCGCACTTGGCCGTTTTTTTTTATATTTATGCATTAAATATAACTAATTCCCTACAGCATCCCTCGCCAGTCTCGCTCTGTCAGCTCGACATCAGCCCGTCGCACGTCGACGTCGCCGCAGCGTCGCTCTGTCGCCGCGCCGTCGCCAGCGACCTCGCTCAAGCCCTTCAGCGAGATCCCGGGACCACTGGCGCTGCCTATGTTGAGGCATTCTGCGCACGTTTTACCCAGAATTGGTATGAATTTGGGCATTTTACCTCCTATACTTCCCCATCGTATCCCACAGTAGTCTCGCTCCCTTAGCTCGAGCTTGTATCGTCGCACGTCGACGTCGCCGCAGCGTCGCTCTGTCGCCGCGCCGTCGCCAGCGACCTCGCTCAAGCCCTTCAGCGAGATTCCGGGACCACTGGCGCAGCCTATGTTAGGGCATTCTGCGCACGTTTTATTTAGGATAGGTAAGAACTCGCTCGTTAAATTAACCGCTGTGTCTCGCCAGCGATATCACGCATTTCACGCAAGAGGCCTTAAGAGGCTGACAACACCCGATGACCTTCAAAGTTACTTTACTCAAACAGTGTTTTAGCTATAACTACTTGTTTTGAGAAAGTAAAAAAATATATGTTATTATTCGTTATAAGTATTTGGAAGAAATTCCGATACACGATTGGACGAAATCGGCTCGATAGAAAATAATTCCAAAATTACATCTTAAAATTTGCTTTAAACAGTTTATGTCTTTAGTTTCTTGACTTATACGTCTGTAACTAAGGACAAAATTCCACCACACTAATACTAAAAACTTCGTTATTTTATATTTCTCAATGAATGCCTAGTTTTTTTTTAATTCATCATTTTGCTAAATTTGCAATGAGCTCCCATACTAATCGTAACACAGTGTTTCTCTTTCACTCGCGCTGAAAAAGATAGGGAGGGAATTTAGCTGTTGTCAGCCCTTTAAGCGACATGCTGTCACAAGCCACAGCGCATCCTATTTATATTTCAACCATAACTTTACTGTGACTCGGTAGCGACTGCTCTGCACCTAAACTAAACAAAAGACAGGCGCTGCCTACATCGAAGTATTTTCGGGCGTACGAGTATTAGGGTACAGTCAGCAGCAGAAGTAGCTAAGCGGGTTAGGTGTTCAAAATAAGCTCGACACGGCTTTATTGTTAAGAGAATAAGAGCGTCACTGTACAAAGTGCAAACTGTACTGAGTGGCAGCCGGCTCGCGGCTCAGCGTACGGCGGTGCGACCGGCGAAACGTCCATGGCAAACAAATGCAAGTGTACGGGACAAGCTTCACTGAGTGCTATTCAGATTCCTTAGAAGCTCGACGCAATGCTGGTCGCTGGCCACTGAGATCGTACACTTAGATGAGAAGAACTAGTTCGCTCTATTTTCACAGTATCCTTGTATCTGGTACATCCAGCTCGAATTCAAAATCCTATAAAAAGACGTAAACTCGACATCGACTGACTTAGCTTCATAGTCATTGTCATAGCATAGTCATTTATTTATAATATTTAAAATATTACCTGTCAAATTACATTACATTAATTACACTTATTATTACACTTATTTATTAATACATTATTTATACCTAATTATTAAATTTAGATTTTAAATTAAGTGATTTCCTAATTAGGTAGGTCATAGAACTCTGTGAGACTGTAAAAAGTATGGTTTAAATAATAGCCACCTTTTTAATTTATTCAAGAATACTTGGGTAGGAATGGGAAGGGAGTTTGTTGTAAATTTTGGGTCCTACACTTGACATTATTTTAGATGACTTGGCCACTCGATTAAACCAAGAACATATGAAGTGTAAACCGACTAATACTAGACTGTCTCTTTAGATTACAGTCTATATTTAGAAACTAACTGGATAGACGGGACAGATTGCGTAATCCGAGATAAAAACTGGTCTAGCTACTTTCCATAACGTGTAGGGCTTAGACTAAGCCTTAGACGATCCTATCCATACTATTATTATAAATAATAATAGTATTATGAATAATAAAAGTATCCTATCTGTCTGACCACTACGTTTGTAGTTACGTGTTTGAACATCACATGACTGTTGTAACTAATAGATAATAATAATATAACTTTATTGCAGACAACAATGATCCATAGTTGGTTAATGAATAGCACAATTTACTTATTACTATGTAAACGAACACATTTAAATAATTTGATATAACCGCCCAACATCATGTAACTATCTATCTATTCTATTGTACTATGTTAGTTCAATATAAAGGCTGGGGAGAATTTATTATATGTAAGTTTATTTTAGTTTTATATTTAAGTTTATCGTAAGTTTATTTTAGATTTATATTTAAGTTTATTGTAAGTTTATTTAGTTTTATACCTAAGTTTCTTTTTGTGTATAATATTAATTAAATTTAATAACTAAATATATTATACTAGCGAACCGCCCCGGCTTCGCGCGGAATAAAAAATGGGTATTGTGGGTTATCCCTAAGAGATAGACATATACCATTCCGGACTTTTTTGTAGACCTTTTTAAGGTGTACAATACTGTAGTACATTATTTTGATCTATCTGATAGGATTCAGCCAGCGTTTGCAATGTAAGCGAAAAAAATATTTTTATTTACGACATCACATTAGAAACCTCTAAAATGATCAGTGTTTGTCTACTTTATTATGCATGTTTAATATATATAAACCTTCCTCTTGAATTAAACTATCTATTTAAAAAACCGCATCAAAATCCGATGCGTAGTTTGAAAGATCTAAGCATACATAGGGACAAACATACATCGGAATGCGACTTTGTTTTATACTATGTAGTGATGTAGTAACTAACAAAAAAAGGAAATTATAATTTTCAGGCTCTTATAGGTAATTAAAAGATATACCAAATTAGCTCCGATAAGTATAACTAGGATTTTTTTTAAATAACCACCACTATTTATAACCTATTTATTTATAAGTATATCGCCATTCACTCTATTTCCGGAGAATTCATATTGATAATCTGTAAACTACCGATTTAAGCAGTTTTTAAATTCAGCCTTTATTTTCACAGGTAACTTCCATCACACGGTCGGCCTAGGCCTCCTTGAGGGCCTTCAGTCACGCTACGGGGACTTAGTTCGTCTAGCAAAGGCCTCTCGTACCCGGCCAGTGCTGTACGTCTTCCACCCCGAACTGATGAGAGAGGTAAAGTCACATAGTTGGCTTAGGCCTGTTAGAAGGCCTGCAGTCACGCTACGGGAACCTAGTGCGTCTTGCAAAAGCGGCACGCACCCGGCCAGTGCTGTACGTCTTCTACCCCGAACTGATGAGAGAGGTAAAGTCACATAGTTGGCCTAGGCCTGTTAGAAGGCTTGCAGTCACGCTACGGGAACCCAGTACTTCCACCCCGAGCGAATGAGAGAGTCCTACATTGCCATATTTCTACAGGCAGTTTTGAAATATTTTTTTGGTATCAAGAGTCAAACCTACCGTACTTACATAAGGTCACAGTCTACTTCATTCACCCTTACTGACACAAGAATGCTGTTGGTATACAAATGTATACCATATATCTCCTATACTCTGTCGTGTTTAATGTTTATATTGTCTAAAGTCAGCAAAATAATTAAAAAACACGTATCATTAAGAAACTGGTTCTTTTGAGCATTCAAAAAGTAATGCCCACCACTCAACATAAAAACAAAATTAGAGACACATTGACAGTGAAGAATGAAATTAAAATGTAAACAGAATTAGAAAGTATACAGTAACCTGCTAGTCACATTTAAAATTCGAGAATTTCGACTTTCGGGCCAGACGCAACGACCACTTTCGCACAGTCACTTTTTAAATAACGAATTTAGAATTCGCAATTAAATCTAGATGCCAAACAGGTTTTATTAGAGAGCTACATTGTTTCCTTCACATCTATACGTGAATGAAAGTTTTTAAACTTTATGTAGTAGCTCAGAAGATATGAAGAGAGTACAGCATTACCATAATAAATAGATTTGACACACATTGGTCTCACATTGGTCCAATGTGTGACCAATGTGTGACCAATGTGAGACCAATGTGAGACCAATGTTGAATGAAAATCTGTTCGAATAGCAAATGTCAATGTCGTTATAGCGTTGAGTTGAGTTGGGTTGAGTTGGGTTGGAGCTGTGTCTGTCCAGTGTGTGTGTTTATTTTTCGAATTGCCGCCATTGCCGTTGCATTGGCCGTGATTAACTGGAATTGTATTGTATCTAAACGAGTTCGTTTAGATACAATACAATTCCAATGTATTAACTACGCAATACAACTAGCGCCTAAAGGTTTGAATTAGAAATATCAGAATATGCTTGAAATTATTCCGATGCAACTCCAATACAACTTCAATATTGGTTGATTATTTGTTGTGTGTTGGAGTTATGTTTGAGATAGATTGTGTTTTAATGTATTGCTTATGTATTTTAAAATTAGAAATATTAGAATACGGCACCTAGTTATAATAAAAGCACAATTGAAACGTCCCGAAAATAGATTCAATCTTACTTATTCACAATTCACAACATATTGTGAGAAACCTTAGTCTTTAAGTTACTGACCTCACTCAGTTCAATGTAACAATGATTGCAATATTATTCACAAACCAATGTTTATTTAATATTATCACCTTATTATAACTTGCTTATTATCTCTATCAACTTTACGCAGTCTGAAGCCAGCTTATAATAGCCAACATACGGCAATGTGATGAGTTACGCATTGTAAAACTTATCAATCTTATCAATTGACGTAGACGTCAAAGGTTATATTTGTGTACAATTTTATATCGTCGATAGAACTGATAATACGTTGCGCTCGTTGCGTGATCGTATGATAACATTATTATTCTACATTCTGACATAAAAAAGTATTTTTAGAAGCCAGCTAGATAAAATTTATGTGCAAATTGATGAGGTCATTTGAGTGGCTTCGTAGACTTCTTAATTGGGCAGCGTGTCACACCACACCGATAACTTATCAGGGATAATTCTCCCATGCATATTGAGAGTGACCTGAGAATGTTAGTTGGAACTTGTTTTATATATTTTTTTTTTGCACCGAAACGTTTTTCGAACCTTATGCATTTTACGAGCCATTTACATAATTTGTAATTTTTAAAACGAATTGCTTGAAAAATATTTAAATTTTATTTTTTCTTGTGACTCATGTCATATAATGCAACCACTATTACTCCGAAGTAATTGCATTCCGAAGTAGTTAATTGCAAGAATTTATCGAAAAATGTTGGACGAGTAAAATGTTGATGTTTAATTATTTTTTTCTATTAAAATATACGTAACAAGCAAGTATATAAAGAAATCGGTACGCGCGGTTCATACAATTTAGGATGCTTGCTACTTATATACCGAATCCATCCTTACTTGTCTTATCGTGTACACAAATGTCTGTCGATTTAGAAATTATAGTGTCCGTTTTAGTGGATATTCGTTAGTTACAATACAATACAAATATTATTTATTGCACACCTCATTAAAATAGAACAGTATAGTACACAGATTAAAAGTAGAGGCAGTCAACAGGCAGTCTTATCGCTAGAGAGCGATCTCTTCCAGACAACCTTGGGGTAGCGGAAATCTAGTCGAAAATAATCGTATGAGTAGGTTGCAAAGCAAAAGAAACAGTGAAAATCCAGTAAACAACTTCTAGTAGTGGTTACTTCGATTATTGAAGAAAATTTTATTAGAAATGATATTTCTCAGTAATTATTTGGTTTAATTGATTGATGAATGATTGATGGTCAGAGTATATGTATAACAACATTTTAAGTGATAATCCCAGAGGAAAGTGTGATAACGTATTTGAGAAATGTTTTTTTAATACAGATACAGATCTTTATTGGTAAAAACACATTTTACATGTCGGTTTCAATATTTACAACAACAATATTCTATTACATTATATAATAAATAATTTATATTGTTAAATTTATTTAGTATTTGTTACATTATTAATACAGTGTCTGGGTCAACGATTTCCCCGTATTTATAAATTCGTCGATGCTGTAGGATGCCTTTTCGTGAGCAGCAGTTTAAGTTTACTTTTAAAATGGTATGGCTGTTGTTCCGTGAATGCAACCGTTACGATTCGGTGTGAATACGGCCGCACGCGCTCGCCACGTGCCCCTTAATTTATGTGTTATTGTTCACGTTTGTTTTGATTCTCTGCGGTGTTACCTAACGACTTGTGAGTGATCACTTGATCAGATGTGATAGTATCTACGACTAATTGACCTATGAGCCACTTTGCTTATGATTAGAAAATAACTAGCTATGTTTTTCGTATTATCATGTATGTTCTTTATTTCTTCAAGACGAGCCAGGCCACTCAGCCAGAGAAATCACGTGGTTTTAATTGTTTACATTTTTAAATATTGGATAGGTATAGAATGTACTGATGCTATTTATTTGCTACTAGCTTTCCGCCCGCGACTTAGTCCGCGTATAAAACGGTTCCTCATACAGAGTTTAATACCCTATTGTATCTTCTTAAAATATGTTATTTTATTTGCTACTAGCTTTCCGCCCGCGACTTCGTCCGCGTATAAAACGGTTCCTCATACGGAGTAGGTAGGTATAATACCCAATTGTATCTTCTTAAAATATGTTTTTTGGTATAAGAACTATCTTTTGTTAATTTTGACTTTTAATAAACTGCTGTCAAACCTACTCGTATTATTTTAAGTACTCAAGCAACTATGTGCTGACAAAACAGATATTTACCCGTTGTTTATGTTACTTAGTATAGTAGTCTGTGATGTTACTATAGATTGATGAAAAGAAAACAAGACACAATGCAATTTCGCCAACAAAAACAACTGGAACCGTCGTAATGAAACATCATTCTAAAAGTAGAATGCTCGAAACACCAACGTTTTTACCAATTTCAATTTTAAAACGCCTGCATTAATTTGTTTTTAAAATTGAAGTTTCTGTCTGCAATAATATGGAATCAACTCAATCTTAAAGTTTATGAACCCACAAGAGAGAGATTTGCATTGGTAAATGTGGCTTTATATTTGTTTGTATTGACTGATCATCATCATTCTCCTAGCCTTTGTTGCGACTTTTTACCACGGCCCAGTGGATCCTGGTTTGCTGGCTGGTAACCTAATCCCAAGAATTGGCATAGGTACTAATTTTACGAGAGCGAATGCCATCTGACCTCACAACCCCGAAGGTAAGTAAAATACCTCGTTGGGATTAGGTCCTATTCGCTTAATTACGATATTTTCCTTTACCGAAAAGCGACTGATAAAAATGATACTTATTTATTTATCGTATGGCTAGATGTCACAGATATATAGATAAGCATTTCCTCTCTCTGGTAGTAATAGTGGGAAAGTAGATGATGAAGCAAATCCAGCTAGTACTGCGAGGTCCAGATGGGACAGTGCAGCTGCCAAGTTTGTTACTCTTTTAGCATCACCCAGGGATCACGTGAAGGGTTGTCTAAGTTGTTTCCTACGGACGCAGAGTAACATTGATCCCCAAAAAATTATACTTAATTATAATTACATAAGTTTCGATAAACTCAGTGGTATGAGTACCGTGGTTTAAATCCGAGACATCCGGATCGAATGTCGGTTGTCTTACTGGACGTACTTAATACTGACTGTAATCAACCGACTTCAAGATTTGGAAGGAGGAGGTTCTCATACGTATGTTCACCGATTATACGAAAACCGCTGGACCGATTTGGAAAATTCTTTTTTGTTTAAAAGTTTTATACTACAGAGTTAATCCTATTGCCATCAGGTCAGAATCTAATGATGGGATCCTGGAGAAATCGAGGGAAGTCTTCAAATATTATAGGCACACCTATAGTGATTTAAGTATTTTTTACAGTAGCTCGGGTATTTCCTTTTGGAAAGGTGGAGGCCGTAGAGGCTAAGTGAAGTTGGTTCTTTTTTGTTTAAAATTTTTCTTTTTCTGTTGAGGTGTACGAGAGCTGCTCAACGGAGCCGCCTCAGTGGGCCCGGTCTCCACTCCAAGCTCACCGGACTTCTGCAGGATGTCCATTCAGAGGGTAAGTGAACTGGTAGCTACTCCATACCCCGTATTCGAACCAGCAAAACCATGGCATATGACCGTTTTATGTCAGGGTTGGTGGTTATGATTATAAAATGTCAAATATTATGTTATGTCACACATGTACGTGGCACATGTACCATTTTATTGTTATAGCACTTACTAAAAGTTAAGTTATGCGATTAAGGGCCTGTTTCACAATCTCCAGATAAACTTATCTGCCAGTTAAAATTATTGCTATCCTTTACTCCAGTCATATAAAAGAAAAGGGACAGCAAACATTTATCTGACAGATATGCTTTAACTGGAGATTGTGAAACATGCCATAAGTAAAAGGACGTGTCAGAACTTAGTTTGACAATTATTTAATAAAGAACAGCGAGCTATTTAAAATTGTGTGACAGGTAGGCACTGCCACTTAGTTGTGTTGTATCCATTGAGGATATGAAGTAATTATGCCATTTATATAAGTTTACATGAAGTAATTATAAGAAGTTTCAGATGGATAATTGCTTGTATAGAATATTAAATTACCTATATACAACTAGCGACCCGCCCCGGCTTCGCACGGGACTTTTTTGTAGACCTTTTTAAGGTGTACAATACTGTAGTAGGTACATTGTTTTGATCTATCTCGTAGGGTTCAGCCAGCGTTTGAAATGTAAGCGCAAAAAAATGTGTTTATTTACGACATCACGTTTTAAACCTCTAAAATGACAAGTGTTTCTCTACTATATTATGCATGTATTATACATATAAATCATCCTCTTGAATCACTATATCTATTAAAAGAAACTGCATCAAAATCCGTTGCATAATTTTAAAGATGTAAGCATACATAAGGACAGACAGCGGAAAGCGACTTTGTTTTATACTATGTAGTGATAATAATATAACGAAATACCTACAATACATTTAAATAGGGATACTTCAAGATATTCTTTTTGCATCACAAAGCTGGCAAAATCGATAAGTGGACGAAAACTAACATAATAACCCTACCTAAAACTATATTACATTTATTTTAAACAATTAATTTCATTTTACAAACACAAGTTTGCAGTTCGATAGTTTTTGATTTGTGTCAACCCTAACGTACAACTGCCACAAGTTTGCTACCTCGGTTCCGAGGTTTGCAGTACTCGTATACCACGTATGCCCTTTTCCGATGACGTGTTGCTGATGGAAAACGTACGGACCTTCTGACCACCAAATCTTCTTTATTCTACTATGTTGATGGTAATCAAACCCTTACATGACTTACATCCGGATCTGATAATAAGCATTTGTAAGATGTCAGAATGGTAGGAAAGTTTTTTTATGTCTGAATATTCTTGATCTATAACATGTATAGATAATATAGATATGTAAGGTAAACGTTCGAATGCTCGACACTGTCCCTATACATGTCATCTATAATGTTATATAATTCGCAATAACGGCGACAGCATAGCGTCAACTATTGCGTATAAGCTTGTCGAGGACTAATACGTTTCTTATTTTAGTGTCTAGTCTAATTACACATGGACGATATCTCATCACATAGGCTCTACCATATGTAGGTAAATACGTAACTCATAATTAAAAACCTCATATAAAAAAGGAGTGGTTCTATCGTAGTAAATAATGATATCATTCAGCTACAAAAAGTTAATGTGTGTATCATAAGAAAATGTTGTACTCCATATAAATACATATTGTGCTTGTACGATGGGACTTGGGAGATAACAAAAATACCGATAGATAATTATCAGCAATGTCCAATATTTGATGCAGAGCTCATAAATTTACATACCTAAGTCACATTATCCCTGATAAACCCAGTACTGAGATAAATCATGAATTATATTGCCATAAATTATTAAATGCATTTTTTATCTTAGGCGATTAAAGAGCACAGGACGATTTAGGATATAAGGTACAACAGTTCAATACGTGTATCACATACTTATACTGCCTATAGACATGAACGTGCGTAATTAATATGTTAAATAAACACGTAAAAAATAACAAGATAAAGAAAAGTAGTACAAAGGCGAACTAAAGAAATGTATTTCAAGCTCACATGGTCATTCACATTATAACTATTATTTGTAACGGGGTATTTACCCCACTCCGCTCCTAAGGCTGTGAAACTTTGGAGACGTTATGTGGATGAAATATTTTGTATAGTGGACGGGAACGAGGGTGATATACAAAATTACGTGGCACATTTGAACGGCATTCGTGGGAAAAAGCGGTTTACTTACGAAATGGAGAGGGACAGAAGTATTGCATTCCTAGACGTAAAAGTTGGGGTTGGGGATGACGGTCCTCTTAGTCACTATTACAGAAAGCCCAGTCCCGGAGCATCGCAGCGAGAATTGCTTTAGCAGCAGCAGCATGAAAGGGACTGGATATTCTTACTCGATAACGGGATTGGGAGGTGTGATAAAAGTCAGGGCACTTAGAGAGCTGATGGAGGGGCACGAAGAGGCAGGGCAGGGTATACGACAGATTGGGCCCTACAAACTTTCGCCCTCTCACACAGATCGTTACCTTCATGCTAACTTGCATCACCATCCTCGCCAACCTGTACTGCGTAGTGACGTCACTTACCGATGCAACCTATGCGACGAGGAGCATTTAAATAAGGAACTGACACATTCAAGGGACGTCCTACAGAGGAATGGTTATAATGAGCGGATAATGCCACCTCGACGTACCGATACCCCTAAGCGCCTGAACTATAATTTGGAGCGACAACCAGCGTACTTACCATATCGCTGGCCCAATATTACAGGGTTCTATGTTTAACTTTTATCGAATCGCAATTTAGACATTTTTATAGTGACACTAAGTCTAAATTTAACTACGCCGAAAATGCATCATGGAACCCTGTAATATTGAGCCAACGATATATAAAGAGTGTGACAGATAAAGTTGCTAATATTTTAAAGTAGTTATCTGTCTCTGTCTGTCTGAAAACTCGCGATTTATTTGCCCGAGAATTTGAAACGAGATGACCAGTATAACAAGATCCTTCTGAAGATTTTTTTCGCCTTCTAGCTCCACAACCCCTTGATCGATCCTGCTCATTTACGAACTCTCAAATTATATTATGTCTGCCCCCAACAATTTTCATTAAAATAAGAAAAACGTTACTAAAGTTATCGAACAAACTCTCAAAATCAAATAGCCATCGAAATGCCGAGACGTCCCAGTAGCCGAAGTTGTTTGTAAGAACTTCACTTTGAACAAACAGCAGTTAGATGCCAGTTTTTACTGTTAGCTAGGTACAAATAAGCTATATACAAATATTGTAAACTGTGCCACATACAAATTGACGAGGCTAAAATTGTGCCGTTCTCGAGAACGTTTCCTACATAAAAGGAGAACGTTCTCGAGAACGACACAACACTAATAGACGAAGCACGCGGCGTTGATTATCCATTTTCGAATTTCTATTTACCCTTTGATAGTAACTACACGTAAGTTACATTAAAACAGTATTTACCATTTCAGCGGTGAAACCAAAGCAATCTGGGCTTCTATCGGAGCTCTACTAGATGATCCAGCTTTGTTGAAGAACTTTGAAAAGGCTTTTGATGATATCGCAGTCGACGCTACCAGGAGGTAAATATAGGGATTTAACTGTATTACTAACCTTCCCATTTGAAATGGGCTAAATGAGGCGTCCCTGCACAACATCATCATCATTCATCATCCTTCCCATTTCACCATTAGATACTATATTACGGTTATAATCGCAAGCGGATGTAAACTCATTACTCATAAGTTTAGTTACATATTTGCCACGTCCATCGCAATCATTCATATTAAAATTTCCCATCCTGCGCACATAATTAATAGGAAATTTTAATATTATCACAATGAAAAAATCGTACACAAATCGACTAATAAGTAGACATTCCCCTTAGTAAGACGAAGGAAGCAGTATAAAAAACATCTAGATTTTTCTTTGAATGTCACCTTCTCAACGCAAGTTAATAATATATTTTAATAAGTTGAAAATTGCAATTTTCCACATGGCATTCAGTTCACACCGCCTTTTGTGTAATAACAGTTTTCAATAAAGATAAATTGAATAAATTGTTTAGGTTCGGAGAGTTAAGGAACGCCGAAAACGCTCTAAACGAAGAATTAGAAACGGAGGTTTATCGATGGGCACTGGAGACTCTGGGCATGGCTACCTTGGGCACTAGACTTGGATGCCTGTCCGGATCAGCTCATGTGCCAACTTTAGAAAACAGGTAATCACTTTTTTTTTCGTAGTTGCAGCTTGGCCTTGGGGCTAAAGCTTCGATACCATATTAAATCAGGTCTTCACAACTCAGTGCCCGTATCTTATGCTCCACCCCTGCCCACACTCCTGCCACCTTCTTATACACTACCCTACGACGAAACTTGTGACTCAATTAAATAGGTACTGCGTTACACAACTACATATGCATCTTGCTTAAGTAATTACCTACATATATGGAAAAAGAAAGTGATACTTAGCCATAAGGCGACAACAAAAATGAAGTTAATTTCTGCCATTATTTTCTAGAAAACCAGAAAAGACCTCAATGGACGACAATATCCCAGACCTCTGCTCGCTATCGAAACGCTGCCCCAGCGGTCTCACTCCCGCAGAGGCTCTGGTCCGGAGTGCGAGGGAGATAGCAGATGCCGGATACTTAGTGAGGAGCGAACACACCCTCAAAACAGAGTCGGAGACGTTTAATGATGCGCTGAAGGCGCTGGATAAGCATTACAGGTAAGAATAATTTTATGGTACGTAGTACGCATTCATTCATACTCCACTTTCACCTAAATCCATCGAGTATCTAGTTTCAAAAGAAAAAAAAAACAGTTGCCAATTTTTTTAGATTCTTGTAGCTTAAGGCAAAGCATAGACTATATACCATATTAAAAAAACCATTTATTTCCAGCTTGATACAGCACTTCCTCCTCCAAGCCATGTCCGAGCTGAACAGCAGAGATCCGAAGCCAGAACAAGTCCTCCTGAACAAACTGGCTCCACTCAAGCAGCGGATAATTCCACTCGTCTCTGACATGCTATTGGCTGGAGTCAATCCTGTAAGCTTTTTAAAAAGTCAAACTCTTGTCTAACTAGAAACTGTAGTTGGTCATTTCCAACAACAAAATTGATACCATCAACATTTTGAAACAAATATTTTTTTTCAATTGTGCCTCGTACCTCTTTTGCCAGTTTTAAGAATAGAAATACGGATAGTCTGGCGGACAAATCCGTGCGTATATAGCTATTTATGTATCAAACGTGCTTCGGGAAACCACAGAATAAATAATAGTATTTCATACAGAATGGCTACGCTACGCCCCGCCCCGAACGGAATTACCTCGCCCCGCGGCGACCATTGGTAGGAGACTAGTAGGCTAATCCGTCAGGTTGGCAGCGCATCGATACAAAGCAAAATGGCGGTGTATTGTCAAACGTCATTTACGACAGCGGAAACAGTGCCCTAAGACGCTCGCACACATTGAAGCGTGTACAGATGTGTCGTGCAGTGCACACAAAGGCGCTCAAACGAGTTTTATAGTATAACGTGTCCGCCCTGTAAGGAAACCCTTATAGGGTTCTTCTTTGGCCTTCCGTTGAACGCATATTTTAAATAACCTTTTTAATTATTATTTTCAAATCAGTTGGCCCAATCCGCGCTCGCCATGCTCTACCACCTCTCCCTCAACCCCGCACGGCAGCAACGCGCCCACAACGAGATCTGCTGGTCCGCAGCCTCCCAAGAAGCCGGTGCTGGCGTCCAGGAGTTGCCGTACTTGGCCGCTTGCGCTAGGGAAGCGTTGAGGCTGCATCCGGCTACAGGAGGCGTGGTTCGGAGGAGTACAGAACCTATCAGTGTTGGTGGATATGAAGTGCCAGCTGGGGTAAGCTAACTCTTCTGAACTTTAGATGGTTCTAGCTACTGCTACACACACACACTTGCTGCCACAGCTTTCTAGAGCGCGCCTACGATGAGGTCTGCTGGGTCGCAGCCTCGCAAGTTTTGATTATTATATACCTGCAAGCACTGCCGAGTATTCGATAGGAAAAGGAGAGGAGTCTCACGAGGTTGATGATGTGTTTAAGAATTGTCGTACCTACTTATAGCTGCGTCCACCAGGAACGCTATGAGAATGCATCTGAAGACTGGGGGCATGGTATGAAGAAACACTGAAACCATCAGAGTTTAGCCATACCACCATAAGTATGAATGAAGCACACATCCCAGCCTAAATGCTTATAACGCCTCCATTCTCTCGAGTTAAATAAGTTGTTACGTATTTAAATATTCACAGGCCGTTTTATATTTTAATTACGAAAAGCAATATATAACGTCAAAAGTTAATAGAGACTGTATTTAATAAACTTTAAGCTCTTATCTTATTTTAGTCTGTAAATAGTTTAATTAGGTCTGAACTTTTATTAATTTGGGTAATAATGCCCTTTAAGAAATTATAAGCTTTATTTCAGAATAATACGCTATTTAACAAGAAATTAAGACACTTAATTTAACAAGGCGTCGTATTCTGTACAATTTGCGGTGGGTGCAATTAAGTTTCAAGTACGTGAGATTCAGTCTTAACGTCCCTAAGGGAGTTTTGGAGCGTGGACTACTAAGACACCGCATTTTATGAAGCACTAGCTGTCGCCCGCGACTGGGTACGCGTCTTAATAAAATGTAATGGGAATCATAAAATCAAAGCTCAGATAATTCCTCTCACCTTTACATAATTTTCGTGACAAAAATCACCCTGTCCTTCCAGGTCTCAAACTATCAGCGGATTAAGCATGAAGAAGTAACAGACAGACAGACACATAAACAGATAGTTAGTTACTTTTTCGTTTATTATATTAGGTATTCACAAGTAGTGCAAGTAACGTCACCACATAAGTAGGTGCAACTGTACTGTGATTCGAGCAGCATAACTAGTAGAGTCTCACACCATAGTATACTTTAACAGCCTAGTTTTACATCTAAAAGTTTTGTAGCTTACCTAGAGTACCTACACGTATGCTTGTTAACGTTTGGACACAGAATTGTAAATTAGTACGAGAGTGCATAATATTGTGTCTGATGAGTTGATGGCCGCAAGTTTTCTTATATGCTTTGTAGGTGGTCTGTGTTTCTGAGATGAACAATAAAGTGTTTGCAGTTTACTTGCTAAATGCATTACTTTGAGACAAGGGCGCAAAATACAAGTTAGTTTGTATTATTTTGGTCGACCTTATTCCTTTGAGAAGGTTGAAACTTTGTAGATATGTATTTATATTTTAAACTTAATTGTCTCGAGTCAGGGTGAAATCGTGCAATGGAAATGGTATGTACAATTTGGACTCGAGTACTGCTACGTGACTGCTGTTAATAACAGTTTATTTCACATGTCCTTTGAATTTTTACTTATTTTACTTATTTTACTCAAAAAGCGCATTTCTTTGTCCTTCCAACATTCCACTCCATTCCAGTCTTTGACCAATTCACTACGAAATTACAAGTAGTATTAGGATGCATGCATGATATAGACTGCTAGACAAGACTTTGTTCTATAGGTATATACCATGCCCTGTTTGAGACATGTCATACGCATGTCATTAACACTGGCTGAAATGATACTATTCTCTAACGCACCCTTAGATAATAAGCGATGTGCCATGCCTTCCCGTTTGCGGTAAGCGCATCAGCAAAAACGGGTACAATATTAAATCATTCAATGCAGAGAGTCATAGTGAAACCCCCCGGTAAAAATGCGACTTTCAAAAAATAAGACCATTGATATCACAGATCTAAATTGACTATTCTTTTCAGGTCGACATAGTCTTAGCCCATGGAGTCACCAGCAAGTCCGAAAAGCAATGGGGCAGAGCCAACGCCTTCATCCCCGAGCGCTGGTGCAGCGAGGGTTGGGAGCCTCTCCGGGCCTCGCGCGCCCATCCTTTGGCCTCCCTCCCGTTCGGCACGGCGTGCCCGGCCTCCGGCCTCACTGGACACATACTGGCTACCTTAGCTACACGAGTGTTAGAGAGGTATAGGTTAGAATGGCACGGGCCGGCAGCGAATATGGTTACGACAGGAGTGAATAAAGTACAGGCCCCGTATTATTTTGTGCTGCAGGAAGCACATTAGATTAGGAAACGCCCCGGCTTTCGGCCTCGCTGGGCACAACGGTATTAGGGGTGTGGTGAATTTAGCAGAAGAAAAAAAAACCTCAGCAGAGACAATTTCCAGCAGCGTGCTGATTATTTATCTGTTTGCTAAATTAAGGCAAAGATGGAGACCATGGAGTTAATTATAGTTTAGGCGCCATATTGTTTTGTGTTGCAGATAACACATTAGGTAACTATTTAGTAGGCGCCTATATACTATTTGACGAATTTAATTTATAATTTTATAGGGTCAACCTTCATTTATTTGATGTTGACCTAACAATAATATATTAAAAAATATATTTTTTGTATAGTAAGAAGATGTTGGGTTTATTTATAGATGTTAATAAAATGCACCAAAAATCGCCTTTGCGAGTGCATTCCTAAACCGCCTTTAAATGTTCCTTAATTTTAAGATTAATTATCCTGTAATCTTGCAATGTAAGTATTTTTTTAACTTTAAAATAAATGGTTATTGATACATCAATTGGTTTATTTAACTTATCAACTTTATTGAGAATAAATTTCAAAATTCTTTTTTTTTATTTGACGTTAAATAAAAGTTTTTTCCGAGGAAAAACTTACATAGCAGGTGTGAACCATTATTTCACCTCCAAGGGTAAGTACTAACGTAGCTTTGTGCTGTATGTAGTCCGGGTTTTCCTGGCTTTATCTGCCCGGTTATCCCTCTAACCAAGTTTTCACGTTGCTTACAAAAGTGGAACTTTTCCTTGCAAACTTATACAAAGTTCTATCGCATTACCTCGAGAAGTAGGATTATCAGTATCACATAAGGATATAAAACTTATGTTGTAAAGTTAAGTTACTGCTTTGGTATTTTATTGTTTTAATTAATACATTGAATATAGTGGTACCCAGTCGGACGAATATAGGTACTTTTAGACCGACACTAATTAGTCCACGACATTTAAAATTAAATCGAAAATTTCGGTAAGTTCCTTCAAATTTCCTTGTAAGTAATATTACTTTTATATCATTATCGAACGAGCGGAGCGTAAGCGAAGTGAAGTTCTTACAAACAACTTTTGGCTAGTGGGACGTTTCAGCATTTCGATGGCTTTCTGATTTTGAGAGTTTGTTCCGCGATAACTTTAGTAACGTTCTTCTGATCTTTATGAAATTTGTCGGAGTTGTAGCAGAGATACATATAATTTGAAAGTTCGTATATGAGCAGGATCGATCAAGGGGTTGTGGAGCTAGAAGGCGAAAAAAAATCTTCGGAAAGGTCTTGTTACATTGGTCGAGGTTGTAAATAAATCGCGAGTTCTCAACCTCTCTGTTCGAGGCGGACTACTAGTTATCGTCCTATTGACTTTTTCTGCATTATCTTCTCAGCAACCCAAAGGTTGTCTGGAAGAGATCGCTTATTAGCGATAAGAACGCCTGTTGTTTGCCTCTTTTTATGTTCATCGTGTATTAATTCTACTGTGTTGTAATTTTTTGAAGTGTGCCGTAAAGCATTCATTATGCTAAAATTTAAACAAATATACCTAAAAGTTTAAAACTTGATTTCTTGGTTTTCAGAAAAGTGCATGAAAAGTGTCGGTCTAAAAGTTGATTCGACCAGCCCTCCATTTTCCTTGCAATGTTTGCTAATCAATCTTGCATCAGAGACCGTTTCCAAACCTGGCTATACTTATAAAACTACCTGATTACCGCCATTACATTGACACGGACAAAGTATAGCCATTCGGAATCGAAAGCCCTTCATACTGCATTACTAGTACTCAAGTTCTTACTTAATCTACGACAGAGAAAAACGAACCAATTCGTCTAGTTGAGTTTCTAAGGGGTGACTAAGGAGAATAAAACTTATTTTAACAGCTGTATTTATTGGGGTAAATGATCTTTTGTAAACTCATTCCAACTTTATAAGTAACTGCTTTGATCTATTGGCTAACTTTTTGGGAACACAGATAACGATATATACTAACATATAATCATTAGTCCTGATCATTAGTCCTTATGTATCAAAATAGGTAGGTGGGCCAATCAACTTTTAGACCGACAGTTTTGAGTGTCTCTTGCGTTACTCAAAATGTCTCTGGAGTTACCAAGAAATCGGACTTCTAATATACATAGTTTTTGTTTATTAATAACATAAAATAACAAACATACAAATAATTACAAACGACTATAAACTAAAACTTAAAATACTTATATACAAAATAATTTACTCTAAAATAAGACTAAACTAAAACTAAGGTATATCTAAATACGGCCCCTGCGGCATGGTACCGAAGATGCTGGCAGCATATTAGGTTTAACAGTTGGAGCCTCGAATTTTTAATTTAACATACACCATAAACTGAAACACAGAAAAGCCATTATTTAAAGGTGAAATTTTACAACGAAATTTTAAAGTTGAGAACAGATTTCTGTCGGTCAAAAAGTAGATTCGCCCAGGTACTATGTTAGTTTGGATGCGACTCAGTAGTTTTTGTAACAACACATTTTTTGGAATTTATATCTCCTTATTTCCTAGTTTTGATATTTTTATATGAAGTAGAATCGCCTTCAATTTCTCCCGCTAAATGTTTAATCTTAACTCATCTCGGTCAGATTTTGTAAAACGTATAAAGTAGGTAATTTAAGACGTCTGTAACATCTACCCTACAAAACAGGGATATAAAACGAAGTCATCATCATAACAAATCATGTTATACAATCCCTGGAGATAAACGCGGTCTCACATTAGACACTTGGTTTTTTATTTTCTTTGAAATAAAATCCGCCAAGTTATGAGGGGTCTTATCGAAATCATTTGTTTTGTTCTGACCTGTTTCGTCCTGTAATCGTTGTACAAGACATGATTCGCACGTTAGCTGAATACGAGATTTGACAAATGAATAACCTGTTCCATTAAAACCATACTCGTATTATTGTGATTTTCATTATGTATAATATAATACAGCCTTGGCCAGAAGTGTTGAGCACCCTTGCGATTTTCATACAAAACTCGAAACTTTAGTCCAGCGTTTCTATCTTTTTTGAAGTTATTTTATCTATTAATTTAAACTGAACAGGCATGTTTTGTTGAATTTAGTAGTAACTGCATAGAATATTTGTAATTGGTCGCACCGACCTAAAGTCGCATTTTTGTTACCTCCGCTTTTCTTTTTTTTAGGTACATACCTTGAAATGGTTATTAAGTGCAGTTTTCTAGATATATAAATAAAATATAACATTTTACGTCATCGGACATTGTTATGATAGGGAAATAATTGAAACCATTCCTACTAAAATTAATACGGATGAAGTTATTTATATGTATAAAAGTCAACGTGCCGAACGTAAAAATAAACTTTTATCTATGGGAATTAATACTTAACATCAAAATTGTAAACAAAAAACTGCTATGCTCAACACCTGGCCAAGGCTGTATACTATCTACCTACATGTAGCTGCTGGACTATGATAGAGGCTTAAGCCCTTTATTATCTAGGACCGAAGAAGCGAAGCATCTTATAGTCAATAATTTAAAACAGTTTTTTGATTTGGAAAATTTTTGGTGACTTTGAGTCAGAATCACGAGCTCTTTCGATCCTAGTAGGACACAAAATGTGTCCCAAAGTTTTCATATATTTTTGTTACTTCCATTCCGTACACAGCTACTACGCGCTACATACGACGAATACGTGGCTACGGGCTACGAGCGTAGCACGTAGCACTAGGTGGCACTGAATGTGTTAAAATATTGAAGGTAGGTATTATATCTAATTTCCGCAAATTTCTCCGTTGTTAAATTAATGAGTTATATACCTATGACATTGATTAATATCATATGTCACATCACAATACGTTTTCCCAGATGTCCTGGCATTAGTCCTAATGGCGTCTCTATACAGAAAGGGTCCATAATGGACACCATCATCTGCGATGTCATCAATCTGATCTGTAATTCCCATCGAGGTAGAATACATTCGAGCAAAAGCATTTGATTCCATCGACGACTGTGACCTGTAAATGTACTCGTATTATAACTATAGATAAACGTGGGTCAAAATTATACTGGTTGAGTTGATCCCTTTCTTGGTCCATGAGCTGAGGTAATAGCCAGAGGGCTAACCCTAAAAAATGACCTATATAATTTTTAAAGCAACCAAAACTTTTTAGTTAGTTTGTGATCAAGGGCAAACTACACCAGTACAGTCGCCATCAAATATATCGGAGCGACCAGGGTGCTCAAAATTATCAGAACATGCACTTTATCCCTTTTAAAATAGAGATGTTTTTCAGATATTTGTGACCACCTTGAGCGCTCCGATATATTTGACGGCGACTAAGGCCCTTTGCACACGGCTTCGTAAAATAAGCGTACCGTAATACGCGCGTAAGACGAGAGCGATACGGCACGAAGCGGCGTTGAAGCGAATCGTATTCGTAATCGTACATTCGCCACTTCGTGTGCGGACTTCTTTGAACATATACGTGCTCGTATCGCTATCGTCCTACGCGCGTATTACGATACGCTTACGATATGCTTACTCTACGACGCTGTGTGCAAAATTGCACGTAAGGGTCTAAATCCTATATGTTAGAAAAATACTTCCGCTTACAAATTGTAGCTTGCTCCGCAAACACACAATAATCACTAACTGCTGTGGGTACCTAAATAAGTATAATTTCTATACCTAATGACAGTAAATATTTCATAAAATTATGTTCAATTTGGGCAGGTTTTAGGGCAAGTAAATAGGATTTATACTGGGTATAGTGCCTACTTACCATAATACAATTTTATGTAAGTAGTACATACTTAGTTAAAAAAGAATTAATTATTAACTACTTTTAACATTACAAAGTCATTAAGGGACCTTAATGTTTATTATTCAATAATGTATTCAAAGGTTCAGCCCAGTCTGTGTTTAAGTCTTACGCTTACGTTAGTAAATAACCTATTCTGTTTGAAGCGTTGTGCTTTGTAAATGTGGTTTACAGTGAAAGTGGAAGGTAACTTGGCACACGAAATAACAAGACACGTTAGGCTTAAAGTTGGAATAAGTACCAGCGGGGCGTCTATAGAACACGATTACCGCCGCTTGTCTAATTTTTAGACAGTTGAGTTAGAGAAAAGAAAACCAAAATGGCGACTTGCCAAAGAATTTTTTTTGACGAGGTGCCACTCCAAGTTATTATTGCGTGTGAGCGTGTGACATCGTAGATATACGTTACCTATAGTAGGTAATTTTGATTTGACCCCTGTTAGCACTTTCACAATAATAGATACAAGTATTCTTAACTCATAGGTACGGTCAACCAATTTGATTCCTAGGCCACTGTAGAACCTTGTCGTAATGACAGTTACCCGTGGATACGTATAAACGTAACCTATTCGCTACCAAACTAGATATTGTGATAAAGTTCTAGAGTGGCCTAGGAATCAAATTGGTTGACTGTACCTACGTATCTATCTATATCTTCTATCTATTCTATATACATATAATAAAGCTGAAGAGGGTCGAAAGTCTGTACATGGAATATATTCGAAAAAAAGTTGGCTGGGGATACTTAGAATCGATAACAGAACACGTTCCAACAATTTTTAGAATTTTTGTCTGTTTATCTGTTTATCTGCTTGTCTGTTTATTTGACCGCGCATCACGTGAAAACGGCTGAACGGATTTTGATGAAATTTTGTATAGAGATAGTTTGAGTCCCGGCAAAGGATAAAGAATAGTTTTCATACCGAAAATCAACCCTGGAGGGGGTGGAAAGGGGGTTGAAAGTTTGTATGGAGAATTTTTAATAGAAATTAGTATGGAGATAATTTGAGTCCCGAGAAACGACAGAATAGTTTTCATTCCGAAAATAACCCTTGTGGGGGTGAAAAGGAAGTTGGTATGAGGATTTTTTTACCACTGAACAGATAAAGATGAAATTTGGTATAGAGATAGTATGGGTCTCAAGAAAGGACAAAGGATAGTTTTCACCCCAAAAATCAACCCTAAAGGGATGGAAAGGGGGTTGGAAATTTGTATAGGGAATTATTAACCGCAGAATCGCTTTAGATAAAATTTGGTATGGAGATAATTTGAGCTCTGGAAAAAGAAATAAAATAGTTTTATCTCAGAAATTAAATGCAAAATGGGTGGAAGTTTACATGGGAAAGAAACAACTTAATAACCGCTGTACGTATTTAGATGAAATTTGGTATTGAAATAGTTTGTAATTTTTTGGTTAAAGTGTTCATATTTATAACAAGTTACCCGTCGATGCTTTAAATTTACCTTTACCAGCTCTTAAGAAATATTTGAAAATGTCATTAATGTCCAAGGATTATTGCAGGTTCGAGGATTATACATATATGACGGACAAAGATGCATGGCCCAAACCAGAAACTACTACAAAATCATGTAACATTTATAGGACACAGTTTAGGTAGGAAAACATATCAAACGTTTTGTGAAACAGTCAGATTAGGATTTATTTTTCTTTATAATTAAACAACAAATACATTATCTGTCTCTTAAGCTGCTTTGATATGTCTTCTTGAAGAACTACGCATTATTTTGTATCTGTAAGATCTAATAATGTATTACTGTTGTTGTGTGTAGACCGGATTACCACGTCGAACCAAGCAGCGCTGACCCGCTGTACCATTTACCAGGTCATGTAGGGAGATGAATAAGAACACTTATTTAGAATTGTAAAACATTTGAGCAGTGTAGCTGCAAGTGTTTCCCCGCTGGGAGTTGTTGTTGAAGTGAGCAATGAGTACGAGTGCTGGCCTCTTTTATGGGTTTTTTAGCGTGCTCGTACTAGTGGCTGGTATGTGCCGTGTAAGTCTTTCGTTTATTTGCCAATAATCTTAAACTATTACATGGTTGTAGGAGGGTGTAAATCTATATTATTATGGGACATTTCTTCATAGATAAGTACAAAATTCTTATAATCTAGACATTTTGGGTATTACGACACAATTTCAATAAAATTAGACACAGATAATACTTAGGAACTAGACATAGAAACACAATATTTATACACGTTATTAAAACAAACAAATTGGTATAAATCGAGAAAATGATTGACTTAGATCTAGTTACACAAAAACTACAGTAATTTTAAGCTATCTGCGACAATTCTCCCCCACGTGCGTCAGCACCGTCGATTGGTGTGGAGCAGATGAGAATGAGTCTGGAAACCGGGCGGCGGACTTCTCCTGCGCGAGTACGTACAATGGCTACTCTTATGTGGCCATCAGGACCTGGAAAGAGCTGTGCGATCACGCCTCTAGGCCAAGTACCTCGTGGCATCGTACCGTCGGCTATAATTACTACATCTCCTACGTGTAGTTTCGTCGCGTTCTGGTGTATACTGGATCGTGGCATCAGGTTTGGACGATATTCTTTCAGCCAGCGTTTCCAGAAGTTGTCAGCTAGTGCTTGAGCTGTTTTCCAGGACGAAAGGCTCATATTTTCGTCGGAGAAGACTCCCAGCGGGGACATAGCGTTCGATCAGCCGATGAGAAAGTGATTCGGCGTGAGCGCTTCGGCCTCTAAGTCAGGATTCACTGGGGTCAGCGGTCTGGAGTTTACCAGGTGTTCAGCTTCCAGCAGTAGCGTATGGAGAACTTCTTCATGGGGTGCTCTGTCTTTTAGCGTGACTTTCAGAGCTGTTTTCACGCTTCCGACTAGACGCTCCCAAGCCCCGCCGGCGGAGGGGTTGCCAGGCGGGATCTTCTTCCAGATCATGCGTCGTTCGGTCATAAATAGTTTGAGACTATCGGGCAGAGAGTTTTTGGCCTCTGATAGCTCGCGTTCTGCGCCGTAAAAGTTTGTGGCGTTATCTGAGTACAGAACGGTGGGTGCGCCGCGTCGAGATATCATTCTTCGTAGCGATAGGATCATAGAGGCTGCCGATAGGGAGGCGGCTAGCTCTAGGTGCACGGCTCTAGTGGTGAGGCACGTGTAAAGGACGCCCCATCGCTTTTCTCGGCGGCGGTCTACAACAATTTGCATAGGACCGAACAAATCTACGGCTGCTGCGGTAAATGGCGGTTGATTCGCCTTGAGCCTCTCTGGCGGTAGGTCGCCTACAGGAACCTTGAGGGTAGCTCCTTTATAGGTCCGACACCATTGGCACTTATTCGTTAGATAACGAATCGTACCGCGCAGTCCGACTATATCTATTCGTTGCTTCTTCATATCTTTGCTTCAATTCGTTGATCACCGTCGCATGATTTCCGTGGTTGAAAAGTGCGTGGAAATGATGGATCAACAGCTTGGTAAATGCCTCCTTAGCGTGCAAGACAGGTATATGGGCTTCGTCTCTGTCTATTCGGGCATCTAGCACAATTATTCCGTTCTTATCAAGCTTCATTGCAACTCGATGTAATGCAGACTTCTTCGGCAGCGCGCGCCCGGCTTCCAGTAGTCGTATCTCTTCGGCATACGACTCATTTTGGCTCCGTTTAATCAGCAGTATCTCCGCTAGACTTATGTGTCTGTTATTCATTTCTGTTTCTGGATTTCTATTGACAGACAATCTGGCTTTGAATACCTCGGCAGCAACCAAAACTCTGGCCGTAGTGCGAACCAGCCTAGTGAACTTCGAGAACCTACATATCTCGGGCAAGTATGCGAACTTGTTTTGAACGGTATTTACGGAGCAAACCGGTTTTATGACGCGTTCTTCGCACGTTTCTACGACGGGCTCTACTGTTTTCTCGCGCGGCCAATGCTTCTCGGCTTGCCGTATAAAATCAGGCCCTATAAACCACCGGTGGTTAGCTCCGAACTGGGCCGGAACGCCCTTAGTAGCGTCGTCGGCGACGTTTAAGGCGCTAGGTACCCAACGCCAATCGGTAGGTTTAGTTGTGTTTTCTATTTCGCCTACTCTATGTGCAACAAAGCTTTTGTACCGACGTGGATCCGACCTTATCCAGGATAACGCTGTCCGAGCGTCGCTCCAAAAATACCTACGTTTAATGACATAATCGGACTCCTTTACTACCGTGTCGCTAGCACACAACCTTGCAATTCTAACCTAGGAATGCTGACAATACGCAACGGTGCGACTCGCGCCTTGGCGGCTACTAAGGCTGCGGACTTTTGTCCGTCCGGGCCTTCGCTAACTAAGTATATCGCGGTGGCGTATATCTTTTCACTAGAGTCGCAAAAAACGTGCATGTCGGCCTCTCTATTTCTCGCGGGTACGTATCGTGGTATTTCTAACTCCCTAAGTTGCTGAATATTACTCACGAATGAATTCCACGCGGGTGCGAGCGAGGTGGGTATAACGGTATCCCAGCCTATCCCTGTACGCCAGACTTCCTGCATCAATGCCTTCCCTAAGACAGAGATCGGGCTTACGTAGCCTATGGGATCGAATATCGACATCGCGCTACTCGTCACCTGTCGTTTAGTGGGTAATTTCGTACCGTTGAGCACGTCTTCGGGCGTGTTGCGTAAATTTACGTTAAACCCTAACGTGTCGCGTTTATGGTTCCATTTTAAACCTAATGTGCGCTCGCTTTCGCCTCCCCCGATGAGGGACGTATCCTCTTTGCTAGGAACTACGTCAGAAATTACGTTTGGGTTGTTAGAGGCGAACCCGCGGAGCTCGAACGACGCGCGTAAATTGAGTGCGTAAATTTCGTTTACTATGCGCCTAACATCGCTCTCACACTGGTCGAAAGCTACGACTAAGTCGTCCATATACGTGTTTTTTATAGTTTTCTCAGCGGCGATCGGAAATTCCTTCGCATGTTCGTATGCGTTTTTGTTTTTGACGTACAATGCCGTCGTCGGCGAAGCCGCGGACCCGAATATCAGTCTTTTCATCCTATATTCTTGCGGTGAGGCTGAGCGGTCCTCCCCCCGCCAAACAAAACGTAACGAATCTCGATCGCGTTCTATAATCTCTATCTGCAGGAACATTTCTTTAATGTCGGCTATTACCGCGGTCCTGCCTTCCCTAAAACGGACTAACACGCCGAATAAGGATTCTAACAAATCAGGACCCGCTAGAAGAGCACTATTTAGCGACCTGCCGTACGCCGTAGCGGCTGCGTCCCAAACTACGCGCATTTTTCCGCGCTGCGGATGAAACGTTGCGAAATGCGCCAAGTACCATGCCCTAGGCGCGTCCTGCGGGGGCGGCGAGTCTACTTTTTCCGCGTAACCTTTGTCTAACAGGTTATTTATGTGCTTAGTATACTCGATTTTCAGAATAGGGTCGCGATCTAACTTATTTTCCAGGCTGTACAGCCGCCGTAACGCGTGCGCTTTATTATTTGGCAATTCTTCGTTATCGTTACGCCATAACAAACCCGCTCAGTACCTATCTTCCCCGGGGATTTTTTCACATGTCGCTTCTAGTAAATCTATTGCTCTTTGATCGGGATCGGCCCGAGGTAACTTTTTAACTACCCCTAGTGACTCGATATCGAAATGTTCCTTCATGAGAGCTAAGGCTTCATCGTCGGCCGTTCGTGGCCCCATGTGGCCTACGAACGCTACGGTTGCCTCCGATGACCTATGTGGTCCGTGCAGTGACCATCCTAGCCGCGTCAAACTAGCTACCGGGAGGTGCGATTTACCGCTGATAATTTGGCGCGTCACTATCAAATGCCAATTATCTTGACCTATAATTATTGAAGGCGCGGCAGAATCGTAACACAGCTCATCGGCTATGTCGGCTAAGTGGTCGCACTGCGCGACTATGTTTTTGGAGACGCCTTGCGCTCCTACGTTCAATCGATTGATGTTAAGCGCTTCCATCATTTCTAGATGCCTAGTGCAAAAGCCGCGGATTGCGAATCGCACGTTACAAGAGTCCGGATCGCTCACGCTCCCACCTATACCTTCTATGTCGAGCGTTTCTCCCCTCTCTCGGGGCATTATACGATCGGCTGTTTCGTGTGAAATCAAACTAAGGGCCGCCCCTTCATCTAACAGGGCTAAGGCTTGCGTAGTACCCAGTGGGCCCGTAACCTCTACGGGCATCATTTTCAAAAACGTGGGCGCTATCCTAATCGCGTGAACGTTACTGACTTTTTTGTCTTCCACGGGCGCTTTAGATGCGTTCAAACCGTGTAGTAACCTGTGATGCCCGGCCTCGCACTGTTGCACTCCGCAAGCCACATACCTGCACTTAAAGCGACCACGGTGCGCCGCGCCTAGACATTTATAGCACAGCTTTTCGTTTTTCGCCCAATCCCAACGTTCGGTTACCGATGCATTCAAAAATTTACTACACGCTTCCACTTTGTGTTCATGATTATGACATATTAAACACTTATCACGTGACGTAAATCGTGCTGGTACCGAATGTTGTTTGGGCTTGGTCCCCGTATACGCGGGCCTTTTAGCCTCGCGGGGCTTCGTTTGAGCTACCGTCGGCGACCTATACTCCCCCGTGTGAGCTCTATCTACTCTACTTTGCGGGCGAGGGCTCCGGTAGCTATCGTTGGAATCGCTCGAATAGTCGCGGGAGAACACGGGGGCGGGAGTACGGGCGGGGGCGGTATGACGCCCTGACCTATTGTCCAGCTCAAAGGAAACCGTGTTCACGGCATTTTTCGGCTTCGGACCTCGATGACGACTCGTTCTTTTAGCCGCGGAACTAATTTCTAGCAGAAATTCTGATATCGCGACTAAATCGGGCGAGTTCAAATTAGCTTGTTTGAACTTGCCCCATTCGTACCTAACAATAAGGTTCAACTTATCGACGATCTTGTTAACTAGCTCTGGCGCGTACAAGTATTTTTCTTGCTTTAATTATTTTATTGTCGCTACTGCATTTGCGACGTGCGCGGCAAAAGACACGATATTACTGTTATCTTCGGCTAGACGCGGCATGCGTTTAACATTATGTAGCTCAGTCAACACGATCTCTCCAGGATCCCCGAACTGCCTCTCTAAGGCCTCCATTATCTCGTACGGATCCTGGACGGTATACATGATGGATTTCACCGCGGTACGCGCTTCACCTTTCAACGCGCGCCTAATTCGACTGACGTTATTTACGTAACTAAACATGGGCGCGGTATCGTTAAATTCGGCACGGAATGCGATCCATTCTGTGATATTACCGTCGAAAGCGGGTAATTCGGGTGGCCTATGCATAATGGGAGCATAATGACTGGACACATCTCGCGGCGGGCGATGAGTACTCATATGCGGCTCGCGGGGCGCGGGGGCGCTGGGCGCCGGCGCGCTAGTAGCGAAATTATTACGTATTGTGTGTAAAGCGGACGCTTCATTTTTAGTTACGTAATTGCTCTGATCTAGCTGGGACTGTCGTTCTACCCAATTCCTCACGCGTTGCTCGTCTTTTTCGACAAGAGGTTCGGACTTACCGCTAACAGATTGCGCCTCATGCTGGGCAATCTGTAGCCTTAACTTGGCAGTTTCCGTCTCTTTATTAGCAACGGCGAGCGCGGCTTTATGAACCTCGAGTTCCGCTAGCAACAGAGCTAACTTTTCGTCGCACTTTTCACTATACACACTTCGATTTTCGCGCACTTTTCTACTACCGCGGTCGCCGCACTGAGAAAAGCGGTCTTTTTCCCCGGCGGACGTGTTAGGTTTACACAATGTCCCCGGTGGACTTTTAACTAACGTCTTTTCCGCGTCGTCTTCCGATATTTCCGAATAAGCGGGCGCCGGCGCTCTTGCCGGCGGCGGCTGTAGACGCGGTTCGACACTAGGACCATCGTCAAGAGTGCTGCTGGTGCCTTTGTCCCATGTATTGGTATCGCCGGAGGTTGTTTCACCAGACGGTGGGGTAGCGGCTCTGGAGGGTTGTCCCTTGTGTGAGCGAAGAGACATCTTGAGCGTATGATCGGACATCTTCTTCTTTCTTCTTGCTTGACGCACGTGGGGTTCCCTAACCTTACCTACCTAAAACCTAATGGCTGACACTGCCTAGTGCAGTGAAAGCGGCCCTACGTTCACTTTACTTACTCGTGGGCGTGAATCCCTGATGCACTGAATCTCGCGCAAAGGCTAAGTGCAAGTGCCAGAGCGTCCGAAAGCAGTGTGAAGACGTCAACCATGTGACGTTGCAACGAAAGTTGCCAGGACACGAACGTGGAGTATGGCCTCTACACGAGCGGTCCGTCCAGCAAGCTGGTAAATAGCACAGGGCTCTTCCGCGAAAGCGGGCAGGTGTATCAGCGGTTAAGCCCGACACCGTATGGAGATTCTGAGCGAAATTAATCCAGCTCAGCGCGTACTTGTTTCTTTCTTCAATTGGCAGCAGATTTCTTCCATCCGGAGCTCGAAGGACCAGCTGTTGTGTGTAGACCGGATTACCACGTCGAACCAAGCAGCGCTGACCCGCTGTACCATTTACCATGTAGGGAGATGAATAAGAACACTTATTTAGAATTGTAAAACATTTGAGCAGTGTAGTTGCAAGTGTTTCCCCGCTGGGAGTTGTTGTTGAAGTGAGCAACGAGTACTTTTTTTTTTTGTTTTTTTTTTTTTTTTTTATTTTTTTTTTTTTAGCCTGACTTGGGCTTTATGCTTCTGGAGCGCTAAAGCGGGCGGACTGTTTGGTGGGATGGTTGCCGGGGGAAAATCCAGGACCCTTCCGCGACCTAACGTGACGAGTTTGCTACGCTGGAATGCTCCTACCGAGCTTGCGCTTCCAGCGAGATCAGTTGAAGCGAGTTCAACCTGATCTGGGTGAGTGGGGGGGGATCGAGCTAATGGGGGTTTTGTCGCTGGTTCGCTACTCCTAGCCTAGCTGAGAAGACTCCAGCAAGAAACTCAGCTAGGCCCGACGACTGTCGGGGTGACTCTATCCGGTATGCGGCGGTACCGGGTGGATAAGGGACTGAACGTGTCGATGTGGTCGCGACTGTTCCGAGGTGGGCGTCCCCGCCGGCGGGGGCGCCGCAGTGTACATGTGGGGGAGGGCGCACGCACAGCGTTCCATTTCTCATGAATGGCCGCTGTGAGTGCGTCGTCCTGGTCCGTGACGTAGTGTCTAGGCCGCCGAACCGAGCGGCCCCTAATCAGTGACTTCCGTGTTAAGAGTCCGAGGGGGGGAGGGTTGGGAATGTAGTTCGCAGCCTTCCTAACTAGCGGATTACTACTGTGCGGAGCGTTGTCAAAATAACGCCGGGCAGTCTGCTTAAAGAAACCATAAAGGGAGTCAAGCCCCGCGTCATGGTGCAAACTGAGGGTCGTCTGGTACCACGGGGCCCCAGTCGCCCTACGGAGGAAACGATTCTGAACGACCTGAAGCGGCTCGAGACTTGACATACCCACGTGGGTAAAAACCACACTTGAGTATGCCATGATTGGACGAACACAAGTCTTGTAGAGTGTCAGCTTATTTCTAAGTGACATTTTACTAAACTTGTTAATCATCGGCCCTAGCCTTCCTAATACGAACAGCGCTCTGTTGCGTACCCTACGGATGTGGCTTTTGAAAGTCATACGACGGTCGAGAGTGACGCCTAGATATTTGACCTCGTTAACCCACGGAATGGGCTGGTCAAAAAGCCGGACCGGAGCCACCTTCCTGCCTGTCGGACCTATGGCAGTAGGGTGGAAGATAATCGCTGCGCTCTTGTCCGGATTGACTTCAATACGCCAAAGACGAAACCATTGGCCTAAGCCATTGATTGCCTCTTGGAGGTATTTCCGAACAAGAATATAGCGATTGTGCGTCGTAAAGAGCGCGGTGTCGTCCGCGAACAACCCTAGTTCGACACCCGGGTGCCTAGGAATATCGTTCGTGAACAACGAATAGAGTGTAGGCGAGAGGACGGAGCCTTGCGGGACTCCTGCCCTAATAGGATGTGGAGGTGAAAGCGTTCCCTCCAGTCGGTAGCAAAAGCTTCTGTCCGTAAGGAAATCTCGTATTATGAGTACGAGTCTGTCCGGCATACCGATCTGATATAACTTGTATATCAACCCGTTATGCCAGACCTTGTCGAAGGCTTTCGCCACGTCAAGAAAGATCGCTCCCGTCTTCAACCCTGTTCGACGCGAGAAGCCGTCCAGCACGTGCTCCGTGATGCGGTGCACCTGTTGGACGCACGAGTGTCCGGCACGAAAGCCGAACTGCTCGTCCGTGATAATTGAATTCTCAGTCGTGAACCTGAGAATCCGAGCGAGGATGATTCGCTCATACAGCTTAGCAAGCGAGCTGAGTAAGCTGATGGGCCTGTAAGAGGCTGGCGAGGCCCGGGGTTTGCCGGGCTTCGCTATTCCGATGACCGTGGCACGTTTCCACGCGGCTGGAAAGTGACTATTGGACAGGGCGGCATTGAAGATGCCGACCAGAATGAGTAAGAGATGTTCGGGCAGAAGTCTCAGCATGCGGTTGGAGATGCCATCCGCACCCGGGGACTTCCTTACTCGAAGATACCTTACTCGATCGTGGACTTCCTTAATCGACACCGGTACGAGAGGTGAAGTTACGGGGAGACGCGATCTCCTGTCCACCTCAGAATTTACCCTCTCGACATGAGCTTCATCGGCAGGCAGGAGGCTGGGCGAACATTGAGACTCTAAACTATTGGCGAGACATTCTGCTTTCTCGTCGTCCTCGAGTGCGCGGGTTGGACTACCGGGGCGTTCCAAAGGGGGGATAGTCCAGACGGTATCTGATTTGAGAGATCTAGCTAGTTTCCAGTAAGCCTGGTGACTAGGCTTTATCTCCCCCATCAGATCCCTAAAAGAGTTCTCCCGAAATTCGGCAATTCGCTGTTTGGACTCGTGACACAAGCCCCTCAGGATTTGACGATTTTCGGGGGAAGGCCAGTTAGAGTAGGTCCTAATGGCGCGATTTTTCCTAGTCAGCAACTCTCTCAGTTCCCTAGGCAGGGGGCGGCGTTGGATTTCCTCGGCCGACACCTCCCTAGAGGCTTCGCTTTTGACAGCGTTGAGGTAGTTGGTGAATAGGTCGATCGCTTGGTCAGTCTGTTGAGTTGTGGTAATAATGTCAGGTATGTCTCTAGGTATGGGGGCGTCTGTCTTTAGGAGACCTTGTTGCACCTTGTCCCAGTCCACGAGTGTCCTGGTAGGAGGGGCTTGATCGGGGTGAGGGCCCAGTCGCAAGAGGACCGGCCTATGATCTGAAGTTAATTCGTCTAGCACTTCTATAGAACGCAGAGTGAGCGCTACGTTCTTTAGAAGGGCTACGTCAAGTATGTCTGGTCGGTGTCCTTCAGTATGGGGGTAGTGGGTTGCTTCAAGGGGAGGGAGGATATCGAAAGGGAGGCTTTCGATCAACAGACGATTGAGCAGCCTACCGTTGGGGTTAGTCGCGACGCATCCCCAGTCGACGTGTTTGCTATTTAGGTCCCCGGCCACGATGACCGAGGGGCCTAGGGCTGCTAAAATATCTAGGTCAGTCTGTAGTATGTTAAGTGATGGAGAGATGTAGGCTGACGCAATCGATATGGGAGGATGGCCGTCCATCGATATGCGGCAGACCGACACTTCCATATTTGTCAGTGGAGGGGGGTTGAGAGAGATGCAATGTAGGAAACTTTTATAGAAGATGCAAGTGCCCCCGCGGGCCCTACCAATCCTATCGTTTCTAATCTGAGTGTAACCAGGGACGCGGAAACATTGCATAAACGGTTTATAGAATGTTTCCTGTACTAGGAAGATGTCGACGGAATGATCGCGCAGAAAGAGTGTAATCTCATCCTTCATTCGGCTTAGGCCATCGGCGTTATAAAAACCGATGGTTAGCGAACTGGGTTTAAGCTTGAGGCAACTATTATTCATTCTGGTGGAGAGCGACTTGACGGCCTAACACTGAGGCGAAGAAGTAATTGCTAGCGTTTGCTATATAAGCCTCATATTCCCTCTGCTCCTGGGGAGAGAGGGTCTTTGAGGCCAGTATAGAAACTGGGAGGGGACCTGGGGCAGGCCGGCCTGCTTGAGGTGCGGGGGAACCTCGGGCAACGGGGCCCCCCTGGGACGAGGGCACTGAGGGTGCCGGAGAGGGTGCTGCGACCGCAGAGGGCGGCGGGTTCCTATTGGCAAGCCCTAATCCTACAGCCTTAAGGGCGGGGAACTCTTGTGCGCTAGTGGTCTGAGGAGCCACCTGAGTCTTGCCTGACCTGCGCCCGTCAGGTTGCGAGGGCTTCGGTTTGCCGGAGGTGTCCTTCCGCTTTGGAGCACAGGGGCAGCCTCCCCAGTTGGCGGTATGCCCATGGGGAAGTTTGCGCTCCAAGCAGTTGACACACCGCCGGCCTACCGGGTCCTTGCAATCCTTCGGACGCGGGCAGTTGCGAGACGAGTGGTCGCCAGCACACTTGACGCAGCGGAGGGGAGAGTTACAGCCACGAGCGCTGTGACCGTACCTCTGGCAGTTGTGACACTGCGTGACGTAGTTCCTCTTGTTGGGAGGTTCTACCCTAACCGTAACACCTAACACGTTCTTGATGGCTTGAAGAGCCTGACGCGAGCTAGGACTGGGATCAGTCTTCACCAGAACAATATCATATTTGCCCCTAGACTTATGATAGAGACGACACACCTCCCGAACGTTGATTCCCTTCCTCACTAGATCTTCCTTTACCTCATCATCCTCAAAGAACCTAGGTACATTGCGGATGATGGCCCTGTGGTCTTTCTCTTCGGGGAACGTTCGCCGGTTGAAAGACAGCTTGAGTTCCTCGAAGAGCCTGGCCAGGGCTCGGTAAGTTTTAGATCCCTGGAACGTGATCCTAAGCCCGTAATAGGGTTCGGTCTGAAGATCCGTTCGGTGTATGGCAATGCCCCTCTGCTGGGCCATGGCCCGAGCAGTGGTCCATCGCTGTACATCGACCAGTGCCAACGAGTCGAGCCTATTATGGTCGATCCCTGGTGCCGACGACCCGCCGCCGCTTGCCTGAGGGGCACTACTGGCCTGAGGGGCCTGCACAGAGTGTGCTGCGACGGTAGGATTCGACGGGATCGCAGCTGTTGTCGAAGACCCGCCGTCTCTTGCCGGAGTGGCACTACGGGCCTGAGGGGCCAGCACAGAGGGTGCTGAGACGGAGGGAGTCCGCGGCGCCTTCGGCGCCGGCGCCGAAGACGTTGGAGACTTCGACCGCGTACGTTTTCCCTTGCGGTTGCGAACTTTTTCCCAACCTGAGGTGTCGGTATCTGTGTCCATATCGTCGGTCGAGTAGAGAAGGTCCCTGTTTTCATCGTCAGTCAGTACGTGAGTCAGAGAGCGGGTTGGACACAAGCTGGGGGCGCGCTTGGAGTCCCGGTCTTTTCGCGCGTAGGAACGTGTCCTAGGCGAACGTGACCGGGATTTCCTCAGGCTAATATCCTCAGGGGAGGCCTTATGGGCTGGAGGGGATAAAGAGACAGACGCGGCTGCCTTTTTACTGGGTTTCTTCTTACGAGCGCCCCCAGAGGGCGGCAAGACTGCCTTAGGGGCAGGGGGAGGGGGTTTAGGTTTGGAGGCCGACGGCGCCGGCGGCGGCGGCGGCGGTCCCATGGTGGCCGGAGGGGCCGGGGCAGGCAAAGTGACTGCCGGCGTTGCCTTAGGGGCCTGGATGCTCGAGACTTTGATGTCGAGCGTTGAGGGGCGTAAGATGTGACTACGGCCCGCCCGGACCACAGGCTTACCGAGTTCCGTACGCAAGTGATCGTTCTCGGATCTCAGGGTACTGATCTCGGCCGCTTGTCGCTCGAGATTAGCCCGAAGGGTCGCCATCTCCTCCCTCAGCGTCGCTATCTCGTCCTTTACCTCCATTCTACAGTGAGTCGCCGCACGCACTTAAAACTACGCGGAAACTTAAGACTACGAGTGTACGCGAGAATGAGGTGAGCCTATAGTATTTGTCAACGTCCACTTGTCCGCCGTGTCGGTCAGCTAAATGTGTACCTAGTTTGCGGGAAGGAGTCGGACTGGTATGAGTTTATCGGGCTTCGTGGTGGTATCCACCCCGTTTATGGCTTCGTTTGGCACTGTTATAGTATCCACCACAAACGGCCACTGCGAGCGTGGTCTTTTCAACGGGCAGAGACGCGCGGGTCTGACTTGAGAAAGTCTTAACTGACGGGTATCCACCAGGTGTATTGCTACAACCAGGAGTCTAGCCCACTCAGTTTCAACGAGTATCCACTGAGCGACCACTACGAGCGTGGATTTCCAGAGGGGCCGAGACACACGGGTCTTACTGGTGACTTGAGAAAGTCTGAACTAACACACCCGGAGCTGTCCTTGTGGTAATTTGCGATTAAATCACCACGAGGGGGAGCAGAGAGCGAGCGAGTCAGAGCTAGTCTGAGTGAGGTTCGGGACTAGGACAACGATAGAGCAAGAGCGCACAGTGAGCACGACCTCACCCAACCGCTGCCGTAGCCGGAATGCAACGAGTACGAGTGCTGCCCTCTTTTATGGGTTTTTTAGCGTGCTCGTACTAGTGGCTGGTATGTGCCGTGTAAGTCTTTCGTTTATTTGCCAATAATCTTAAACTATTACATGGTTGTAGGAGGGTGTAAATCTATATTATTATGGGACATTTCTTCATAGATAAGTACAAAATTCTTATAATCTAGACATTTTGGGTATTACTCGTACGACACAATTTCAATAAAATTAGACACAGATAATACTTAGGAACTAGACATAGAAACACAATATTTATACACGTTATTAAAACAAACAAATTGGTATAAATCGAGAAAATGATTGACTTAGATCTAGTTACACAAAAACTACAGTAATTTTAAGCTATCTGCGACAACTGTCTTGAAAAAAATAAGTCCCGTCGAGTTTCTTTTCGGTCATAATACTTCTCGGGCCAGAGGTGTAGGGTTAGAACCGGTGGTAGTTTTGGAACGAAGTTCCTTATCGGACGGTTCGCGGATGGGGGCTAGGCGAAAAAAAGTCACGTGACCGTCACGAAAAAGCGTCACGTCACGAAAACGCGACACCCATAAGATTGAGAAACATGTATAATGGGATGAAATAAAAAAAAAATGGTATAAAGTGAAGTGTAGTGAAAAGTGATAAAGTGAAAAAAGTCGAGAACCTAAAAGTATAAAATGTCGAAAATGTTGAAAATGTCAAAAATGTCAAAAATGTCAAAAATATCAAAATTTCAAAAATGACAAAATTTCAAAAATATATTTATTTTTTAATTCAAATAATTTTAAATTTTAAAAATTCCAACTTTCAAAAAAATACAAAAAATTAAAACCACAAAAAGTACGAAAAATTCAAAAATAAAATAAAATTAAATAACAACTTTGTTCCAACCGAGTATTCCACTCACACTCACGTATTTTTTTTATCTCTTGACGTTGTAATGTGCTAACATTGAAGAATAAATATCTTGATCTACACCTTCTATTCCGCGTTCGGAAACCGTATGTAATTACCACCATTATTGCAACCAGTAACGTAACATCAGTGTATTATCCGTGACAGTGTGGTAAAAACGTATGAAAATTCATTACCTTCTAATGAAAATCCGCCCTCCTCCCGACCGCCGGCACGCCCCCTCCCCCCTTCCGACTACCGGCACAATAAGGTTGGTCATGGTGGTGTAATGGCGGTCATTCTAATGGTTTCCGAACACGTCATTTAGGATTTTAAATATGTGTGTAGATAAAGCAGTGTATGCTTCGGTACGTAATTAGGCCTCATTACGTAACAGTTACATAAACTACTATTTATCTCTTCGTTTTTTAGTAGTTTCGTAGTTTCGCCATGTCCGTCCGTCTGTCTGTCCGTCTGTCCGCGGTCTTGCTCAGTGACCGTGGGCACTAGAAAGCTGAAATTTGGCATCAGTATGTGCATTAATCACGCCGCCAAAGTGATAGAATAAAAACTAAAAAAATATTTTTATTAGGGTACACATAAAATGGAGGGTGATTTTTTTTTGGATGAAACTAATGGTCTCGTAATTATTAGATCTGAAAGTTTAAAAACCGGCCAAGAGCGTGTCGGGCCACGCTCAGTGTAGGGTTCCGTAAGTTTTCCGTCCGTCACAGTAAGTGTCCCCACTTAAGAGTTAATAACACCGCCATGTAGGATATGATATGAGAGTTCCACGTACAGCGACATCTATCGGCAAATTAAGTAAACTATTGCGCGCGAGCTTAAAGTATGGAAGATGATTTTTATGGAATAATTCTTTATTGCGTGAACCGATTTTCACCGTTTATACTTTATTTGAAAGCACGTCATTTCATTGTAATTTTGTAGAAATTACAGGTACAATAAACACCTGGTCATACGGTTAAATTACAAACTTAGTTCAGAAATTATTTTGTAATTTTTTTTCAAAAACTATTCATCCTATCAAGTTCAAAATAATTTTCCTAGAAAGTTTTTATAAAGTTATTTTTTTGAGATTTTTTTCATATTTTTAAAACTTATGGTTCAAAAGTTAGAGGGGGGGGGACGCATATTTTTTTACTTCTGGAGCGATTATTTCCGAAAATATTTACATTATCGAAAAATGATTTTAGTAAGCCCCTATTCATTTTTAAATACCTATCCAGCAATATATCACACGTTAGGGTTGAAATGAAAAAAAAAAATCACTCCCGACTTTACGTATAGGGGAGGTACCCTAATAAAATAAAAATTCCACTTTTTATTTTACCACTTTGTCGGCGTGATTGATATACGTATTAGTACCAAATTTCAGCTTTCTAGTGCTAACGGTCACTGAGATTATCCGCGGACGGACGGACGGACGGACGGACGGGCAGACATGGCGAAACTATAAGGGTTCCTAGTTGACTACGGAACCCTAAAAAGGGCGTCTCCTCCATCTAACTTTCGAACCGTGGGTCCAAAAAAATAGAAAAAGAATAATGGAAGTGAGGCTTGATAAGAACTTTCAATAAAAACTGTATTGAATAAAATCGGTTCAGCCGTTTTTGAATTATCAGTCAAAAACGCATAGTGAAAGGAAGTGCCGTCCCTTAATAAACGATCTTTGGAACGGATGTTTTGTAACAGGGCGGCAACTCTACGAAACTCTATAGGTACTGAGCATCGCCCGACATGCTCTTGGCCGGTTTTTTTGCATTGTTATCCCAGAAATCACCCCTTAAGGATTACTATTTCCAATTCAAGAAAATCCCCAGCCAGGTTATACGTAGCCTATAAAAATTCAATGTCTATGGGTAATGGACCCCCCCCCCCCCCTCCCAAGTACACCTCAAATAGAAAAAATCATTACTGACCACCTCAAAAAATCATTTCTGCATTTGTGACCCGGACCCCTAAATTTCAACTGCGCTGCAACCGCGCCTGTTCTTACCTTCCATGCTTAGACTGATTTGACGGGAGAATCGATTTCGATGATATTTGCATTGGACATGAACGTATAAATACAAAAGTGGTACTGTATCGTTCGATATACACCAGCCTCTCTATGTCGTTTAAATCATGCCAAAAAAAATTATAAGGACAATAAAAAGTATTGATTTTTGAGTGTAGTTTCATTTAGTGGTACCTAATTGTAAAATATTTTATCAGGACTACTGTCCTCTAGCATATCCATTTGTCAACTTTACTTTAAGTTCCGCCTCCAGGGTAGCGGGAGAGAAATTAAGGGTGAATTAGCCGCTTACTGACACAGATCGAATTCCACGCGGGCGGAGCCGCGGGCTCAGCTAGTGTCAAAATAAAACCACCCCGACCCGTTGACCACGAACGCTGTAAAGTGTTTGAAACGTCGGGATGTAATTTAAGCTCAGTACACGCGATAAAATCCGTTTTTAATTGTTTTATTTCAAAAATAAAACCATTTATGTATTTACAAAATCACGTTTCTGTGAGACCCTCGCCAAATGCGGCAGTCACAAGCACAAGCTGTCACTGAGCAGTCGCCAGCAGATATATCGGAGCGGCCAAGGGGGTCACAAATATCTGAACAACGCATCTATTGTCAAAACGATAAAGTGCATGTTCAGATATTTTTGAGTACTGTGGCCGCTCCGATATATTTGATGGCGACTGTACAAACGCAAGATTTTTTTGCAGTTCAAATGTGTATTTTTCTGCGTTTCCAGTAGATGTTACTTTTAGGACAGTTTTTTTCTCCGTCACAGTACAGAAACACACTTCAAAACCTACCAATCTTCAGAAAATTCGCGTTTGCTCGTGACTACGATATATATTTTAGTCGTGGAAATGTTTCAAATGCGAGCCCGCAATGTCAGTAAATGGTTAAAATTCATCAGCGTGTCCCCGTTGTGGGTGTAACTTTTGTCTAATCTCGCTGTATCGCGTGCCATCGTCGTTATTATGACAAAAGGTACGACTACGTACTTGTGGGTGCTGCAGGGTTGCTGTTACACAGGATTAAATATAGGTGGGTAAGTCTTTTCCCTACGTATTGTGTCCCCCCCCCCCCCCCTCAATTTACAAGCATGCAAATTGCCATTCACACCGGCTGATCGGTTATCGATCCGTCAGAGTTAGAAGCCGGAAATAAATGAGGGGGGGGGGGGGGAAACAAAGTCCAACGTGAGTCAGTTCCGGTTGCACAGGATAGTTCCACAACACGTAGGGAGCTTAAATACCGCGAGCGATCCGGTTGCCTCTCGGGCACTGTAACTACGCGCCATTGCTTTAACTAATAGGGAAATAACTATTTTCTGTTCTTTTTTATCATGAGTAGGTAAGGCTGAAATGAGTAGGTACTGGGTATGCGTCTAAAATAAAATTGAAAAGAATGAAAATTGACGATTTACAACATGGCACAAACATTATTTGTGTTTTGAAATATATTCCTTAACTTACGTGAAAAGCCCAATATAAAGGAAAACTGAACCAATTAAATTGGCCAATATATTTCTCTTAAAATGCATTCGAGGGGATTTATACGCAATAAAGGATATCGAAATGTCTTTTTAAGATTCAATTTATTTCCAAGGATGATTTAAACAATATATATAGTTTAGATGTGATACATTTGAGCTGCAGTAGATAGGCTATATATGTAGCTATATACCCTGTCTTACCCTATAATATTTACACTGTCAGGTACATGCCATACGTAAGTACATGCCATACGTAAGTATAGGAGTTGAATAATATAATCCATTAGGTTTTTCTATAATTACCATTAATAAATTCTATTTACAAGCCCGAACCTCTTTATAAATGAGAACGAGCCGCTGTTCTGACCCGAACGTACACACTGGCTCATTTCTGTTTTCTTAAAATATGATGATTATTTTTTATCTAGTGCTTAATTTAGAAAACGAACAATACACGCATAAAATAGATAAAATTTGCTATGATATTCTTCTTAATACAACCTCCTATGATAATTGGTTTCGGAGTTATGGCCACTCAAAAAAAAGTGAACCACTGTCGAACACCTGACCCTATGCTGATAGGGTACCTAATACCTAAATATGGATTATGGATTATATTGTCCCCGCTTCGATTTTTCGCATACGACTCAGTATGGCGTGGTATGGCGAAGACATAGGGGTTCATGAGAAAAATCTATTCCCATCTCTCGCCGGCGATCACAGATGGGATAAGACACCCTAAAATTAATATTCTATCTACGAATTAGCCCCATTTAACGTTATAGGCTAGCTTGTATTTTTACAGAATTTTAACTCAAAATAGTTGGCCATAAAACCCGTAGAACGAATCTTGGCCAATGCATTGCATCTACAGTCTCCATCAGATATATCGGAGCGGCCAATAAGGTGGTCACAAATATCTGAACAACGCCTCTATTGTCAAGGCGATAAAGTGCATGTTCAGATATTTGGACTACCTTGGCCGCTCCGATATATTTGATGGCGACTGTACCTGATCATTGACTCAACAATCACGTTTAACTTACCACAAAGTATGGAGTTGTTACTTGCCCGCGCGATAGGCTGTGGTGGCCACTTACCCCTAAGCAGGCTGTAGATATGTGTACCGCAGTTGCCGTATAATGCCATAATTTATTTTGAAGCGGCTTCAAGATTTCGAACAAGGAGTTTCTCAATTCGTCAGGATCTTTGTTTTTTTTAATGTACCTTATATGTTCACCGATTATTCGCAGACGGCTGGACCGATTTGGAATTTTTTTTTTTTTAAAGAGTATACTTCACAGTTGGTCCCATTGTCATCAGGTCAGGATCTAATCATGGGGTCCTGGACAAATCGAGGGAACTCTTCAACTATTATAGGCACACCTATAGTGATTTGAGTATATTTTACAGCAGCTCGAGCATTTGCTTTCGGAAAGGTGAAGTCGGTTCTTATTTGTTTAAAATTATGTATTAAGGAGAGACTTTTGCGCGATTAAGAGCGAAACTCGAACTCACGTCTCCGGAATAAAAGTAACGCGTGCCAACCCTGGGATTGCCAATTCGCGATGATTTTGATTAGATGGCGGACGCGATGCGGTGCTGATTGAAAGCATTACATTTTATGAACAACCACCCGATTTGTACTGATTACATCTGGTCCCGAGATGATCGCGGATCATTTACTCGAACACATCAAACGGAAAGAGTGGGTACGACAATTGTGTTGTAGAATAATAGTTACGTACTAATAAATGCAGGTCTGATGAGCTCCATCATTAGAGCGTTTACGAAGAAGACAAATTGAAATATTGTGCTTTTCTATATTTATGTATGTATGTACATACATCAAACCTTTACTTAGGTACTCACATACCTATATTTAATAGATATATTTTTTTTATGTGGAAAGTTTCACGATTTTGAAAAATGACTTCAGGTTGCAGGAGTAGCTACACGTACAGAGGACACAAAAGTATCTACACAGACTCATTCCCTTATCCAGTCCTTGCAAATTGACAAGTAAATTCCAAATATGCGTCACATCACTTAATTAGCTTCCAAAAAATCCTTCTCTTCTGTGCATGCAATTTATGAAAACAAACCTTATTTACCCCAGAAAGCGAATGCTTTTACAACAACAGTCTGCATTTGATAAGAGTTTTAGAAAGGAAATGGTCCTTAGAGCTGGTCGATACGATATCGCGGGCATTGTCGAGACAAATTGCTCCCGAGGGTCTGAGGCCGAATAAAAACGCGGTTGCTGATCGCTCTGATTACTTTCCTAGCGTAGGAGGCTATAAGTAGCAGCCATAATTACACAGCATAATTATACAGGATGATCCCGGACCATGGGGCCGATTTTTTTACTTTCGAGCACTCGAAATCAATCAATCAGCAATCGAATAAAGGTTATATGATTGTCACCAGTATTTTTCATATGTTGTTAACCACGATAGTCAACCAAATTACTAAATCAATTACTTACCTACTAGTCTGTGTAAAAGAGGTATCGTCATGAGTTCCCATATAAATAAACCACTTCTCGAGACGTCTATCCGTAGTACAAACGCTACAATGAATACAGTAAAGTGCCATGCCATTTTTGCGGCAAAATATGAACATAAATGAAACTTTGCTTTTTAACTTTATCTTGGCAGTAGGAATGAGGATCTGCTGAGTCGAGTCCTACGAAAATTTAGGGATCCTACCTCTTTCTGGGGGGTATGGGGGAAGGGGACGAACTTAGAAACCGGCCAAGTGCATGTCGGACCACGAATAATAGAGGGTTCCGTACCTTCGATGAAATAAGAACGAAGTAATGCCAAAAGGTCGTATCTGCATATGAAAAAACTTTTTGGACATCGCTCAATAAGTCAAAAATGGCTTCACTGGTAATATTTAAATTAATTTTATGCAAAGAAAGTTTTAAGGCGCATCCTGAATTTTTTCATATTCTTTCTTAAGTATAGTTCAAAAGTTAGAGGGGAGGATCTATCTTTTAGACTTTCGAAGCGATTATTTCTGTAAACATCCATGTTATTTTTAAAGACATATACAGCCTTGGCCAGAAGTGCTGAGCACCCTTGCGATTTTCATACAAAACTCGAAAGTTTAGACCGACGTTTCTATCTTTTTTGAAGTTATTTTATCAATTAATTCAAACTGAACAGGCATGTTTTGTTGAAGTGAGTAGTAACTGCATAGAATATTTGCAATTTTTCGCACCGACCTAAATTCGCATTTTTGGGACCTCTACTTTTCATGCTTTATAGGTACCTTGAAAGTGTTATTAAGTGAAGTTTTCTAGATATATCAATAAAATATAACATTTTACGTCATCGTACATTTTTATGATAGGGAATAAATACTTAACATCAAAATTGTAAACAAAAAAGAGCTATGCGCAACACTTCTGGCCAAGGCTGTAGACGACTATAGTGCCACATGTTGATATTTGGTAAAAAATTGTTTTGGCATGTTTGTTCATATGTCGCAAAATATTGATCCTACAAGTATGGGTATGGTCTAAAATACATAGAAAATGACACTTAATTATAACTTCGTATCTTCGCGTGATGACATATGGCACTGATATGGTCGCTTACTATGGGCCTCATGAGAAGGCTCAAAGTCACCCAAAGGGCAATGGAGAGCGCTATGCTTGGAGTCTTTCTTCGTGATCGCATCAGAAATGAGGCCATCCGCAGCAGAACCAAAGTAACCGATGTAGCTGTCCGAATTGCTAAACTGAAGTGGCAGTGGGCGGGGCACATTGCACGTAGAACCGATGGCCGTTGGGGCGGAAAGGTTCTCAAGTGGCGACCACGAACCGGAAGGCGCAGCGTGGGTAGACCCCCCACAAGGTGGACTGATGACCTGGTAAAGGTCGCGGGAGTCCGCTGGATGCGGGTGGCGCAGAACCGGTCATTGTGGCACTCTTTGGGGGAGGCCTATGTTCATCAGTGGACGTCTTTCGGCTTATATGGTGTTGATGATGATGATGATGATCTTCGCGTAATACAGACAAGGAAATAATAAAAAACCATTGTTTAAATTATGTTATGTATATTTTCACTTTAATATAAAAATTATAGATATTCACTGTAATATTTACAAGTTAATGGCAAATAAAATAAGGTTGCATACATACAGAATCCGTATGACTGGGCATCTAGTGTTTGTGGTGTTAACTATACAGAATACTGAAGTAATTTATTTAGAACTTTACATAATCACAATCAGCTTTTACTTTATTAGATAAATTAGACCTAACATTCATTAGCATATATTATTCTCAAATTCCATATTGTAATGAAATTATCGACGTTGTTCTAAACAATATTTTATAAAATCTTAGATAGCTGCGTCCCACTAAACTTTTCCGAGTGATTAATAAAAATACCTACTTAATTCTGTAGTAATTTTAACCACACACACTAAATACTCTTACCAGTCATTCTACTATAGCTGTTTACCGATATAATAAAGAAGACTTAATACTGTCTACACCACAAAATACTAATGCTCATTATTTATATGGAAGCACTCAAATATAGGGAACTATGTCAACAGGAATAAATACATTTAAAAATCCTCCATTTCTGAAGGACATTTACACATATTGTAGTAAAGGAAATCGGACATGATAATATTATACTTAATTATTAAAAAAAAACCTGGAATATACATAAACCTTGAGAATGACAAAGTAACTTTTAGGCTGCGAATTCAGTAGGCACTCGAGCGGTGGCAGCCGGCGACGCGATTATAGCAAATAAATGAAAAAGTATGCGAGTGGCTTCAATAAACGCGTCTAAATTTTTTTAGAAGCTTGACGCAACGCCGGTCGGGTCGCCGCTCTATCGCCACTGAGGCCGTACACCAGGGGCCCATATCTCGAAAGCTTGTAACTTGTAATACAAGCGGAAGTCCCTTTCTAGCAAAAGATGACGAAAAGTGACATCCGCTTGTATTACAAGTTACAAGATTTTGAGAAACGGGCCCCTGCACGTTATATTCTATTCCCTTGCCGCCCATCATACATAATTTTCATCAGCGAGTTTTAAACCAAATTACTTGGAAAATAGAGTCGATTTTTAATTATTTTATACTAGCTTTTGCCCGCGGCTTCGCTCGCGCTACAAACCATACAAACTTCCACCCCCCATTTTAGGGATGTGGGGGGTTAGAAAGAGACAAAAAGTAGCCTATGTCACTTTCCATCCCTTCAACTATCTCCACTTAAAAAATCACGTCAATTCGTCGCCCCGTTTTGCCGTGAAAGACGGACAAACAAACAAACACACACATACACTTTCCCATTTATAATATTAGTATAGATTCTCATATTCTGAAATTATGGATACATTTATAGTGACAAAAATATGTAACCACGACCCTACTAAGGCGTAGTCTTGGATACATGTTTTTGTCGCATTAAATGTATCCATATTTTCGGATGTGACCGTACACTTAACGCAGAATTGTAAACAAAAGTGAGTGTCACTATCTTAAAACACAACGATTGCCATTAGCTATTTGAATAACTGAACAGTTCTACCAATTTATATTAATATTTTGCTTTTGACACTACTGACATATTTGATGCATATTTGTAAATAAACACCAAAAAGTCAACTAAATTGTATTAGCTACTAAATTACAGTGGATTCGAGTAAAAAATAACATTTAAGCTACATATACAACGTATGAGCTGCACGTTATATTCTATTCCCTTGCCGCCCATCATACATAATTTTCATCAGCGAGTTTTGAACCAAATTACTTGGAAAATAGAGTCGAGTTTTAATTATTTTATATTCCCATATTCTGAAAATATGGATGCATTTAATGTGACAAAAACATGTATCCAAGTCTTTGCCCTTAGTAATAGAATCGTGGCTACATATTTTTGTCACATTAAATGTATTAATTTTTTCAGACGTGACCGTGCTTACAGACGGTTTAAATTCCAATGTTAAGTTAACATTGGGCGGCGAGAGGCTAATTATTGAACACTACTTCCAGTGGGCCTGTACAATATTCACATTTGGCAGTTATTTCGTAAAGCTTATGTCGTGTATTGCTTCTCGAAACATTTCAGTTGCTGCAGACAGTAATAGACATTCCCTATCACAGACTAGATACACAATATTCCAAATAATCCAAACCTTTAGGTCAAATTTGTACCCCCTTACAAGTTTCAATGTACAGATCCTTAAGTTTAATTGAAAAACATAGAAACTTGTAAGGGGGTCAATCTGATTTTATATAAAAAATATTTTAAATAATTCCAATTGCACTTAAAATGAAACCTGCCATTACTTAACACGATAATAATGTACTTAACAAACTTATTCGAAACGAAAACTTAAATGCTTACGTACAGAGAGATTTTACAATATAATTACATGTTCACGATTCAGTGCTTACAAAACTTTGATATGTACAGACCTATTTGTAAGCTACACTAGTCTAGGCTAATTACAGTTACTAAGTGATATCCTGTCTTTTTACAAACGCTCTAATGCGTTATGTTCTAAATTTTAGAACAATCTTATCTTAAAAGCAGCCCCGACAACCAAAATCCATCAGAACGGATATCATGGTTGTCATTTTATCGCCTATCGTGTCATGCGTCATACTAGTTAGAACGTGACAACTAAGGTGACAAGCTTTCGTCAAGGTGACAACATTCATTTAGTCATTGTCTTTAAAACTTGTTTTAATATTTTCAAATAGATTTTGTTGTTAAACCTTTTACACTTCATACATTATCATTTATCATTGAGTCGCTCTTCTCAATTTTTTACGACATTTTCTTAATTGCAATGAAAATATTTGCATTAGAGAAAGTGGCTATGTTCACGCGTACGCATATGCGTATTTTCAATTAAATAATATTGTACATTTCGTCAAAAGACAATAAATAACACTATACAGGAATAGGTGTTTTCTATATTTAGTCAACGTTCCGCATTCACTGAGACATTGTTTATAATGGTGTTTTCTTCAATTTAATATTAAAGTTAAAGCTCGTTGTGATGATTTTCCTTTAAAATATAAAAGTACTAATTCTTATAGTTGTTTCTGATGCTGTTATTATCAATATGAGGCCAACTGTACCTTTATTAGGACACTCAATTGTAATTTAGTAGTTTTAACAACTATTTAACAAATCCACCAAAATATAAGCGTAAATGCAAGCCTGATTTAGCATACATTATTTTCATATGCCAAGCTCAATTCAATTCAGTTTAAAATATGATCTTATGTGTATAGTACACATTTTTGTTCAGCCCCTCTAGCATGACTTACATTGTCGCGCGACTCTCCATACTTCAGGCGCGTCTCGAAGTATGAAGTCGCGCGCGACAACGCATGTAATTCTAACCCGCCTGGACAGAAATCCAATCGAAAGGTTACATTTATATATTCAAATTTTGATTCCAAAAATCTACCAACGAAATACGTTTGTATTAATACGTAGTTTGCACATGGAACCGTTCAATAACACCAAAAATGATGGCGAGTGTCTCCAGTTTCATATCAATTATCTTATGAATGTCGCCGACTGAATCCTTGCCACATATAATTTATTGGTGACGGTAAAAAGAGCTTTCGTTCCTCAGGTTTAGCTGCTGCACAAAACTAGCTTAGATCTCTCTAATTTTAGCGTTCACGCCGGCATCTTCAGGTCATACTTCAGAGCTCAGAGTATGCTAAACTTAATGTACATATTGTACTTTACGAGCCGATTACGCCCTAATGTCCTGAAATTTGTTACTCACAAAAGTTCCGGATTCTTCATCTATCACTGCGGAGCCTTCATACCCCCACTGTCTATAGTAGGGCCAAAAGCCGTCCAATTGAGTCGAAACTCATTAAACTGGACGTCTCGCTCACTCTCGCTGTCTGCTATGACTCCGCGTCGCAGCGTTCTTGCTTTATTTTATGATCCTAGCGACACGATGCTTTTGACGCTACTATAATACGAGGTGTGGATCTGTCTCACTCACACATGATACTGTACGAGTCGATTTGCTGAAACTAGTTACTCACAAACTGGTCACAGTCGGTTGAGCCTTCAAACGTCAGCTGTGACTACGGAGCTCTGATGCTGCCGTCTAAGTAGATGTGTCCTCAGTCCAGCTGTTGAACTTGTACGACGGGCACGACGGGCGTGGACTGCGGGAGCGAGATCTCGTACTTGATGAGGTTGGAGCCTCGCTGTGTCGATAAGACTAGCCCGCTAACCTCTTTCACGTCGCCGCTGGAACAATGGTGTAGGTAAGTATAATAGTTACTCATACGATTATTTTCGACTACATTTCCGCTACCCCAAGGTTGTCGCGAGATCGCTCTCTAGCGATAAGACCGCCTGTTGACTGCCTCTACTTTTAATCTGTGTACTGTACTGTTCTATTTTATTGAGGTGTGCAATAATAGTAGTTTATGTAACTGTTACGTAATAAGGGTCCTTAAAACATGAGTGTGGTTTTATGAAATGAGCCGCAGGCGAATTTCATAATAAGATCACACGAGTGTTTTAAGGCCTAATTACGTACAGTTGCATACATTGCTTTATCTACACTCATATTATTTATTATAAATGCCGTATTCGGAAATCATAGAATGGCCGCCTTTGCACCGCCGTGGCCATCTCGATTGTGTCGGCGTGGCCAACTCGATTGTGTCGGCGCTCGCGCGGGACCAATCGAGTTGGCCATGGCGGTAACATTATGTTATCAAATACGATGTTCCAAATTTGAAACTCATTGCTTAACAATATTTGAGCATGCAAAGTTAAAATTACGTTACTGCCGCAGATAAGAAACTTATCATAGTTAAATCGTTTGTTGTAATGCTTGTCATTGTCTACGGTTTTTGAACGCATTTTAGATTACTTACAGTATGAGTGTAGATAAAGAGTATTTGTATTGTATTGCTGTATTGTATAGTTAGGATTGTCAAACACAGGTATAGGAAGCCGTCTGTTCGTTAGTAAGAACAGTATAGACGGAGAGCTAGCCACGTCATATATGACACAATAATGAGAGCGACGAAACCCCTCTCGTTAGTTTGCTATACTATGCTTATTTCTAGATCCGGACATCTGGCAGCTATAAAGTGGTGGAGGTCAAAGAATGCAAATAACTTGAAGGAGACAAATCCTAGAGTTCTGGTTTTAATGCATAATTATGAGAAACTATATAAATAGTTATATTATATCATTGCCAAAACTTTCTGATGGGGAAAAGTAGTCCATAACGACGTAAAATGCAATTCATAGTTTATCGCCTACTGTTTCTGTTTCCGAAATAATACGCAATGTTTTTTGTTCTAATGTTAAAATATAGGTTCTATCCTTTATATCTGAGACAACTTCGGCAGTTTTTACCTATTTTGGTAATACTATTTTCCAATTCAAAAAATTTGCTAGTTTGTTACTCAGACCTCCACCCATTAAAAGCTGCCAGATGCCCGGATCTAGCAATAACGATAGTATAGCAATCGAACCAGACGGGTTTTGTTGCTCTCATTATTGTGTCATATCTGACGTGGCCAGTTCTTAGTCCAGTAGGAGAATACAGCTTTTTATATCTGTGTTTGACAATCTTAACTATTATAGAGATGCATCGGATATCCGGCCATAAATTTACTATTCTGCCGGATACCGGGTAGTATAATGACACGAAGTAAAGTTTAAAAACGGGATGAATTCATAGTAAACCACCAAATAATTTATGTACTAATTATTAATGTAGTTTATTACGTCACGTAATTCTTTCATTAAGGGGCATAACTTTAGGGAGTTAAAATTTTCTTGAACAAGTTGGACGTACATGGAGTGCCATCTACTTGCGCGAGTTAGCTTAACTGGCGGTAGAATTTTTGGCCGAATATCTAGCGGATATCCGGCCAAAAATCTATCCGTTGCATCTCTAGTTCTTAGGCTATAAACGTTTTTTAGTTTTTTCTAACACATTACGACAACTGCATACATGTCGCGGCAGAGTCAGTGTTGGTACAGTTTTCCTTACATTCCTTGGCTTAATCGAACCACGATGCTAAACGCGCGTCATTAGGCGGGTCCACACTGAACGAACCGCCTCGCGAGGAAATTGCTGCGCGAAGCGACTCGGCCAAACGCACGCGCGGCCGGAGTGCCTCGGGCGGGACACGTCTACACAGGGCCCCATTTCTCGAACAATATTAGACTAATGTTATTAGTGTGTTGTCATGGTACCCATACGATTTGACAGTTCGTGGACTATACTAGCTCCCAACCAAACTGACGACCGGGGCCATAAAAGTCGGGTGAGTTGCAATAAAACTCGGCGGTCGTAGTGATGGGAATGTGACGATTACGAAATGTTTTAAACGTCGATGTAATTTTTATTTTTTTAACTATAATTGCCTAGTTATTCAGTGATTATTGTCTTCCTAAGTAAGGTTCTTGTTTTGTAATAACCGAATGTGGTACATTATATATTATTAATAATTTTAAGATGGTAATTATCAAATCACATACCACATACCTAATGTTATTATCATCTTTTATTTGTCATATGTACATTTTTTTAGCCTATATTGTCAAAATCATTAAAAATATTATGTTATGTCATTATTATTATATTGAATTCATGCACATAAGATGTATTTACTCACTCAACTTATCGCCAATATCGACATTCCTCAATGTGGGTTTACTACTACTGCACTATAGGTCTCAGCTCGCTCCGTGAAAGACAATGGGAAACTGATAACGCGAGCTCAAGGGTTTTATCGCCCCGGTCGTCAGTTTGGTTGGGGGCTAGTATAATACCTTTCGAGAAATAGGCCTTTGCCCGGCGGCCCGTTCAGTGCGGACCCGTTAGGCCGCGGTCTGCGGGTACGCTGAACCCCGCGTACGGGTGGAGTGGGGTGGGGTGGGGTGGAGTGGGATGGGGTGGGGTGGGGTGGGGTGGATACCTGGTGTTGTGGCAGGCGCGCTTGAGGGGCAGCTGCGTGCCGATGGTCTTGCCGTCGCGGCCGATGACGTGCAGCTGCGAGCCCACGAGGCGCCGCCCCACGCCGCCCACCACGATCTGGTTGCCGATCACCTGCCCCGACCGGTTCGTCACCTGACACAAACACAAACACGTCGCATTAGACCCCGTTCCTACTATGTCGTCTGCCGGGACGATTTTTATCGGATCGGAAATTTTATATGAAAATCGGTGTCCGACAAGTGTGAACAGTTGCATATAAAATGTTCTGCCGCTACGACACACGATAAAAAATCGTCCCGACAGACGACATAGTGGGAACGGAGTCTTAGTCGTTTTAAACAAAAAAGAACAGCCTTCCCTTAGCCTCCACCTTTCCAAAAGAAAATGCTCGAGATGCTGTAAGAAATACTGAAATAACTATAGGTATGCATATAATAGTTGAAGAGTTCCTTCGATTTCTCCAGGATCCCATCATCAGATCCTGACCTGGTTATAATGGAACCAACTGTGAAGTATACTCTTTCAAACAAGAAGAGTTTTCCAAATCGGTCCTGCCGTCTTTAAGTAATCAGTGAACATACAGTTGAGAACCTCCTCCTTCGAAATCTTGAAGTCGGTTGAAAGTAAAACTAATATTCATTTCTGCACATCAGAGGCATTCATTTCTGCACTTTATGACACTTCAGCACAAAGATTACATTCACTTGAACGTAAATTAAAACATGAAAAAATTCACTGTGAAAGACTGGAAAAACCATGGGATTCTAACCCTCTTCCTCTAGATTACCGGTCCAACGTGCTCCTAACTACACAGTGGCCTATTTACTAAAGCTACAAGAGACAATTTACAAGAGAACCCCATGTGTTAGAAAGAGACTCATCATCATCATCATATCAGCCGAAAGACGACCACTGCTGAACATAGGCCTCCCCCAAAGAGTGCCACAATGACCGGTCTTGCGCCACCCGCATCCAGCGGATTCCCGCGACCTTCACCAGGTCATCAGTCCACCTTGCGGGGGGTCTACCCACGCTGCGCCTTCCGGTTTGTGGTCGCCACTCGAGAACCTTTCCGCCCCAACGGCCATCGGTTCTACGAGCAATGTGCCCCGCCCACTGCGACTTTAGTTTAGCGATTCGGAGGGCTATATCGGTTACTTTGGTTCTGCTGCGGATGGCCTCATTTCTGATGCGATCACGCAGAGAGAAAAAGACTAACGCTTGTAAATTGTCACTTGTAGTTTTATTAAGTAGGCCACTGGCCTACCTCCTCCACCATAGGGAATCAGTCATTAAATTGCAATAGTGACAAGTCTGTAGCAGAATCTGTAACCGATCGCGATGTTCTGAAAGTTTACAACCTTAAGCCAACTCTAAAGGCATGCATGCGTCCCCGCATGTTAACCTCCCGAGCCCACAACTCTACATTGTGTATGAGAAATATCCAGATATCACACTATATAAAAAACCGGCCAAGTGCGTGTCGTACTCATAATGGAGGGTTTCTTACTTTCAATGGAATAAGAACCAAACTAATACCAAAAGCAGGGGGGTTTCACTACGCAGTTTAGGTACATTTGGCCGGCGCGCCTCCCGGGCAGGCGTATGGCAGTGGGCTGCCGCTCGGCTCGCACGATAGTCGTGCTTCGTGACGCTCGCGCAAAATTGAAAATACACAATGGCTTCGAAACCTAAATCTCGATCTAATCCGTATAAAAGATGTCTTTACGGATGTCTGAATAAACGGAAGAACAAGGAAGCAGAAATAACATTTTTAAATTCCGGACGATATTGAAAGGTCCCAAAGTCCTTACTTAGTAATAGTTAAAATAAACATCCTTAATTTATTGAAAATTAAAGAAACAATATTAGGAACTGACCGACATATTTTTAAAGGAATACGGCTGTGGCATACCTACTTCCGTGAGAATCAGACATAATCTCTATAAAAATTTCTATCTCCGGATAAAAATTTCATGTTTACAGAATCAACGTTTGTAATTCCTACATATTTAAAAATAATAAATCAGTAGGTATAGGTACAAAAACTTGTTTAAGTGACAGCCCCGTGCCGACGCTCACAGCTCGGTCATAAAACTGTGGCGTACAAAGAAGATTCACGGTTCGTGCGCGGTTATAAGTTTCAATTTTGCTTGCAGGCGGCGAGTATAGGTATAATTTTATACCTAAATCTGCCTTTTGTGAAGGAGTGAATTTTCTGTACGGTAGTACTATTAGTTATTCTGTGCCAAAAGGTCGTATCTGATGCCTATGGAAGAAAGTTTTTGGAAATATTACTGAACCCAATATGTTGTTGTGTTGTAATGTTCAAAACAACTTTCGTAGAAAGTATGTGATAAGGTGCATATTCTCAATTTTTTTTTCATATTTTTTGGACTAACGGTTCAAAAGTTACTGGGGGGGGGGGGGGGGGGGGCAATTTTTTCTTTTTGACTTTCGAAGCGATTACTTCTGAAAATATTCACTGAATCACAAAATGTTCAAAGAAACCTCAATTTTATTTTTAAAGACCTATCGATTGATATGCAACATGTTGATATTTGGTTTTGTTTTTTTAATTTAGTTACATGTATGGAGCGATTTTTCTGCGATTTAACTACATAACTAAATAGCGGCATACAAAATACACCTAATGTCTAAATTTTATTAAGATACGTCTTATAGTTTCGGAGTAAAATGGCTCTGACATACTGACTGACGGACGGACGGACGGACGGACATGACGAAACTATAAGGGTTCCGTTTTCGTTATTTTGGCTACGGAACCCTAAAAAAGGAAATGAACATCAATATGTTTAATGAACACACTGAGAACCAGAAACCCCCTAAGCGGGTTCTACATTCATGGTCCCTTTCCTCCACATATGAGGAATACACGAAGATCGGCTACAAGCGTAGCGCGTATCGAACTGTGGTGCGGAAAGTGTTATACTTAACAGAAACTAAAATGCTATTTAAATATAATTATTTTATTTTATTTTATTTAAAATTTAATTCAATTCTAGGTCCTTTTTTTTTGTAATTTAGATTTTTTTTATAGCAATTAAAAATGTTTTACCTGTTGGCATTAACGATTTTATAATTTATTTCCAATTTTAATTGTGTTATTTTGATATTTAAATTTTAATTGTTATGCATTTATTAATTATGTTTAAGAAAAAAAAATGAAAATTTGTATCTACTAACATTAATTAATATAAGTATGTATAATATTGTCTTCGGTTGCCGCGATAGTTATTCATGAAATAAAACAATTAAAAACGGATTTTATCGCGTGTACTGAGCTTAAATTACATCCCGACGTTTCGAACATTTTACAGCGTTCGTGGTCAACGGTTCGACTGGCTGACCACGAACGCTGTAAAGTGTTCGAAACGTCGGGATGTAATTTAAGCTCAGTACACGCGATAAAATCCGTTTTTAATTGTTTTATTTTATAAGTACATATGTACTTTACTAACAACAATACGGGCAATGGCCTGAAATAAACGTTTAATTTAATTTATATGAACTTACAACTTGTATGTGCGTAGGTTGTTGATCCTGCGCTTCAATCTCGATCATCTGCTGCTGGACTTGTTGCTGGACCTGTTGTTGGACTTGTTGCGCTACTTGCTGGGCGGCTTGCTGCGCGGCCTGTTGTGCCGCTTGCGCCTGGAACAATAGTACATTACATCAGAGGCCGGGAAAACACGGATCTCCGGCCAAGTAGGTATAGACGGCCGAGCGTAGCGAGGCCGGATAGAGATACGAGGCCGGGAATCCGTTTTCACGCCGAGGCATGTATAGTGCTTTTCTCAAACATGCAATGAAATAAAATAAAAAAGCCAAAAGGACAACGTTTTATTCAATCTAAAAAGCGACCATGAAGTAAAAATTAAAAAGTTTAAATCAGCTGTTCGTAAAACCTGCCGCCATCTTTGACGCTGTCTGAATGAGGTTGGACGTTGAAACAAAAAAAAAGTTACTTTGCAGGCCTAGGCCTGAAAAGTTGTATGAAATCCCATTTCAGGCTGCCTCGAGATGCTGCGCCCGATAAAAGATACTTCCGAGTCTATTATAAGGAACGTATAGAGAATATTTCATTGCATGTTTGAGAAAATCATGATTTAAGAGTTGACACAGGAAAAGGGCTATCAATTTCCTGATCCGTATTCAGGTGGTTCTGTGACCAAAATGTTGAAAATAAAAACTTATTTATTTTATTTTTGTATAGATTTATATTAGGGACTGAAAAAAATGTAGTAACAAACAGTATTAAGGGGCGGCTAGGTTTTACAATAACAAATAAACCGGACAAGTGCATACCCAACAACTGCAGAGAAATAAACCCCCTCCCTGCATACAAAGTTTGTATGCAGCGGGGGTCCTTTTCTCTGCAGCTGACTATACTACTTCAAAACAATTTTCGTTCAAAGAATATATAATGATATATCCCCCCCCCCCCCCCCCCCCCCTGTAACTTAACAATTTTTTTTAGACTTTCGGGGTAATTATTTCTGAAAATATTCACTCATCAAAAAATGTTCAAACAAACCTGAATGTAACTGAAGAACAATTCAAATTATATTAATAAACATAATGATTTGTTTCTTTTAAGTAGACACACTACTATATAAATTATAAACTTAAATAGATGTCATATGTCAAATACAAAGGAAAAAGTGACCTGGCCTCCGGTGCCCAGGGCTGAAATCGAACCAGCGTCTTCTGCATACGCGATAGACGCCCTAACCTCTAGGCTACCCGGGTCATACGGCACCGGTCGAATTTTCCCGTTTATATGTTATCTTTGTAAATGCTAAGGCGCATTTGGCCAATCACCTAAGATAGAACATTATGTGTTCGTACCTATAATCGGAACTACTTAGGAGTTCATCAAAAGCGAAAGAGATGGCGCTGCCGTCAAAACAACTGAAGAACAAATCAATTTTTTTAAATAAATATCGGAGCACCGGTGGCCTAGAACACTTTTTCTTTTGTATATGTATATGACATCTATATAAGTTTATAAACATCAATTCGATTTCGATTGATGTGCAACACGTTGATATTAATTTGTAAAAAAAAATTTTTTTGACAATTAGTTAAATGTATGGAGTGCCTGCCCCCCTAAAAAAAAATTTCAGCAATTTAATACAAAACTAAGTAGTGGCATGCAAAATACATCTTACGTTAAAATTTTATTAAAATACGTCTTATAGTTTCTGAGTTAATTGGCTGTCACATACGGACGGACGGACGGACATGACGAAACTATAAGGGTTCCGTTTATGGCATTATCAAGCTGGTTACAATTACCTGTTGTTGCGCCTGTTGCTGTGCCTGTTGTTGGGCCTGCTGTTGTGCTTGTTGCTGCACCTGTTGTTGTTGTGATTGGAAGTTCTTCGAATGTCCTGTTATCATGATTATCGCCCCATTGTCGGTGTTACTCGTGTCTCTCTAACGAATAAAAAAGAAAAAAATGTTAAGTATAATGTATGAAATAAATGATGTATGAAAAAGTGTAACCCGTCTACATGAACATGTTCAACTATATAACTGAAGAACAAATAAAATTATTTTAATAAATATTTTGATTTGTTTATTTTCCTTTGTATATGACATCTATATAAGTTTATAATTTATATAGTAGTGTGTCTACTTAAAAATAAACAAATCGATATATTTATTAAAATAATTTTATTTGTTCTTCAGTTATACTGTCGGCAACGCCATCTCTCTCACTTTCAATGAACTCCTAAGAGTTCGGATTGGAGGTACGGACTCATAATGTTCTACCTAGATGATTGGCTATAATTTTAAACAAAAAAGAACCGACTTCACTAAGCAATCCACCTTTCCAACACCAAATACTCGAGCTGCTGTAAAAAATACTCAAATCACTACAGGTGTGCCTATAATAGTTGAAGAGTTCCCTCGATTTCTCCAGGATCCCATCATCAGATCCTGACCTGGTTACAATGGGACCAACTGTGAAGTATACTCTTTCAAACAAAAAAAGAATTTTCCAAATCGGTCCAGCCGTCTTCGAATAATCGGTGAAAATACATAAAAAAAAAAAAAAAAAAGCAAAAACAAAGATCCCGACGAATTGATAACCTCCTCCTTCGAAATCTTGAAGTCTGTTGAAAATGCGCCTGAGCATTTACAAAGATTGCATTTACACGGCAAAATTAGACCGGTGCTGCTGTGACCCGGGTGGCCAAGTGGTAAAGGCGTCTGCCGCGAATGCAGAAGACGCTGGTTCGATCCCAGCCCTGAGCACCGGAGGTCTAGGTCACTTTTTCCTTTGTATATGACATCTATTTAAGTTTATGTTCAACTATAGTATGTTTTTTTAAGATGTCGGAATTGTAGGTTTAGTTTAGTAAGATTCCGACATCTTAAAAATTTACAAATGTATAGTATTTGAAACACATCATATTTACGAAATTATACATTAAAGAAATTACAATGACAACAGGTCAAGTTTTCAAATGTGTTATTATGTGAACGCTATACTTACATTTCTAGGCGGTAAGTCCATGTGTTGTCTCTGGTGTAGCATGAGATGGTTTTTCTGGAAGAAGGCCTTCCCACACTGGTCGCACACGTGCGTTCTGAGCGTACAGCTTCCGTCTGGATGTCTACAAGAAACGGGATTTTATTACTAGGAGAATAAGGTCCATATTCGATCGCTTCAGTCTTTGTTTGATCGACAATTTTTTATCAAATTAGCGTGACGAAAGTTAAAGGTTGGTTCATGAAAACTGGTGCGAGATTTGTATCCAACTGTTAACATTTTCATAGACATTCGACACCATGTTTTGTGAATTTACCTACATATAGACCGTAAGCTAGGAACAAATTTCGTTGATTATCGCGTCCCAGGCGATAACTTGTCAAGTGGTTAATAGCGATGTATATGAAGCATCGTGACGGTCAGCTGCCTCTCCGTTGGTGGGTAGAGTAACGGCAGTTATTTAATCAATTTAAAAAAAAAGATGGTCATTGCGTCCTGATTGGAACTTTGTCAGATGGTAGTGTATATCCTATTATAAATATAAAAAGTCATCAGTCGGCTGTATCGCAGTGAAAAGACCGTCAGCTGGTCACGTGAACATACGATCTTCATGGCATCAGCTGACGGTCTTTTCACCTCTATACAGCCGGCTGACTATTTTTGATGTTTGTAAGAGCATATAAACTATCATCTGACACACAATCGTGACGCGATGACCGTATTTTTTTTGTTAAGTGATTAAATGAATGCCGTTCCTCAACCCACCAACGGAGCAGCAGCCGACCTCCACGAGGCTTCATTATACATCGCCCTTAAACACTTCACAAGTTATTGCCTGGGTCGCGATTAGTCATGAAATTTGTTCCTGGCTAACGGTCCTAGTTATTTGGCCTTAAGTTGGAAGCAACTTTAATTCGGGACCTACTAAGGTAGAATAGCGTTTAGCACTGAAGATTACAGATTAATTAAGATAGATCCGGTTGACATTTGTCTTTGGTGTTCAGCTTAATGAATGTACATAGCATATATCGGAGCGGCCAAGATACTAAAAAACATCAGAACCTGCACTTTATCGCCCTAGCAATAGAGGCGTTGTTCAGATATTCGTGACCACCTTGGCCGCTCCGATATATCTGATGGAGACTGCTGAAATATCTTAATTTTAAAAATTTCAAATGATAGTAAGTAATTCAATACATATAAATACTTTTTTTATTAATGTACCTCCTGTGATGAGCTAATAGGCCGTGTTTTGCCGCGAACCCTTTCCCACAGTCTACACAAAAGTGGATCTTAGGCCGCGGCGTCGCTATGTGATGATTTTGCTGAAAAAATATTCATTATTACGACATACCCTTTATATTTGTGACAATGTACGAAAAAAGGGTCGTTTGTCCATATATCGTTATTAGTATTTCCTAAAACTACACAATATACGCTATTAGTGAAAGACTGTAGTGTCCATGTCAATCGACAAAGTTGGCGCTTTCACTTTTCACTGCAGTAGTCAATATTTTCGGAACAAATAATGTAAGAATATTCCGTCAGGTGAAAACCAAAACTCATTCATTTCGAAAAAGAAATAATTGAACGAAAATCGACCTTGTTTTGTTACTAGTTCGGTTCATTATGGCTATGAACTTCACTCGTCATCAAACGTCACAGTTTGGCGAGGTTTACAGTAAAATGTTTAGTATAAGTTTACATTAATAAATAAATATATAAACTTGTGGTAGTACTTAGTGAGTTTTGGTTGTAACCCGATGAATTTCTGTTAGAGCCAAAAATAAGGGTGTTATCGTCTTTACAAGTGATGTTTAAGTATTTATTTATTACAACGTACTTGGTTAACTGTTTCATTTATACTTACAGTGGCAATAACCTGCGTGTGTACTACGTTGTTCGGGTTGGAGGTTATGATTTGTATCGGTTGATCTGAAAGTACAAAAGTAACTCATTATTTATAAAGATAAAAGATATTTATTTATACTTCAATTTAGGCACATTATAATGCACTTATGAACTTCAGAGAAAAAATAAACGTTATTTTGTCTCCTAAGCCAAATGTTTTCATAATTTCGTCTATTAAACAATTAACATTGAATATTACATAATTGAATTATGTAAATACCATTATACCGTACATATTGACTTTGTTTTAAATAAAATACGTCGGAGGCAAATAAGCTAGACTAATCTATGGACGCCTGCAACTTCAGAAGTGTCACATGCGCGTAGCCGACCCTGCGACCTCTGCCGAGTCTGCGTTGACGATTGCAACCTTCTGTACTGGAGTAACATAATCGCATAACTTCGAGGATCCATTTTAACTAGCTCAATCAGCTGCTTACTCGCTCGCGGTGGAAGTGCTTGTATGAAAATGAGTGTTGAGAGCACTTTTCAACCGACTTCAGGATTTCGAAGGAGGAGGTAATCAATTCGTCGGGATCTTTGTTTTTGCTATTTCTTTTTATGTATGTTCACCGATTATTCAAAGACGGCTGGACCGATTTAGAAAATTATTTTTGTGTTTGAAAGAGTGTACTTCACAGTTGGTTCCATTGTAACCAGGTCAGGAACTGATGTTGGGATCCTGGAGAAATCGAGGGAACTCTTTAAATAGGCACACCTAAAGTGATATGAGTTTTTTTTTTCAGTAGCTCGAGCATTTGCTTTTGGAAAGGTGGGTGGGTGCTAAGTGAGGTCGGTTCTTTTTTGTTTAAAATTATTAGTCTCTATACTCGTTTAGTCCGCTTCGGTCCGCACTCTAATTCAATGGAAACACTTCTATGCCATTTCGGGTATAAATGCTAGATGATGCTGGTGCACTCACTGTGCTGCGTGTGCTGCGCCGCCTGCACGAGGCCGGGCTGCAGCGCGGCCGTGAGCGCGCACAGGTCCGTCACGCACGTGCGGTCGCCCGCGTGCAGCCGCACGTGCAGGGACAGCGCCTCCTACGGCAACAACACACAATGGTACATTAGTATCAAACCAAGACAGTAAAGGCTCCGTCCGACTCGTGCGGTTTGTTAGCGGTGCGCGTCACGCTCGTGACCGCGCGCGCGCACCGCTCTCCCGCGAGCCCGTCACATGCTGGTGCCGCTGTCTGCTCGGGCGCGGCACGCCGGCGAGACGAGCGGCCGCCGCTATTTTTTATATATTAAGGAGTGGTCCTGAAATAAAGTAGCAGTGTACAATCTTGTGTATTTTTTAATTTAGTGCTAATTTTGAAGCAGTATATTTATTTTATTAATCCGTAGATACAATACTAATAAATAAAAATACAATCATAATAGAATATGTGAGCATATTTAAGTTTTCGCGTTTTTAATTCAACATACTTTGTAACCTTTTGAACAACATAATTTGACAATCTTCAATCGACATTCGCTACAATGCCACAATTGTATTTCCATTTTCACAACCCGTTTTATGCTTTTCAGAATTTCATCTTACCAAGAAGCTACATTAATTAACTGTATTTTAGCTAGGATAGTCAGGAAGACTCTCTAATCTAACCTCTGACAAAGATTTTTCTATGGGAGATAATTTTCTATGAAAAAAGGCAAATACATTTAATTAAAAATTACTGTAACTACCTTAAAATGAAGCCAGATAAAAAAGTTTACTATTGAAGAAAGACAATTTATTAAGGTATAAAATAGCTCATCAAATCAAACTATAAGAAAAAACATGTTTTTGAGAAACACCTCAAAAATTCTGTCAGAAGACGCTGTTCTAAAAACTATGTGTATGATGGAATACAAAAGGCGAAAACTTCCAAACGCTGTTTTATTTAAGTATGATTGTATTTATGTTTTGTATGATTGTATCTAGAGATTATTTAAATATAAACACTGCTTCTAAATCGGCACAAAATAAAAAGATAAATCAAAAAAGGCACGGCTACTTTTTTTCCGGACCACTCCTTATAAACATCCCCTATTCAAGTATACGCTTAATCGAATTACGCGAGCCCGCCGCTCGCCGCGATCGTTCCTAGCGGCACGATCAAAATCTATAGACATGAATGGACCCGTATTGAAAACGGCGGCAGCCGCTCGTCTCTCCGCTCGTTTGTCGCGTGTTCGTCACTCCGTCACCTTGCGGAGCTTTTAAACAAATGCTCGCTTAACACGAATTTAGAATAGAAAAAAATATGAGTGTATTTATTTTCCTTCATAATTCACGGTACCAATACCAACTGATCAGTAACACACGATATATGGTACATTCAGCATCAGAAGTAGCTAAGCGGATAAGGTGTTAAAAAATATTTTAGCGCGACGTGATTGTTAAGAAAATAAGAGCGTGTGGGGATCATTTTGAACACCCCAGCCGCGTAGCTACTTCTGCTGCTAACTATACAAGTAATCTTCGGTTTTATCGAACGAGCGGAAGAGCGTTTGCGAAGTGAAGTTCTTACAAACAACTTCGGCTAATGGGACGTCTCAGCATTTCGATGGCTTTTTGATTTTTAGGGTTTGTTCCGCGATAACTTTAGCTACGATTTTCTGATCTTATTGTATACTTTAGTTACGATATCTGATGAAATTTATTGGGGTTGTAGCAGTTACATATAATTTGAGAGTTCGTATATAAGCAGGATCGATCCACGGAATTTGGAGATAGAAGGCGAAAAAAATTCTTCAGAAGGGTCTTGTTATATTGGTCATCTCGTTTGTAAGTAAAGTTTTTATTTAACATTTTCTTGCTTAAATCGAAGCTGATACGTTTTTAAGTCTGAAATGATCTTTAATAAAATTATGCACTTCGCCACCTAATTATTAAACTGAGAAGTCCGTATTCCTACAAAAAAAAAATATGCAAAGTACATACCTTATTGTTAAAACAGGAACCACATTCTGGACAGGGGTAACCAGGCGTTACCTTTTCTGTCACTATTTGACCGTCGGCGCCGATGAGCTGCAAAAACAACAATCACTACAGTCCACCATATTACCAAAGGTGTGCATCTATGTCAAAAAAATTGAGTTTTACTAGTATCCGGGTTTGCCTGAGTGAGAAAGAGAACTTGTCATGCGTTAAGAAGGGACAACATTATTCGTGACGTCACAGAGGGACTTCTGTATAGTACTATTATTTACTCGGTGATATTACCCACCAACTAATGGGTTGGCCGAGCGCTTTGTTGAATCTTTTAAGACGCATTGGATAAAAATTGGAAAATGGTCGTACACCTGAATATGCTTGTAATTTATTTTTGTTTGACTAGCGTAACTCAATACACAAAGTGACTGAACAAAATCATGTTTGGTAGGGATCTGGGGTGCTGTGCCGATTCTCACTGCTCTGGGTGCGTAGTCAACGAGCCAATCGTTGACGCTCCGTAGCGTATCGGAGTCACCTCTCTCAATCACTCTTCCATATTAGTGCGAGAGTGACAGTTGCGTTTCGTTCGCTACGGAGCGTTAACGATTGACACGTTGGCTACGCACCACGGCCTCATCCAGTAGCTGCTCTCATTAATTAAGAGGTCATGTAAGGGAAAATTTTATGTCTAGGGAGAAAGTCATGGCGGGGGACTATCGTAAAAATAAAAATAAATGGTCCCTTGGGGTAATCACACAAGTTATTGTGCCAGGGGTAGATGTGTGCGCCGCGCCGCCGCGGATTTCAAAATCCACGCCGTTGGCCAAAATTTTAGAAATCGGCAAAAATTTGCCAGCGCCAATAGTCGATGAAGCAAAGTAAAACAGTCATGGTGAACAATTAACATCGTATATTAATAATTTAAACCATAAAAGCATCTAAGTATACATTGACATAGCTAGGGTTTGGTCAATTATTTCTGTTACGGGAGATTAATAAACTGTATCTACATTGATATAAATTTATGAGATGTACTGTATTTACGAAGATAATGCAGAGAAACAGAATTGTTTGCACTAAAACCGCTTTTACTAATTTTGGTTCCATATATAAAATTGTATTAAAGACGTGATCTTGACGTGAACTTCCTCCGACTCCATCCTGCCCCCATCACAACACACCCATTACTTGCTTCACGAAACAACGGCACCATGTTTTTCTTCTAGCTCGAATAAAGTAGGTAGATATCAGGTTTGCTGAGGTTATGACCAATTCAACACCATTTCTATGATTGGATATGCTTCTGTATGACTGTTTACCTGATGGTGACCTTTTATAGTTGAGGGATTTGCGTAAGCATTTGTCCACAAAAACTTGCACTTGTTAACATTTAAATTCGTGGATAAATCAGGTTTCGCATCTTCTATTTAAGACAGAAGAGTTCCACACCGATCCGAATAAGTTATTGCAGCTCTGATTGGTTTCTGCGCACCTCGTTGCATGTTTCTAGTATTCCACTTAGGGTTTGCTCCCGGTATCCGTTTTCTATACAAATCCAGTAACGGAACCGGGAATTCCGGGTTCTCGCCATACAAAATCAGAACCGGGAGCATTCCCTAATTCCACTGTTATACACAAAATACTGCTCAAATATCAGAACTTTCCTACTTGACCGACCTAGTTCGCTTTGGTCGGCATAGAAATTAAATCAGCTGTGGTTTCTTGCATTTCCGTACCGCTTTGTATAGCTAATAAATATGCTACCACTTTGTATTTCTCCTTTAACAGTGACTTCTACTGCTTTTACTAGATCTTCCCCTTATTCTAAACTAGCACACGAGTATTTCCGTATTTTTATTTCTGTCAGAATAAGTGACCTGACTTAAAGTTTTTGGCGTGTACGTACCATGCATTTCGTAGTCCCGCAACACTCGCCAGAGTAAGCGTGTGTTTTCGGTGGCAGGGTTGATGCTTAATGCTAAAACGGCATTTTTAGAACCACTGCGAGTTAAGAAAACGATTTTAATAAATCACAATTGTAAAAATCAACGACATAAATGTTGTATCCGAAAAGAAGACTAGGCTAAGGTGCACTAGAAAACACCCTTCAATATGTAAACGACATTAAAGATTTGTTTTATGTCCCGTTCCTAAAAAATTGCTTGATTTTAACATATTTTTATGCGAGCTATCATACAACCTAAAGTGACCTTGACGCCAAAAATTCTCGGCGCGCCGCCGCCACGGTTTTTTATGGCGGCGCACACGTCTAGCCAGGGGTGACTTGACTTGATGAAGTGGAAGTCAACGGTCAACCAGCTGCTGAAATGTAGCCAGAACGCGTATCATGGTTGTCATTTTATCGCCTATCACGTCATGCATCACTTTCACACTTACATACTTGTTAGAACGTGACAGCTATGGTGACAAGCGATAAAAATACGACCATATTAGGCTAGCAGCTTTTAGATTAATTTTTTTACTTGTCGTTGACCAACTAGTTATGGATACTGGGTAGTTAGAGACTTGTTAATTTGATTAATTAAATATTATTGTGAAGTATTAGGAAGACTTAAAGGCTTGGCCAGACACACGCGTTTTGTTAGCGTGGCGGTAGCGGAGCGCGATCGAAGCGCGATGCGAGCGGCGCCGGCGGACGCTAGCCGTAAGCTCGTGTCGCGCCAGAAAAACGCTTTCGTCGCGCCCGCATCACGCCGGCATCACGCTAGCGTCGCGCCAGTATCACGCTCGCGGCCCGCCAGCACCGCGCTCACAGCCCGCGCACTTGATCAATCAGCTTTCATTGAAACTCTTTAGTTATTTCTAAAGATATATCAAATGGTTTATTGTATAATGTATCGTACCTGACACTGGTCCAGTTTAATTGATTTTGAGGGTTCCGTAGTCAGATTCAATATAATTTTCAAGTAATATATAGGACATCAAAATGTTTATGTAAATTATTTGGGTGAGGATAGTGGCAGAATCAAAGAGACATTTTTTAAAATAATTTTCAATTATTATTAAAATAAGTCACGAACTTTTCGCGTATCATGAAGGCTTCCCGAGATGCTTGAGCTTGACTCGTAGCGAGACAATATTTATTATTGTTTAACAATTACGTATTGTTCACCACAGGGAATAAAACACTTACATAAATATACATACGATAGTACCTATCCTATACCGGCTATACCTACACGCGCTTATGATGCTTTTGATTAGGTATCACTATTTGGCTGAGGCACAGATTATATAATAGTTCTTACGAACAGATATGAATCACTCATAGAAAAAGCAAATACGGGGTTTACGTACCTACGCAATAATACAATGGAGCGACCTTCAACGCGCGGCACCCCGCACCTCCCGCGCACCCGCACAATTGCTAGGGTCGCCTAGCCTATGTTTGGAAATGTTTTATAGTTAAGGAAATAGGTATTTTGCATTGATTCAGTGTTTAAAAGTGGTTCGCATGGTGCATAACAATTATAGTTACATGAGTAATATTGATTGATATTTTGTTGCCGCGATGAGAGTATGATTAATCTTGACAGATTTGCCACACACTGTCAAAATTAATATGGATTGACAGCTATATCAATCTTATTCTAATCGCCTTTTAGCAATATCATCATAGTTATTTGAGAGATTAATAAAGATAACATGTCTATTATTATTATAACATAAGTGAATCCTCCTTTTTTGTAAAGCGTCGGCAACGCGCATGTGACTCTTTTGGAGTTGCAGGCGACCATAGGTTACGGTAGCTGCTTACCATCAGGCGGGCCGTATGCTTGTTTGCCACCAACGTGGTATAAAAAAAAGTTTGTACCATTCCCCATCCGTCGGCAAAGCGAAAAACGATAAGTTTTTATTAACTTTGCTATTTTTACATCCAACCACATCGCAATATTTTTTTTTTTTCATGATGACATTGTTCCGAGTAGCGTCGCGCGCGGTACGACGTGCGTTCAGTGAGCGCGTTGGTAGCCCACTGAGTTTAGCTCCCTCGAGGGAGGCGCAAAACGTAGGTATATAACTCGCTCGCGCGGGCATGATTCATAGGCCTGGCTGAGGACTACAACAATGTCCTCCGTCCTCCATCATCTTTGTGAAATGAAAAGTTTAAAAAATAAACAAATTAAAAAGAGAATATCTATACGCACCATCCGAGTTTAATTCCCGGCCTATCTTCTCCCATGCTAGATTTTTTACCAATATATTTTTGTAATTTATATTTTTTAAATATTATATACACGCGTTACTTTTAACTAAACTGATTAGCTTTTCAATGTCCATACGCTCCATCGTGTCCGCTTGCTAGCCGCGCTGTGTTGTGTCTGACTGCGCGGGCGCGATCAAAGCGGGTGGAAGCGCGCGGCGCGCCGGCGGGGCGCTGCGTCCGAGCACAGATCGCGCGTCCATCGCGCTCGCATCACGCTTTCATCGCGCTTTCGTCGCGCTCTCATCGCGCTCCCATCACGCTCCGCTACCGCCACGCTAACAAAACGCGTGTGTCTGACCAAGCCTTAAGAGTGTAGCCACACTGAAGATTAGTGCGCGGGCTGTGATGTTGTATATGAAGTACGCTGTAACGTTAGCGTTACGACGCTTCATAGGTTATTAAAAAATAACATTAAAACTACATAATTACTTCTAAAAAGTAAATAAAATAAACTTATGATTGCCTCTTGAATTCTATATACAAGTAACATTAGAATAATTATTGATATCTGCTGTGATGCAGGCGCCTATGTATCGCAAGTTACGTATGTGACGTAGGTGTCGTCTTAGAGGGGTGCGAGGGGAGCTCACGTATGGGATCTCGTGCATTTGGCTTTCCGCGTCGAAGCGATGTATCCGCCTCCTTGTGACAATGGCTAAGCACAGCCGCTAACAAATTTCCGCTAGGAAATTCCTTAAAATAAATAGTTTTAATTTGTTAAATTTTAATATGTTCTAAATTTAATTGTGCGAGTGTTTTCCCCCGCTTGGGGGCCTCGCCACCTACATCACCAACACCGGCTCCGGAGTCCACGCGTTGCCCTACTGACCAGTGAAGACCTGCAGACCGTGACGTCCACCACCTCAGCACCGAGCGCACGGCAGGGAAGTGGCACTCGATAAAAAGCGTGCATAAGTGAATACGGGCTCGATCTAAATTATAATCAAGGACCTACCCCTGAGATCTAATCTTGTACTAAATCTACCCTACATTTATTTTTATATAAAATCACTTTTTTTAATATAGTTTTTTCATTGTACTGCTTGTTTTAATTCTAAAAAAACTAAACAACAGACTAGCGTTACAATGCGAATCACAGACATATTAGCCATAACCCTGTCATGGTAATAACAATACCAAGATCGAACGGGATGGTCTTATTACACTTTCAATAGATACGACAGAGAAGGTGCTATTATCTTAGGTCCTTGTCATAGACTCACATTTTTTTATTAGAAAGTTGTGTCGGCTAAGGAAAAAAATGGTAAATTGTTCTGTTTTGTGATGTAGAAGTGATTTTATCGTCATCTATGTCTAACCCTTACGGGTGTACGCGTGTGCGGTCTCTAGTTAAATTCTTGCTTTGAAATGCGAATTAATTAAATACGTGTGATTTTGGAAATGGTGTATTAATTACCTATCATCGTATAACTATAACAATAAGGTTCAAACATATAGCTTTCATAAAATTTCGTGACACCCTTAAGAAAATTAAGGCTAGCCAAATAAACTGAATAGCTTGTATAGTTGAACCTAAATTATAAACGAACTGCAATTTGATAATTTACTTACATGTACAATTTGGGGTTTGAAATCGTCTTGTTTTATAACCGTCGTCTGTTGTTGCTGCTGCTGCTGCTGTTGTTGTTGCTGTTGCTGTTGTTGCTGCTGCTGCTGCGCCTGTTGCTGAGCTTGCTGTTGGGCCTGTTGTTGCTGTTGTTGTTGCGCTTGTTGTTGCGCCTGCTGTTGTTGTTGCTGTTGCTGCTGGGTGTTCTGTTGTTGGACCTGAACGAAATATAAAACATTTACAACAACTCTTCGCATTCAACCGACTTCAAAATTACGAAGGAGGAGGTTTTAACTTCGTCGGGATCTTTGTGTTTGCTATATTTTTTTAATGTATGTTCACTGTTTATTCGAAGATGGCTGGACCGATTTGGAAAATTATTTTTCTCTTTGAAAGGGTATACTTCAGAGTTGGTCCCATTGTGGTCAGGACAGGATCTGATGATGGGATCCTGGAGAAATCGACGGAACTCTTCAACTGTTACAGGCACACCCTATAGTGATTTGAGATTTTTTACAGTAGCTCGGGCATTTGCTTGTGGTGTGCAAAAGTGGAGGATAAGTGAAGTCGGATCTTTTTTGTTTAACCTTTTGTGAATTGTTGTTACTATTCGGTTTCATCCTTATTCTATGGTTATTATTTTATAGTGCCTAAAGAGAACTTAATACCCAAATGAACTTCAACAGAGTTGGTGGAATCAGATAGTTCAACAAGCACTAGTTATGTAGGTAACGGGTAATAGATTTACTTGTCCTTATTAAGTTCATTAGATGCACCGCCTACAATCTTATCTGTTTTGCCCAAAGGTTTACTGATAGAGAATGCCTTATGACATTAAATCCGCCTCTTTGTACGTTAAGATTTCTTATGTGCAACAAGGATTAAATATAAATAAAATAAAACAAATAATTAATATATTACAACTGACAGTACTTGAGCATGTAAACAAGCCGTTAGCGGTGCCGCAGTGACGGTTCCGCTGTGGAGATGTGCTAAAGCCGCCAAAGTTGTTCTGCTTCTGCATTAAAATGTAATGTTGCTTACCTGTTGTTGCTGTGTCTGTTGCGTGACGCCGCCCATACAGTGGCGCGACATCTTGCAATGTTGCTGCATCTCCGACTTGCACTTGAACGCCTCGCCACACTCTAGGCACGCCACCACACCCTCGCCCGTATGGATTCTGGAAATAAAAGGAGGTAAATATACCATAACAAAATATGCCAACACATGGGGCTATAAATAATGTATTTAATAATAATAATAAGAGATGTTTATGACCCCATTTACTGTGGCCCCTCAGTTCCAAGGCACAACCCTTACAATGTCAGGGAGTATTGGGATCCTCGGTGTGGACATTTCCAGTGACGTCCAATTCCGTAGTCACCTTGAAGCGAAGGCCAAGCTAGCATCCAAAAAGCTCGGTGTGCTCAATAGAGCGAGGCGATACTTCACTCCGGGGCAGAGACTGCTCCTATACAAGTCGCAAGTCAGACCCCACATGGAGTACTGTTGTCACCTTTGGGCGGGAGCACCTGGATACCAGCTTGGGCCCTTTGACTCGGTGCAAAGGCGCGCTGTGCGGATCGTCGACGATCCCAAACTCACGAGCGATATTGAACCTTTGAGTCTTAGGAGGGACTTTGCCTCCTTATGCGTGTTCTATCGCTTGTACAATGGGTTATGCTCTGAAGAACTGTTTGATATGATGCCCACGGCAGCTTTTTATCACCGCACCGCTCGCCGCCGGCAGGGTGTTCATCCCCACACCCTGGAGCCCAATGGGTCGCGCACAGTACGATTTAAGAGGAATTTCCTCCCACGAACGCTGCGGCTGTGGAATGAACTCCCTGCCGAGGTTTTCCCAGTGGGCTACAGTATGAGGTTCTTCAAAAAAGGAGTGTATAGGTTCCTAAAGGGTAGGCAACGCGCATGTAAATCCTCTGGGGTTGCAGGCGTCCATAGGCTACGGTAACTGCTTACCACCAGGCGGGCCGTATGCTTGTTTGCCACCGTCGTGGTATAAAAAAAAAAAAAATGTTTGAATGAAATGAATGAATGAAAAATGATGCTTAAATGCCACCCCCGGGACTTAATCTAACTTAATCTACATCTTATTTATTACAAGCACGCCGGTTATATCACTATATAAGTTGGAACTTGCGTGCGAAGACCCTGCCTTTGTCAGGATAACCGTGTCGGACATTTTATTTTTCTTTGACATGTTAATACTAACTTCATATGAGCCACAAGCGTCCGTTTCTGCAGGAACACCTTGCCACACACAGGACAGGCGTGGGGCACTCTTCCATGAACCCGTCCGTGATTGACAAGTTGGAACTTGCGCGCGAAGACCCTGCCTTTGTCAGGATAGCCGTGTCGGACATTTTATTTTTTCTTTGACATGTTAATACTAACTTCATATGAGCCACAAGCGTCCGTTTCTGCAGGAACTCCTTGCCACACACAGGACAGGCGTGGGGCACTCTTCCATGAACCCGTCCGTGGTTGACAAGTTGGACCTTGCGCGCGAAGACCCTGCCTTTGTCAGGATAGCCGTGTCGGACATTTTATTTTTTCTTTGACATGTTAATACTAACTTCATATGAGCCACAAGCGTCCGTTTCTGCAGGAACTTCTTGCCACACACAGGACAGGCGTGGGGCACTCTTCCATGAACCCGTCCGTGGTTGACAAGTTGGACCTTGCGCGCGAAGACCCTGCCTTTGTCAGGATAGCCGTGTCGGACATTTTATTTTTTCTTTGACATGTTAATACTAACTTCATATGAGCCACAAGCGTCCGTTTCTGCAGGAACTCCTTGCCACACACAGGACAGGCGTGGGGCACTCTTCCATGGACCCGTCCGTGGTTGACAAGTTGGACCTTGCGCGCGAAGACCCTGCCTTTGTCAGGATAGCCGTGTCGGACATTTTATTTTTTCTTTGACATGTTAATACTAACTTCATATGAGCCACAAGCGTCCGTTTCTGCAGGAACTCCTTGCCACACACAGGACAGGCGTGGGGCACTCTTCCATGAACCCGTCCGTGGTTGACAAGTTGGAACTTGCGCGCGAAGACCCTGCCTTTGTCATGATAGCCGTGTCGGACATTTTATTTTTTCTTTGACATGTTAATACTAACTTCATATGAGCCACAAGCGTCCGTTTCTGCAGGAACTCCTTGCCACACACAGGACAGGCGTGGGGCACTCTTCCATGAACCCGTCCGTGGTTGACAAGTTGGACCTTGCGCGCGAAGACCCTGCCTTTGTCAGGATAGCCGTGTCGGACATTTTATTTTTTCTTTGACATGTTAATACTAACTTCATATGAGCCACAAGCGTCCGTTTCTGCAGGAACTCCTTGCCACACACAGGACAGGCGTGGGGCACTCTTCCATGAACCCGTCCGTGGTTGACAAGTTGGACCTTGCGCGCGAAGACCCTGCCTTTGTCAGGATAGCCGTGTCGGACATTTTATTTTTTCTTTGACATGTTAATACTAACTTCATATGAGCCACAAGCGTCCGTTTCTGCAGGAACTCCTTGCCACACACAGGACAGGCGTGGGGCACTCTTCCATGGACCCGTCCGTGGTTGACAAGTTGGAACTTGCGTGCGAAAGCCACGCCGCAGTCGGGGCACACGAAGGGTGACAGCGAGCCGTGGAAGCGGCTGTGCATTACTAGGTGCTCCTGTGGAATATACATACAAAGTATTACAAAGTGCAACAAAAATACTAGTGATCCGTTTAAGCGCATAATTGATTTCGTATTCTAATTATGAAAAATAAAGAAATAGTCGTTTTCGATACAAGTGCGAGAAGTATGTCATTTCGCACGAGTACCGAGGTTACTTGACCCGAGCCGAGAGATGACACTGATGCCGCACGTGTGTCGAACAACGTTTTTTAATACAATTGCGAAAAAACTACAATGAAATAAAATTACATTTATATTCTGTCAGTGTACGAAAGACAGCTTCATTCAATCGCGCGTTGTTCAAGTAATACTATTGGGTCTCGCATAATACTCCTTTATGCCCAATCGCGCGTAGTTCAGGTGGGTCATTTATAAGCGGGTCTCGCATAATACTCATTTATTTAAAATTCTGATCTGCAAATCGTGCCTAAAATCAAACTTTACGCACGATTTGCAGATCAGATTACTTTTTAGCACTAGTGCATAAAATCAAACTTTACGCACGATTTGCAGCTACATAAACTAAACTTTTTGAGCAATTGTATTTAAAAACATTTTTTGCACGAAAAAAAATTTTGCTTTTGTATGGCGGCTTGACCGGCCGGGACGACGTGCCTCATACAAAAAAAAAATATCGTCCAAAAAAAATGTTTTTCTACTATTTCTTAGTGGCAATACGATACCAATTATGCCCTTAAACGGATCACCAGTATTTTTATTACACCCTGTATGGTTTTATTTTATAGATACTAATTTGTATAATATATACATTTTAATCATACACAATTACAGGTATTTTCATTAAAAGGCTCCAACATGTTTTTCATCGATTTTTGACAAGTATTGAGTCGTTATCCCTACAACTGCACTACAGTTAGAATTATAACAAACGGATATCGGTTCTTCAATTTATTATATAAGTACATTTTACAAAACACAAACACACAAATTTTGAAAAACTAAAAATATTTTTTTTTTTAGATATGGTCTAAAATATGACTGCTTTCGATATTCAGGTTTACATATCGGAAATACATATTTTGGTTCCTATTTCACTTTTCTAAAAAGTGACGAGATATTTGAGTGTCGTGGAGTGTTAAGCTCACCTTCTGCGCGAAGCTCTCGCCGCAGTCGCTGCAGACGTACGGCCGCTCGCCGGCGTGGTACTTGCTGTGCGTGACGAGGTGCCGCTTCAGCGGGAACCCGCGCCCGCACTCGCCGCACACGAACGGCCGGTCTCGGCTGTGCACCTGCACAAACACCTACGAGTTACACAACTAGCACAGCAGAGGCGTACTTAGTACCACCATATACACCGTGGGCCCATATAACTAGACAGATTTTAACAGTGTATTCCTGATCATATTTAGATACTAAAATGTCCTATAAACTTTTCTGGAATACGCCTAGTTTCAGAGTTAATACCAATTTTAAAAAAATACACTTTTTATTATAACTCATCACAAAACGCCTTTCTAATGGCGTTGTTGCCACTATTGGACATAGTTTACACGTCCTTATTGACAGATATCACAGTGACAAGGAAAACTTTGCAGTAACAATATTTTTTCAAAAAAAATGTACCAATTTGTTTTAGGCGATAATTTTATTAATAACATTTGCTTTTCATGTGCAATAAACATTCAAAAAATGAAAAAAAAAAACGAAAAAAAATTTTTTTTTTGGCGAAATTGACCAAGTCACATTTTTTCCTTCTTTTGGTCTTAGAAATTCGTGGTTAAAATCTGTCGGGTTATTCCAGCCCACGGTGTATAATCTGGCCAGCCAACGAACGCAGTAGCAATGTACAGCGAACAAAAGTATGACAACACTAAGAATCAGTGAAATAAGCAGCAATGATCATCAAATTTTATGTTTTTAATTTTAGTTGGTATTTCCGCCCCTTTCATTTGGTGACATTTACGGTGTGTAAAAAGGAGACGGATATATTTCGTCTGATCTGTCATCAACTGCAACGGATAATCTGGTTGAGGCAATTTACATATGCCTTAAAAGTGAATTTAAATTTAATTGGGAACGTTGCAGGAGTTCTATCTCACTCCCGCTTAAGATGAGAGAGTGAAATGCACTAGAAACAAATTCAATGTGAATTTAAATGTTGGTCACGAAATACGGTGTCTCATCACAAAGGGTTGCCACATGTACGTATTTTGAATTTGCCGCGCGTTTCTACTGACAGAAATGGTTTGCCAGACTATAAAAAGAGCACTCTAAGCTTACTTATTTCTCTATGGTTAGCATATACAGGCAGCATCTTATTGTGGCAGGGTCGTCATGGTGTGAGGCGTAAAAGGAAACAGCTATGTATAAGTGTAACCACTACAAAGGATAGAACTATACGATCCGACACATAAAATTGTTTTTATTTTTATTGAGGCAACTAACAGTCAATTATATAAATACTATGGGTGGTAGTATGATGTGATTACATATGCATATGGTCGGTTTCACATTAACAGAATCCTGCAGGCAAATAAGTTACATAGTCAGGGGAAATACAGTCACCGGCAATTGTATCTTCCTACGCGAAGACCGCAAAAATATATGACACGCTATTATGACCCTACCAATAAGAACGTGTCACATATTTTTGCGACTTCGTGTAGGAAAATACTATTGCCGGTGACTGTACGAGTAAGTATGAAAAGGGTATCTCATGTGAAATAATTTAAATATTAATAATTTTAAACAAAAAAGAACCGACTTCACTTAGTAAAAATACTTAAATCACTATAGGTGTGCCTATAATAATTGAAGAGTTCCCTCGATTTCTCCCGGATCCCATCATCAGACCCTGACATGGTTACAATGGGACCAACTGTGAAGTATACGCTTTCAAACAAAAAAAATAATTCCAAATCGGTCCAGCCGTTTTCGAATCGGTGAACATACATAAAAAAAAATAGCAAAAACAAAGATCCCGACGAATTGATAACCTCCTTCGAAATCTTGAAGTCGGTTGAAAAGATAAATGTAAAACATACGTACCCTGGAATGCGTAACCAAATGATGCTTCAACGTGAAAGCCATCTTACACTCGTGGCACCTGAACGGCCTGTCCGCCGAATGTAGTAGCAAATGCGTGTTCAGACAATGCTTCCTCGCGAACGCCTTCCCGCAGTGAGCGCACACGTGCGGTCTCTCACCTAGAGTTACATGTAGAGGTGGCTGACTTGTAAATGGAGACTGATATGTAACTATTTGGTGTAATGTATCGTTTTACACAACCTTAGGACAGGAATCAATTTGAGTGTTAATTTAGAGATAAACCATTTTTAAGTGCGCATGCTTCCCCAAAGCACTAACCAATCTGAAGTAATATTTAGAGGCAACATACACAAACACGGCAGAAGTATTATCTTTCGTTATGTTTGTATGTTGCGTCTATAAGGTTAATTTAGATATGATACTGTGTTTTGAAAGGAAACGCGATATACAAATGGATTATATCTAGAAGTAAATGGAGTATACTCTTGCAAGGAGCTCAATATGTAACTCTTATGTAACTAGACCTGGAACGATACATAACAAGGCAAAAGTTACAGATCCATCGCGACATTCATTCATCATGGTTACCCGAATGTTAAGATGGTGTTTGATCGTGAAACCTCCTGCGCTCACGGGGAACTTGTAGATGGTGGGAGGAGAAAGTGCTGAGAACTGTCTCAACACCTAAGAGTTACATCTCAGTCGCCAGGCCTTTTGCACATCTCTAGGGCGGATTCGACTTAGCGGGAACGCTGCAAGTTTTCGCCGAGTTATCCGTTGTATGAAGCCGAAACAATACGTAGCAAGTCCAACTGCTCTAACGCACATTATCTGCCTTCGCGCTGTCTCTGTCTCGCGTAGTTTCGCGCTCGGTCCGCTAGTCCGCGTTCACATCTCGCCGTTTTCGCCATTGTACCGCGAAGACGGAAAGAGTGCGGAGAAAATAATACGAAACCACGCGTGACAAAGATAGCGCGATGATACATATGCGCGTTTGAGCAATCGGATTGGCAATTGTTACGCGCTCCATTTCACGGACAACTCGGTGAATTTGTGCAGCGGTGCCGCGGTGTCGGTTCCACAACGGAGATGTGCTAAAGCCCTAAAGATTATTTTTTTACCCGCATATGCGTTAAAAGGTGGTGTTTGAGCGTGAAGGATTTCTTGCATTCGCGGCACTTGTAGGGGCGATCGGTGGAGTGCAAGAGTAGGTGGGTGTTGAGACAGTGTTTGTGGGCGAAGGTTTTGCCGCAGTGGGCGCATGCGTGCGGGCGCTCGCCTGAAACAACCCCATTTGTTCTATAGAACTGCTATCGTACTACCTTTCATTGGGTCTAATGGTGTAACTGTCACTGAACGAACATTGATCAACTAAAGTTTAAAAAAAAATACAAAAAGGACTTTTTTTGGGTAAAATAATTTATTAGACAAGTTTATGATCACAATATATTTTAAAGTTTTGAAAAGTTCTCTTTGGAGATGTTAATCGATTTTTTTATACCAGACGGTGGCAAACAAGCATACGGCCCGCCTGATGGTAAGCAGTTACCGTATCCTATGGACGCCTACAACCCCAGATGATTCATACGCGCATTAAGAACCTATACACTCCTTTTTTACTGTCACTATATTATTTCGATTTCAATGCTTCCGTTTCTTGGAAAAGAACCTAGCCTACACCAAGTATTGGTTATAACAAGACAGAAAATTTAATCATTAGAATCGATAAATACCGTAATTACGAATATTTAAAGTAATAAAGAATATCACAGAAGCCTATAGGTTTCAAATACATAACCAGGTCTGCGCTCACTTAGCTGACTGCAAGTCTATATTGTATACAATCGAGCCTTGACTTCTAATCTTAAATCCAATTCTGGAAATAGATTAGCATAATACATGACTCTAAGTCGGAGGTATACCGTGACGTAATCGTTTTCAATGTCAAGTAGCATAACATAATAGTTGTTTCCTTAACTTTCGTCTGCAATTGACTAGTCTATATTAACTTTAAAGTCGATTTGATGAAGTTTAAGTACAAAGTTATTTTTTGACAATCCTATTCGCAAAAACAAGTGGCATCTTTTTATAGTTTTAATTTAATTGAGTTAAGTTTTTACACGGAAACCTACGCAATTTAGAAGATTTAATAGATCAATAGTAGGAAATCAGTGATAGCTAGTATATTAAGCCCCAATGAACTGTTGTGCAATTAAATGTAGCTTAGGAGGATTTTCTTTTACAAGCTGACAAAGATCCCAAGACTTTCTTTTCGACTGCAGATTAAAAGAAACTATGAAATCCGTATTGTTGTATTTTTCATAAATCTGTTTTTTCTTTATATACAAGATGTTTTAAAAATGCTGATGATCCGTTTAAGGCCGTATTTGGTATCGTATTCGAATTATGAAAAAGTAAGCTAAAAATTTTTTATTCAAAAATGTCCGGCAAGGTTGACTTTTACGGTTAAAAACTAGTGGACTAAGAGCTGGCCACGGCAGGAATGACACAATAATGAGAGCAACGAAATTGATATAGTTAGACTGCTATACTATTGTTATTACCTAATCTGGCAATCTGGCAGCTTTAAGCCGGGGGGTTCAAGAGTAGCAAACCAGTAAAGTTGTTTATAAATCTAGGGAACGACGCAATACTGAGAGTTCTTGCTTTAGTACGATATCGTGGCATTTGATGTATGTAATTGGAATATAACGTGGAAGCTGTCGCAGTGGGGGGGAAAAGAGGCAGGTTGAAGTTAAATGCATTTATACCGGACGCCTGCAGTTTATTTCCTTCTGATCCGTGAAAACTGTTTGTAATTAATCAGGCGCTCGAATAAAACTTATTAGTTGACAGCTTTCCATGCCAAGACGATATTACCGATAGTTATTTCTAAATAGGAAATCGACTTTAACAGCCAGGATTCTCGGTTTAAATTGTTATGAAAAAATATGTGACATATTAGGTTTTGTTCTGATAATGAACTTAGCTTACAAAGCCACATCATAATACAGCTACTCGTTACTAGATTGCGCTTATATCTACTAAACATTGACAGGGAATGACATTTGAACTCCAACTGCTGACCTAGCACGGGTGAGCAGTAGAAAATAAACCAGTATAAGTGTGCTGCATTGCTACGAATTTCGCGGTCATGTTACACTGGTAGTTTGAGCAGTTGGCTCGCCAAGGTACGCACAACTATTGGTGGGAATAAACGGCACAACGTATGTACATATTAGATTGTGCATACAAAACGACTCGCGTGATCACTACGGGTACATATATTAGCGTTAAAAATTTAAGTACAGTCGCCATCAGATATATCGTAGCGGGCAAGGTGGTCACAAATATCTGAACAACGCCTCTATTGTCAAGGCGATAAAGTGTATGATCAGATATTTTTGAGTACCTTGGCCTCTCCGATATATTTGATGGCAACTGTACCTACTAATTAAAAATAATATTATTATATTGTTTTAAAGAGTAGAAAATTGAGTGCAGGTACTAGGAAAACAATATTATAATATTCACTTAAGCTGTAGGGGCATAAGTCAATAACGTGTTTTTTAAGTGCTGTCAGAAATTTTAAGTAATTGAGTGATTTAATTTCTACGGGTAACTTATTAAACACTTTAGCAGCCACATAGATAGTGCTACGCTGACAACTGATACATGACAGATGACAGGGCCATCTGTGATGCCATAATTTACTCTTATATCAACTCTATAAACCATAGACTTGTAAATTTGTCCATGCCTTAGTAATTTTGAAAATGGCCAAAACCGGCACAGTGGCCACAACCGGGGCATCTGCCCTATAATATTTTCCGGAATTGAGTTAATACTAAAAAAATACTCATAAAAATAGTTACTAGGATGTTATACGTTTTTTTTGTAGCATCACGTTTACTGTACGTACTGTACGTTTACGTATAAATTGGATATGCAATTATGAACCCGATGGTACATTAGGTTTGGGATAAGTTTCCCAAAAATAATGTACACTTTATATTGTTTGGTATTTGGTCATAAACTATGCAAAATAACTGCAATTGTAACAAACATTACTACAGATAGGTGCATCTAAATATGCACCCAAGAATTTTAGTTATTTATTTAAACTTCATTGCAAAGTAAAAATAAGTACAAATGGCGGACTTAATGCCTCAAGGCATTCTCTACAAGTCAACCATAGGGCCAAACAGAAATTCGCTAAAGTGGGTGCTGTAAGAGAAAACTTGCTGATTTATCCTATAACTTATTTGTACCTACTTAAATATACTTCTATATATGCTACATAAACTTCACAAATACCAATATATATACATACTAATTAACATACGTATATATTATAATGCATACGCGCAAAGGGGAAAAAACTCATTCACGCTGGTCATGATCCAGCAGGTGCTTGTGAAGCAAGCGTTTGAAAACGAACTTGCTTGGGGCTTGTCTTATTGTCAGGGGAAGTGCATTCCAGAGACAAATAGTCTGGATTGTAAAAGAAGAAGAGAGATATGGGGAGGATGTACTAGAAGCTTAAGAGACTGGGAGGAGCGAAGCTCACACCCGGGACGGGGGTTGACAAAACTGAATTTGGACTTAAGGTAGTCTGGAATAGAGAGATCAAACAAAATAGAGAAGAGAGTACTTACAGAGAATTCTAAGAGTCCTGCATTGACGTGCAGGCAGCCATTGGAGTTGGTAACGATAACCTGAGACGTGATCGAATTTACGCAAGCCGAAAGTAAGGCGTTTGGCATTATTTAATATACGATCGAGTCTGTTTAGGGAAGCCTGGGAAATGTTGGTAGTGCACACATCAGCTTAGTCTATAATAGGAAAAATTAAAGCCTGCACAAGCAGCTTCTTGGTACTCACAGGCAGGAAGTTTTTAAACCTATGCAGAGTCCGCAGTTATCAAAAACACAAAAACTCTCTTTTCAAGGAAACCAACAGTGGTAATGTTACCATTATTCGAGAGTATTTTAAGCGTATGAGAAGGAATCTTCCACAAGTACAAAAATAAGTGTCAGCATGTTTTTAAAATCGAGATATGGCCAAAGTATGAATGTTCCCGCATACGAATGGCGCCAATCTTTCTTATAAAATGAGAAATGAATCGAGTTCATTGAGTACGCGTTAGGTTTTGTAGTTTCAAATATTGTCATAACCTACAATCCACTGGTGCGACAGGCGGCTCAATATTTATAAATAAAACAGCATATAGATAACGACTGCAAGCCTTCATAAACGCTAAAGTGCGGGATCTTAGTGAGGTAATCTATGTTGCTTATTGGTAGTACCACCAAGTAAATTATTATTTATCTAGAACTTTCTATCATTCTGTCACTTCAAATACTCGCTACTCAAATGCTGCGCAAAGTCGATATTTAAATATATCGATACAAGTTCATGATTAATAGGCAAGGATAAGCGTCGACATAAAATATTAAAACGAGTAAAGTTAAACAATGCTCATGTGAAAACTTAACCCATTTTTAGGTTTACAAAAATAAAATGTCTCATGTCTTGTTAACCAATAAAATACCCATTTTTGAAGCGTCATTTCTGTAAGGTCCTGGGTTTTCTGACCACCCGTCGCCGGCGGCCGGCGACCGACCCGAACAAAACATCCGAACGTCGTCGGCGGCGGACACGAGTCGGTCGCCGGCCGCCGGCGACGGGTGGTCAGAAAACCCAGGGCCTAAGACCTGTACCTCTGTTTGTACTATATATATACCCATGTTGTACAAATAAACTATTTGACTTTGACTTTGACTTTGACATTTATTGTGTTAATCTTCATTCCGCAAAGGTTTCATGCCATTCCTCTTCAATCTTCCCTACAAAATCAGTGTTTGACAGAACTTTGACATATGAACGGTGGCACATGACGTCTACATACAATTTTTCCTGTCGATTATCTAGGGTTGACAAGTACGCGATTAGTTTGATTGCTGGACCTGCCCTAATCTACCTGATACATCAGTAATTTTAATACAAAAATACATTAATGTAAGATTTATTAGTTAATTTGCCCAATCTAACCGTTATTTTAGAACGAAACTACTACATAAACTACACAAATATTTTATCTTACCTGTGGTCATGCAGCAAATAAACAAAGGAGATTTTGACAACCCCGAAACGGTATCCGATACGTTCCAAGGCCGTAGCTGTCACTTCGTTCAGATGTACACCCTTGTTTAAATCTTACTTAATGTTATTAAAATGAATGGGGAAGGCAACTATCACAATGACATTTCCAACATTACTTTTATATTGATATTGTAATAAATAAAGAGAATATAATAATAAAATAAGAACTTTTATTTTTAGCTGATGGCTATCAGAATCGGTATTCAACTTCAACTAGAGATTTCAACCCGGACGGGATGATACGTCAGATAAACGTCAGTCCATACATGTGTATGACCACTGGTCATATGTTTTCGGCAGAAGGGAACGCCTGTCAATGGCGACTCCGGTTGGTTGAATTCTCTAAGTATTAATGATCAAAATATTCAGGTATGGCTAAGGGTTAATATTTTTATCGACAAATTAGGCAGCCATATATCTGTAATTTCCTAATGGTTGTGCGCCCCTTGGCGAGCCAATTTCTCTTACTGCCAGTGTAACATGACCGCGCGATTCGTAGCAATGCGGCACACTTATATTGGTTTATTATCTACTGCTCACCCGTGCTGGGTCAGCAGTTGGAATTCAAATGTAATATTTTGTCTATGTTTAGTAGATATAAGCGCAATCTAGTAACGAGTAGCTGTATTATGATGTGGCTTTGTAAGCTAAGTTCATTATCAGAACAAAACCTAATATGTCACATATTTTTTCATAACAATTTAAACCGAGAATCCTGGCTGTTAAAGTCGATTTCCTATTTAGAAATAACTATCGGTAATATCGTCTTGGCATGGAAAGCTGTCAACTAATAAGTTTTATTCGAGCGCCTGATTAATTACAAACAGTTTTCACGGATCAGAAGGAAATAAACTGCAGGCGTCCGGTATAAATGCATTTAACTTCAACCTGCCTCTTTTCCCCCCCACTGCGACAGCTTCCACGTTATATTCCAATTACATACATCAAATGCCACGATATCGTACTAAAGCAAGAACTCTCAGTATTGCGTCGTTCCCTAGATTTATAAACAACTTTACTGGTTTGCTACTCTTGAACCCCCCGGCTTAAAGCTGCCAGATTGCCAGATTAGGTAATAACAATAGTATAGCAGTCTAACTATATCAATTTCGTTGCTCTCATTATTGTGTCATTCCTGCCGTGGCCAGCTCTCCGTCTATAGGCGGCGAAGTGCCTAGTTTATGGTCAAATAAAAATTAAAAAGTTACGGAAATTGCAGGCTCGATTTCGCGACATAAATGTTGCATACAAATTCCATTTTTGTCGAAGTACAAACTTTTTTAAAAGTTCAACAGCCATACAAAAATAAAGGCAAAGGTCCCAAACAGCCAAAACACAACATTGGTATTTGTTATTTATAATGTTGGTACCGCGACTTTTTAGTTATCTCAAATAGCTTACGGTAAATTCAAAAGAAAAATACACTTCAAACTTTTTAATAAAAAGATATAATGGCGGCAAAGCTGAGCGTGTACCGCGAACATAGACAATTGTAGTTTCGAATAAATCTGTCTCTCTCACTCAAAATGAGAAGCGATGGAGATAGAGATAATTATAGGATTCGAATCGAAATTCGATGCTCGCGGTAGTGGTCATTCTTTTAACCTAGAAGTTATCTTGAATATATTATTTATGTCAATATTGTTTGTTGTTCATGAACGTTGGCTGTTTTGCATTATTTTTGAATAAAGCACTATATTGGACTCGGCGCGAAGGGCCATTGCTGGCTTCGTTTTAAATTAAACGGACTCCTAAAGTCGTCCGTTTAAACGTAATACTCAGCCATCAATGTGCTACTTCACCTCCTCGACAATAATGTACTATTTCACGCTACTGTTCGGAAATGTGACAAAAGATGGTCAAAATCCAAGCTGGAAAGTAAGCATTTGCTGTAGCACCTGAACCACCACTACAGCAATGTTATTGTAGTGATGAAATGTCATTAGTTGGAAAGTAAATTGTCCAGTTATGTTATTGCATTCATTAAAAACATTAAAAGGTCTTTCTTTGGCACAACTTTGTTTCAAAAATAAAATAAGGTTGTTTATCGGGCCAACTACCTGTTTTCAAAAAAAAAAAGAAACGTCAAAACCATTTATTCACCCTTAAGGCGTTTTAACTTTTTTAGCCGTTTGAGGTTTTCTATCAAAAACGCCTCTAAGTAATGAGTCTGTTTGACGCAAACAACAGAAAAACGCTTCTTGAAAGTGAAAAAAAAAAGTAAAAAGGCTGGAATGGAATACTGAATTGGATATTGTTTCACCGAAAAACTAGAAAATCGTATCAACGCGGTGAAAATGACTTCATCTAGTGAAGAAAATGATTTATTTCCTCACAGTAGTCGTGAAAAGCACTATGTAATATCTCAGCCGAAAGCGCTATAGGTGGACTCGTATCTTCGAGGGCCTCGAACTAACTCGATCCACCAATAGCTTACTTTCAAGCCTCTACAACAATGTACTATTGTATGGAGGGTCGGCCGGCTGGGTTGACGTGCCCCATACAATTAAAAAAAAATCCCTTTCAAAATATTTTTTTCCTACTTTTTCTTAGTCGCAACACGATACCAATTATACCCTTTAACGGGTCACCGATATTTTTTGTTACAGCTTACACATAACTCCATACATTTCAACCGGCATATGCATAAGGCGCGTTAGTCATGCGACTTTGTCAGCTAACAAAAATATTCTCCTAAGCAGTATGGGTCAAATTCAAATAAAAGGTTTCAGTTCTATAGAACTAATGGAAATTGGACCAAGCGAGCCGCTGTTTTCGTTTCAAAACAACAAGAACCTCAAAGGAAACACCATTTTAACAGAAACTAGGGCTTGCAATCCGAATATTTCGAATAGTAATTTGTATGGAAATTATTAGAAATATTCGTATTAATTGCAAGCCTTAACAGAAACATATCGTCGGATGACAACCAAAACTCATTAACTACTACCACAACTTCATCATAATGTACTTTACTAATAATAAAACAAGGTTGTTCTGAGAGTTTCCATTGTTATTAGTATTACTCAAAGAGTACATCTGCTCCGTTGCCGGCGGCGCCCTAGGTTAGGTTTATTATAATTGTTTTGTATGTTTTAGATGTATATTTGTATTTTACATTTATGAAATATATTGTAAATAGCCTAACCTAAGAGAAAAAAATACAAGGTTCATTTTCGTTTAATTTTTTTTTTTCAATTAGTGATATTTGGTTGTCACCGGACGGTATTATTATATGGAATTTATGCACCAGAGTAACCCACTTATTCATAAACATATTTCAAACCTCATTTAATTATCCCTTTGACCGCCAAAGACGTCAAATCACGCGCACGGAAAGTCGAGCCCTCAGCGCCAGCACGTGATCTCACGTCCAAAATATAACCGGTTTTGGCCCGAGGGCACGATTTTTCCGTTCGATGCTTGGTGGTCAAAAGGTTAAATGAGCTTTTGTCTTATCTGTCACTCTGACAGTTGTGTTTGTTAGAAACAGACAAAAGACAGTTTAACTAAGAAGTTTGCAACACGTTTATGAATAAGCAGGTAAGGCTTTAAAGTCTTAAAACAAATTCTCAGACTGAGGTCCGATTGCCCCAACCGCTGTCGTGTAAAAATTTCACGATAAAAAAATTATAACACACATTTTTATGACTACAGTTAAGAGTGCAATGGGCCCCTACGTATCGTTCACTAAGATCACTCAACTTGTAGACTGGGTATGATACTATATTAGCGACTTGGATATACTACTTAATCCCACAGAAATGGCAAATAATGTAAACAAATATGTCAATATAGCTGACAGGCAAGGCATTTGACACATAATAACATATCATTACGATTTTTTTTTTACATAAACTACTTACAAGTTAGAGTTTCGACATTTTTACAAAAAAAAATTATGTGTATAAAATTCATAATAGAGCAATGGTTGGTCTTCAAAAGTGCGTAAATAACTGTTTGTTTCCATTATTTTCCATTTCTATTGGCCTTAAGTTTAAATACTTTTATGTCATAAGGCGGGGCCACACCTGACGCGTCGCCTCGCGAGGAAATTGTCGCTTGGACGTGCCTCGACCGAGACACGTCCACACTAGCCGAGCTGCCTCGCGCGGCAATTCCCTCGCGAGGCGGTGCGTCAGGTGTGAACCCGCCTATAGATTCATTCATCTTTGTGACTAGTGCACCTCAGAGAATTCTGAAGACAAATGTGTCCCAGAGAGTTGGGTGTCATGATCTTAGTAGACGTCACACCTGCCTCGAGTGAATGAATATTATTTTTGTTGTCCTGTTTTTGGCCACTCTGACATAATCACAATATTATTTGTGTCTACCAACTAAATAAAATACTTCAGTGGTATTTATTGCAACTCATACAAAAACTAACTTTAAGACACATTTCTTTTGGAAATAGGAAACAAGACACCAAAAATGTTGACTCAAGTATACTCTGTGACCTAATTCAAGTTCAACTTCACTTGCTTACTTTTTGGTTCCATTTATTTAAGTACAGGCAATGATATTTACTATGGATAGGTTATACTCTAACAAAATGAGCACAAAAAATACTTCCAGTGTTATTTCATAACCTAGCAACGATTCTGTTATGTTTATCTATTTTGACAATCATTACATCTTTGTCTTTCTCATTGTTAGAAATTCATTCGCACGTCCGCATCCCTCGCTTGCCGATGCGCGACTAGCGACAATTGTTTGAATTCGCTCATTTTATGTGCTTCACTTTTGGAGCGTGCATAACCCATCTGTCATTATTATATATCATAGAGTACAGGTAAATTGCAAAAAAAATTGCAGTTTCACAGAGGATTAAAAATACCAGTAAATACAATTGTGGCCAGATAATTAGGGTCAACATTAGTTTTCCCATACAACTGCCAACAAATATGACTATCGAAATTAGATGACAATTCCAAAACTGCTTGATCAATTTCAATACTAATAATACGATTTATTTGTTTAAACAGGGATTAATTTAGTGCACATTAAACTTCTAAATAATATGAATAGACAAGATGCAATATTTTTATTTTTGCTTTAATTTGAAAGACTTGCATGTAGAATGTATTAAAAAATTAAAATACTATTTTATTTATAGTAAAAAATTGCTGTTACAAACTCACAATTTAAATTTTTGCGTCTAAACGGAGCTACAGTTCCTGTGACGTCACTTATGTGTGTCAGTGTCACTCGCCAATAGTGGTGATATTTGTTCATCCTTGGTTCTATTGATGGTAAACGGTAAGGATGACAATCTCTATGGTGCAAAAGTGTCCGTCAAAAGGCGTTAAATTCCGTCATATGAGTTTGTCATATTTTACTATATCATCCATAGTTGTAAAAACAGGAGTGACGTCACCAGACGATGATTGGTGGATTAAAATACGTTCCGTTTCACACTACTTCAAATCGTAATTATAGTTTGAAATTAGTATAAATTGAAGTAAAAACGTTTTAATAGCTATTATTTTGTGTTTTTCCAACATTTTGATTACAAAATAATGGTAAATATTATAGCTGCATCTTCCCTATTTAGTGTATGGGAAAAATTATGTTGTCCCTAATTATCTGGCCACGACTGTACAGTCGCCATCAGATATATCGGAGCGGCCAAGGTGGTCACAAATATCTGAAAAAGGCACAGATATAAATATACATAGATCACGCAAATGCTACTTCGCGTGTCGGAACTCGGAGTAGGTCTCCGAGTTGGCCGTCGTTACTGACATTCCGCGCGCGTCTGTTGTGGTAGCCGGTTGTCCGTGAAAATTAAGAAAATGCCTTTTTGCATGGTATTAAAGTGCGATAGCCCAAAAATTGGAAGCACCCAAACGTAAGGACATTTTTCCTATCACACGTAAGTTATTTTCAAATGATATTATGCGTAAATTCATTTTAAATCAATTTTTTAAGTATTCCGAGGTGTGATTCTAAGACTTTACCTAAGTAACTATAGATTATCGGTAAGTAAACTATGTTCACATTACATTGCCGCGTTTGCTTTGAGCGTTTAATCTGTGTGTTAAGAGACGATGAATATCAGAACAAGCGATACTATCGCGCATCACTTGGAATTCGTGGTACAAGGGAACTTATCATTCGTCTGTCAAATCTAGCAACTAGTGTTGTTCGTTCTAGAACATTATTTCGATGATCGATTTTAATCGATATCGGACAGACTAATGATATTTACCATTTTAAAAACGCCAATTTAGTAGTTATTGATACAAACAAGCTCGAAATATGTCCTAATTTTACAAGACAGCTTTAAAAATGGAGGGTAATATCTTCGGGTTCTTCATGTAATGTGACATGTTTATCGTTTGGATGTATATTGCGTTTATAAATTTCTATTGTGCTTAAGAAACACTTACTTTTTTTTTAGTTTCCCACACGATCCTATCACAAAAGAAAAATGGATTGCGGCCACGGGACGGAAAGACTGGTTCCCGACTAAGCATAGTATTACTTGTTCTAAACACTTTGAAAATAGCAGTTTCATTGAAGGGAAGAAGTTGAGATTGTTAAAAAAAACGGCGTATCCCACTATTAATTTACTAAAACACATTGACAATGATAATGAGGTTAGTGAATAGATTTAATGTTTAACAGTGTTTTTATTATTACCGTATTAAATATCTGATATAATATACTCATTTTATTTGTGCTTTACAGAATAAAGATACGCCATAACAACCTTCATCATTGTCAAGTTGCAGCTTGGCCCAAAAATGTTTGGATGTTCGGAGGATGTCCGGATTTCTGTTCTCGCCTAGACTTTGCATTTTCAGCCAATTCTCATAAAATCTTGTGAACTTTATACAATTTTTCGAAATCAAAAAAAATGGAGAGATATGGAGGTAGAAAACTTAAAAAATTACAAATTTCAACCATTTCAAAACAAAGCGAGATCTACAGCTCACAGAGCTAATAGTCTTACTAGTTTAATTTTTAAAATGTAATTCAAATATCCTTTATTTAATAATTCCGTTTAATATCATTCGTCTGTCTACATTATTCATCTGTCTATATCATTCGTCTGTCAGAAAATCGATGTCATTCATGTGAATCGATTAGTGATTTTTAGGTTATCTCCGTCTTTGTCGCTTGAACTAGCAAATGCAGCAGAGAGGGAGATACACGAACGGAGTTCATTTTCGTCTCGCGGTAGGCCCTCTGGCCGCACACGCACGGAATTGTCGTTCGGGTTCCAAACGGAATAACGTCAAAAAGTGTCTCTGTCTGTCATATGGAAACCGTACCGATTTTCCGTGCATCTGCGGCCAGGCTGACTCAAATCGAGCCGAACGGCGCGTGCGGCGGCGGCGTCGCCTTTGAATCGATTTTGTGCGGACAACGGGCAATTCACATCACTAATTCGCCCTTGTGACGTCACAGTAGGTAGAAAAAAAGTGACACGGTTGGTTTTCATACAGATTGAGGTGTTTAAGTTATCTATGTATATTTAGATCTGTGGAACAAGGCCTCTATTGTCAAGGCGATAAAGTGCATGTTCAGATATTTTTGTGTACCTTGGCTGCTCCGATATATTTGATGGCGACTGTACAATCAGTGTGGTTTCTTTTTAAAGAAACAAGAAACATGAAACCGGCGAATGAGTGAGCTTATATATTTGGACTTGAATTAGGTCAGAGTGTGCTGTAGAAATATAACGTATTAAACTTACCAGTGTGAACTCTCGCGTGCGTGGTGAGGTGGTGCTTCAGCAGAAAGGACTTGCCACACTCGTCGCAGGAGTACGGCCGCTCCTTTATGCTGGCCGGCGCCGCCGCGGACATGGTGGGCGTCGACATCAGCTCCGTCTGCGAATATACCGCCTGACAACACCTTTATTTGAGTCTGAAGGTTACACATAGAAATACGCATAATAATAAACTGTAAAGTTAGGAAAGCGCTTCTAAGACCGTTTTTACGTATAGCGGCACAGAATCTAGTAGCTGCCCTACAAACCAGTTAAAAATATCCCCTCACTTTATACCCCTGTATATACCTAAATTATAATATACAGGAGAAAACTATTAACCTACCATTGAACCTGACTACATGTCCCTTCAGATCATGCTACATCCACGCTCCCAAGTGCTTTGATTTTATCACAAAACTTGCACGAAAACACCTCAATTTATGTGTTTGCGTTTTAAATAAGCCTTGCACTTACATTTTGCAGTTGCGTGTGCTGGATAACTGTGGAGGTTTCCCCATCTTCGAAGCTCACCAGCTCGTAACTCTGCGCAAGAAACACGAAAAAAAACTTAACTAATTGCGTCTTATTTGTTTATGGAATAATCAAAGTAGGAAACTTTATAAACTTGACTATTGAACCTTAACTTCAGGTACAAGTTGGAACCTGAGTGCAGACAGCAGGAGCAGACAACGTGTGGCTGTAACACTACTGGTTTCTATAGTAACTTCGTGTCGCTAGCTACGAATGTTATGTCATGTCACAGAAATTCATAGAAATCAGTTGTGTCGCATCGACTCGCTGCTACTCCCTGCGGTCAGGTTCCATCTTGTCCCTTTAATCACAGAAAAAAACTTATTCTCATCAATCAACCCGTTAAGTCGAGGATTGGGTTTAGAGAAGGAGGACCGAGAGTCAATAAATCGTTCAATTTTGAGACTAAAGCAACAACCAAATGTCACTGTGACCCCCAGGCTATGAGCAAACAATGTTACTGATTAGGCATGTCCACATCTGACGCACCGCCTCGCGAGGAAATTGCCGCGCGAGGCGGCTTTGCTAGTGTAGCCGTGCCTAGCACACTAGCCGAACTGCCTCGCGCGGCAATTTCCTCGCGAGGCGGCGCGTCAGATGTGGACACGCCTATTGCCTTTTTTCTCAGACTTTTTGTGTTGGCATAGGCCTCTCCCATAATTTTCCAATGTTATAAAAAATCAAATCTTTTTCCCATACCCACCTTAGGCGAATTGTTAGCAGTCCCCGGCTCCTGCTTCGTATGCATCAACTGGTGATGCTGATGCGCTGTAGTCGTCTGTATAGTCTCCACTTGCGCCTGTTGTGTCGTTGCCTCCGCCAAACTCTTCAAACCACCATTTAGTATAGTATGGTTGATTTGCGAAGCGTCTATGACGGCTGGAGTAGCGATGCCCTGGGCTTGCAGAGCGCGCTTCATGAGTATCTCGTTGCATTCTTCAGCAGTAAGCTGGATTGGCCCAATGGGGGTCATGAAGGGCTTCGATGCGAGGTTTGTGGCTGTGAATATGGGAGCTACGAGTCAAATCATTACTGCCCTTTTGAAGGATTGTTGGTTTGGAAAAGTAAAAGATATTTTTTAGCTCATGATTTGGGTTTTTATTTATTTATTTATTAACCATAGCGTAACATGATCATTACATGGTAAGTGAGAATTAACAATAGTATGTATATTTACTATACACGGTAATTACGTGCTAAATAAATTATTTATCATTTTCGTGAATAAAGTAGATAAATGACTGATAGAAAAGTTCTTTATATTCATTTATATTATATTATTATATCGTTTTAGACAGGCAGCTCGCGCTGATAAGTCTAAATCAAAGTTCACTAAGCACTAATTCACAGCTTTAGATAGTTTGTCGAGTCTATTTTTGTACTGATTAACACTGTTGGAGTTCACAACTTGGGAGGGTAATTTGTTCCAAGTATTTACAATTCGGTTCGCAATAAAGTTTTTGCTGATATTTGTATTATGTATTGTTATTGTTAGTTTAAAGTTATGTCTTCTTGTGCGCGTGTTTAGATGTCGAGTGAACAAGTCGGTCAGTTCTGGACAGTCGTAATAGCCGTTTAGGTTTCATAGGATATCATGGAATATGCTATTTGTGAATATTTATTAGCAAGAATACACATATTAGTGCTATCCATTGGAAACAATTTATCATATTTCTTTCCATAGAATGGAATATTTCTCCCGTCTTTTAGGTATAATTTTTTTCTTCACTAAATCAAGAAAGTTATAGATAAAGTTACTTTAGTGTTGGATTTATAAAATTGTGGGTATTAAAAAAAAGTATGTATCTGTGATATATCGTCGGTTGACAACCAAACCTTACTAACTACTACAACAAGATGAAGCCATAATGGACCATACTCGTAACAAAATGAGATTGATATAATGTTAATTATTTTTTAGCAATTAGTAAGTTTTGGTTGCCAACCGACGATATGAATGTGTGTCAAATATCACGTTATATACATACAGAACTGAAATCCAATAGTTTTAGACTGAAACTTACTCTGTATAGTTGCCGTTTGATTCTGTGAAACTCTATTGATCGTATGTGGAGTCTCATTCAGCACAAACATAGCCCTCCTTGCTGTTACCGGAGTCCCAGCAGTGACAACCCTGGTTACTTGAGTACCCGTGTTGCTGACGGCTACGGACACTGTTCCGACCTTCTCCTGGACCTGTGGTGTCTTATGTGACATCACAGTTAGTGTTGTTTCCGGGGACACCTTTGGAGACAAAGGTTTTAGTTTAAACATGATGATTAGCCGTGTCCACACCAGGCGCACAGCCTCGCGAGAAAATTGCCGCCCGAGGCGGCTCGGCTAGTGTGGACGTGCCTCGCCCGAGCCGAGGCAAACGTAAGCGCGGCCGCAATGCCTCGGGCGAGGCACGTCCACACTAGCCGAGCCGCCTCGCTCGGCAATTTCCTCGCGAGGCGATGCGTCCGGTGTGGACACGCCTATGGACTTAGTACTTATTTTTTGGAGACAAAGGATTTAGTATAAAACAGGGTGTTTGACAGAGTATTTATTTTTGGAGACAAAGGATTTAGTTTAAACAGGATGTTTGACTAAGTACTTATTTTTTAAGATAATCATTTGTGGATGAGTTTAGAGAAAGCACCCTCTTTCTTGGTTTACAAGGACACTACGTTCTTTCACTAATTGACAGGGTATATTGTGTAGTTTTAGGAAGTACTAATAACTGTATATCAACAAAGTGGGAAATTATTCCCTGCACTGAGAAATTTGTCAAAGTTTTATCAAAGTTACTTATTTCAGTACCCTGAAATATTATGATAATAGCTTGCAGTAGTAAATACATTTTGCTGCCAAATTCAAGTAATAGGGTAATTTTGCTAGTTTTGATACACACTTGTCAGTTTTCCATCCATACTTATGTTTCAAACGAGCTCAGTGTAAGCAAGCTGGCTACTGGTACCTCCGTGCATTTAAATAGATGGCTTTGTGATTTTGATAGTTTGTGTTGCAATAACTTTTTTTTTTTCTTTTAATTAATGGCTTTTACTCCTTGCCTATTTTAGCGATATTGAAGTTTTCCAAAACTTGAAAAAATCTACTAAAGAATAAACTATCAATAGAAATTTTGTCTAACTTAAAACATTTTTCCCATATATTTGTAGCAGTTTAATCAGGTGAACGGTAAACTGGACCTGGAGGGGAAACTAGCATTATCACCCTACATTGTACCATCAGGTTCAAAATTGCATGGTCAATTTATCAATGAATTCATTCATAAATTGGCCATGCAATTATGAACCCGATAGTACATAAAATTTCATTATTCATGTGTTGTCTTTGTGTGCCACAACAATTAAAAAGGACTTTTACACTGTCTCTTAATTAAAAGGGCTATAACATTTTGGACTAAAAATTATTAAATGTATATTTTCTTACAATGACATGACGTAAATGACTATTCATTACTATTAATCAATATTACAGGTTGTTATTTCAATAACTAACCATATTGTGAGAGGAGATTAGATAAGCCATAATGAGCAACTCTTTTTATGGGACCAACCCCGAAATCCCAAAAATAATGTTGGCATCCCCATAGAAAACGTTGACGACGGATCGGACTAAATGTATGAAACTGCCTACAACTTTTTTACGATTTCCGAGTTGGTCCTGTAGTAAAAGTATAGCCTACCCTGCCTACCAAATCACCTCGCAAAATATGGCTTAGTTATTGAAAAAACACCCTGTATACTCTATAAATTCCGAATTCTAATATGAAAATTTCAATCATTCAATCAAACTAAAAGTCGACTATAAAAATAAAAATCATACTTAAATAAACTTACCGTATTCCCCAAGGTGTAGCTGAGGCTGCTAGGAGTGTCAACCTCGCCCTTCGTTAGGTCCCCGGAGCTCGTGAAGCCCCACTGGTATCCGAAGCCCGAAACATTACTCGGCGTGGGCATACACATTTTTAACAACTATTTATCACAACATTAAAATAAAAACAAACAGACCAACACAAATCCACTATTTGATAGTAAACACGAGTCCTCATGACAGTTTTAACATCGCGAACATGTATGTACGCTCGCTTTCACAACTACTAACGCACCGTACCCATCAATCACACTAGCGTAACGCCGACTTACACACGCACTTATAGTCCTCCAATAGCCCTAATTATACCGGCTCGCCTTTGGAAATCATTCCCAATCGAATAATCCACTTGATTTGCCCTAATCAACTCAATATTAAAGGCGGCGCACAACGACGACGCTACCTAGCCACATACGACACGCACTTCATTGACTAAATAAACCACGTCTTTGAACACGCTAAACGGGTTATTAAGGTTCATTGTGATGCAAGAACACTGAAAAAACATTACAGTTCGTTAAATTCACACAAAATCTTCGGATTTCTTGAAAACAATTACTTCATTGCACACACGAAAAACCGGACGCCATTTTATTGTTTATGGCCGATTTGATTTTTAAATACCAGTCATTCGTCCGTGACGACGGTGTTTTATGGTGCCAAAAAGAAACACTGCCGGCTGTGATTTATGATAATTTGATCTCGGATACCCGAAAACCTTAAGTTTATGCAAATAAAAGTGGGTAGGAGAAAGATTTCTCATATTATTTAGCTTCTACAGGGTATTTTATATCAAACAAATATAAAATAAAACACAAAGACAAGCTTTCACGCCCACTTGTATACACGGTTTTACAGTGTACGACAGAACGTGCGTGTGTGTGCGCAGAGGAATAGAATGACGTTTGTTTTTTTTTCTCTTGTTTGCGTGTGTGTATCTGTCGCAGAATTTGCTATATCGACTACTCGTTTTATCGAAGAAAATGTGCATTTAATATCATTATTAGTGTTAATTTCCCCATGTTGTTTAACTGGTGATACTATTTAGCGGAGAAAGAACTTAAAAATCAATATGAATGCTATGGCCATGGAAAAAGACGAGCCTTCGTCGCTCTTGAGTTTTTCATCAAACCACCCTTTGGAACAGTTTGTGCTTTTGGCGAAGGGTGCCAAAGGTTCCGGGGCCGCTGAACTGATTAAACAAGTGCTTGAAGCCCCAGGGGTACACGTATTTGGTGAGCTGTTGGAAGTACCGAACATCTTAGAGGTTAGAGGTTTTAATACTTTGCAAGTATCTTGTGTGGGTCATTCACTTGTTGATAAAATGTTAGGACCGTTGACAGTTCGAAATTTTATTAATTTAAGCTTTAATATCATTACATGATAAGAATAAAATAAATAAATAAATAATTTGGGGACAATCTTAGGCCCAAACTAAGCTAAAATCAAAATTCTAGCTATAGGAGTCAAAGAGCCAATATAATTAGATACTTTTCAGGAAATGGGAGAACTACTGTCACAAAGTTTTATTTACTTACCCATTGTCTTTAATTTTCATTACACACTTATTTAGCTTGTATATTTAAATATTTATATGCATCAAATCTTACAACTTAAAATTCAAACACTTGCCGGAGTCTTATTAAGCTGAAATTTGGTATGCTTCCATAATTTACTTTATTTTTATCTACTGGGTACAGTCGCCATCAGATATATCGGAGCGGCCAAGGTAGTCACAAATATCCGAACAACACCTCTGTTGTCAAGGCGATAAAGTACATGTTCAGATATCTTTGAATACCTTGGCCGCTCCAATATATAATTTGATGGCGACTGGTCAGTCAGCAATAAAAGTTTGTATAGTAGTAATTTTTTATGATGTCGTAATCTTACTAAAGAGTTCTACCTACAATTCTGACATCTTAAAAATTCATACTTTACCAAAAAACATTTTTGGGAGTTACTTGTACTTTTGTAATTATTTCGATTTCAATGATGACAATCTGAGAGACTTCCTTTTCAGCTTGAAAATGGTCCATATGCGACACACTTCAACACGCTCAACCTATTTGCTTACGGCACATACAAAGACTATCTAGACAACAAATCAGACTACCTGGAGCTGACTCCAGCACAATGCAAGAAGCTTCAGCACCTGACCATTGCTACCCTGGCTACGCAGGAGAAGTTGATTCCCTACAGTGTGTTGTTAAAAGAACTGGATATAAAGAATGTTAGGGATTTGGAGGACCTCATTATTGAAGCTATTTATGCTGGTGAGAACAATTTGTAGTTTTCTTCTTTTTTTTCTCTTAACACATTCAGTGTCGTAAACCCGACTATCATCGACCCGTATTTTATGAATTCATTCCCAGGCCGGACAACCCGATAATCGGGATCATGGCACTACAGCTTTATATGACGAAATTTTTGTGGCCTGGCACGGATGTCTTGTTTGGCTGGGTGGCAATGAATGTGTTAAAAAATATTCCATTGTTGAAGTATTAGAAAACTAAATTCAACCATTTTCTAAACTGTGTACCAATCATGGATATATAAAATAAATGGAGACCATGCTGCTGAAACAAAACTATGGTCATCCACATTCCAGGCAGATGCTGCAATCCATAATCTGAATGCAGCTTTAGTCTAAAATCATTACCAAAGCCTGGATGACGGGAGCGAAAATGCACTTTTCCTAGTGCTTAATTAACTATCAACTTCTATCGGCATCCATACGGACAATTTTTGAATCAGAAATTTATTGATCAAACAATATTACATCAGGTACCTAGGTAGATACCTATGTAGATACCGTATTTTTTATTTATTTAATACCACGACGGTGGCAAACAAGCATACGGCCCGTCTGATGGTAAGCAGCTACCGTAACCTATGGACGCCTGCAACTCCAAAGGAGTCACATGCGCGTTGCCGACCCTTTACAAAAAGGAGGATTCACTGTGTTGACGGATATTTAATTAAGCACTAGGAAAAGTGCATTTTTGCTCCCGTCATCCGGGCTTTGATCATTACTGACATTTATTATAACATATTTTGTTTGCACACTAATAATATTAGTCTTAAGTATTCATCTACATATATTTCTAAACTGACCTAAATTAAAATTAAAATCATTTCCAGACATTATCCATGGCAAATTAGACCAAGAATGCAAACGCGTGGAAGTAGACGTGGCGCTCGGACGCGACGCGAGGCTGGAGGATGCGTCCGCCATCGCGGATGTGCTCGCTGACTGGTGCAACTCCTGCGAGGCCGTGCTCAGCTCGGTGGACCGTCACATCCAGCGCGCCAACCATCACAAGCAGCGCGCCATCAGGCACCATCAGACTATTGAACAAGAGGTAAAGAGGCTGGTGTAATAGTAGTTTATGTAACTGTTACGTAATAAGGGTCCTTAAAATACGCGTGTGGTTCATAATAAGATCACACGAGTGTTTTAAGGCCTAATTACGTACAGGTGCATACACGCATATTATAAATCCTTTATTGCTTTATCGACACACATATTATAAGTCCTAAATTAAGTGTTCGGAAACCATTAGAATGACCGCCATTGCACCGCCATGACCAACTCGGTTGTGCCGGCGGTCGGGCGGGCGCGTGCCGGCGGTCGGAGAGGAGGGCAGATTTTCATTACGTTACCGTAGGTAATGAATTTTCATACGTTTTTACCACACTGTCACAGATGATACACCGATGTTAAGTTACTGGTTGCAATAATGGTGGTAATTACATACGGTTTCCGAACGCGGAATAGAGGATTTATGATATTGGTGTAGATAAAGTATTATAACAACTGCTCTGGATAGACGTAAAAAGGGAGAATTTTAGAAGAGGCCTACGCCAAAGGCAACCAAACAAAACGTAATCATCATAACAAATGTAGTAATCAGTAATTATAACAACCATATACAATACAGATGTCTGGTTCAAACCCCAACGTGTACCACTGAGTTCTTCTGAATTCATTTACAAAATAACATTTGATATTTATCTATTGATTTCCGGTGAAAGAAAGCATCGTGAGGAAACTGTTTGAGTTTCTTAAAAACTAGTGCCTACGCCAATCCTGAATTAGGTTGTCAAGTGGACCCCAGATTATTGAAGAAGATAAGGAGCAGACTTCAAGGGTCTCCATAAACGCGAGACGGATTGTTGGCTTTCGACAAAAAAGTGATGTCGAAAGAGAAGTCTGTGTTGCAGCTCTACATCTCGTTTTGATGAACTCTGACCGCCAAAGACGGCAAATCACGCGCAGGGAAAGTCGTGCCCTCAGTGCCAGCACGTGAAATCACGTCCAAATGTTTGGGAGAAGCCTATGCCAAAGGCAACAAGGCAAAAGGAAAAAGGCTATCAGTAATCAGTAATCACATCCAAAGTATCCAAAATAACTTTTTGGACTCACGGTTCAGAAGTAAAAGTGGGGAGGGGCGCTTTTTTTTAAACTTTCGGGACTATTATTTGTGAAATTGGTTTAAAAGACTATTCTTTTGAAAAACCTATCCAACGGCACCCCACATGAAAGGGTTGGAGCGAAAAAAAATCACCCCCCACTTCATGTGTACGGGAGGTACCCTTAAAAATAATATTTTTTCAGATCTTGTTTTACGACTTTGTCGGCGTGATTAAAACACATAATCATACCAATTTCAATTTTCTAGTACTAACCATCACTGTACCCTTAAAAAAAAAGTTGAAACTAAAAGTATGAAGTACAGCGGTGTGGAAAACATGCGGTAAATTCGTGACGTTTGCGGCACGTCATTGCGATTCCGTACCGTCAGTGTATTTTAAGCGGCGGTGTGGAGGGCATGCGATAAAAACGGCACGGATACGATGCGTCACTGCGATTCCGTAACGTCGCCGTTTAAGCAGCGGTGTGGTCGCACCTTTAATCTCAAGTTTAAGTACCTATTCGAAGGCTACAAGTCAAGTTAATCATGTTTATTTTCCAGATAATGTTCCTCAAGAAAACTCTAAAACCTCAAGCCGATACAGAAGATTCTGCGTCAGGGGCCGGCTGCGACAACCACTCGGCGCCCAAGAAGAGCTCCGGCAAGGGCAAGATCCCACGCACCGCCGCCAAGTTCTGGCAGAAGAATACTTAAACCGCTATAGTCTTGTGTCGCCCAATGTACAAAAGTATGTACATCTAAGGCCGCTGACTAATGTGGGAACTGCGACGCGGCCAGCGGCGAGACGAACGGCCGCCGCTACCTTCAAAACAAGGATCATTAAGACATGGATTGACAATGCCTATACAAAATCGCGTTCCTCGAACCTTCAGGCTATACGTCTGTTTTCGGTACTAAGTGCCACAGCGCCATCTGTTGAGTATGGAGTCGAGTTATTCTGTCAGCGTTAATCGCCGAACAAAATATTAGAAACTAGAATTTATTTATCTAATCTTAATTGCATAAAATAAGATGGTACGAATGGCGGACTTAATGCCATAAGGCATTCTCTACCAGTCAACCAATGGGCTTAACAGAAAGGTTAAGTAGGAATTTAGTGTTTGTAGTGACCGATAGATGACGCTAGTGCCTTAGCCTGAAATAAGGGAACGCGATTTTGTATAGGCATTGTCAATCCATGTCTTAATCATCCTTGCTTCCAAAACAGATCCATTCAATTCTATAGATTTTGATCCTGTCGCTCGGATCGGTAGCCGCGAGCGGTGAGTTCGCGCGACTTTATCCAAACCTATAGACTTGTTTGGACCTGTTTTGTATGATAGCAGGCCGCTCGTCTCGCCGCTCGCTGCGTCGCAGTCTGAATCCCCGGTTGCGTCCATCGAATCCACGGCCTTACTTCAAATGGAATTAATCCATGTATAAACCCAATAAAGTGTATTTTCCATTGTTTCTTTTATTTTTTTAAGACAGTGAATTTAAATGTTCCAAGTAATCTGGTTGAAATTTCTATAATAAAAATGTTGTATGGTGGGCGGCACGAGATGTTTCAAAGTCAGTTTGAATTTGACAGATGGTTTATTTCCATTTCCAAAATTAATATTAAAAACACTACACCAAATGACCTTTTTCATAGTGTTGTGTTCTTGCCGGTGAGTAAGGTTTCCAGAGAGCTCAGAGATGTTATAACTTAATTGGAAACGGGGTATTTACCATGTATATAAAGAGGATTCAGTGTGTTGACTATGAGGGACCCTTTAGCTGTCAACACAATGAATTCTTTATATTAAAGGGTCGGCAGCGCGCATGTGACACCTCTGGAGTTGCAGACGTCCATAAGCTACGGTAGCTGCTAACCGCCAGGCTTGCTTGCCACCATCGTGGAATTAAAAATGGTGTGATGTTGAGATGTTGACTTAGTGGTGTTAACAAGTTGACAAGGTAGAAATAAATAAGGAATCTTTCAATCACAAATTGACTTAATAATTGTGATATATGTAGGTAATTATTCTGATTTAATAAACTCTTAGGTATTTAATCCATTTGTTGAAAACCCCTCTTTTATTTCTAAGCTACCTTACCGCAATGTTGTATAGAGGACATGGCGGATGGCGGGCTTGCGGCGACGCGACCAACGTTGCGTCGAGATTGTAAGTGTAAGGCCTGAGTGAACGCTCGAGTTAGGCGTGCAGCGGGGCGGGGCGTGCGGCGTGCATGTTAAACAAATGAAACTCATACTGGTGTCCTGAGTCGACGCTGCACAAAGCGAATACACGCTCGCCCGCCACGCTGCACGCCTCGCTTCGAGCGTGGACGCTCGAAGCGGGAGCGCGGACGAGGGCCTTAAGCACTGGTCCCACCGCGGGCGAGTAACGATGAGTTATCGACGATTTTCTCGCCCAAGAAACGACCAAAAGATAATCGCTCCCGTGTAAATAAAAGAGAGATATATATATGTATAGTTCATTGCAGTGTGAACAGCCAGCGTTGAACTATAAATATATATCTCTCTCTTTTACTTACACGGGAGCGATTATCTTTAGTTCGTTTCTTGGGCGAGAAAATCGCCGATAGCTCATCGCTTACTCGCTCTTGGTAGGACCAATGCCTTACACTAAGGAATATTGAGCAGCGTTTACAGAGGCGATTCACATTCGTTTGTTGTGGACGCAACACCGGTCGCCTCTCGAGCTTTGCACTTAGCGTGACGTAACTAGGGTGGCTGAGGTGGCAAAATGCCACGGGCCCGGCTCAAGGGGGGAGCCCCGGTCGAGAGGGCACGGAAAAAAAGAATGCTTAAGATTTTCTGTAAAAGGGGCCCCATACGATGAATTTGCTACGGGCCCCACTTAGAGTAGTTACGCCAATACTTAGAAGTTTTCTACATATACGTATTATAGACGTTCCACTATATTATAACATTTATAACTCTTGCAAACAAAAGTCCAGTGTTCCATTGCACCCCGCTTTACCCTTTTTACATGTTTCAGTTTTCGTATAATTTAACTAATGTACTAAGACTGGCCACGTCAGATATGACACAATAATGAGAGCAACGAAACCCGTCTGGTTAGATTGCTATACTAACCTTATTGCTAGATCCATCTGGCAGCTTTGAATGGGTGGAGGTCAGTGTGACAGAATAGCAAAATTTTTGAATTGGAAAATAGTAATACCAAAATAGGTAAAAACTGCCGACGTTGTCTCAGTTATAAAGGAGAAGACCTATATTTGAACATAAGAACAATGCGTATTACTATAGAAACATTGCGTATTACTATAGAAACAAAAACAGTAGGCGACAAACTATGAATTACATTATACGTCGTTTGGCACTACTTAAATTACCCCCAACATAAACTTGGCAATGATATAATGCAATTATTTATATAATTTCTCATAATATTGCATCAAACCCAGAACTCTAGTACTATTTGTTTTCTTGAAATGGGGCGCGTTCTTTGACCTCCACCACTTTACAGCTGCCAGATGTCCAGATCTAGAAATAAGCATAGTATAGCAAACTGTCTGGAAGAGTTTCGTTGCTCTCATTTTTGTGTCATATCATATCTGACGTGGCTCTCCGTCTATATGAATACCTATTCTATAGCCAGGCGGACCTTCTGTCGCTCACACAGTCAATTCCTCACCCAACATAACGACAAGAGCAACGTAAGTAGTAGAATGAAGATCTGTAGTCGTCATGATACCAATATAAAATATCTAAAAACCTACCTAAAGATATATTTTCTTTTAGATACACAAACATATGTCGTCTCTCTCCATATAAAAAATATATGAGTGCGAAAGAGACATGAAATCCTTTCAGCTTATTGGTTGACCTGTAGAACGTTAATGTCATAATATTTTAGCTGTGTCTCTTTCTAGCCATTTCGGAATCCAGTTGCCATGTATGCGGTATTATTTTTATACTACCATGGAATAATCCTACGATTTAGACTTATGGGAAACTATTTACCTACCTATTATTACATTGTGCACCTACCTAACCTAATGGTCTGACATGACATGATCAGGTTTATGTATCAAAAGTTACACTAGAGTAAAATACAATTTTGTAATTCATAGTGAAATAAGAAGAATAACAAAGTTAACGTTTTTGCCACGGCGAGCGTGATCATCGCTTGTAGTTCCTCCACCACACACGTGCCATAGCCAAAAACCAGGAAAATATATCTGTCTATCGCTCAATGTATCGCTCTGTATACACACAATAAGAGTAACAGAGAGATGAAGATATTTTTTATTATGAAAACAGAAGTTTCTTCTGGTGACCCATAGAATAGACCCCTCGCAACTCTCACAAAAATAATGCAGGCGCCTGAAATAAAGTTGATGGCAATTCCACTTTTGCTCGTTTTGTGCTAATGCATTTGTCAAGGATTTGTTTACATTTTGTGAACTCAAGTATTACGAATAATCGGAATAATACTTAGGTAATTAATATACAAAAATGCTTAGCTGCATAAATACAAATAAATTATTTATCGGAATAGATATTTTTCGAATATAACTTGGCTACCCTTTGGTAATTGTCAGTCGAGCGAGTAGGACAACCTAGATCGCGGCCCAGCGTTTACCGACGGAGAGGGCAGACGCACGAATCGGGTCGTGTGACACGAACGCCTCCGACGGCAAAGTCGCAGCGCAAGCAATTGCGCAGGCAGTGCAACGATTCTCGCGTTCGCAGGCCACTAAAAAGTGATGTAAATAACATAATAAACCCAAAACACTGTAAACAAAGACTTTAAGTACTTAAATAATAAAAAAACAAATCGATAAACGCTTTGTGCTCGGTCAAAACGCCGTAGCAACGGGCTGGTGGAAACTACGACACAAATTGACGTTCTTGTTTCCAATCATTATGCCGTGATTTCTTTATTGAATTGTACGTTGGACGTTTAGGCTAAACCTGTTGTTCACCAGAGTGCAGCGTTCCGCTTATCCTAGTGTATTGGATGATCAGACAGGCAAGTACTTTCATGCCCTTTGTTAGGACTTTAGGAGATTCACCTTTCGGTCGTTTTCATGGTCGTCGCCGTTCTGTTTATTCGATAACAACACTACCATCATACAATAACATACAACGTCAATATGACCAATTTCACTTAACTACGTAGGTATAAAGCGTGCAAAAACGAAAATAATTTTCATGTTATTACACTTATTACAACATACCTACCTACCAATACACAATCATCCTTTTACTGGGGTTCAAGACCTTTCAAATGCTTTCAATCAATACACCTAGCGTGTTTAGCTAGTTAAAAATAATATTATTGATGTAACTACAAGCTATGTAGTATGCGTACGTATTGTGACTCTTTGTTGTGCGAGCCAGTCAGCTGTTCGGTAGGAGGGGAGAGGAGACTGGTCTGACAACTCCCTGCTTTGTATTGTTTCGACGCAACAACTTAAAGTACATGTAGATGTATAGGTAATTGATATATCCTCTTTGTTAACTTGCGAATACTAGCGTAGAATACTAGTAGAATAGTGCTAATTAGCAGTGATCGGAATCGGCAGAGTATAAATACCTAAACTTCGGCGTAGAACAAAGTCATGAAGTGGAGACTTCCTTGTGATAACATTTTTTCCCGGGACTTCCCGGGTTAAACATACACTAAATAAAATAATCCCATAATTATATTCCGGAGGTATTAAAAATCATAAGTAACAACAAAACTATATTTATTATTAGTTTAAATGGAAAAAATAACATTCATTGTATTATTTAAAACTCCTGCGTCTCTTTTACGCAAGTGCTTTTATTGTGTTTGAGTGAAAAAAATAGATAAAGTAGGCTTATCTATTGTATTGCTTGTGGTTTCTATTGTTATTTTATTGTGTAAAATAGAAAGCAGATGTCGTTATCGCTGGTCGCTGCTACCCTTCTTGTGCATTAAATAATAAGTTGACAGTGCACTTTCATACAACCCTTTGAAGAGTACGGACGTGATTATTCTGAGTTTTTGTGATATTTGACGTTGGCTTGTTTACTGGAAATTCACCTGCATTACCTGATTATCTGGCTTGAACTCGGACACTGACTTTGCTTTGATTGGATTTGACTAACTGGATACAAAAATACCACGGCTACTGCAAGACTACCAAGTTTCAAGGTAAGCTGATGTATTTTTATTGCTTTTTTGTATTTGTATGTACAGTACCGGCCAATAATATATCTTATAATTAAAATTAAGAAAATATAAAGCTCAAATGTGCGGTGGCAAACCTTGAGTATAGGGTCATTTACCAATGTTTCATAAGTTGACTGTGTAATGTAGCAAACCGACATCAATTTAATACGTAGTGTAATATAGCTTTATTAACACGTGCAAACTTGCAACGGAATACACTGTGAAAATGCGTAAAATAAACAAGTACATACTTGCTGCAGTTGTTAAATACTACTCAACTTGGGAAAACGCAAAAAATAAACTTTTTACCTCAAAAAATGGCGTTTTGTGTCCCTTTGCGCGTTTACACGTGTTGATTTAGAGGGCGTTTGGAGCTTTCCCAAAAAAAAATAGCCTTATAGTGCATTAATTAGTTAATAAAGTTTCGAATACGTTAATTGTTAAATGACACTAATAAATTTTAAATTTGAAATGTTACGTTGTAACAAATCAAAGTAAAATAAGTTATTGGCGTTGCAACCTTCATTCCAAACTGTTTCCGTTTGCTAACTTTTATATCTAATTTATTTCAGATACGATTTCGGTCAGCATGGCGAAACAAGTGAGACCCGAACTGGTGACTAGTTGGATTGTTAATAATCCAGAACTTGTATATGACGAAGCAAGTGGTATCATTTTCTGCACCAAATGTGAGACTTCTTTGAAAGCCATGCATAAAGGCAACGTTGATCGACGCATCAACGGACCAACACATCAAGGCAGGCGAAAAAATCCTGAAAAATAATTTTACTTCGATTTGATCAAATTTTCAATTTTGTGTAACATTCCTTGGTCACAAGTTAGTAATTCAGAGTTTAAATTATTTTTCAACAAATATGTTTGCCGCAATGATTGTTGTGTTTGCGTAAACAAGAATGTACCATCTGAATCATTATTACGAAAAAAGTACCTTGGTGAATTTTATAGGAATAGATTGAAACATATACACGACACAATAGGACACAATAAGATATGGGTATCACTTGACGAAACAACCGATTTTATGGGAAGATATGTGGTTAATTTGCTAGTTATGCCTTTAATCAAAAATGTAGCTACTCGACCGTATTTAATTGCATGCAAGGTGCTTAAAAGCGTAAACGGGGAAACAATAGCAAATTTTGTTATAGAATCTTTGAAAGAAATGTGGGGAGAATCATTTGTCGAAAAATCTGATAATGTGCTGATGTTATGCTCTGACAGCGTGGCATATATGTTGCGAGCCGGACGGTTATTGAAAATCGATTTTCCAAATATGTTGCACATAACTTGTTTAGCACATGCCCTTAATAGAGTAGCGGAACAAGTACGCTCTCAATACGGAAATGTTGACAATTTAGCAGCGAATGTAAAAAAAATATTTTTAAAATCACCTAATAGAGTAAATATACTAAAAAACATGTACCCTAATTTACCGCTACCTCCGCAACCTGTTATAACTAGATGGGGTACATGGCTAAAGGCAACGTCGTATTACTCTAAACATTTTCAACAAATATCCAACGTTGTAAATAATCTAAACAGTAAAGAAGCAATATCTATAAGAAAAGCAAAAGCCGCGATAAGAAGTGAAAATATTGAATCAGAACTTAACTTTATTGACGAAAATTATACGATAATTCAAGTGGGACTTAAACAGTTACAAGACACAAAATTATCACTGGAAGAATATTTTGAAATTATTGACAACGTAAGATGCGTTCTCAATTGGTGGTCTAGTGCGGCGGTCGAAAATAAATTAGAGAAAGTCATAGAATGAAATCCTGACTATGATATAGTTAGGGCCAAAAGCGAAAAACTTAAACAGGGGATCGACGCAGATGACGAGTTATTCTATAAATTTGCTCCGCTCACGTCTGTGGATGTTGAACGGTCATTTTCAACGTATAAATGGATTTTAAGCGTCAAAAGAAACCGACTTACCGTCGAAAGTATAGAAAAATTAATGGTAATATATTTTAATTATTTACTAGAAAATAATTTTAGTAATGATTCTGAATCTGATGCTGATGATGATGATATTGAATATGTATGATATTGTATTTGTTAATTAAGTAGCTAGAATATTTACATTTAGATTTAAGAAACATTGTATATATGGTGTATAATTACAAAAAATATAGAAGAATCCGTCGATATTTTTGGTTGTTTTATTTCATGTCTATTGATTGAACTGGAGCGGCACGCATTGTTTTTTATCTTATTTTTAACAATATAACTCATTTAGTACATTCCCGGGAATTCCCGGGACGAAAAATATGTAGTCGTAAGGAAGTCTCCATTTTTTTGTCTCTGTTCTGCCAAGTTTAGGTATTTATACTCTGCCTATTCCGATCACTGCTAATTAGGTATTACTGAAACACGATGAGAATACGATTGAGTTGGTTGTCAACCATACTTACTTTACTCTTTGCTGTCAACCTAAACTAATTTTGAATTTGACGTAAGTAGGGTTGATTGTGCTAGTTTTCCGTCCAGTGCCCGTTTACCGTCCACCTGATTAAACTGCTACAAATGGGAAAAACTCTTTAAGGTCAACAATTTTCCTATTTATTATTTATTATTTTTTTTAACCCCCAAAATAGACCCCCAAAATTGGACCCCCAGCATAGGCGATTATCACACTGGCGCCGCAACCGGATGCGGCAACGGTGTGCAAGCGTGACAGAACTATACACATGAAGAGCGCTATCTCGCTCGCGCACCGGCGCCGCTTGCGGAAACCGCAGCAGTGTGAAAGCCGCCTAAGATTCTCTTTTTAGGGTTCCGTAGTCAACTAGGAACCCTTATAGTTTCGCCATGTCTGCCCGTCCGTCCGTCCGTCCGCGGATAATCTCAGTGACCGTTAGAACTAGAAAGCTGAAATTTGGTACTAATATGTAGATCAATAACGCCGACAAAGTGGTAAAATAAAAAGTGGAAAAAAATGTTTTATTAGGGTACCTCCCTTATACGTAAAGTGGGGAGTGATTTTTTTTTTCATTTCAACCCTAACGTGTGATATATTGTTGGATAGGTATTTAAAAATGAATAGGGGTTTACTGTAATCATTTTTTGATCATGTAAATATTTTCGGAAATAATCGCTTCAGAAGTAAAAAAAAAATGTGTCCCCCCCCCCCTCTAACTTTTGAACCATAAGTTTTAAAAATATGAAAAAAATCTCAAAAGTAGAACTTTATAAAAACTTTCTAGGAAAATTATTTTAAACTTGATACATTGAATAGTTTTTGAAAAAAAATTGCAAAATAATTTCTGAACTAAGTTTGTTTTAACCGTATAAGCAGGTGTTTATTGTACCTGTAATTTCTACAAAATCACAATGAGATGACGTGCTTTCAAAAACTTAAGTGGGGAAGTGTCCCCACTTAAGAGTAAGTGTACTGTGACGGACGGAAAACTGCGGAACCCTACACTGAGCGTGGCCCGACACGCTCTTGGCCCGTTTTTTCTCTATGAGAAACCAAAAAAGTAGGAACATTAGTATTGTATATCTTCAAAATTCAAAACAAATTAATTGCCCATAATGTTAATTAATCGAACGTATTACTTAACTTGATTGTGTATTTCGAATGCTTAGCTTAAGATTAAGTACGTACATATATACATATGTTTTATTATTTAGGTATTTTATATCATTTTATGGATGTACTTGCCTACATATTGTACCTACATCGCAAATCCTTTGGCCGTTTTGCTCAATAACCTTATAAACCTAGGTCTAGAAATCATTGACAACCATAGCCTATAGAGGACAATTAACCCTTTGTTTTCCTAAGGCTTCTCAACCTACATATGCCATTATAGTCGCCACGGCTGGCCAGCTGTGGCCAGTAACATCGGATTAGGTCGACTGACATAACTTAACCTAGTTAGTCGATTGATATCCATGGAAGTGGGTTAGGCGTTTGAAATAAGATAAGTAGTTTAAACTGCAAATAGCATTTGCATTTGGCCATATAGGGTAATTGTGCTAGTTTCCCGTCCAGGTATATGGCAAATATATGGGAAAAACTTTTTAAGATCAATATAGTTTATTATTTAGTAGATTTTTTTAATTTTAAGCTTTTAATTTGGGAAAAACTTGAAGATAAACATATAAATAAGTATGGACGGAAAACTGACAAGAGTGGACGAAAACTAGCACAATCACTAGTTAGGGGAGCCCACAAGCCTCTGGGGCTGTAGACTTGGGCTAGAGGCTATAGGCTATAGACTAGCTACTATAAACTTTTTTTGGGTAAGCCCTGAGTTTTGGCCAACAACCCAACCAACATAGCTAAGCCCTATGTTGGCCCTCGACCATGAGGTACCTACATCTGGGCATTTTCACTTATCTGTGTACCAATCCCGCCGGTTATCAATCGTCACAAAACTGATGGTCAATGTCAAATCCCATACATTTTGTCAGGAATGTGACGGTTCGAGGTTACTGAAACACGACTTAAGTCGTGCTTTGAAGTGCAAGTTAAAATAAAAATGCCCATCTACACGCGGGTTTCAAGATATCAACTCATAGTACTCGTACAGTCAGCGTCATATAGTTGGTCGCATCCAAAGTAGTCAAATAGTTCGGCACACCGGTAAACTCTATGGTGTACCGAACTATTTGACTACTTTGGATGCGACCAACTATATGGCGCTGACTGTACCTATATCTAACACGCGTGACTCATCCTCTCTTGGGCTCCCATACTATAAGTACTATTACTTAAATAAACCAAACATCAGGTAGAGTAGGTATACAGACCAATATTACACAGTGTTGATTCCAAAGCAGATCCCACGTTTATTTTATTATAATATAATTTTAAACAAAAAAGAACCGACTTCACTTAGCATCCACCTTTCCAACAGCAAATGCTCGAGCTACTGTAAAATACTCAAATCACTAATAGGCGTGCCTATAATAGTTGAAGAGTTCCCTCGATTTCTCCAGGATCCCATCATCAGATCCTGACCTGGTTACAATGGGACCAACTGTGAAGTATACTCTTTCGAACAAAAAAAAAATTCCAAATCGGTCCAACCGTCTTAGAATAATCGGCGAACAAAAAAAAAGCAAAAACAAAGATCCCGACGAATTGATAACCTCCTCCTTCGAAATCTTGAAGTCTGTTGAAAATATAGGAAATATAAAAAAGTGGTTTTTAAAGGGCAGGCAACGCGTATGTAACATACCTGGAGTTGCAGGCATCCATAGGCTATAAGAATAGGGGTTATTATTTATAGTCAAGGGCAATGATTTTATATATCATAGGTCAAGGGTGTCAACGACCTAGAAATGCAATAACTATTGACGCACTGGGTCGTTGCACTCATTCTCATAACGAAACTGTCGAACAATACATGTACATAAAACCTTACGCTCGTGGTCATGGTCACGACCACAGACTAAGCTAGACCGTAGACAAATAGGGCATTGTAGACCACAGATAGCGTAGACTTGAACACAGAGAATAGACCGCCATGAACTGTGTTAACAAAGAAACCGCAAAGGGGATTGTTTAAACCATGCCCAGTCAGCAGAAGCAGCTAAGCGTGCGAGGTGCTAAAAATCATCTGCACATATCTACTCATTATTCGCTTGTCATAATATTCGTGTTCCGAAACGTAGAAGTCATGGAAGATCGAGCGACTTATAAAGAACCACTAGAACGAGAAAGGATAAATATGTTTTTCTCTGTCGCTCTCACCAGAAAATGTCCGACGAAAAGTAAGAGTATACTTCACAGTTGGTCCCATTGTCATCAAGTCAGGATCTGATGATGGGATCCTTGAGAAATCGAGGGAACTCTTCAACTATTATAGCCACACTACAGTGATTTAAGTATATTTTACAGCAGCTTGAGCATTTTCTTTTGGAAATATGGAGGCTAAGTGAAGTCGATTCTTTTTTGTTTAAAATTATTGTGTGCCACTTTTGCGTCCTGACATTCTCTGTTTTGTTATTTGACTCCAATAGTAAACTCATAAAGTCATAGGACTAATAGATACATCATTATTTTGACAAAAACGGGACTTAATCGCGTACACATACTTTTATTATTTTCCTGACGTTTTGAGCGTGCCGTAACGCTCGTGGTCGCATGCAGACAGGGAAGTATACGCGTGTCCCGTTTTTGTCAAAATAATGAGTGGGAATATAGGTACCTACCAATTAAACCACAAAAAACACAGCCATGGGTGGCAAACGTGTAACCTGTAAGATTAGATACAGTGAGGCTGAATAATTAAATTACACGTAAGCATGACCCACGCATTTCTGATGCCGTTGACCTTAGGGTCACCGCACCTGACTTTAAGGCTACAGTCCGTTGTAGAGGAGATACGCATCAGGAGTTTAAAAAGTTGTAGGTACGAAACTGCGTATCATTTTCCTAGACCAAGATCGCGATAAATAGAATCAAATTTTTTAGGGTTCCGTAGTTTATACCTCGATGTTGTATAAGCAAGAGCCCTATAATGTTTAGAAATGTGAGAAAAAATTAAAAATTCAATGCCTCGGACGAGACTCAAACTCCGGGATACCAGCCCGTTGCTCTACCAACTGAGCTACCGTGACTTACTCCTATCCCGTTTTGGAGATTCTTGCCATACAAGAATGGTACAAGTTTCGGATCTATCCTTATATAGAAAAAAACGCAATTTTTGAAACTTTCGTCGGCACTTTTTAGTACTTCCATGATGTGGTCTTTCTGTATAATAGTGGCAGAAAGTCCATGAAACTATTCCCATTAGCTTGTCTATAATTCTTAAACAGATTGCAATGGTGGCGCGTCCATAAAACACGATTTTCGCCGGCTTGTCTAATTCGTAAAATAATGAACTCTTTTTCCTTCAGCTCGAGAAGAAATTAATGCCAAAGTTTCTTACCTCACTTGTCCGAGAATATTTTTGACGCGTCGGCGTTTCCACTTCGTTACTTCGCTTAATTAAACGAAACTGGAAATTTCCAGCATGATTTTGCAACAAATCGTTTATTAAAGGGTTGTCGGCTGCATTACATTTTTTGGCAACCCTGAATGCGCAGTGGCGTTACCGCGGCCCTAGTAACTGGGTCAGACCAGTTGCATCTCGCCGCTCGGCAGTTTCCGGAGATGTTCGAGATGCATATGCAATAGGATATTTTCCAACGAGTTTTGAATTAAAGTGCAAAATACACTTGAGCGGAATTCAGCGCTGAATTCAGATTTCGAATTCACCCGGAAAGCGGAAATTTGTCTATGCTAGACGAATTTTTGTACGGAGCCCATAGACAAAATTCAGCCGGAAATTGTTTTTTTTTTCACTTGTTTGTCTATGATACAAATCTGAATTCCGAACTAGTGCGTCTGCGTGCTGTGCCGTTGTGCCTGAGAGCCAGTTGCACCAACTAAAATAAATGGACTGATCAACGAAACTCAGGAGAAAACTATGAACATTTTGATGCAATAACACTAGGTTAGTTTTAAAGGCGACAGGCGGCTGGAGGCAACCGCGCGATATCCCAAGTGTCATTTTGATACGACATTCGTTTGAACTGCTTAACGGAAACCGACCTTACTCTTATTAGTGCGCAAACTAACTTTTACTCCCTTAGTCATAAAACGAACACAAACAATTTTGAACCCTTGTCTCGCCACCTTTATAGACGGAGAGCTAGCCACATCAGAAATGTCACAATAATGAGAGCGACGAAACCCCTCTCGTTACTTTGCTATACTATGCTTATTTCTGGATCCGGACATCTGGCAGCTGTAAAGTGGTGGAGATCAAAGAATGCAAACCACTTTAAGAATGCAATTCTGGTTTTGATGCAGTATTGAGAAATTATGTAAATCTATGTATATAAAAGAAGAAACTGACTGACTGACTGACTGACTGACTGATTGACTGCCTGACTGATTGACTGACTGACTGACATATCAACGCACAGCCCAAACCGCTGGTTCTAGAGATTTCAATTTTGGCACGTAGGTTTCTTATAAGGTCTAAGGGTGCACTAAGAAAGGATTTTTCAAAATTCATCCCCTAAGGGGATGAAATGGGGGTCCAAAGTTTGTATGGCGAAACAAGATTAGCTAGACTATGTTATTCGAAACTTCACAGGAGTATTCCTAACAATAAATAAGTAAACACGTGTTTCAGGTTTTTTGAAAATTCAACCTCTAAAAGGGGGAAATGTGGTCAAAAAGTCTGAAAATCAACATGGGTCGTTGATTACGAAAACAACAACTATTTTAAAATCCAACGTGGCGGACGTGAAGTACCATCTCCCCTGTTGGGGTACAATGGGGTTGAAATGTCTAAATATCAATATAGGTGTCATTTTTGTTTTTAGGGTTCCGTACCTCGAAAGGAAAAAACGGAACCCTTATAGGATCACTTTGTTGTCCGTCTGTCTGTCTGTCTGTCTGTCTGTCTGTCTGTCTGTCTGTCAAAACCATTTTTCTCAGGAACGCGTGGAGGTAACAAGCTGAAATTTATATCAAATACTCGGGTCTATTGTCCCTTGGAGCTGTGAAAAAATCAAACTTAAAAGCCAACGCAATCAAAAGATACAGTCGTTTATGCTGCAAATTTTAGAGTTTTTCTGCACTCGCAAAACCTACGGGGTACTTCCCGTGAACTCAGAAACTTGAAATTTGGCACAAAGCAACGTTATATAGCACAGACAAGGGAAAAATTACGAAAAGTAGACATTTTTAGTAACATCATACAAAAGATTTTTTTAAATTTTAAACTTACTACCTTAGTCCTCGTAAACGCGTATAGGTATTAAATTGAAATTCATGTCAAATACTCAGGGCTATAGGACCTTTCAGATGTAGCAAAACCAAACTTTTATGTCAACGCAATCAAAAGAAATAGCAATTTAAGTCGCATATTTTGTAACTGAGTACTCGCAAGAAACTTAAAACCGAAAGGGTACTTCCCGTAAGCTCAGAAACTTTAAACTTGGCACGAAGAAACTTCATATAGCACAGACAAAGGAAAAATTACGAAAAGTAGACATTTTTAGTAAAATCATACAAAAATGTTTATTTTTATTTTAAACTTACTACCTTTTCCCTCGTAAACGCGTAGAGGTATTAAATTGAAATTCATATCAAATACTCAGGTCTATAATACCTTTAAGCTGTAACAAAATCAATTGTATATATCAATGCAATGGGTGAACTTTTACTTATATACCTACAGATTTCTACGGAACCCTCGGTGCGCGAGTCCGACTCGCACTTAGCCGGGTTTTTTTAACGTTAATTACAAAAATGGCATCGATTTTAAAATTTAATATTGTGGACATGAACATTATTGACAGTATTTGTGCCAAATTGCAATCTTCTTCAAAATATATAAAAGAAGAAACTGACTGACATATCAATGCACAGCCAAAACCGCTGTTCTAAAGATTCCAAATGTGGCACGTAGGCTCCTTATAAGGCCTAGGGATGCACTTAGAAATAATTTTTAAAAATTCACCCCACTAGGGGGGGGGGGGGGGAATGGGGGTTCAAAGTTTTTATGGGAAACAAGATTAAACTTTACAGGAGTATTCCAATCGATAACTGAGTAAACAAGTGTTTCAGCTTTTTTGAGAATTCAACCCATAGAAGGGGGAAATGTGGTGACAAAATTTAAATATCAACATGAGTATTGTTTCTATGGTTTATCGGGTCACTGATTACGAAATCAACAGTTAAGGGGTAAAATGGGGGTTGTTAGTGTTTATGGGGAATTTATAAACGTTGAACCAATTTAGATGAAACTTGGTATAGAGATAGTTTGTATCCCGGACAGGGACAAAGTAGTTTCAAAATAGTTGAAAGTTTTATGGAGAATTGTTAATAGCTGAACCGATTTAGACAAACTTGGTATAGAGATAGTTTGAGTCCCGGGAAACAACATATGACAGTTTTTTATCCCGAACATCAATTCTTAAGGGGTTGAAATGGGGGTTGGAGGTTTGTATATAGATTTTTTACAGCAAACCGATTAAGATAAAATTTGTTGTGGATATAGTTTGAGTCCTGGGAAACAATATAGACTATTGTTTATCCCGAAAATCAATCTTATAGGGGTAGAAAAGATGTTGGTAGTGTGTATGGCGAATTATTAACCGCTGAACAGACGATTGAAATGAAACTTGGTACGTATTATATAGATTGAGTCGCGGAAAACAATATAGAATAGGTTTTATCTCGAAAATCAACCCGTGAAACGGGAGTTAAAAGTTTGTATGGGAAATTAATAACCGCTGAACCTATTTAGATGATTTGGTATGGAGATAGTTAGAGTTCTGGGGAAGGATATATAATAGTTGTTATCCCAGAAGTCATTCCTTAAGCGGGTAAAAAGGAGGGTGGATTTCTAATTCCACGCTAATGAAGTCGCGGGGAAAAGCTTCTATTCAAGAGCAGAAATCTGTATTAATCATAATCTCTTAGTAGTGGTAAGTCGTTGCTGGCGTAACAATTAAACAATTATTGCAATCATTTCTTTAAAAAAAATAAGGGAACCGCCTTCACCAAAACGTGGTATACCGAAACCTCCAGTGTAACGAATTCCTTTCCGAAAACTGTATCTAAATCAGTCCGCTTCTGATTTGTTTGGCACATCCCAAACCGGTAGCATACCCTAAACAGCTCAACTACTCAGCAGGTATAGCCACAGAATAACTAATAGTTATAGCATAACCAGTGTAACCATTAACCACTCGGCAAGCCCTAACGACTTATAGAGTCTAGTCTAAGTGGGGAGTTGGTTAGCTGGTTGTAATATAATAACACCCCCGAGACACTGTTTTACTAGAATTCAGCGTTCAGTGAATTTGTGGGTGGCATATTACAAGCATTAAGCGGGACCATCGGTTCGGAAATCTGTCTTTTAGTTGAATGCGCAATTACCTAAGGTTATAAAAATGTGATCATAAAATATTCGCGTGTAAGGTTGTCTGGAATAGATCGCTCTTTAGCGATAAGACCGCCAATTGTTTTGCCTCTGCTTTTTTGTTTGTGACTTGTGTATACTTTGTGTCTATTATTTGAGGTGTGCAATAAAGAGTATTTATGTTATGTTTATGTTATGTTATTTGTACTTTTTACAAGCTTCTGTACCGGGCAACTTGTCTGTAATCAAATCTCACAAGCAAAATTTGACCTACTTCCTGGGCCTCGGTTCGACATGCCAAACTGTGAGACGTGGAGTGGATGTCACACTTGTATCGCTAGTGGATAGAGTGATATCCATCTGTCCACACGTAACTGTCAATCTGTCAGTAGGTCTCGCTAGAGCGTTTTGTCTATGGCTATGGCCACCATTTTAGATATCACTTTTGAGTGATTCCACCCCAAATTTCAACTGTCACTAAACAACAAAACTTGTCACAAAAATGAAAATTTTGATATAGTAGATTGTACAACAAGTGCATAAAACGCACGATTTTATGCGAGGCGTTTATCCATCCGAGCGAGCTTGCGAGCGAGGATTGATATAAAGTCGAGTGTAAAATGGGTTTTATGGACGAGTTTTATACTCTAATTTTCACTTCAATTGCGAGGAAATTATTTGTCGTTAATCGTGAAACTATTTCAAGTTGTAACAAAAATATTACAATGGAAACAAATATGGTTCCCGCCAATTATTTTTTTATTGTTTTTTTTTTTTCATTTTCAACATGTGAATTTAGACATAGATACTTGTTTTCTGCCAAGTCATAAAAACATTTCGGGGCATTTTAAAACTATTACTAACTCCTATTTTATCTAATTTCATTACTTATATTATTCGTATGGCATAATACAGTCACCAAAATATTATAGCAATAATATAATAAAGGAACGAGTTTCAGTATTGTACGAAATTTTACTGCTCCATTAAATTGTGCAATATATTTTGACTCTGTTTGGCTGTTGAGCCTCATTCTTAGTCTTAGTAGAAAATTTTACTTTAGGCACTAGGGCTTAAAAAGCGATTTTATGTCGTCCACGCGCGACTTAAAGTCGATCTTTACGAGCATGAGAAATAAAAAAACTAGGAAAAATAACTTTGTTACCTTGTATATTTTATCCGGTGTCGTAGGGCGATGATATCCATAGCGGGTGGAGAAGAGCTGAAGAGCGAGCTCAATGGCGTACTACCTGGGAGACCTCTATGTCCGGCAGTGGACTAATACAGACTGATGATGATGATGTTTAGGGCAGGATAGCATAGCAATCTAAAGAGATCGAAGGTTAATTCAGAAATTTGAAGATAGATTTATTATTTATATTCTTACTAGCTTTTGCCCGCGGCTTCGCTCGCGTTAACTTCGGGTTAACACGGTTCCCCTTTGCCCCCCGTAATGCTCCATACAAACTTCCACCCCCCATTTTAGGGAAGTGGGGGGTTAGAAAGAGACAAAAAGTAGCCTATGTCACTCTCCATCCCTTCAACTATCTTCACTTAAAAAATCACGTCAATTCGTCGCCCCGTTTTGCCGTGAAAGACGGACAAGCAAACAAACAAACAAACACACACACTTTCCCATTTATAATATTAGTATGGATTATAGTTTCTTATTATTGGTTTGACTATAATTATTGACCGTATTGGTATTGGTGACCGGGTGGTCTAGTGGTCAGGATGTCAGCCGCGAAAGCTGAAGACGCCAGTTCAAATCTGGCCTCGGACACCGGATTACATTTAGCCTAGGCCCTTAAAGTGGGCAAGCGCTCCTAGTTTCTCTTTATTTTATTTTTATTTTTTTCATAGTTTCTGCGAATACTAAAAATAAACTGGTAAACTTTATCAAAACTGTGCAATCGAATATCAGATTCCGTGCGGCGACATGAAAGAAAATAATAAAGGATATTCAAATGGCCAGGATGTGTTTTAGTCCTCCGAGGCTTGCGATATGGCGGGCATACAAATGCACAATATTATGTGATGGCCTTGGCCGTTAACCGTCTGTAACACGATATCTTGATGTCTGAATTTAAATCTCGGAATTGGTAGGCATGAGACTGCTGTCTGGGCGATCTGGGCATTATGGTTTTGTTTTAGTGTTTTTTAAGGTTTTTCGACTCATTGGCCACATTGCTGCCCACGTATAGGTATCGTTGTAAGAATCGTTCCGTTGGTTGGAGATTTTATCTACGAAGTTCGTACCCTCGAAGCCAGGTACCTAATATTCAAGGCCTTTTCACCAATTCTATTAGGATCATCGGCTATTTAACACATTCAGTGCCACCTAGTGCTACGCGCTACGCTCGTAGCCCTTCGCCACGTATTCGTCGTATGTAGCGCGTAGTAGCTACGAAGAGAGAACCCGACAGTCGGGTTCTCGGCCCTGAATGTGTTAAGATCTATGAGAGGATAAAGTGAAAAAAATGCACCTTTTTAAGCGTCTACTAAACGCGCGGTTTTAAAAACTGATGGCAGCAATGTCATGGTGATAACTGATAAGTTGATAACTCCGGCCATCATTACGCCCGCAAGGCCTTTAAATAGTTTTTTTTTACTTGTCGACTTGACTGCTTTAATTAAGACTTTGTAGACCGCACTACTAGAACATACTTTTCGATGGAGCTTTCACAGTATTCAATAAGGCCAACGTTCGGTCGTTCACGGAGGAGGACAACGTCCTCCGAACACCGGCACAATCCAACGGAAGATTGAGCCTAGTAAATTGTATAGAGGCAGATGGTTATAAGGCAATCGTCGAGCTCAATTCTTACCTATATACCGGCTTACCTATTTTGAGCACACGTAGAAAAAAAATATACACAATGGTAGTGACATGATTAAGCTTTTCAATCTCGTACCTTACTTTTCTCGGGAAGCTTCGTACTCTACTGAAAAGCTCTTCATTATGTCACGATTCTATAAAATACTATCAGGCCATGGTGTGTAGGTAATGAATAACACTTTAACATGTAGTATACTATACTCGTGGCAACGCCGGAGGTATGTTATTACGAATTTTCTACGCGACGGCACCGCAATCGATTTCACGTCACGGCAACTCGTAGGGCTTTTTCATATTGGCGTTATTTATTTTTTATTTGTTCCAAGTAAATTTCACAAAACAGTGTAACATGATATACCTATAATGGACTCTATTCTAATGGAATGGCATCTTACTTTATGCTATATTTTTACGATTTTTGTGTCGCGACACTCGATCTACAACAAAGTACTAGTAGTAGGCATTGAGTTAATATATTATGACTACGTATAGAGAAGCTATGCCAAAGAAAAAAAGTGTCGCAACTCGATGACAACTAGCGCGGTGGAGCGGAGCGCGGGCGTTCAAGAGTACATTCTTCTCGCAACCAAAACGTCGTAAGCGCCGTGAAAAATTGTTTTCTTTTAGTTTTCAACACGAAGCGCGCGGGTATGACATACTATTATATAATATCAAGAAAATATCGGCATACGCGTCCAGCTCAAATTCAGTGATGCAGCACAGTTTTGTATTCCTAATCCTATCGATGCTAAAGAAAGACTCCAGTATGCTGCTCTCCATCCCTCGCTGTCATATGTCGATATATGTAGCTACTTTAGTACGAAATAATTGGCTACTTTCCTAAAAAAATATATTTAGTCCGTCAGTTAGATTATCAAAAAATATTGGGCACGTATTTTTTGTTTTGTCAATCAGTCAAAAATTGGTGAAGATATAGCCCGTTAAAGTTCTGCGTGACGTCACATTTCAGTACAATTTTTAGTATAATGTGACGTCACGCGGAACTTTAACGGGCTATATCTTCACCAATGTTTGTTTGATTGACAAAATAAAAAATACGTGTCCAATATTTTTTGATAATCTAACTGACGGACTAAATAGAATTATATTTTTATTACCCAGGAAAGTACCCAATTGCCTTTATACGAGTAGCATAACTGCATTCCATAGACTCGCCGATGTTAACAGGAGAACAACTAAGGAATGCAACACGGGTTCTTTTTACTATGAAAAACCCGAAAACCCGGGTTTTTCATACTAAAAAAACCGGGTGAGCCCGATGCTCACCGTTTAACCGCCCAGTTTGGATCGCATCGCAAGAGCGTGTGATCACAGCTTTATTTGAACACTTAATTGGATGAGTTCCCTGAACAAGTCGAGACAACTTATACACATCTTCTTCTGTCGTTTGGCTCTTGACAGAGCGGTCGTTGTCACGTCGAGGCGTCCCCGTTGATGGTGGAGGCGAACACAGCTCTGCGCACGATCTCCCGCCATCTCTGGCACAGTCAGATACGCGGTGCCCTACTACAGACTTAACACATTTAGTGCCGAAAACCCGACTATCGGGTATTTTATGATTTGTTTCCCAGGCCGGCCGACCCGATAGTCGGGATCGTGGTACTGTAGCTTTATATGACGAAATTTTTGTGGCCTGGCGTGGATGTCTTGTTTGGCTGGGTGGTATAATAACGAATGTGTTAACTTGGTCAGTCCATCGCGTAGGTGGATTGCCGCGCGGTCTAGTTCCTTCTATTTTTCCCTGTATAACCAGCCGTTCTATGGAGTTGTTATCCCGCCTTGAAACATGTCCAAAGTACTGCAGTATGCGCGACTGTACTGTATGAGCTCCTGGAGTATGGACACGTCCATGATATCCCGAGCATCTTCCTCCAGCGCCACATTTCCACAGCATCTATCTTCTGCTTTTCCAACTCGCGCACGGTCCACGTCTCTGCCGCGTAAAGAATCATGGGAAAAACAAGGGTTCGTACCAGCCAGACTTTGGATGTTTTGGTAATATGTCGATTTCTACACTTGATAGGAGATAGAGATTCCGTCTTGAAAAACAATCAACGCCATTACGTGCGCAAGCGATCTCTCTGTTCCCACGCTGTCAAGCGCTAGGGATGGACTCAAGCGCTAGTGATGTCTCACATCTACATGACTCCGGATAACAATATGTAATTAATCGGAATAGGTATATTATAATAGTACATTACTTACCAAGGACTGTAAAAGAAAGAAAGCCCAAATCGCAGGTATTTGTAAATATGCGATAGAGGGCTTTCTTTTTTACTGCCCGTGGTGAGTACACAATTTTACGTCTCCACCTAGCCATAATGCGAGTTTTAGCGTACGCGAAGTGTGCGGTAAAACTCACATTATGGCCAGATGTGACGTAAAAAATCTTATGCATTTATGTCCGGTTCCTATATTGCACACCAGAAAAGTGGAAGCTTTTGAGATGTGGTCAATTGTGGTCTTATTAGTTGCATGCTTCGTATTAGTTGGACGGACAAAGTGACAAATGTAGAGTTTTTACGCCGAATGGGAAAAAACCTAGAACTTGTCCGTACCATAAAGCAAAGAAAGGTAGCCTCTATCTCGGACGGGGAAAGTACCCGGAAAGCGCAAACCTGGAGGACGCAAGATGTCATTAGAGATAGATCACATACAGAATTTTAAAAATCGTTTACGAAGACTGCGAGGTCATCACTCAGACTCAATTTTCTTAATATCCAACTTATGACCCATCGTGTTTTAGACAGTCGCAAAAACGTTTGTATCGATATCTTAAAAAGTTCCTTCTTTCAATAAAACCAAATCCCTGTCTATGGCTCTATAAAGCATAATATAAACCCAATAAAATTCCTCAAAGCTTTATATAACAGTTCATTTCTCCTCGTTTACTTAATACAATACCAGGAAAATCTATTCACCCCAATTTCGCCGAAGAATCGGGGTGAAATTGAACAGGCTATCAATTCCATTGTCGGAATGTCGCGGTTTTAGTGCTATTACTAACGCTTACCAAGATAACTAGTATTAGAGGTGTGTCACTCAATGGTGCGGTGCGGGCCACGACTGATACAGAGACATTGCACAGATATTATTGATATTATGGCGGTTCCTTGGGATTTTTTTCGACTTTTTGTACATTTTTTGTAAATAAAAAGTAAATGATATTGGGTAAAACCACAGACCAACAATGCGCACGTGCGAGCGGTAGGACAGAGACAAGCTAAAACCTCTTTTGTCTATGGGTAAAACTATGACTTAAAATTTATTGAACATTGATATCTGTCAATACAATAAGGGTGTCTAGAGGTAGACTAATAGACGGAGACCCAGCCACGTCAGATATGACAGCCACGAAACCCCTCGTCAGTTTGCTATACTGAACATCTGGCAGCTGTATAGCGGTGGAGGTCAAAAAATGCAAACTTCGCTTCAAGAAAACACATCCTAGAAATCTGCGTTTGATGGAATATTATGAGAAATTATATAAATCATTAGATCATATCATTGCCAAAAGTTTTTGTTGGAGGAAAGTAGTGCCAAACGACGTATAATGTAACTCATAGTTTGTCGCTTACTCTTTTTGTTTCCGTAATAAAACGCAATGTTTTTTGTTTTAATGTTAAAATGTCACTGTCCTTTATAACTGAGACAACTTCGGCAGTTTTATGTTAGAATTACTATTATTTTACAATTCAAAAATTTTGCTAATCTGTCACTTAGAATCTAGCAATAAGGATATAGGAGTATAGCAATCTAACCAGACGGATTTGGTTGCTCTCATTATTGTGTCATATCTGACCTAACTAGCTCTTAGCCCATAAGGCCCCATAGGATAGGAGAGATATCGCCATCAAAAGGCATTCTGTACATACTTAGCCACAGTTGCTTTTTTAATTGGTAGGGGTATTAACTCTGAAACTAGCCGAATTCAAGAAAAGTTCGTATAACATAGTCGTAAGAACTATTATATAATATGTGATTATAGACTCAAAAAAATTAAAATCTTTTGGGTTTCTCTTGAGCACATTGTTATTATTCCGTAATAATAACAATGTGCTCAAGAGAAACCCAAAAGATTTTTTTTTTTTTTGTAACGGTACAGTCGACGACCACGTTTTAGTCCCCTAGCTTCTGTATCGTTACGATATAAAATTGGCGACTACAATAATACATACAAGGTATAATAAAACTGGCTAAGTGCGTGTCGGACCACGCATAGGAGGGTTCCGTACCTTCAATGGAATAAGAACAAAACTAATACCAAAAGGTCGTCTGATGCCTATGGAAGAAGTTTTTTGGAGATAAAAAATGGCTGAACCGATAATGTTCAAAACAATTTTCGTAGAAAGTATATGATAAGGCGCATCGACTGTGACATATGCTAACAGGCGCTGTGCCATACGGACGGACAGACAGACAGACATGACGAATCCATAAGGGTTCCGTTTTTTTCCATTTGGCTACGGAACCCTAAAAAGCGACCTTTCGATATCAAAGTCTCGTTTATACTGGTTTTTGCCCATGATTCGTTAGCGAAGGGAATAGCTTTCAGGAAAAATGAGGAAGATTGACGGTAATCGTTTATTTCGTTACATTTCAATGTATCGGGCTGTTGTCAACGAGTTTGTATGGAATAATTTATTACTGTTCGTTTCGTCAGTCAAGATTCGACCTTCCACGCGAACGTATAATGTTTGGATGTAGGTAGGTATGTCCCTTAATAAAAAGCGCTGGTGACCTGGCGGTAAGACGTCAGACTTTCAATCCGAAGGTCGCGGGTTCAAACCCCGGCTCGTACCATTGAGTTTTTCGGAACTTAAGTACCTACGAAATATCATTTGATATTCACCAGTAGCTTTTCGGTGAAGGAAAACAGCTTGAGGAAACCGGATCTAATCCCTTCTAGTTTCCCCTCTGGGTTGAAAGGTCAGATGGCAGTCGCTTTCGTTAAAACTAGTGCCTACGCCAATTCCTGGGATTAAGTTACCGAGCGGACCCCGGGCTCAATATAGAAAAAGCTGGGACAAACGCTAGGAGGAAGAAGACAGAAGAAGTAGGTATGTCCCTTAATCAAGTTGTCAGTTCAAACAATAGTTTTTGTATTAGTAGTAGGTAACTAAGTTCGGGACTTTCAGAGCATATCGTGGTTCTATACACCCCATTAAAATCGACTAATTCGCCATAGTCGTGTTGGTAAACCAGTGTTAAGTTAGCGGCCAAAGTTAGCGGCAAAACTTGTATTATATGGGCTATAGATTATTATGATCAATAAGTGAATCTTATTAGGTATTACTAATGTAAATATACCTACATATTTTTAGGCCTAGTACCAATTACATTTTAGATTACTTACACTTTGGCTTCAGCACCGCCTTCCAAATGTTTGGAACCCATTGTTTCGTGTGCGGGAAAGACTAACATAAACGCATTAGATAATATTTGGAGATTCTGTTGTTGTTCTTAATTTACTTTTTTTTTAATACCACGTCGGTGGCAAACAAGCATACGGCCCGCCTGATGGTAAGCAGCTACCGTAGCCTATGAACACCTGCAACCTCAGAGGTGTCACATGCGCGTTGCTGATCTTTTACAAAAAGGAGGATTCACTGTGTTGACGGCTAAAGGAACCACGGCAGGAACACACTGGGTCCTCTTTGAGCTCTTTGGCCACCTTACTCACCAGCAGGAACACCCCAAGTAACACATCAAAGCAGTATAACGGCCGACTTACAGCATATCTGTATGTTTTTAGCATTTTGAGTTCGTTTTATAGTAGCATTATAAACGTTTATAGTGCTGATATAGGTCTTAAATGGGCACAAATTACCCAGCTTGAGATCCTATACAGGTCATTTAATAGCATTACAGGCGCATTATGTGTGCGCTACTAGCATTATCGTTGTCATGGAAAGTGCCAATCGCATTAAAGAAGCATTAGTACGCTCTATTAAGTTGCCAACCGCATTAAAGAAGCATTAATACGGCCTAAAAAGCTACTAATCGCAGTAAAGAAGCATTAGTACGCTCGATTAAGTTGCCAATCGCAATACAAAAGCATTATACTAGCATAAGAGTGTAGTAAAATAAACCTTACGTCAGTGCAAAAACGTCTCTAATACCGACGGAACAAATGTTATTTATAATACAATGAACGTTGTGATTTAACTACTTTGTCTCGAAATATAAAATGGACGAAGACGGTACAAAAAACTGAATAAGTGACACGTCATATTTGTTTACATTGTAACAAAATTTATAAAAGTTATTATATCCTTCAAATATTACTGCGCAATGTAGTTCACTGTAAATGTGTATATAGGTTTCATTGAAAATTTTCACGCGCCTTTGATTTATTGTGGTTTTGCTATAAAATATTATAAAAAGATATGCGTCAAATAAACAAAACAATTGTGTAATCCTCGTATAGACCGAGTTTTGCATTATTAACATAATAGTGTTGGTTGAGCAGTCTTAAATTAAGTTATTTCATTATTATATAGGTATTTTCCTTGTATAAATAGGTCCGCGTGATTTTATTTTTAGGTTATAAATTATTTACAAAATGGCGTTGGTCTATATAGACGGAGAGCTAGCCACGTCAGATATGACACAATAATGAGAGCAACCAAACCCCTCTAGTCAGTTTGGTATACTATGCTTATTTCTAGATCTGGACATCTGGCAGCTTTAAAGTGGTGGAGGTCAAAGAATGCGAACCATTTCAAGAAAACAAATCCTAGAGATCTGGGTTTGATGCAATATTATGAGAAACTATACAAATACTATACAATATTAAGAAAAATTATACAATAGTATATGTTGGGGGAAAGTAGTGCCAAACGATATATAATATAATTCATAGTTTGCCGCCTACTGTTTTTGTTACCGTAATAATACACAATATTTTTTGGTCTTACGTTTTTTATCGATTTTTGACCAGTTTTGAGTCGATATTCCAACATATTCACTACAGATATAATTATAAAGCAAACGACTATCGGTTCTTGAATCTTTTATCTCCATTCTTTATAGCCGGATCTTGAAATCAATGAGCCGTTATTTTTTTATGATATTTTTAAAATATGGTCTAAAAACACTTATCGATATTCGAATGGTGTAAAGAATCTCACATATACGTAATCTACATATTAGGGTTCTTCTTTGATGTCTCTAAAAACTGTAGAGAGATTTTAATTTTTAACTAATTAACACAAAATTTTTGACCATAAAACCACTTTTTTAGCCTAAACCGGTTCGACTTTGATGTCGAATATCTCGAAGTAAATATAGGATACTATATTGTTTAAAGCCGTTACTGATAATATGATAAGCTATATAAATTAGGGCATGAATACCGGAATTCCGGAATCTCGAAATACCGGAATCTCGGACCAATATTTACGATATTTCAATACCGGTATACCAGGTATACCAGGACCAATATCGAAATATCGGAATCCCGGTATTGGAAAGTTTTCGTAAAATTTTATGTAAATTTGATTAAATTAATGGGTAAAAGTACAAATTTGCAGATATTGAGTCTAATATTATAAGTAATTATTATTTTGCATGTACCTACTGCACTATTTATTTTCTTTAATCTTTGTTTGTTCAGTTTAAATATGGCTGGCTCATTAGTTCCGAAGGGACATTTAAATTGATACAAAATCAGCCCCATATTTTTTCGACTGATTGACGATTTTTACCAAATCAACCTAAGATGTTTTGGAATTTAACTACGAGTACTACGACTAGTAAAATGAGGAAATCCGTTGATAACATTTTACAGAATTTATTTTTATACAGCGAAATGTATCATTATCAGTAGAAAAAATCCCACCAAAAACATTAATGTAAAAAAGGAGAGCCAAGTTCAATACAAAAATTATGCTTGGCTGTGGGCTTCGCCGCAAAAAGAATGGAGATCTAAATGAGTGCCAAGTTCTATGCAAAATCCAAGTATGTATTTATAGGAACAAAATAACATTATGAACAAGTATTAAACTCTATTTCTTTGCTTTATTGGATACCTATAACAATTGCTGTTATTTAAAAATGTGAGATCTTAAAGTAGGTTAAATTTGACTTGGCCAGTTTTCATTACATCAGTCATTTTATAAAGTATCCAATAAAGCAAAGAAATAGAGTTTAATGCTTGTTCATAATGTTATTTTGTTCCTATAAATACATATTTGGATTTTTGCATAGAACTTGGCACTCATTTAGATCTCCATTCTTTTTGCGGCGAAGCCCACAGCCAAGCATAATTTTTGTATTGAACTTGGCTCTCCTTTTTTACATTTATGTTTTTGGTGGGATATCATTACTTTTTGCAAAAGAAAACTAGGCAGGTATTGAGATAACTAGTTTCAAATATCTGCTTGTAACGGTTCCAACGATACAATTAAAAAAAAATTGTATAGAGGGGGGGAGGGGTTTAATTTTTTTTTAATTTTTAGATTTTTTCCTACGCTTACACACAATTACCGAGCTGGATTCGAAATTTCATCCTTCTAGGTCGTCTGGAAGTAGGTTAGATTTAGGTACTATATGTCAGTCAGTCAGTCAGTGCTTAAATTTACGACTTTTTGACCCTCATATCTTTATAACCGTTTGAGCTAGCTTCATAAAATTTGGGCTTCTAGATGTCCTTATAGATATAATTAAACACACGTAGTTTTATATGTTTACGTTAAAGAGGTTTTGAGTTATAGAAGGGTCAAAAGTGGCACCAAGTGGTTCGTGTAATATACACTTGGCGCTGGCTAGCCAGTTCCTTTGCTTGAACTTGGCTTGACACGTTGCCGCGTGTCTAGATACAGTTAAAATATCAGTAAGAAAATGTCGTAGACCCTTGCACGGACATACTTGTACTACTTATTAAGTAACTATCTAATGTGTTTTCTCATATTGAAGTAATCAATCGAAGCTTGAAGAAAGCAAGATTTTAATAGTTTTGTTAACTATGTAATGACAGATTCACCGATGATATCTGTTTATTTAGGTCACAGACGTGCGAAACTTACATCTGAAAATGTTAGTTTACGGTTCTGTTGAATGTCCGCTATCGAATAATATTTATATATTTTTAATACTGGATAAGTAGTCCCCTACCTACAAACAAGCAAAAACTATCTAAATTTTGAATTATGTTAATAGAACTCAAACGATAAGTTTTTGTTTTTTGGGAAGTTGTAATATCACAAAATAATAACATTAGCTTTTTCGAAAAAAAAATATTATCTTAAGATTGCTTATGTTTTGAGAAACAGAGTAGACAGACTACTCACCATTAAGCTTTTACAAGGAGCACGAGGTCACCACATATAAGCTCAATTTAATTCGTAAATTTCTACGATTCGAACAGTACATCTCAATAGTATTCTACACCATTTTGTAGTATAACAATCCAGGTTAACCCCAATAAATTGATTTTCCTGGATATTTTTAATTCACATGAGTAATGATCAAAAACGTTAACTCAGCTGAAATAAGCGGTCGCGCTCTCATACTAAATTAGTACGGGAATATGAAATTATATACTTAAAACGTTATGTACCCAGTTGCTGGATCACAAGTTAAAAAGACCAAAAATCATCGATCAAGACGACTGTACTTATATAAAATGAATATTAACAAGTTGCAGCTAATAAATACAACAAAATATGATTAACTGTTAAGGTTGATTGAGTTTTTAACTGATTTTAGCGTTTCAATTACGTTTTTCAATGGTCACCTCCAATACCGGTATTAATACCGGAATTCCGGTATTGAGCCCTAATATCGGATTCAATACTGGTATTGAGAATCGTCCGATATTGCACGCCCTAATATAAATCATAAGAAAACTAAGGGAATCAGATCTAAGGTCGTTGGCGCCAGGGAGCCTCTTAAAATATAGGCCCTGTCCTTTATAACTGAGACAACTTCGGCAGTTTTTACCTAGTTTGGTATTACTATTTTCCAATTAAAACATTTTGCTAGTCTGTCACTGTGACCTCCACCTATTAAAAGCTGCCAGATGCCAGGATCTAGCAATAAGAATAGTGTAGCAATCTAACCAGACGGGTTTTGTTGCTCTCATTTTTATGTCATATCTGACGTGGCTAGCTCTTAGTCCAATAGCAGCTCAGTGACCCTTAAAAAAGCTTATTAATGCCTACAGCATTACACGTGAATAATTATGCTATTAAACAACATTAAGCATTATATACTACTTAAAATTGCTATTGTAGACCCTAAGGCACTAAAACAGCTAAAAGCTGTATAGGGGCTGTTCAAAAATTACGTCATCAATTTTTGATGATTTTTACCCCCCTCCTCCTAAAATCATTCAACCGTCCCCCTGCCAAATAAAGTGACGTCATTTAAAAAAAGTGCGTTTTTAGCTTAATTGTAAAATAAAAAACTATTTTGTAGATAATATTTTATAACATTAAAAGTTTATAGATAGTAAATTAGAAACACGAATTTCATTCCTTTTTTTACACATTGAAGCACATTTTAAAGATGCGTGAGATGATGTGATCTTCGGAATGACCGCCCCCCTCCTACGTCATGCTACCATCATCCTATGTCCAGACCCCCCCCCCCATTTGAAATGACGTAATTTATGAACAGCCCCTTATTATGAATTACTTGGCTTTATAATGGTTTATATTATTGCTATTATACATTCTGTGGCACACAGCATTAGGAATGTATTACCTACTTATAAATGCTATTGTACACCCTAAGGCATTAAATATAGCTGAAAGCTGTATAGCGAATTTACGTGGCATTATAATGGCTAATATTCATGCTCTTAAACAGCATTAAGCATTTATTTATGCTATTGTAGAACCTAAGGCACTAAACCACGCCGAAGCATTAGTGTAGCAAACCAAAACGCAACTGTACAGCATTCAGCTGTACAGTTGCATTTTGGTTCGCTGCACTAAAACTAATGGCTAAACAAAAGCATTTACATATGCCATTATACAACCGTTATACAGCGTAAAGCATCATATAATGCTATTGTAGAATCTAAAGCACTAAAAACAGCTGAAAGCTGTATACCGGATTTACGTGGCATTATAATGGCTAATATTCATACTCATAAACAGCATTAAGCATTTATTTATGCTATTATAGAACCTAAGGCACTAAACCACACCAAAGCATTAGTGTAGCAAACCAAAACGCAACTGTACAGCATTCAGCTGTACAGTTGCATTTTGGTTCGCTGCACTTAAACTAAAGGCTTTAAAAAAGCATTTACATATGCCATTATATAACCGTTATACAGCTTAAAGCATTATATAATGCTATTGTAGAACCTAAAGCACTTAAGTGCTTTTAAACAGCTGAAAGCTGTCCAGTTGCGTTGTGGTTTGCTGCACTAAAGCTAAAGGCTTTACAAAAGCATTCAGATATGCCATTATACAACCGTTATACAGCTCAAAGCATCATATAATGCGTCAAATTGCTCGGTGAACGTATATAAGAGTTGATACGGTCCTTAAGTTCTAAATAAGTTAACTATTCATATGTTATAATGCTTCTTGTGTTACTTGGGACAGCACTATGAGTAGGGTCTAGTGCATTTGGCTGTAGTTTTCTGTAAGGTGGAGGTACTGTACTTCCCCAGTCGGGCTATACTCCAGCCAGATTTGAGCGAGATGACATACTTAATTATTGTTGGCCGCTAACTGTTGCCACTAATTTCAGACGAATTTTTTACCATAGGGGCTCCAAGGATTTTTAACCACCGTATTGCTTTGAATGTCTCACTATAATTCAGACACCGAATGTACCTACTCAAATTATTATAACTTTAGTTTAAAGCATACATCCTGCTTAATATTCGTCGTACTCGTCTCGCATGAAGGCCTTCAAAAACTTGTAATTACATTATAAAGATTAATAAACTCATACTTTTAGCGTACAATCTCATTAAAGTGTACCGTTAAGTGCGTTTACCTCGGCTAGGGAAGCTAATATTTAAATTGAAGTTTGATTGCGAAAAGTTTTTTATCTACACTCATATTGTAAGTTCTCTAAAACGTGTTCGAAAACGGTAGGCAATGGCTAGCATTACCACGTACCGATTTTACTATGATAAGCTTTTTATCCGTAGCAGTAACGTAATTTTAACTTTTCATGCTCAATTATTGATGTGCTATGAGTTTTGATAACATAATGTACACCTGCACCCTCCCGGGGATCCGCCGACAGCCCGACACGCGCCCGCGCGACCGCCGGCACAATCGAGTTGGCCATGGTGGCGGTGCAATGGCGGCCATTCTATGGTTTCCAAATAAGGCATTTAGAATAAATAATATGAGTGTAGATAAAGCAGTGTATGCAACTGTACGTAATTAGGCCTTAAAACACTCGTGTGATCTTATTATGAAATTCGCCTGCGGCTCATTTCATAAAACCACACTCATGTTTTAAGGACCCTTATTACGTAACAGTTACATAAACTACTATTATCTACACCAATATCATAAATCCTCTATTCTGCGTTCGGAAACCGTATAGTACAGTACGTGAACAGTTTTGAGCTTCGATAACTCACAAGTGCGATTTTCTTTTTTAGTTAGAGAATATGATATGATTACTTATAGTAAAAAATATTTTCTAACAGTTTTTGACGTCGCGCTAGGTATTATATAGATATTTGTTAATAACAACAAGAAAAGATTATACAAGATATATTTTCCTTTACCATACTATTGCATCCATCTATTTCAACACTATCTGGCATTTTATAACAGTTTGGTCAATAGATTATGTGAGCATCAAACAATTTGTCAAAATATAAGTGACCTTGAATTCTAAACGAATTACAAATGGCTAAGACGACATATGCTATTAACAAAACCGTTATAAAATGTGAAGTTATGTTGCAGTAGTAAAAAGCGATAGTCTGGTGGAAAAAAATAAAACTTACATAATCTTTTCTAAGTGTAGCAAACAAATACATGTATTATATCTAGCGCTGCTGATGTATTATGCTAACAATTGTTAGAAAATATTTTTTATTATTAGTACTTAACGTATTCTAACAGGTCACAAAATAAAATCGGACTTGTGATTTATGTCATTTTTATAGGTTAAAAAGGCGTTCCCGTACTCCACTAGTATGTAATTACTACCATTATTGCAACCAGTAACGTAACATTGTATTATCTGTGCCAGTATTGTAAAAATGTATGAGAATTTATATCTACATCAATTTTGGTAACGTAATGAAAATCCAGTCCTCATTCCCGACCGCGGTTGTCCTCCTCCCGACCGTTCGCACAATCGAGGTGGCCATGGCGGTCCAATGGCGGTCATTCTAATGGTTTCCGAACACGTCATTTATAATATTTGTGTAGATAAAGCAGTGTATGCAACTGTACGTAATTAGGCTTAAAACACTCGTGTGATCTTATAAAACCACAGTCTTATTTTAAGGACCCTTATTACGTAACAGTTACATAAACTACTATGGTGCGATTGGTCGCTTTTATACTTTGCTGTTGACAGCAAATTATCGTCACGATATTCTGGTGCGTTCACATGTATGGGTCACATTTGGTGGGCTGGACGAATCTGTCTCATAGAATGAAACCATACATGTGAACGCACCAGAATTGGTGACGATAATTTTCCGTCCACGGATATTCTTAATTTTCTTTTATCAATGCACTGGCATTGTTTATAAAATATTTCCATGTCACTAACCACTTTTTGTTGTACGCCAATGCCCATTAGGAATTAAAACCGGACTTGTATGAGGAAACGCTACCAATTACATAAATGTACTTACATAAATGTTCACTTCCAAAGCCGATACAATAATCAGCGTACATTAAATCAATCATTTAATTATCAGGCATTGTTATTTGATAGATACAGGCGGTTTTCTTTTTATAACTGGGATTTTAGGTAAGCTTTTAGGTAGTTATTATATTTTATAGTTGTATTTAGTTTTAATTTAGTTAATTTTAATATTAACTTAGTTTTATAATTAACTTTTATTTCGTGTTCAATAAAGCACTTTTCACTATACAGACATTTAAAAAAAATTAAACAAATCGGGGCCGAGGGTTCCATCACGTTACAGAACTATTATATAATCTTTAACAATATTTATGTTCTTAGGTCCGACTCACGCTGTAAGTAATCTATAGGCAAACACCTTTCCTGTTTTTTTTTACTGTTAGAAATAGGATCAATTGCAAACAATTTATTTTTAATTGTTATTTATCAGAAAGTCATTGTCATCGTCATTAATTAGTAAGTTAGGGATGGTATCATGAAACTATTTTTGCGTAGCATCATGGGATCTGGTATCTGCCCTCACTGACCCGTTTGGAAAATCCACCAGATTCTTAGTGAAATTATTATCCGTTGACAACATATAATTTATAAATACTTTTTAAAATGATCATGGCATCAATAAATTGCTAACAGAAATTTAGAATTTTGGAGCAAATTCAATATGTGACAGACATACATTACTATATGGGGTTTCCTTTTTACGATTATGGTACGGAACCCCTTAAAACGTTTGCAATCGGGCCAGAAGTTTCAATCAGGAAATTCCTCAAATGAAACTACTTTTTCGATGCAGTGATTTTTTTCTCACACTATTGATTATTTAACGTATTAGTTATTTTATGTACAACGTACATCATAAATCCTCTATTCTGCGTTCGGAAACCGTATTTAATTACCACCACTATTGCCACCAGTAATGTAACATCTGTGTATTATCTGTGCCAGTGTTGTAAAAATGTATGAAAATTCATAACCACATCGATTTTGGTAACGTAATGAAAATCCAGCCCTCCTCCTCGACTGCGGTTATCCTCCTTCCCGACCGTCCGCACAATCGAGTTGGCCATGGCGGTGCAATGGCGGTCATTGTAATGGTTTCCGAACAGGTTATTTAGGATTTGTAGTATGTGTGTAGATAAAGCAACAGTTTAAAATATCAATTCTCATAATATTAGGTATTTCATTACCGCCCGACAAGTCGAAAATGTCGAGTTTTAATCATCTCATCTCTTCGAACCATTTCAATAGATTTTATTAAATTTCACTTTATTAGTATATATTTATCATTTTCATTCATTAAACTTAATTTTATCAAAAAATTCAATTTGTGTCATCATCCCTATTATATAAAATTTAAATAATTATCACATTATTGAATATTTTGTGTGAGATTTTCGTTGTCAGGAAATATAACTATCTTTTCATTTAATTTCATTTATTCATAAAAACAGTGCAAGCTTACAGTATACACCAATTTGCTTACATGATAGGAAATAGGAAACAGATTGTTGTCAAAATAGAAAAACAGAATAAAATAAAAAACAATTACATTTAGAAATAAAAAACAAATAAGTACAGCCTTGGCCAGAAGTGTTGAGCACAGCTCTTTTTTGTTTACAATTTTGATGTTAAGTATTAATTCCCTATCATAACAATGTACGATGACGTAAAATGTTATATTTTATTGATATATCTAGAAAACTTCACTTAATAACACTTTCAAGGTACCTATAATATATGAAAAGTGGAGGTCCCAAAAATGCGAATTTAGGTCGGTGCGAAAAATTGCAAATATTCTATGCAGTTACTACTCACTTCAACAAAACATGCCTGGTCAGTTTGAATTAATTGATGAAAATAACTTCAAAAAAGATAAAAACGCCGGTCTAAACTTTCGAGTTTTGTATGAAAATCGCAAGGGTGCTCAACACTTCTGGCCAAGGCTGTATATGACAAAATAGATTAATTAGAATGTCAGTCAATTATTTAAGATCATGAACCATATGATAGTTAGACAGTTGGAATTTTCACAAATGATGTATTTCTGTTGCCACTATAACAACAAATACTAATAATTTTAAACATAAAAGAACCGACTTCACTAAGCATCCACCTTTCCAACACCAAATGTTCCATCTGCTGTAAAAAATACTCAAATCACCATAGGTGTGCCTATAATAGTTGAAGAGTTCCCTCGATTTCTCCAGGATCCCATCATCAGATCCTGACATGGTTACAATGGGACCAACTGTGAAGTATACTCTTTCAAACAAAAAAAGAATTTTCCAAATCGGTCCAGCCGTCTTGGAATAATCGGTGAACAGACATAAAAAAAAAAAAAAAAAAAATAGCAAAAACAAAGATCCCGACGAATTGATAACCTCCTCCTTCGAAATCTTGAAGTCGGTTGAAAAGCAGAATAAAATAAATATATAAGGGGGCTCCCATACAACAGACATGATTTTTTTGCCGTTTTTATAGATAATGGTACGGAACCCTTCGTGCGCGAGTCCGACTCGCACTTGGCCGGTTTTTCTTGCTTGACTTAGTTGCATAATATAATAAATTGCATTAGTTATTTTGAGAGCGTACGCTTCCCTGGCTTTTTGCTTTGAAAAAATTTACCCGTATCTTTAGCAAATTCGTCACTAGGTTATAAAACGAGATCTTAAGCCCCGGTTCCATATTGCTCTGTAAAATACAGGGTGACTGGTAATTCGTCGTATTCCTTCAAGGGGGTTATTCTACAGCTTATTTGGAGTGATTTAAGTCCAGTCAAGCAGGGGTCAAAACTCATTGGTTTTCAAGTTATTCAAGATTTTAGATTTTTTAAATAAAATACCCGCTTTTTGACCTAAAACTAGTATTTTTTTTAAACTACGTATTTTTCAAATAAAAAAACGTAACATAACTAAAAAAAAGTAATAACACTTCGCGTACAAATTACAGAATTTATTTCCTCAGTTCATAAGCTTTCTAAAAAGGTACAATTTATGACATTTTATGCTCATTTTTTATAATTAATAATAATAATACCAGAGCAGGTACAGGACTTAGCGTACTTGACTTAACTTGTTTGTGTCGTTTTAAACTCGCCGAAGGCATACTTTGTCTCCAGTTTCTTATCTTCTGAAACTTTAAGTTGCCCGGGGTGATACTTTGGTAAGTAATTAAGTAGGGGAATAAGAAAAATAGGAAAAATACAGTTTCATTATTAAATAAAATTTAATCTTACAAAGGAAAAATTATAAATCTTGCTCGAACTGTTTGCCCTGCCTGCGTATGCAAGAACGAAGCCTTCTTCGTACTTCAGTGATTGTCACTCGCCTCGAAAGCCCGTCTTTCATCGTCTGTGCAGCTGCTAGGATTTTTTGCCGTAGGTCTTCTACGTCACGTATCGGTCTGTCGTAGACCAACGCCTTCATGTGACCCCAGATGTAGAAATCACACGGAGTTAAATCTGGGCTCCTGGCTGGCCAAGGGGTTGGGCCACCTCGACCAATCCATCTTCTTGGGTAGTTTTCATCCATCCACTGCCGCACACCCCGGTAAAAGTGAGCAGGGCAGCCATCGTGCTGATAAATCATGTTAATTCTTGTCGCAAGAGGCACATCTTCCAGTAGCGTCGGTAGCTCATCCCTCAAAAAAGTTTGATATGCGATGCCGGTTAATCGAGCTGGCAGAAAAAAAGGTCTGATTAAATTATCGTGCACGATTCCCATCCACACGTTCAAAGAAAATCTTTGTTGGTGAGCTCCTTCGTTTGATTTCTTTGGGTTTTGACCTTTGGGAGCCCAAAAGTGCAGATTGTGGTAATTTGTTATCCCGTCACGGTTGAAATTAGATTCGTCCGTCCACAAAATTCTCTTTAGGTATTCGGGATCTTCGATATCAGCATTAATTAAAAATCTGCAGAAATCCATCCTTCTTGCTGGGTCTCCCTCTTCAATAGCGTGTACTGCTGAGTGCAGGGTAAACCACACCTTCCACTGAGACATACCGAGCCGGTTAGCCATAATTCTCGTCGAAGTAGTACCGTCTGCCCGGAAAAAGTGCAAGATTTCTTCTTCATCAGCAGGATCGTATTGTTGTCTTCCAGCATCAGCTTGACGGCGTTTAACTGATCCTGTTTCCCGAATAAGACGGTACGATGAACCAAACACGCTTACGTGAGGTAAACGGCGGTTAGGGTAACGAAGTTCTTACTCCCTTCTAGCTGCAGCGGCGTCACCATCACAGAGTCCGTAACAATAAATGATATCTGCGTATTCTTCAAATTCGTAAGTAGCCATTTGAAAAAAACTTAGTTATCAATATCGTCCGAATTGGAAAGAAAGTTGAAAGTAACTAACTGATTAATTACTACATGACCTATTTAAACCTGGTTAGTCTCACCCCCACCCCATGAGAAGCATCGCCACCCAATAAAATTAAGATAAGATAAGGAACAGAAGGCGAAAAACCCGCCGTAAGAATTAAAGTGACACAAACAAACTAATTAAAGTAATTTAACTTCATTAGCTCATTAGCTAATGACCCTTAATCAGTTTGTTTGTTTCACCAAAGGCAATCTGCAGTGCCTACTACCTCAAGGAATAAGATAAGATAAGAAACTGGAGACAAAGTATGCCTTCGGCGAGTTTAAAACGACACAAACAAGTAAAGTCAAGTACGCTAAGTCCTGTACATGCTCTGGTATTATTATTATTAATTGTAAAAAATGAGCATAAAATGTCATAAATAGTACCTTTTTAGAAAGCTTATGAACTGAGGAAATAAATTCTGTAATTTGTACGCGAAGTGTTATTACTTTTTTTTTAGTTATGCCTTAAAATGTAACAAGATTTGAAAAAAAACTTCTGACTTCAGATGCTTTTATTTGCAAAATTTTGATATGTTTTGTACTTTTTTTATTATTTTACGTAATCAGTGATTCATTGGCTATTCGGAAAATCTTTTTTTTTTATTTGAAAAATACGTAGTTTAAAAAAATACTAGTTTTAGGTTAAAAAGCGGGTATTTTATTAAAAAAATCTAAAATCTTGAATAACTTGAAAACCAATGAGTTTTGACCCCTGCTTGACTGGACTTAAATCACTCCAAATAAGCTGTAGAATAACCCCCTTGAAGGAATACGACGAATTACCAGTCACCCTGTATAATAGGCTTATGAATCTTATGATGCGTAAAACTTTGATAAGGCGCTTAATGTTCTTAAATATCTTGTAAAACTCTCTTAAAATTTAATGCTTCTTTTATACATATTTTTTATGCCCTACATATGAGAGAAAAAAGAACATATTTGTATACCAGCTACATGATATCGTTACTCAATAACTGTTAGATATGATCATAGTGTTTTTAGGGTTCCGTAGTCAACTAGGAACCCTTATAGTTTCGCCATGTCTGCCCGGCCGTCCGTCCGTCCGCAGATAATCTCAGTGACCGTTAGCACTAGAAAGCTGAAATTTGGTACTAATATGTATATCAATCACGCCGACAAAGTGGTAAAATAAAATGTGGAAAAAAATGTTTTATTAGGGTACCCTATACGTAAAGTGGGGTGTGATTTTTTTTTTCATTTCAACCCTAACGTGTGATATATTGTTGGATAGGTATTTAAAAATGAATAGGGGTTTACTAAAATCATTTTTTGATAATGTAAATATTTTCGGAAATAATTGCTCCAGAAGTAAAAATAATGTGTCCCCCCCCCCTCTAACTTTTGAACCATAAGTTTTAAAAATATGAAAAAAATCTCAAAAGTAGAACTTTATAAAAACTTTCTAGGAAAATTATTTTGAACTTGATAGGTTGAATAGTTTTTGAAAAAAAATTACAAAATAATTTCTGAACTAAGTTTGTTTTAACTTTTAACCGTATAAGCAGGTGTTTATTGTACCTGTAATTTGTACAAAATCACAATGAAATGATGTGCTTTCAAAAACTCTTATGTGGGGACACTTACTGTGACGGACGGAAAACTACGGAACCCTACACTGAGCGTGGCCCGACACGCTCTTGGCCGGTTTTTTCTCTTTGAAATGATACTGGAACTTTCACTGCGGAAACAGACTTTTGATTATTATTTGATATTATCCGAATTGCAAACCCTAGTTTTTATTGTTCGCTCTTCCATGTTTTTAAGTTTAGATTATTTTTATGACTTTATGGTCATGTTTAATAATAAAAACCTTTTCCTCTAATTTCAGGTAAAATCTACCCCGGCTGTCCAATATGATCTCATTTCATGTTAGTGAAGGTTGAAGGTAACTAAGCTATGCTATACTCGTACGTCGTACTCTAAACGGTTGTGGCTACTGGCTCCCACCGCTGACAACCTAGGTAACTACAGGGCCATTGGTAAATGAAATTTTAAAAATTAAAATTACGAAAAATAAAACAATCAATTAATTGTTTTGTTAGCTATACTATTGGTGTACCTGCTTAATTTTTTTTATTGCTTCGGATATGTAATATTTTGTGATATTGTTAATACTTAATCAATAGAAACTATATTTATGAATTGTCGTGTTTTCAAATAAAATGAATATTTACAATTTGTGATCATTAAATAAATATTACGTTTTAAAAATTAAAGTTTACGGTCGCGGCACTCTTTCAGTCTTTTTTGTAAATTTTGGAAAACTTTCGTTATAATTTGCAGAGAGAATGATTGGATTTCTTGACGAATGTTCTCCTTCAATTTTGATGGGGTTGATGGGTTATTGGAGGATAAAAAGAAGTCTGCTGTAGTTCTGGTGGCCAAGCAATATCACCTTGCCTTGGTATCAATTTTTGAGGAAACATGTCTCGCAGAACTTCCATTGTCACTTAACTTGTAAGGCTGGTGGCCCCATCCTGCTGGAACCATTGTTGTTGTAACCATTCGAATAATGACGGACTACATCTTGGAGATTTAATTTTTAAAACGTAAAATTTACCTAATTATATCAAACTGTAAATATTTCTTTTATTTGAAGACAACAATTTGTTCCCCTAATAGACATAAGTACTTACAGGACCTACTCAGTGAAAATAACTTCAAGAATTTCCCCAAACTTTATCTTAATGCAAACAAAACTTAGCAGTTCTTAAGAATATCGAGTAACCGCTGCAAAAACCATCTGGAAAACAATGATTAATGACCGGCTTCCCGTCCTTAGCAATTTACTAATTTGCGATGCAGATGGGACAGCTCAAATTAAAACACAATCTATGTACACACGTAGTAAAAACACTAATAATAACATACAGATTGTCCATTATCTAATAAATGTCTGTTCATAAAACTTATCTTATTCGTTTGAAGAATTGTACGTACCTACTTTCACCACTCATCCACCTTTCCTTACCATCTTTTCTTCATGTTCATATTTATCAGGACGAAATACGACTATTCTTTCTTCGGTGCTGAATATATCGTAAAATTAAAGCCTCTGAGTCAGATACCAGTTGCTTTCATTAAATTTTTTTATCTATGGTCATTCATGGGATTAGGTTGCCGAGCGGTTTACACGCTCCTTAGAAAGTCAATGCTAAAAAACACATGAGAATGTTTTTGGCTGCGTTTCCACCGGAGATCAGCGAGAATGCGTTGCGTGGAATGTGTTTGTTAAGCACCAATATACTTAATCTCTTCATTTGTTTATCCTCGCACAGCGCAGCTCTATGATTGTTTCCTAAAAAAAAACATTCCTCGCAACGCACCCTTGCTCATCTCTGGTGAAAATGCACCCTGAATACTGAATCCAGAAGGCAGCAGCATTTTCTTCTGCCTTCTTACCTAGAAAGTTAAGACGGATAGCTTTTACGGAACTTTGAAGTCACGAAAAAAAAACCAGATCAGTATTTTAAACTAGACCGCTATAAAGATGAAATGCGAACATGAGTCATCGAGATAGACACATTGTTAAAAAAAAAATCCATTCATTTCGTTTCAACGCTTGCAATTAATTAGCAAACTTTATTTTTTTATTTTTTTAAAACTTAAGTCTAAGTGGCGCAGTCGGTAGTATTATATTTCTTCACTAGCCTTTTCCCGCGGCTTCGCCCGCGTACTATAAGTACTCAAAAAGGATACAATACCCATGTTGATTTTCAGACTTTGTGACCACATTTGCCCCTTTTGGGGGTTGAATTTAAAAAAAACCTGAAACACGTGTTTACTCATTTATCGTTAGGAATACTCCTGTGAAGTTTCGAATAAAATAGTCTAACTAATCTGGTTTCGCCATACAAACTTTGGACCCCCATTTTATCCCCTTAGGGGGTGAATTTTGAAAAATCCTTTCTTAGTGCTCCCCTAGACCTTATAAGGAACCTATGTGCCAAATTTGAAATCTCTAGACCCAGCGGTTTGGGCTGTGCGTTGATATGTCAGTCAGTCAGTCAGTCAGTCAGTCAGTCAGTTTCTTCTTTTATATATACAGATAAGAAGCGTTTCCCAAAAAGACGAGCATTATCTCGTACTAACGCGAATTCTCTGGAAATCAGTTGGTTTAAGAGTTTCATTATTAGGAAAAAGGAGTAAAAAGTTGTCACGAAAATAATAATTCATATAAAATACAAATAAAAACTAATATAAACAGAAAAATACACGTTTTTACGTGGGACTGTTAATGTATTGCCTCTTTATTTACCGTCTCAATATTCGGACATAGGATATTCCTTTGTTCGATAAACCCAAGTAGCACAGAACCGCTGTATAGTAGCCGAATTATTGTCCACAACAGAATCCTAAGCTATACAATCCTGCTAAATAAGAGCGTTAGAGGCGCTGTAACTGCTGATATATTTAACTCAGTTTTGGGTACAAATTAAATAACTTTTAGCTAATTAACTGTACCTTATTCCGTTACGATAGCTTTATATCACTACTAAAGCTAACAGTGGCCCTAGAGCTAAATCTTGACTGATTAAAAGAGCCTACCCACCAAGGGCGTATATTACCTTTTATACAGGTGAGAGTATAATTTTCAGCTGTTACAGTTGGGGTGTACTCTAATAATTCTTCACAAATGCTAAAGTTACCGATGTGCACCATTTGTGACATAAACTGGTATACAGACCGTAACCACAAGCTGGAGTAAGTCAGTCTGTAAAGTTGTGTGGCTTGCTTCGGATTTACTGCTCCAGCTGTAACGTTGCGAGACTTCCGAGCTGCAGTCTTATGGTTACGTAACGTGAGGTTAACGGCGGACACGTTAAAACGCCGATGTCAGTTCTATGTAGGTCAGCGAATTAAATGAATATGGGTCAATAAACTGTAGCAAAGTGGTATATACAAGGTGTAACAATAATTTTAAGAGTCCGGTAATGCTTTGAAATCGAGCGAAGATACGAGTTTTACACAGTAACCGAACGCTTCCAGGTACCACCGGCGCGTGCACGTGCGCGGCCGCAATGAACAATATTGATACTTTAGGCGCTCTTGCGTAATATCAGAAATTTTGTTAGGTAAAATAAAACTAAAGGTCAATCTAGTAACCATTTAATACACCATGTTATTTATTATAACTTATTATGCACTAAAGCTATACATATCTATACATACATAATATAGGAGTTGGTGTAAATGGTTGATTGACTGATCAATGCAGAGCCACAACCTACAGCAGATCGTATTACATTTTTAATGTGTACAAGTAATACGAAATTATTTTGAAAAATTCAATCACAAAAAGGGTTGAAAGATTGCATGGGTAGATTTAAAAAAATATATTAAGTGACTTTACTGGTGTGAGAGGTTAGAGTGTCTTTACTGGTACTGGGTTTGTCATGGAGTTCAAGGCCCATTTCATACAGCATTTCCTAAAAAAACGTAAAAGTATATTTCAATCTACCTTGGGATGAAAATTATATTTTCAATCTATCTTGTAAAGGTAAAGTCAGATAAATTACTTATAATCGATTTATAAACCTTGTCTGTCTTTGTAGTTTTACTGCCATCGTTGCTGTTTTTATTTGGTTTTCTTACGCCATGGAATATTTTTTTTCTATTTACTGCGCCAAACACACGCTTTTTGTTGTAACCAACCATAATGAAACCTAGAATAGTAACATTATTATTTAGTAAAAAATATGAAGCGTCTTATCGATAAAAAGCCACAAAGATTAGTTTAAGTTCTAAACATATTTTGTATGCAGCGTGATTTGAGTGCTATTAGTAGGATTCTGCAGAAACAAAGCTGCAACGGACAAAGAAATGGAAATAAGTATGGTCCTGTTGTAGTTTTGCGTAAACACACATACAAGGATTCGAGTAGCTCAATACCATAGTTGTAGATTATTTTAAAGGCAAGTTCATGGACTATGCCTTGAAATATTAGTGTGCGTTGTATTGCACGGCTGTGTACTTGCATATCAAGCAAAGTCTTCGATGATATCTGCATTCTTAAGGCTTCCAGCTAAAAACCACCTGTGACAAAAATATCATGGCAATAAGGTCGTGTAGGGTCATATGTATGTTTTAATATTGTAAGGCTGGATTGACACTAAACTTGTAAGTTTCGCTTTTGTAAGGTACGAAGCTATTTTCTACAATGAGAAAACAATATCTGTCTCTCATTCTGACCTACAACAGCGTCCCTTCGTACGTAAACAAAACTTAGAAGTTTGAATCTAGCTTAAGAACAACATTAAAACAATCGTATACAATTAAACTAATTAAAAATTACCTAGTGAAACATCCAAATGAAACATGAGGATATGTTGTGTGTTAGACCAAGCTGTGGGGCATTTTATAGGGCTTTATAATATTAATACAGACTAGACATTCCAATGGGCTTAGGACCTTTCGTAACTTTTTGACTAACGGCGATTGACATTTACAGCTTAAAGTAAATTCAATGTTTATTTTGATGTCAATCAATCAGTTTTCTACCAGTTATCAAACACCATAGTCCAGTTTAAGACACTTGAAAAGTCACAAATGAATAATTACGATTTCTATACAGTTTCGCATAGTAAATGTTTGAAGAACGCATTTTTTTATTTGTGGCTTTTCTCAATAGAAATCCCTAATAGGACAATCCCTAAACTGCGTTGGCAAGTAAAAGACTTATCATCACTTCAACTCGGAAAGGCGCTCTTTATCCCTTAAAAGCGGAGGAGAAAAACGCATTTTATCCACATCTGGCAGGACATTAAACAGTTGAATTACAAAATTTTGAAAGCATTAATTTTTAATATTTTATAACTGGTATTTTTCCTCGCGGTGTTGTAGTGAAAAATGTTGAATTATGCTCGGCAGCAAAGTTCGCTCGTGGCTAAATTTTGGTATTTTTTGCTGACTCGGATCTCAATATAAGCACGCGAGGTTAAACAACAACTTTGCTCCTTTGTGTAATAAATAACTATTTTCACATCACCTATTCGTACACCGGCTTTTTCTTCCCTGCTAGGAGGGAACCAAGTGGCGCTTTTCTGTCATAGGACATCAGTTTTTTTTTCAGCCAGTCCGTCATTACAAAAAAAAATCTTATTAAATTAATCGATTAATTACAACCAGGAAGCACACTAAGGATATACCGTCGAGTTCCGTATCTTCGCCTGGATTTTAACACATTTCCCAAAAAATCTTTCAAATTTGAAAGCATTTTAGTCCTTTATGGCCAAAAAACGTATTTTAGTACTCCTGACTATCAGTATATATCATTAAAGCTTTGAATTTCATTGGGTAACTTGGCGATAAATGGCCTCGAAGGCAATAGGCGAAGTTTGGGTGTTTTCTCCAATCTTCGCCTATGGCATGCCTTACCGCTAATTATTAACTTTTCTGGGACTTACACCTATCAAGTCTTATCTCCCTGGAACGTGTTAATATAATATGAACCTTAACTACACCAGACTAGGCACATTTAAAAAAAAATGTGTAGTAGGCGAAGATTGGCAGCAGTCTGAAGTTGTTTACATACATTTTCTAAAATGATGCTAGGGCTGCCAAAAATTAACCAACATGACAAATAAAGGAGAGTAATGGTTTATAAGTAAAAAAAAAATGTTTATTATATAAACAAAAAACGTATCTCTTTTCGCTTATCAGTATTTTCGTAATTGAGATCAAATCAACCTTTGGCTTCTACACATAATTACCTTTTCAAAGTGAGACCGTACAACCGTACAATGATTGCCTTCTAAGGGTCCCTTGTTCATACCAAGTATCTACTAGTACTACTGGGTACATCTACATATATCTTTATCTCACTAACTTTCCTCCAAATCGCTAATCCCATTTCCGAAAAACCAAACATAAGAAAATATGTTCATTTGGAAACAAATTTGACAATCCTAGGGGTAGGCGAAGATCGGTAATAAGATGGCCGCCAAATACCCTCACCAACGTTTTATCCAATTGTGACTTCTAAACGTAAGCTAGCCATATAATAATAGTTACATATTAAAAAGAAATAGTTAAAGGATATAATCATGTAAAAAGTTAAACATTACCTGGCCTGTATCACTGTTTAAAACTGAAGTTAAAGGACTGGCTTAAAAAAACGTATGGTCGGTGTCGCGCAAAAACCTCACTGAATGTCAACTATATGAAGTTAGCCACAGATCGTTCGAAGAATGTTGACACCCGTAAGAAATACTTTCTATTTAGTAGTTTTGTGTAAGGCTTGCACTAAAAACATTTTGTTAAAGTCAATTTATGTAAAATAGGCGAACATAGGTAGCACAGGCGAAGATAGGCAACACGACGGTATAAAGTTAAAATAAATATGATTCTACTAAAATATTTTTTATTTTCCTCTAAGGTGGTGTTCAAAGCAGTATGTGTCACATAGAAGCAAAACTATTTTCACCTTGGGCGTTAACACTTGAACCCCTCACTACACTCAGTAGTCTGCTTTAGAATCCCTTGCTACGCTCGGGATTCTATGATGGACTCAGTCGCATGTTTTGGGATTTACTATACGCCCTCACCGTAAATATTTCATTTTCTCCCTTGTTACACAATCTACTACTTATTGATTTCTGTTCGAAACGGGTTCAATTGGCATAAAAAATATAATGCAATTTACTCGCTCGCGTACATTTTTCATAAATTTGTATGTTGATCGCCCTTAAGTCCTTAATTAAAATGTAGCGTCGTGAGATCTAGTATCTGCCCTCACTGGCCGATTTTGAAAATTCACCCTGTATAGGACCGTTCAACTATTCTTACACCGTTTGTGTATGTTCTGTTTGGCTAAGTTAGGTTCTAACTCAAAAATTATATGAAAATCGCAAAATATTTAATAAAAATTAACGTACGTACGTAACGTACCTAAGATCAAGACTATTTGGAGTGGAGCGCGTTATATTTACGAGGCGAATAAGGTAAATGATATAATTTCATAACAATTACGAAATAACTTAATAAAAATTTACCGACCAAGTATTCCAAAGGTCCCCAGATGTCAACGACTGGGTTATAACAAATTTTTCCCAATTTACGGGTGCCTTTGCACTTTTCGAATTCACGCTAGCGTTTTAGCGGGGAGCGACACACGTCCTGCCTCCGTAAGCTCAGCGAGCGGACTAAATCGCCCGGCCTTGCTTCGTATAATTTATTGTAAGTTTATAGTTAATTTGAAGTGCTCTATTTACGAATATTTACTATCAAATGGTATATATATTTTACATTATTTGGGTTCATAATAAGTTGAAGTTTATGTTTGTATTAATTTTTTTCATAACTAATCATGTATGTAGTCAGAAACCGCGGTTATTCTTTGTGTATTTTTTCCGAAAGTTGACTGATTTAAATATTTTTTTTCTCAGTTATTTTGTATGACATCGGTAGAATTTTTTATATTTATTCCATAGAAGACTATAAACTCAATATTACAAAAAAAAACTGTAGCAATACGACATCAATAAAATCCCCAAATTGATATCTGTCCGAACCTCCCCGAGCTAAAATTGGTAAAACACTTGTTGGGAATAGGTTCATTCAAAATACAATAATAAAGTAGATAATTTTTTGTACTTATACAGTCGCTATTGAAATGATCTTTCAATTTATGCTTAAAAGTTTGTTGATTTAGTACTCTTTAATGGCTAAATCATATCAAATAGTTGAACAAAATTGTAAAAAGACTTTACCGGACTCTTAAACAAAAACGAACCGACTTCACTTAGCATCCACCTTTTCAACAGCAAATGCTCGAGCTGCTATAAAAAATACTCAAATCACTATAGGTGTGCTTATAATAGTTGAAGAGTTCCCTCGATTTCTCCAGGAGGTGAAGTATACTCTTTCAAACGAAAAAATATTTTTTCAAATCGGTCCAGCCGTCTTCGAATATAATCGGTGAACATACATAAAAAAAAAAAAAAAAAACCCGATGAATTGATAACCTCCTCCTTCGAAATCATGAAGTCGGTTGAAAATGCTGGTGATCCTTTTAAGGGCATAATTGTTATCGAATACTATTATGAAAATAAATAAAAAATGTTTCATGCGAAAAATATTGTATGGAGGGTCGGCCGGCCGGGACGACTTGCCCCATACAATAGGTTTTTTTGGCGTCCAAAAAACATTTCTTCAACTTTTTCTTAGTCGCTATACGATACTAATTATGCCGTTAAACGGATTACCAGTATATTTTTTACACCCTGTAGAGTTAAAAAAATATACTGGTTTTGTGATTTTGTGAGGGCGTACCTTTTATTATTTATGAGAATTATATTTGATCAACGATCGGTCATAGGCATACATTCTCCAGAAAAATACACTGGGCCGCCGTCTCTGGTATTGTCTTGTCATGGCGTTTTTATTCAATAAAACCTCTAAAAAAGTAATGGTATAGAATATTATCTCGCCATAAGTTGACGTTTAGTTAGGTTTGTCAACGTGAGATTAAAAAAACAAGTATACTTATTATATTATATTTGTTTGGGTTTGATTTCATTATTTTTTTATTATTTCCCACTTTATAAATGAACACCCATTTGACCTTCCAACCGAAAGGGTAACATTTGCAGTTGAAATCAGCTGTGCAAATGCGAGGAACTGGATTTAAATAAAAATGTTAAGACAGTAAAAACTTTGAAAATAAATGTATACCATTTAAAAAAAATATTCCAAAACAAACTGTGTGACGTATTCTAATTTGAAAAATACATTAAAAACACAATCTATCTCAAACGTAACTCCAACACACATACACATATTTAAATTGTATTTATTGGAGTTGCATCGGAATAAATTTCAAGCAAATTTCGTTTTTCGGATTCAGACGTTAAGGCGCTAGAGATGTATTGCGTAGTTAATGCAATGGAGCTGTATTGAAGTTTGATCGTGGATCGAAGATGCGTGGTACAGTCAGCTGCAGAGAAATGTACCCACCCCTGCGTACAAGTTTGTACTATGTTCATGTGCGAACTCTGATAATTTTAGAATCTAGTTTAGTCACGTCACGTATTTTCTTTGATAGATACAAAGCGAAGTGAACCCTGCGTGGTAAAAACTCATATTTTTCCAATTTACTTCTTCAAAACCGTTTTCTTGTGAAATTCGTTAAACTCCACAATGGGGAGGTTTACGAGTAAATATACTACCCAATTACTCCATGCTGAAGTTAAACGAGAAGACTTCGGTGAACGTTCAAACCGGAACGTTCGAAAATTCTAGAGGTCACGTCTGGAGCGGGTGACCTATCCTATGACCTAATACGCACCTCCCTGTAAGAGCACAAGGGTCAAACGGGTGACGTTTCTGTGGGCAATGTAAAAGTTAACGATATAAATACTAAACAGATATAAAGAACATGAAGATTTGCACCCACATACATATAAGGTGTAACAAATGGGTAATCCGTTAAAGGGCATAATGAGGGCTACCGTTTTTTTACTCACCAGTTGGCGCCACTGTAGACTGAGGTCCTGAAATACAGCTGTAATGTTTTGAAAACTAAATTTACGCTTAAATAATATTTAATCCAATTGACCGTACTGTAAAAATATCGACGACGCACTGTGGACCGAAAATCGGCTCCCATTGACATAGAAATCAAAGTTGTTATTTTTAACTTTTTTTGACGGAAATAGGTTCAGCTTAGCTTTGGCATGCCAATTTAAGAATTTCAGACGATTTGTCATAAAAAAGGCAGAGTTATGATTTTTTCACGAAAACAATGTATGGAGCTGAAGCAAAAATTTGAGATTATATTACTGTTAATTTTGCGGTTTTTGAGAAATCTTGAATTTTTGCTCCTGCTCGATACATTATTTTCTAAAAAAAAAATATAACTCGATATTCTTTACGCAGAATTATCTAAAACTCACAAAATTATATATGTAAAATGAGCGAAACCCGTTTCCATTAAAAAAACTTACAAATATCAACTTTTGTTTTTATCTCTTTTCCATACAAACAACAATCGATTTAAAAAAAAAACCGCACCTCTAGCAGATATATGTAGTATGCCAAAAAAGCACGAAAAAATCACAGTATAATCATCTGCGAGGATATTACTGTTTATTTTGCGGGTTTTGAGAAATCTCAAATTTTTGCTTCAGATCCATACATTGTTTTCGTAAAAAAATCATAACTCGGCCTTTTTTATGACAAATCGTCTGAAATTCTTAAATTGGCATGCCAAAGCTAAGCTGAACTTATTTCCGTCAAAAAAAGTTAAAAATAACAACTTTGATTTCTATGTCAATGGGAGCCGATTTTCGGTCCACAGTGCGACGCCGCAGTATTGTGCGCAGTTCCGCTTTATTTGGAAAAAGGGGGAATTTTCTTAGTTCCGCTTTTAAAACATTCACATTCAATGACTCGTAACTCATATTTGCCATATTAAATATCCTGGTATGGCAAAATATTTACAACATTGTTAAATTATAAATAAATCCGCGAATTCCACTTAATTAGTATGGAATTTGACATTTCGAAGACCTCCGTCTACACTAGCGCCTCTAGCAGAAATTTCATACGCGATAGTCCTCATTGGTTTCGCGCGAAAAAAATTATCTGTTTTGTATGGAAATTAATTATTAATTATTATCTGTTTTGTTTCGAGTCTAAAAATTTTTCTCCTACTTTTTCTTAGTTGCAATGCAATACGATACCAATATATAGGCATGGTGAATTTTTTTCATGTATGGTATCAATCGATTCGTTCTGTTGTGAGGATCAAATGTCTATATGGGGCCAATTGCGTTAAAGCAACACAAAAGTCAGAAATGAGACTTAAAGTTCGAGATTTGCATTTGTTTCTCAAAACGCTCCTAACAAAATGACGTGCAAAAGTGACGTCACGATCACATAGTCGCCCTGTTTAAAGTATGGAAAAATATTAAATTGCTATTTTTACAGTGAAATGTTGCGTTTATGTAAGTATATGGTTGCTATACAATTTATTTTACAGTAAAACGTTAAAAACCGAATGGTATCATTGTTCCTTTTTAATTTCGCACTTTAAAAAATTGTAAAATTTAGAAATTTTGCAGCTTGATATCTTTGAGCCATTTCAATAGAATTTATAAATTTTCACTTAAGTTGGATATATTGATCATTTTGCATCCTATCAACTAAATTTTATTGCATAATTCGACATGTGTCATCTTCCCTATTGTGCTCTTAACCGGATCACCAGTATTTTTGTTACAATCTGTATTGCGTTTAACATGAAAATTAGGATTTAAAGTCCATTTATTTTATAATGACCTCAGAACTGCATTTGACCCACGAAGTTATTGATATTAATTATAGCTACTTGACGCTAACCAAGGATAAGTATTACCTGTACATCCTGACGTCTTATTTTACCTATTTTAATTTAATAAGTTGCTTTCACTCGTATAGAGTCGGATCACGCTGAAACCATGACGCTAATCAATCCGTTAAAGTTTGATGCAACCAAATCCACAAATGGCCACATTTACGGTTTGTTTGAATAACGTTAAGCTCACCTGGCAAAACTAAACCGGATCGAAAATAGGGCGTTCACTAGCCGGGAATGTTTGATTTCCGAAACTAGGCCAGCTAATCCGCGCTCCGTGTTGTAACACTCGCGGGAAGCTATCCTGGATTTATGTTGGACAGGGTTATCCAATATCCATGTGACGCACCAACAGTCACTTTTGAACTAACAGAATTAAACCAATCGGAGCGGCCATTGACAGGCGTTCCCCGCTGCCAAAAACATATGACCAGTGGGCATATTTATTGTATGGACTGACGTTTATGTGACGTGGCTTTTTGTACGTTACGTACGAATAGTCATACATTTGAAAAAAATATATATTAGGACAATCTTAGACATACCGACCTAGTCCCACAGTTAGCCCAATAAGGTTTGTGTTGTGGGTACTAGACGACGATATATATAATAGATAGATATAGATAAATACTTTAAATATTTACATAGAAAACATCCATAACTCAAGTACAAATATGTGTGATAAACACACAAATAAATGCCCTTACCAGGATTCGTACCCGGGACCTCCTGCCCTGCTACGTAGGCAGTGTCACTACCGACCGACTGTGCTAACAGGCCGTTTAGTTGACGTTCCCCTCCCCCGCAAAAATCGGCAGACTTTTTTTGTATAGAAAATGACAGACATGGCCGCTCCGGTTGGTTGAATTCTCTAAGCTTTTGAATGCCGCGCGATTGAATGAGATAGACTGACATTTTACGTTGTTACGTTTATTAGCTCGGCCATGTTGTCCGTACTGAAATTATTTCTACATTATTTGTTCGATGGGTGATCCAGTTGCGAACAGTCACTCTTTACCACAGATCCAATAATACTAGGGATACACAATCAGCCCAAAAAAATGGCCCCACAATTGTGCCGCAAGAACGACTCGTGCGGTACTTTCTCTGACAGTCTTATTAAGTTATTACGGTATAAGACTGACCGGTTACAAATTTTCACGAGCCATATTTTTAGTAAATCTTGTTTGAAACTTTGTCCTCCTCCTTTACATTGTTGCTCGACGCTCTTTACCTATCATTTTATGAGTTTTGATGTGTGTTTAATGTGTCTTTAAATATGTGTTTTATGTCTTTCTTCGGGGAGATCGCGGCGCACGGCGAGATTTCATATTCATATTCATTTATTTATTGCACTCATGGTAGATATGATGTTACAATTATTGAGGTGGTACACATGAACCCTGCAAGGGCATCGCAATATTAAATATATACTAAACTATATACTTATAGCTAGATCGTATGTAGGTAAATTCACAGGAGCCTGCACGAATTTTTATGATGGAGATGTTAACGATTCTTTATTTATCCCGTGCCAGCTCTTGTGAACATAGCCTAAATACATTTAACTTACTCCTAGGTACTTATTCACAAAATTTAACTCGTTTAGGACACATTTTTTTTTACTTACAGTGCATACACTTTAGTCTAATGTCTTATCATCTAGAAAATTCTCTACAGAATAATAACATTATCAAAAAATCCTTTAATAAAGCTTTAATTTTTTTTATGTTATTCTCTTTTGTGATGGATTTCGGTATTTTATTATATATTTTTGCTGACATAGCAAATGGACCCGAATGAATCATCTCTAACTTTGAATCCGGTCGAGCTAACCTGTTTTGAGGGCGTAGATTTCACAGGACGGGAATATTGTGGAAACATGTGATAGTATTTTTTTACAAACACGCCTACTTCCAAGATGTATATAGAAGCTAAGGTAAGTATTTTTTGCTGAATGAAATGCGGCATACAGCTCGCCGGTATCTTTATATTAACCAGTGTTCGGATGCAGTCTTTTTGTAACTTAAATAAATGGATTGAGTGGCAGCTATTTCCCCATATTACTATACCATATGATAGCCAGGAATGAGCGAAAGCATAGTATGCGCATTTGGCAGTTTTTAAGTCCATATGAAAAAGAAGAGTCTTTTCTTGACTTTTTCTATATGATCTCTCCAATTCAAAGTTGGATCAATTTCGATACCCAAAAGTGTATGGGAATATACGCAGTCTATGAAGGTATTTTCAAAAGTATAGTTAATTTGTAAGCTTTGTCTTTGATAATGTTTAAACTGCATGATCTTAGTTTTATCAAAATTTATTTTTAAGTTATGTTCATCTAGCCAGGAGAGTAAAATCGATAAAGTAGAATCTAATTTACTTTTTAGTTCCACTTCGTCGTGGCATGGTAGTACTAGAGAGATATCGTCTGCAAACAGAGAACATGGACAGTTTATATTTTCCGGCAGATCGTTTATATAGATTAAAAACAGTAAACAGCCAAGGACACTGCATTGAGGAATAGAGTTTGTTACGGCCATTTCCTGCGACTTAATTCTTTGTATTCCACCTGTACTATGGTTGTAGTGTTCAATTTCTACAATTTGTTTGCGGTTAGATAGATAAGATGAAAACCAATCGTACACTGTGCCTCGGATACCTATCCCGTGTAGTTTTTTTAGTAAAATATTATATAAGACCCGGTCGTAGGCTTTGCTCATGTCTAATAAGACTCCTATAGCATATTGCTTTTTATTGATAATATTGAGAATATCTTGAACATATTTATAGACTGCCAGAGTTGTTGATGTATTTTTCCTAAAGCCATTCTGTGCATCGTGTAGAATATTAAATTTCTCACAAAATGAATATAACCGAGATGCTATGGCGGTTTCGAGTATTTTAGCTGAAGAAGGTAAAAGAGCAATTGGCCGATAATTATTTGTGTTAAGTTTATCATCTTTTTTATACATGGGTTTTATGATGGATACCTTTAGTAGATCGGGTACAATTCCTTCGGAGAAAGAAAGGTTGATTAAAATTGTTAAAGGTAGACACATTTCCTCAGCACATTTCTTTATTAGCAAGAGGGGAATTTCGTCAAAACCGTAACTGCGTTTGTTTTTTAAGTTCCTAATTATTTTTAATATTTCCGCTGGTGAAACTGGGTATAAATATAATGAGTTCGGAATAAGTTTCTGGACTGGGCGGCCCTTTAGATGCTCGGATTTTATAGTCTACCATACCTAAAAAGGTGTTCTTAAAATACATAGTTCACCTTTTGGAGGTTTTGTACTCAGTAGGTACTATAATTTATTATATGATGTCTGTACACCACAATTAAAGGCCGTGACTGTTCACGGACTTTAATGGGGAACGGTGAGAATTTTGTGTAGAGGGCGCTGTTCTAGATTCCATACAACGAGAGAAAGAGACAGATGATGAATGGCCCTAACTAGTGTCTAGTATGCAGTCAAAAAGCTTTTCTTAGGCAAAAACCTTCCCTATGGCGTTAATCTACAGCGTTTTAATTTTAGTGTATTTTAGAAACCGACTCATTTTCGCGAAAATAAATAAAAACTACTTCGCGCCGTACAAATGTAGCTTTTCTAAGGACCAATGTTGGAGATGTCACTTGATGGTTGACTTCCCCATTGTTGAGCCATTGACTGATCAACCTACTTTCTTTTGTTTAGTACTTAGTCAATGAAATGTCTGATGTAAAAGTGAACCCTAAATAGCTCAACAGTTAAAGTCCGTGACCGTACTTAGCAGGGCCATTTTATTTAAAGTTGTACAGGTACACATTTTTTTATTTGGTAATTTTTATGTCCTTTCTACTCAAAATCGAGAAATAATATGCGAGAGTGTCGTGAAACACTCGGTTCGAACGAAGTTACGCTCGTTATCCTCATCCGCATAAATATACATAATCATCCTTATCCTCATACTCATCATCATACTCATCCTCATACTCATCCTCATACTCATCCTCATACTCATCATCATACTCATCCTCATACTCATCCTCATACTCATCCTCATACTCATCCTCATACTCATCCTCATACTCATCCTTATTCTCATTACATTTAATTCTCATTCTCATTACATTTTATTTCTCAATCGTATGGCTTGTGACGGGTTTTCGTGACGGTCAAATCTTACACTTTTTTCGCCCCCATCCGCGAGCCGTTCGATAAGGAACTTCGTTCCAAAAATTGTCCCTCGATTTCCATACAATTTTCGTTATTTCCATGCCGTTACCGCCGTTCAATCAAAGGCTATGAAAAATGGCAATGGAGTGGAAAAATAAAACTTGGGAAACCTTTTCTCGTATCAGGATCGAAAGAGCTTGAGATTCTGAGTAGGCACACAAAAAATTCCAAGTAAAAAAAGTTGTGTATACTATACAACTTTACATAAAATGCTCCAGCTACACAATACATAATTCCATTATTATTATCACCGGTATTCTGGATTTTTCCATTTCATCAAGTACTTTTCCCAGTCTGTGTAAGGATGCCAATATTATTCCTTTACCCAAAAAATCCAACCCCAGTTCCTTCTCTGACTATCGCCCCATCTCCATTCTTCCTTTCCTATCCAAAGTCCTCGAACGGCTAGTGCATCAGCAACTAACTTCCTTCCTGAATAGAAATGACCTCTGCCTAAACCCATTTCAATCTGGTTTTCGTCCGGGCCATAGTACTACCTCGGCTCTTGTCAAGGTTACCGATGACATCCGTTTGGGTATGAATGACCAGAAGCTTACAGTTCTTGCACTTCTAGATTTCAGTAATGCCTTTAACACGGTCGATTTTGACATTTTGCTCGCGTTCTTACAGTCTCTTAACATATCGGCTGCAGCGATTGACTGGTTCCGCAGCTATTTGGCTGGTCGTCGGCAAAGAATAAAACTAGATTCTTCGTGTTCTTCCTGGTGCAGCACATCAGCTGGTGTTCCACAGGGTGGTGTGCTGTCTCCTCTTTTATTTTCTATCCTCATTAATTCCATAACTCTTGATCTCTCCTCTTCGTATCACCTCTATGCCGACGACCTTCAAATATATTCGCAGGGTATGCATAGCGATCTCAATTCAGTTATAGAAGCCACGAATCTTGATCTGCTCCGCATATCAAATTGGAGTCAAAATTACGGTTTAAAAGTAAACCCCCTAAAGTCACAGGTAATTGTGATGGGTAGCGCTAAACAAATCTCCAAAATTGACTTTCTCAGGCTCCCTCCGAACTCTCTTCTTCGAGGTCTTCGATGGTATCCAAATTTCTTTTTCCAACCAAGTGAAAAATCTTGGCGTAATCATGGATCGTTGTCTATCATGGGTGCCTCAGGTGAGTGAAGTGAGCAGGAAGATGTTTGCTGCCATAGGGTCTCTCAGACGGCTCCGGAATTTCCTGCCAATTGCTACTAAAATTGCGCTTGCTCAGTCGTTACTTCTCCCCATTCTTGATTATGCAGATATCTCCTATTTAGACCTAACCGAGGAGCAACTTAATAAGCTTGAGCGTATTCAAAATGCCTGCATTTGGTTCATTTTCGGATTACGCAAATTCGACCATGTTTCTGGTTTTCGTTCTCAACTCAAATGGCTCCCTATCCGTCACCGCCGTAACTCTCACATACTTTCTTTACTCTTTTCTATAATTTTTAACCCTGCACCTCCCCGCTACCTCAAAGAGCGTTTCTCTTATCTTAATTCTATTAGATCCTCTCAAAAATTGCTCCTAAAAGTGCCATCTTCACCTTCCAAATTTTATAATTGCTCATTTACGTTCCAGGCCGTTCGTTTGTGGAATTCTCTCCCTCTCAACATAAAACGCGCGCAATCTATCTGTAGCTTTAAATCGCAACTTAAGGAATACTATTTATCTCTTCCTTAGGTTTTTAAGTTGACACTGTTGTTTCTTACTGTGTGTATTATATATGTATATATGTACGTATATGTATGTTTATTTTGTATTTATTTAAGTATGTATATTCATATGAATGTGCTGTGTTATCTATTTCGTCTCTTTTGTTTCTATGCACCACCTACTGCTTATTGTTTTTCTCTAGTCTCCACTACCCAAAGGTTGTCTGGAAGAAATCGCTCATTAGCGATAAGACCGCCTGTTGTTACCTCTACCTAAATTTATCTAATTGTAAAATTTGTGCTTGTAACTGTATGAGGTGTGCAATAAAGAGTATTTATTATTATTATTATTATTAATTCCAACAAGTAACACGCAATTTATCAGCACCGCGTTATTGCTCGCATTGTTCATTTCATACGCTCGCTGTAATAGTAAAGTAAAACATGATGACAGCCTGACAGTTCAATGGACAAAGGTCGTTTAACTCGTTGATACTGGAACATCGATTTCACAAAGAGAAAGGCAGATTATTAAGTAAATATTATTTATTTATTATTCAAAACCCGACTGGTACCGGAGACCACCCGGGGACCCGGAGTATGTCCTAAAACTACGGCCAAGACCACCGGGGGATGGGCAGCAGCATCCTCGGAGTGCGGTGGAGATACTGCGATCGCCAACCCGCATGCCAAGCGTGGCGATTACGGCATTTACCCCCCCATGGAAAGAAGACAAAAACCACGGCCCCGAGTGTCCGGCGACCCCCGGTGCCCTGGTTATGGTAGCGGCCAGGGTACTAGTTTGGGGGAGGCCTATGTCCAGCAGTGGACGTCTTTCGGCTGATATGATGATGATGATGATGATTATTCAAAACAGTTACACAGCATTACAGGTAAAAACTAAGGCACTGCGAACAACAAAATAAACATATAAAATAACTTAATACTAGGTCGATTTAGGCGACGTAACTGCGTGGCTCCGTTGCGTCGTCTGATCTGACGTAGGATCGCCGAAACACGACACCCTTCGGCCAGAAATCTGCACTTGCGATGGTGTCGTGATGGTGCCATAGAAGTATGTACTTATATCTAGGAAGATCGAAGACTAGGAGGTCGTTCCCTCATGACTGAGAATCGTGAACATAAGGTCCATATGCATATGCAATTGTCCTCCATGCAGTCTAGTTTTTGGCTAATTTTACTGGCTTGTAGCGACTTCCATTAGCAGACCTCTTAATTGAGTTGCTCCAGCACAGCGCACTGGACCTGCGCTACTCGTGCTTTTCATGTATCCGAGAATAATTTCTTCCCAGACAGTGGTTAGGTGACCGCATATGTCCGAAGAAACAAAATGTCCTCTTTTGGCAGATACTCTTTAGTCGCTTTGTGATGCCAGTTCGTCCAATATATGTACATATATAGATACAAATATGTACTACTTACTACGTTACGTATACATAAATCACGCTTATTTTCTGAAAAGTTACATAGTTAAATTCCCTAAAATCGTGATTTGCAACGAGTTATAATTGCCGCGCTTATTCGTGCGTTTTCAATATCGAAGGTATAGGTATGTACATATAAAGTAGTTCGGGACGTCTCACAAGCGTTCTAAAACAGTGTTGCACACAATCGTGACATAATGATAAGTTTTTCAGTCGAGTACCGTGTTTAGACCAAAAAACTTGCTGAGTAGCCTGAGTAAGGTAAGAGATTGAAAAGTAAGAATTTATAGAGGGAGCAGGTTGTGTAAGGCACACTATACAATTTAGTAACTTCGATCTCCCGGTGGATCGTTCCGGCTTTCGGGGAGGAAGGAATACTGCCCTCCTCCCCGACCGTTGTATAATATTGTACCAAGATCCATTTCAGCATAGACGACGATGCTATGCGACCATAAAAGCTCCATCGAAAAGTATGCGCTAGTAGTTCGGTCTACTAAGTCTCAATTCAAGCATAAAATGTCGACCATCGTCGTGAGCTCTGCGTGGCTTTGCAGTACAGCGGACAAATGTGGAACTACCACACTTTATCACTCGCAAAGTTGGTGCAGACTTTGCGTGGTCTATGTGAATACGTAAGGTCATAAGTTTGAGAAAAAATTAACTTAATTCATATTTTATAAACTTTAGGACGTGTATTACTTTCTTATTAAATTAAGTCTAAATCGCAATCTCTTCGTTCAATAGCCTTAATCCTTTAAGGCATTCACTATCATGTTCTTAGCTTACTAATTTAATTTAAATGGCTTCTGAACCGTATAACGTAAGGTCCTTCGCAGCTTAATCTATGGTTTTAGATTACTGACTAGGGATAATCTATGGTTTTGGATTACTGTCTGTCAGTTAAAACCATAGAGTGATCGGATTAGTTTTCACTACTTCAGACAGACTAACGAAGATAGGGAGAAGTGCCATGCTAGCTTAAAGAACAAATCAAATTCAAACGGCCTCCTAGCCCAGTCGGTAGTGACCCTGCCTACGAAGCAGAAAGCCCCGGGTTCAAATCCTGGTATGGGCATTTATTTGTGTGTTTATCACGAATATTTGTTCCTGAGTTATGGGTGTTTTCTATGTATCTAAGTATATATTTATCTATATAAATATGCGTATCGTCGCCTAGTACCCATAGTACAAGCTTTGCTTAGTTTGGGACTACTGGACTACGTTGATTTGTGTAAGATTGTCCCCATATATATATATATACACGGTGCAAGTCCACGATGGACCTTTACGGAAATGGGAGATAGTTTAGCCATAGCACTATATTTCCCCCATAGAAACTATGTAAATATATGTAACCGTGTTCAACTTATAGCCTTTGAAACATTCACGCAACAAACTACTTTGTGCTAACCCTAAACAGGTGACTGGGTCAATGAACTTACTTGTAAACAATTGTTAGATGACAGGATATTATGGTAATTTGTTGTCGTTTATCCATTCTTAGATCTGCTTGTAACGCTGTAAAAATAGTTGCAGCATTTTCAAACGCGATTCTCTTTGTGGCCCCACTTGTTCAATTTTGGGTGAAGTTTTATGTTATTTCTTATTCAATTAATATTATTTCTAACCACAAAAAATATTTAGTTCAAATGGTGACATTGACAACAACTCAAAATTAATCAATAAATACTAATCAGTCATCAAGTCGTCATAAACAATCTCAAAGTTTTAAGGTAGTTTCCCTCCAGGGCGAATTAGTGCGAGGGCGAGGGGTTAATTACTGGAGTTGTGGATAAATTTGTTATTTTTCCACACTGTATACCCCGGATAAACGCTAGCTAGAAACCAGTTATCGGCTTTCCTTTGTACATATATGACATCTATATAAGTTTATTAACTCCAAATCAGCAATTGGCAAGAGCTACCGCGGGATCGAGGAAAGTGGGTGCACGCACTCTCGTATCGCAGGCCAAGATTCACTTTGGGTCGCTGAGCCAACGGAGTAGTATATAAGTTTATAATTTATAAATAGTAGTGTGTCTATTTAAAATAAACAAATACAAATATTTATTCAAAATATTAAAAAAAATATATATATATACAGGGTGGTCTTTGACAACAGACCTTCCCGGAAATATTGCATCGTTTGAGTGACATACAGTAGATTTGTAATGGTTAGAATCATGAATTAAGTAAAAAATAATAAAACCAAATTCACTACTTTTTCACTGTGGTGATGACCCTATTGCATCTGCACTTCACGGATAGATTACGTCATCGCCATCGGGAGAACTCGGAGCTTAAACTTATTAACGAGCGTTGACGTAATAGCACTGATGTATGATTGACTAAATGTCAAATAAATCAAATGCGAAAATAATATCAATTACTTTATTACTAATTGCCATAACTTACACTATCTTCAAATACGGCATTTCGCATTCGGCATTCGCGGACAGGACGATCTCTCCTCGATCGACATCCACTTCTCCACATTCTACTAAGATGCTACTATTGGGACAGTTTTGCACCTAACTGTACATATTAGTACCAAATTTCAGCTTTCTAGTGCTAACGGTCACTGAGATTATCCGCGGACGGACGGACGGACGGACGGACGGGCAGACATGGCGAAACTATAAGAGTTCCTAGTTGACTACGGAACCCTAAAAACGACAAAAAATCATGTCTGTTGTATGGGAGCCCCCTTAAATATTTATATTTTGGGTTCCGTAGCCAAATGTTGCCATTTGGCTACAGAACCCTTGTGGATTCGTCATGTCTGTCTGTCTGTCCGTCCGTATGTCACAGCCATTTTACTCGGAAACTATAAGACGAATGTGAATAAAATTTTCACATAAGGTGTATTTTGTAAGCCGCTACTTAGTTATTGTCAGTGATCGGAATTGGTAGTGCCATTTCGCGGGACTTCGGTGCGTAAGCTTATTATGGATATAACCCCAGGATTTGAACTGAAAATTTTAAAGCTTGTGTTTGGTTTAAAAAATGTTTTAAAGAACTGCGGGCCTAACATATGAAAAATGTGGTTTCAGTTAAATGCCCTGAACAAAAGTCTCTATAGTTGCTTTGACATAGGTGATTCTACAGTAGAAAATATTGATAAAAATATGGTTTGCTACTATAATTTCAAAGAAAGTAAAGGAATAAAAGATGTTAAATAAATAACTAATAATTTAATAATGTTCATTTATTTATTTCAATATCCATTCTCCTAGAAACTAAGAATTCCCAAGGAGGGTTGATGTCAGGCAGGCGGCCGATCGTAAAATGTATGCCAAATCTTATACAACATGGGCACGACAGATGATAGTATATACGACAATGCTAGGGCGTACCCTGCAGGCGACGCGCAGGCGCAGCACCCGGCGGCTGCGAGAAATGGACGAGGGTTGCTGCACTAAGGACGGGGGCAGCGTAAGAAGCTAGTCCGGGAAGTAAGAATGAGGATAGTAAGTTGGAATATAGGTACGATGACTGGAAGAGGAAGGGAGTTAGCGGATGTTTTAGAAAAGAGGCGGATAAACGTAGCTTGTCTGTAGGAGACGAAGTGGAAGGGACAGAAAGCAAGAGAAATAGGGGCGGATTATAAGTTTTATTATTGTGCAAGCGATAATAAAAGGAATGGCGTGGGTGTAGTGTTAGACAAGGATCTTAAAGACAAGGTGATGGATGTAAAGAGAGTGAATGATAGAGTGATTGTCGTTAAATTGTTGATTGAAAATTTGATGTTTAATGTAGTTAGTGTGTATGCACCGCAGAGTGGATGTGATGATAATCTGAAGGAAAAATTTTGGGAGGATTTTGATGCTGTGATAACGGCAATACCAGAATGTAAGGAGATTTACATTGGAGGCGATTTTAATGGACATGTGGGAAGAATGAGTGACGGATATGAAAGGGTACATGGGGGTTACGGTTTCGGAATCAGGAACCAAGAGGGAGAAGCTCTCCTGGAAGCGGCTTTAGCCTTCTACTTAGCCATAGTAAACACCTGGTACCAAAAGAGAGAACAACATCTTATCTCATACCGTAGTGGCCAACATTCTACGCAGATAGATTATTTTCTGATAAAAAGGAGCAAAATTCATTCGGCTAAAGACTGCAAAATAATACCCAGTGAGAGTTTAGTTTCCCAGCATAGGTTACTGATTCTAGATTTGTGCCTTAAAGTAAAACGTTTGCCAAGGAAATCTAAGCCTCCGCCTAGAACGAAATGGAATAGACTGAGTGACAGGGAGTTAGCTGAAGAATTCCGAAAAAGGGCAGTCGATAAGATGATAGAAATGAGTGATATGTCGGAGATCAGAGTGAATGATTGCTGGAATAAGATGGCAGTGTGTATAAGGAATAAAGCGAGGGATGTCTTTGGAGAAACAAAAGGGAAAGGGAAGATTGATAAGGATACATGGTGGTGGAACGAAGACGTGCGATTGATTTTGAAAGAAAAGAAGAATGCTTTTAAAGAATGGAAAAGTTCGGAATACGGAAATAAAAGAGATCAAGGAAGTCAGCTTATCTAACCAGTAAGAAGAAGGCAAGGAAAGCAGTTGCATTCGCAAGGGCCAAAGTACAGGATAAGCTGTACGATTATAGCTCGAGAGCGGGAGAGGAATGCAAGAGATGTAAATCACATGAAATGTATGAGAGACGACGCGGGAATGATTTTGAAGGATGACGTAAAGATAAAAGAACGCTGGAAGAGCTATTTTAGTAAACTTATGAATGAGGAAAATGACTGGAACGGAGTGATAGAAAATGCTAGGAGTAACTTTGGCATGGTCAAAGAGGTGACTGTAGCGGAAGTGAAGAGTGCAGTACAGAGTATGAAGAATGCGAAAGCGGTGGGGCCAGACGGTATACCAGTAGAAGTATGGAAGTTTCTGAAAGCGGATGGATGGAAGTGGCTGACTTTGTTCTTCAATAAGTTGTTGCAAGAAGAGGCGATCCCTGATGAGTGGTGCACAACAGTTCACTGGTGCCCGTTTTTAAGAATAAGGGTGATGTACAGGATTGCAACAACTATCGAGGAATAAAGCTCCTGTCGCATAGTATGAAGATATGGGAAAAAGTGATAGCGAGACGAATGAGAGAGGAAAGTGAGGTAACACAGAACCAATTTGGGTTTATGCCGGGCCGGGGAACCACGGATGCCATATTTGCGCTTCGCCAGCTGGGCGAGAAGCCTGTACGCTTGCGCATAAGAATTTGCACATGGTGTTTGTGGACCTGGAAAAGGCATACGATAGGGTTCCCCGTAAGGTTCTGTGGTGGTCTATGAGAGAAATAGGGCTGCCGAAGAAGTATGTGCGGCTTGTTCAGGCGATGTATGATAGAGCTAGTACGAACGTCCGGTCTGAAGCTGGAATCACCGACAATTTCAATGTGGTTGTAAGTTTACACCAGGGATCGGCTTTGAGCCCTTATTTATTCCTCATGGTTATGGATGCTCTGACATCGTGCATATACAGGAGGAAGCACCCTGGTGTATGCTGTTTGCTGATGACATTGTGATTGTAGGAGAAAATGCACTAGAGGTCCAGAGCAGGCTGGGAAAATGGCAAGAAAAGTTGGAAAGTGTTGGACTGAAAATAAGTAGAACCAAAACTGAACACATGTTCTGTGACTTTGGTGGTCTATCCAGCTTTTCCCACATTGCCTTATATGGTGTATTCCTACCAGTTTGCTCCGAATTCCGGTACCTTGGGTCATTAATGCAAGGCGACGGCAACATCGACCGTGATGTAAGGAATAGGATAAATGCGGGATGGATGAAATGGCGGCAGGTCTCTGGAGCAACGTGCGATCCGCGCATGCCCCTTAAACTTAAGGGGAAAATATACAAAAAGATCGCGAGGCCTGTCGTAATGTATGGATCAGAATGCTGGGCGACGAAAGTGACAGACGAAAGAAGAATGCATGCTGCGGAATTGAGAATGCTGAGATGGATGTGTGGAGTGACAAGGAAGGATCGGATTAAGAATGAGTATATAAGGGGAAGCTTGAAAGTAGCACCAATAACAGAGAAAGTGAAGGGTGGTCGGTAAGCATGGTTCGGGCATGTCATGAGGAGGGATGAATGTAATATAGGCAAAAGAATGTTAGATATGAAAGTGGATGGGCGAAGAGCTATGGGTAGAAAACGATGGATGGATTGTGTAAAAGAGGACATGAGGAAGAAAGAAGTGAGTGAGGAGATGACGGGAGATAGAGGAGAATGGAAGAAGAAGACATGTTGTGCCGACCCCACATAACGTGGGATAAGGGTAGGGAGAAGAAGAAATTTAATTATGTTCATTTAATATAGTGATGTTGATGTTTTATTGTATTATTGTTAATTGTAACTGTTAATCGAAAGTAATTTTAAATGAATGATGTATTTATAATGACAAAAAAAATTTACTTTTGCGTTTTGAAGAAAATTTTCTATGAGAAATACGAGTCGGAGAATCTCAAGTCTTATCCATGTTCTGTATAATGTTTAAGGTCATTCACCCGAAATGGCACTACCTATTCCGATCACTGGTTATTGTATTTAAATTTGAAAAAAAAAATTTTAGGGGCGGCGCTCCATTCATGTAACTAAATTTCAAATTTTTTTTAAAACTAAATATCAACATGTGACACATCAATCGATAGGTCTGTAAAAATAATATTGAGGTTTCTTTGATCATTTTGTGATTAAGTAAATATTTTCTGAAATAATCGCTTCAAAAGTCAGAAAAGTTGTGTGTGTCCCTGTCCCCTGTAACTTTTGAACCGTAAGTCCAAAAAATAAGGAAAAAATTGAGGAGATGCGCCTTATCATATACTTTCTACGAAAATTATTTTGAACATTATCGGTTTAACCATTTTTGAGTTATCTCCAAAAAACTTCTTCCATATGCATCAGATACGACCTTTTGGTATTAGTTTAGTTCTTATTCCATTGAAGGTACGGAACCCTCCTATGCGTGGTCCTACACGCACTTGGCCGGTTTTTTTAGTATTTGTTGTTATAGCGGCAACAGAAATACATCTTCTTTATCCGGCCTTATCCCATGTTCAATGGGGTCGGCTCTCCTAATCGCTTTTCGCCAGCTTGTTCTGTTCTGGGTCGTCATTGGGTCTAATTCTAGAGCTTCGAGGTCACATTTTACTAGAGATCCAATGTGAGACGGGGCCTTCCGGGACATCTTGGACCAGTGTGGATACATCATCTGAAATACATCATCATCTGTGAAAATTGCAACTATCTGTCACCGTTCGTGAGATATAGCCAGGTGAGAGACGAACAGTGGAGTCTTAATAATAAATAGGTTCTCGTTTTTACCCTTTGGGCACGGTACCCTAAAAACGTCTATTTAATTGTTTTGCAATGTTTCTAATTATAATCGAATGTTATAATTACCTTTTACCATAAACTATTGCTCCATTTACTTCCACTGGGTCCTGGGTCGTTTCCAAAATGCAGAGTGAGTCTCACAAACCAGTTAATCAGACAAAACACTATCGTGTTTACTTCCACAAAAATCGTAACTATAGGCCGCACGTGATTTGTACATAATTTCGAATACCTATTTGCATACAATGTGTCATTAATGAATGAAAATATTTGTGTTTATTTTTTAGTATATGATTACTAAGTAAAAATAAATACCTACATATTTAGAAGGGTCTAATACCCACCCTTCTAAATATGTAGGTATTTATTTTTATCCGGGTATTTCGAATAGTAATTTGTATGGAAACTAATCGAAATATCCGTATTATATACGGATAATTGAAAGCTTTAGTGGGTATTTAAGGCTTGAAATTATCCTGATATTACGGATAATACAAATATTGCGAATAGTATTCCCTACAAATTACTATTCGAAGTATCCGGATAGCAAGCCCTATGGGTATTGCAAAGTATTTGACAGTTGAACTATGTATTGTTGTGTGTGCACGTTGTCAATAATTGAAATATTATTCCTAAAAGAAGATTTCTATTACCAGCAGTCTATAAATCCTTTAAGACGGGTCGGGTAGCTGTGTAAATGAGAAGTCGTGCGCAAAACGTAACGAGCTTAGTCAGCAGTTTGCGACGTTTTGTAGATTGTGTGCAATTTGCACTTCATTTTGTTCGCAATTTTCCTTATGGTTAGGGGGTTAGGGGTCATGATCGCTTATAGTTATAGCTATCGAAAATACAAGTTATGTAGTATATCAAGCGCTTAGATGTACATAATCTAAAGCTTAATAATTGAAAGTAATTTGTATTTAAGTATTTAGGGACAACATACATGTTATAAGCTAATTAAGCATGTTAATTAAGCTATTGTATTTTATGTCTTTTGTTTTGGATTTTCACTGTTTCTTTTGCGTTGCACCTACTCATATAAAGCCTTTTACTATTACTACTACTATTAAGGCATATGTAATGTAATAGTCCAAATAATATTTAGCCCTTCCGCGAGGTGAATTTATAGGTCATACTGACTGACCTTTAAGGCCATTTTCCTATATTTAGAGATCCTAATTTTGATTTATGTATTCATCTTATTGAGGTAAGTGAAATCGTATTTGGCATCTTAATGTAAACGAGCAAGCCAGGTCTTTTAACCGGTTTTAGCGAAAAAATAACCCAATATATAAAAAAATACATGGTCTTTATATATAACTCAATAGGTTGAGTTTTACGGAACTCGTGTACGAAGTTTGATGTCTTTAACATTTTTACGTCACACCTGGCCATAATGTGAGTTTTATCGCACGCTACGCGTACGGTAAAACTCGCATTATGGCCAGATGGAGACGTAAAATTGTGTACTCACCACGGGCAGTAAAAAAGAATTACACCCCTCGCCTGCGGCTCGAGTTACAAATACCTGCGTTTTCGGGCTTTCTTTCTTTTACAGTCCTTGGTAAGTAATGTACTATTGTGAAACCTTGCCCGAAAACCAAACTTATCATTTCATTTAGCCTTTTGTCGCCCAGTAGGTAGTCCCGTACTGAGCATAGGCCTTCAAGTATGCCACCACAGGGCGGATACGTCATACTACAAAACTCGTATGAGCGCCTTTGTGTGCACGGCACATCTGTGCACGCTTCAATGTGTGTGTGCGTCTTAGGGCGCTGTTTCCGCTGTAATAAATGATGTTTGACAATACACCGCCATTTTACTTTTTATCGATGCGCTGTCAACCTGATGGATTAGCCTACTAGTTCCCTACCAATCGGCCGCCGCTGGGTGAGGTAATTCCGATCGGGGCGGGGCGGAGCGTGGTCATTCTGTATGAAATACTATTATTTATTCTGTGACGCCACTTGACCCGGTCATAAGCTAATATCATCCAGAAGTAACCCACGAGTCCCGTAACTTTTGTGTCTTCCATCCAACTAGCTAACGGACGCCAAAGGTTTCTTTTGTCCGAAAGTGACCACCAATCCGTAAATATTTTAAAAACCAGATCAGACTCAATGAAGTCTAAAAGCTCTTTGACTTCCCAGCCATGGCTATATTGCTATTGAAATAACTAAAGTCAGATTTTTTAATTGAGGGATGTAATTTGACAGCACTACATTGGTTTGTATGCCAGGAGTTGTCAGACTTCACTCAATATAAAAATCTATTTAGTAACTAATGCATGCGCCAATTTTTTTTTTTTTAGTTTTTATTATATGGCTTTTACTCTGCCTTGCTTTTAATTCTGCCAATGTCGAGGTGTATACTTTTGATTTTATTAATCTTTAGTAATACAAATAAAAGCAACGTTGTCCGGTTGAGGCCTTGCTGATTAGGTGATAGCCTCCCTTCAAACACGTGGGTGGCTGAGACCCCGGATAACCGTTTGTTCAACTAAAGAGAGGTTACGCGCGATTAGAGACTAATTTTTCATTAGCTGTACACTTGTTCGTTAGGTCACCGCACAATAAGCTATCAATATTACACACTGAACAACGTAAATGAGCAAAAAACAAAAAAATATTCTAAACACGCTGCCTTTCGCCATCTTGAGCATAAACGGGTATCCCCCCAATTTTATTTTAAGATACTGTGAAAGCGAAAGGAAAGTCAAATTGCCGTCAAAACATTGGTTGGAATCTCACGTACCCCAGCCATTTAGACCATGAGCTGACTGTATATTCAGTAAACGATGAAATCATGCCAAGAATCCGGATCGGTATGCAAACCACGCAAGACGAACCTTTCATGAACCCTTTACCGCAATACCTTACCGATCATACCTCTCTAGCACCATTTGCAATCCCTTGCAATTTCCCAAAGTGTTTTGTCTCCCGCGAGAAACATTTGGACTGTTATTTTCTCTGCTAAAATGTGCGAGCTATCGACTCGGCTCAAGTATAGCTAAGATTACGCAAAGTCCTTTGCCATCATCTAAAATGCCAACACCCTGAAATCAGGATTTTTCTCTTTAGCTCCAGATGGGCTTTAAACTAATGAGAAATGCGCAAAGCAGAAGATGCAATCATTTAAAAAAAAATCGATACATAAAATCTATGGACCATATTCCAAAATTATCTGTGTCTGAACTTGTGTATGGTTCTAAATAAGAGAGTTGACACCAATTAACCTATAATCTGCGGGTTTTAACTTCAAAACAGGAACATAGACAACCCTCGAAACCAAATAGAAGGTTTTTATGAAAAGTAAATCAAAGTTCTTCTACCTACGTCTCTATCTCTTACTAAAGTTGTGATAGATGGAGATACATATGTAGGTGAATTTTAGAATTTCGAGTTTGCGGTAGATCCACTGGTTCCTTTGAGACAGGTTATTTGCGCTTAGTGATAGAAATAACATGTTCCTCGTAACTCTTCCTACCACTCCTTGCAGAAAACGATGTATGTCTCAAGGTTTACAAACTAAGATACGTTATTTCATTAAAACCAGAGCAGACCTGGCATCTTACATTATTAATACCAGCCTGAAACGCCCTAAAACACCTAGTTTCAAATTATATTGAACATTATTGCGATACATTTCTGGTTGAATCTTGAGCGGCACGAAATGCATGTTGGCCTGTCTTTAAACTGGACGGTTTATTTATAGGTGATGTGACGTAAATTGCAAGTCTTCTTGCATTCTGCAGGTATATTGGCCCAGGAGTAGGGAAACGGAATAGAGTAACGTTGCTTTTAGCTCAATGCTTTTAACAACGCGACTTGCATGTATTTTGCAACCGCAGGTGTAGAAACATAAAGACTTTATATAAACGATTGACCTGTCTTGAATACTGTCGCTGTGTAGGCTATAGGATTGTAGCGTTTGTTTTTCTCAGATGTGATTTGATGATGCAGTCGGAACTTTTCGACGAAAAAAGCAATCACATCGAGTTTGGGCTCACACTAGAAAGGATTTTTTTTTCTTTTTTTTCCACTTCAAGAGTAGTTGATTGACATGCAAAAGCGTCGCCAGCCGATGGCCCAGAGGAGGACAAGTTGATATAAATGGAGGGTAAAGAAAATATGAATTGTGCGTGGGTACAACATTTAGCTACATTTTTTTTATATCTCATATTGTATTGTAGACATGCAAGGGACTTTGTCTCGATGGTAAGGTACTGAATTTTACTGAAAAACCATAACAAATACGAAATTATCGTAGTTTGCATGATGGAAAAGGATTATTCAGTACATCAGTACAAGGTAGGTTCAGCTGGTCAAACTTTGTCTTCAACGAAATCGAAATATCTTCCGTGTTTTACAATCATTAACTATAGTGCCATCTGGGTCCGCACTGTAGATGGAACTATGAGGCGCAGTGACCTTAGCGTTCTCTCTGGCCTCTCACACAGAGTCTGCTCGGGAAGAGAAAAGTGTCGTAGAATGTATGAATTCCCATATAAACCACGATACTTCTCTTTCCGGGCAAACTCTAATAACGAGTTTGTGTTATTCTGTTCCGCTCCTTTACTCATGTACTATTTGTGTTAGAAGATGGATCGGGTAAACACGAGTATTTACGAAGAGTCCCGAGCATCGAAGTAGTTCATGATTTATGGTAGTTCTTAGTTCGGTCATTACTGACAGTGTTGTTAGGAAGTTTGTGAAAGAGTAAAGGCACTTAATGATCAGTTGTCCTCAACTAGAATAAGGGTGAGTTGCACTTAGGGCTTCCAGTCCCGGGATTTTTTGTAGCGACTAATACCGGTATCACGGGATTTGCATAACTAAAAAATATCGAAATTGGAAGCCCGTTGCCCCGCTCACAATAACAAACTGTTCAAAGCGCTAACGAAAAATGCAAAATAAAAGACCATTCTATTTCTTTCTGTACTATTTGGACACCATATAACTCTTTGTCTTGGAACAAGCGAAAAGCGAAACTCCTAGTAGTTTCGTTCTACTTTATAAATTTATTGCTTAAAGGCCGAGCCACACCGGCTGCGTGTGCGTAGACCGTGCACGTTCCTCTGCGTTGTGAACTAAGAATTCTCATAAGCAGACATAGAAGTTTTTGTGGCAAGAATGTCAATTAACTAGGGACTTTCTTCCAATATTATATTTATCGATATTTTTTGACATTTCATAATAAATATTAAGTTTAATGGTAAAAATTAACATGTATGCTGATAACTGCTTATCGATGTTATGTGATGGTAATACATTATATTTTAGCACTTATAGGATTTTCTTATTAAAAAAAAACTGTTTTACTAATAAACCAAACAAATTAAAACCATTTTCGTAATGTATTTATAATAAATTCATGCTGTATGCTGTATATTGTATAATAATACATGCAACTTACAAATTCATATTGTATGTTACATGAGTTCCATCCTAATTGTCATAAGGATATCGATAAATTTATATGGTTGGGAAGTCCCTATGACATTTTCATTCCTGCCACAAAAACTTCTATGTCTGCTCATAAGACATGTCTCACCGCAAGCACACGCACACGTCACGCAAGTGGTGTGACACTTCTTATGACAATTCTTATTTTACAACGCAGTGGAACGTGCACGTCTACGCACACGCAGCCGATAGTGTGGCTCGGCCTTTAAACGCTGCAAACATCGCTTTTGTTCCCGAAATTGGTCTTCTGTGTTGGAATGTAAGAAATTTACTAGATTTTTAACAATAGATTATTAAGGTCTGTTTCATCTTTGTTTCTGTCTGTATTTATTATTTCGTGAAAGAAGATAAATTGACGGCTTTTCTTTGCATTGACAACTTTGTCTAAATTATTTTTAATACATCTAAGTCATCATCGTCATTGTTTTATAGTGATAGTGGAAGTGTAAAACATTAACATTTTTGAACGTTTAAAACTTAGCACCAATGTCAGTTTTTTATCAGTCACAATTTTCAGAATACTTTTATTTATACATTGTAATTAATTAAGTACTAATTTTTGAAACGTATTCTCATTGTATCTGTCCTGTATTAACACGTGTGTCACGTAAGCCAGACTGTAAACAAATTATCTTCCTTTTGACTTCCTCGGTTAAGTATAAGTCATAAAAAATACTTGGAACGCAAAGTATGCAGATTCCATGTAATTTTAGAAAGAAGGGTTTTTGCTCCCAGCTTCATCTCATCAGACTTCAGAGTAATAAAATGAGCAATGAATTGCGTCAAGAAGTGTAATGGAAGTCGGGCGACGAACTTTGTGCTTATTGCCTTCTGGGAACTACTTTATGCATTTTGCTAGGTTTTTAAGGTCTCTTAGAATTTACAATTTCTTTGTTTTTACCCGATAGGGGAAGTGTTACTGGGTTCATAACATCTATATATATAAATGGCTTTGTCCTGACTGACTGACTGACTGATCCACGCAGAGCCGAAACTACTGAAGCTAGAAAGTTGAAAATTTCAGGTCTGGTTACATTTGTAATATGTACAAGTAATAAGAAGCGATTTTGAAAAATTCATCCCCTAAGGGGGTAAAAAGGGGGTTGAAAGTTTGTATGGATGGGGTTTAAAATTTAAAGTTAGAGATTTGAAACTTTGTACGGTTACTGATAATAAAAAAATATAAAAGTGATTTCAGCGTTTTGGATAATTCCGCCCCTGAGGGGGTTAAATAGGGGTGCAAAGTTTGTATGCGGAAAACTTCTTTCTTTGAGCTAGAGACTTACAACTTTGTAGTAATATTACTTATTAGAATACACAAAAAGTACTTTCAGCGTTTAGGATAATTTCTCCCCTGAGGGGGTTAAAAAGGGGTGCAAAGTTTGGTATCGGGCAAGTTTATTTTTTTAGCTAGAAACTTTTAATTTTGTAGGAAGATTACTTATTCAAATCAAATACAATAAAAGTACTTTTAGCGTTTTGGATAATTTCACCCCTGAGGGGATTCAAACGGGGTTCAAAGTTTGTATGGGGGAAATTTATTTTTTTGAGCTAGAGACTTTTAACTTTGTGGGAAGATAACTTATTAAAATACAATAAAAGTCCTTTCAGCGTTATGGAAAATTCTACCCCTGAGGGGGTTAAATAGGGGTGTGAAGGTGCTATCATACGCGGACGAAGTCGCGGGGCGGAAAGCTAGTTATGTATAAACGTCATAATCATTATGACGTTTACCATTGTATTCCACTAATACACTCAATGATAAATGGTCACATTGCATGGAGGGTACTTAGACTTAGTAACCAGTTTTCATTGTTCTTGAGCCAATGAGACCTGCCCTCGACTTTCAAAAATTAAAATAATTATTCCAAAAATTAAACGTTTCACAATATGTATAATTTAGGTTAAGTTATAAATTGTATGCCCGAAAAGGGTGGAACTTCTTGTCCGTACAACCGTTGTTTAACTGACCGTTCAGTTGCAGAGAAATAGACCCCCCCAAAGTTTGTATACAGGGGGGTTCTTTTTCTCTGCAGCTGACTGTACCTACACAGTTTATGCAATAAATATTTCTGATTCTGATTCGTTAGAATTTCCAAAAGGCCATTTTTAGCGGACATCCTCGACATTTGTTGGCAACGCAAGCCTTTCCTGCCAATCTGCTGTTCTTCGATGGCTTTTAAGGTAACGAAGGTTTCAGCCAGCTAGGCATAGAGCACTAACTAAAGTTCCTATGGTAATAAAATAATAAAGGAAAGCAAGATAAAAACAAAATAATAGTATATAAGTACATTGATAACGGCCTCCTAGCCTAGTTGGTAGTGACTCTGCCTATGAAGCAGGAGGTCCCGGGTTCGAATCCTGGTCAGGGCATTTATTTGTGTGTTTATCACAGATATTTGTTCCTGGGTTATGGATGTTTTCTATGTATTTAAGTATTTATATATATCTATCTATTATATATATCGTCGCCTAGTACCCACAACACAAGCCTTATTGAGCTTACTGTGGAACTAGGTTGATTTGTGTAAGATTGTCCCATAATATTTATTTATTTATTTTATTTTATTTATTGATACAATGTCCCACGCTATTTATTTATTTATAATTAACCTTTTTACATCTTTGGAATGATATGATAACAGAATGACGCACATTACTTAATGACCCAGCCATTTCACGCTGCAGCTTCATCTAAATTACAGGACACTATATCATGACGTTCCAGTAATCAGACCGAGATGCGTTCGGGTGCCAGAACACTATTCATAACACACACTAAACGAACCAGCCAAAATCTGATCCCCGCAACCCCATTTGTTACTACACTCAAGCTCAAATTATACTAGAGTTCCTTTCGAAGTCGAGGCTAAGTATTTTGTGAAACAAGCACCCACGACCTAGGTCAACGCGGGTCGGCACGGTCACTGGGTCGCCATTGTTGCTGAAACAAACCGGGCGAGAAGCGGACGCCCTCAGAGCGGGGCGGCGCGGTCGATGAAAGCGACACTTTAAACAGGTCGGGTTATGTTTGTTTATAACCCGGGATTGGGTTGTTGTAGTGGGAGAAGAGGTAGCATCGAGTGGTTGGAATTGGTCAAGTTATGTTGTGTTCGAGCGGGCGAGATGCGGTTGTGTATGTGTAAGGGGCAATTAAAATTTAACTATGTGAGGGTGTGCGCCAGTAATTTATTGGTATTTTTGGGTGAGAGCGGTATAGAATATCAGGATTCAGGAATTCCTATGCCGAATTTTGATCATTTCTGTAGACTGTAGTTGGAATACGAAATTGTCAGTAATATTCAACGCGTCATATACGTGATAATTAAACAATTTAGTATGTAATAAGGGTAGATTAAAGGAAATCGGATCACAGGGCGCAACGGATCTAGTTAAGATTTGTCGTCAGATACATTTTATTTATTTCATATATATTTATCATTACGGAAGATCGCGCCAACGCGACATGTGGGAATGGGAAGGCCACACACAACGTGGGACGCCGATGCGGGAGGTTGTCCGTTGGCTACCCGCGATCTTATGAATTTGACAAAAATTCGATCCACCCATCGATCCGATATGCCTCGGTCTACTCTAGCATTTTCACTAGAAAGTGTTCCCACTTTCTAGTGAAAAATGCTACAGTAGACCGCTACGCGCTACGGCGTAGCGCTACAAGATACCCATATTGTATTGTAACTAAATAAATATAGTAAGACTCATTTTATCACTTTAAAATAATTTAACATTTATGAATTTAACGTGAGAATGGAAAAGTATTAAATATTTTGTTTTAAAATATACAAAAAATATTTTTTGTTTTATAAAGGTTGTCTGGAAGAAATCGCTCATTAGCGATAAGACCGCCTGTTGTTACCTCTACCTAAATTTATCTAATTGTAAAATTTGTGCTTGTAACTGTATGAGGTGTGCAATAAAGAGTATTTATTATTATTATTCTCTTTATTATTCTTTTTTCTTAGGCTAGGTCATTTTATAATATTTTTACAAAAGTAAAATATAAAAATACATCTAAAACATACAAAAACAATAAAAACATTATAAAAAACCTAACCTAGGGTGCCCCCGGCAACGGAGCAAGGCCCAGGCTGCCGGTGGTCAGGGCCGCAGAGAGAGGAACCTTCGGACTATGCGCGCCGTGTCCAGGATAACCGCCTTCTGAATCTGACCCCTGATCCAACCACAACCCCGTAGCGAAAGTCTCTCTAGATGTTGGTCTAGACTCTTCGCTATGAGACCGTTCGCAGAAACAACTATCGGTACAATGATCGCCGAATCAACCTCCCACATGGCGGTTACCTCGTGAGCCAAGTCTAGGTACTTGCTGGACTTGTCCTTCTCGGCCTTCACGAGGTTCTCGTCACATGGGACGGTGATGTCGACGAGCATGGCCCGGCGTTGCGGGCGATCTATTACCACGATATCAGGCTTATTGGCTACAATAGTCCTGTCCGTGATAATAGATCGATCCCAATAGAGCGTGGCACGACCATTTTCGAGAACTGGTGCAGCTGTGTACTTGTAGTACGGCACTTCGTGGTCCACAAGACCGTATAGGAGAGCAAGCTGCTGGTGTATAATCCTGGCTACGAGGTTATGTCTGTGCAAGTACTCGCCGTTAGCAAGATGAGAACAACCGGAGATGATATGCCTGAGTGACTCTCCGGGACGGCGGCATGCCCGGCAAATGTCGACCGTACCGTCCTTCAGGATATATTTCCAGTAGTTATTCGTCATGATAACTTCGTCTGCAATTGCACAGGCAAAACCTTCGGTCTCTCCAAAGAGGTCCCCGAATCGTAACCAGTTCACCGACGCGAGCAGGTCTACGTCGGGTCCCGTGAGGACCCTGTAGAACCGCCCGTGTAGCTCCTTGCTCTTCCATACCGCCCTGCGATCCTCGGTGCTTAGCACCACAGGTTTGCGCCAGTTCTCGTTTGCCAAGGAGAGCGGCGTGAGACCCTTATCTACTGCCACCACATCACGATGCATCTTACACTCGTTGTTAAGGAAATAATTCCTGAGATTGTACACCTCACGGTTGTGGAGATTTTTGGCGTTTAAAAAGCCCCGACCTCCACACTTCCGTGGGATGTACAATCTCATAACAGACGAGCGTCGGTGAAGCATACGGTATGTGGTGAGCAATAGACGGACTCTCCGATCCAGGGCATCCAGCTCGGTCTGTGTCCACCTTAGTATGCCAAAGGAGTATGTGAGTAGGGGCATTACCCAGGCATTGAAGGCGCGCACCTTGTTGCCACCTGACAGAAGACTATTAAGTACTTTTGTCAGCCGACCGAAGAAGCGCTCCTTCAACGCCTGTTTAATACCCACGTCCTCAATGCCCAAAGACTGTGACATACCAAGGTATTTGTAGGATAGGTAGGGTAGGTAGGATTCAGAGATAGACCTGAACGTCATTGTCTCAGAACGCTGTAGATTTGTTGAATTTACTACTTTCCCCCGCTGTACATGCATAACCGCACATTTATCAACACCAAACTCCATCTTGATGGAACTACTGAACACTTAACACTTAACACCTTCCTGCTCTATAAGTCCGGTAGTACCACGGAAGCGAAGAACTACCGACCCATCACGTGCTTGCCTACGCTCTACAAGCTTCTTACATCCATTTTGAGAGCAAAACTAAACGCGCACATGGTCGCAAACAACATTTTGGTCTCCGCTCAAAATGGATGTAGGGTTGGGTCCCGTGGTACTAAAGAGCTCCTCCTCATAGACATGACCATTTGCCAACGAGTCCGGCGGAACAGGGGGGCCCTCTCGGCCGCTTGGATTGACTACAAGAAGGCCTATGATTCGGTGCCTCATTCATGGCTGAAGAGGATCTTGGAGCTGTATAACATTGATGCAGCTTTAGGATCCTTCCTTGGCGCGTGTATGAGGCAGTGGACCACAGTCCTTCGTCAACCAGGAGGCGGGGATGACCCCCCTGGCCCGCAGGACTTTATAAGGATCGAGCGAGGAATATTTCAGGGCGACAGTCTGAGTCCCCTGTGGTTCTGCCTAGCTCTAAATCCGCTCAGCAATCTGCTGAAGGATTCGGGGCTAGGTTGCCGGCTTCGGAGAGAGGGTGAAGTCATATCTCACCTTCTGTACATGGACGATCTCAAATTATTTGCACCAAATAACCGAGACTTGTTATTATTGACATTTATTATTATTATTATTATACCTAAATTAAATTGATTCAACGTATCCTTACAAAAACAGAAATTCAATAGAAGTTATTTTAACACTGATACCGGGAACTGGGCTCTGTGTCACCTATATAGCTGTCTGCTAAATATATTGCTACGAGTAGATAAGTTTATTACCGGGCGGCACGGGAATAAACTGCATTTTCAGGAAAACTGCGCCTAGTTATTTATAGAGTTTTATTTTTAAGTAACTGGGACAAGCTTGGTTATTGAGTTATGCTGATGTACAATATTGTAAGTCACTTTGCAGAGAATTTCTTTATCTCAAGTGCGTAAAGTATTCAATTACTCTATGAGTAGAAACACGAGCAAGAACATTTTTTTTACTAAGGGTACTTACATGAGTTTCTGAAAGGATGTACTTATACTCGTACTTATTACTAGAAAATAAAAATTACTTACATTTTCCGGCCATACCTGTACTTTTGTGCCGTCATCGTTTAGAGAGAAGTAAGCAGGTGAATAGGGTCGGGTCGCTAAATATAGGTCAGGTCGGCCGTTACCGCTTTCACTTGTGAACACTAGGACTCCTGCCACAAATGCTGGGATCTAGTGTCTAGATTCATATGATTATTTAAACTAATTGAGAGCTAGGTAAGGTTTTATAAGGTGTTTTTCTTACTGGTAAAAGTGGATTTACAGTGGAGGGGCTTTTAATCTTTAGGTCGACTACAGGTGTATTATTTACTTCCCTTACCTACTTAGTTCTTACTTTATTCACGGTTGTTTAGGGTAGGCGGAGTTGCCCCAATGGGCGCGCTTTCACCAATTGACTACAATTACACAAAAAAATAATTTTCAACCGACTTCAAGATTTCGAAGGATTAATCATATTCATATTTATTTATTTATTCATTCATTGTCAAATGACATGAGATGCATGTCAATATTTACATGGATTAAAAATTAAGAATACTACTTAATCATAAAAATTGACATTCAGCAAGTTATAGTCAAACTTTGTTGTTGTTTTTTTTTGATATATTTTTTATGTAGGTACTCGTATGTTTACCGATTATTCGGAGACGGCTGGTCACCGATTTGTAAAATTCTTTTCTTGTTTGACAGTTGGTCCATTGTAATCAGGTCAGGACCTGATGATGTGATTCTGGAGAAATCGAGGGAACTCATCAAATATCATATCACCTATAGTGATTTGAGTAATTTTTACAGTTACTCGGGCATTTGTTCCTTTTACAGTTACTCGGGCATTTGTTCCTGGTAAGGTGTAGGATAGGAAGTAGTTTTTTTTAAGATTATTTAATATACGAATGTATGTCAAACTCTTTCGCACGGATTTGGACGACATTTGGAAACGTAACCCTTGTTAACAGTGGATAAAAAGGCAGTAGACACAAGCAGTAATACAATAGGGAAGATGCAGCTGTAATATTTACCATTATTTTGTAATCAAAATGTTGAAAAAACGTAAAATAATAGCTATTAAAACGTTTTTACTTTAATTTATACTAATTTCAAACAATAATTACGGTTTGAAGTAATGTGAAACGGAACGTATTTTAATCCACCAATCATCGTCTGGTGACGTCACTCCTGTTTTGACAACTATGGACGGTATAGTAAAAGATGACAATCTCATAATATGGCGGAATTTAACGCCTTTTGACGGACACTTTAACATAGAGTGACAGACATGAGTGACGTCACAGGAACTGTAGATCCGTTTAGGCGCGAAAATTTAAATTGTCAGTTTGTAACGGCAATTTTTTACTATAAATTATAGTATTTTAATTTTTTAATACGCGCGTGATCTATTCTACGTGTAATTCTTTGAAATTAAAGCATACATGAAAATATTGCATCTGGCCTATTTCAACTGATAACGGAAGTATCTTTACTAGGAAGCTTGAATTACGCAGCTTACCCTCATTCCATCCATAAAAGTAGTTAAATTAGTAAACAGTGACGCAAAACCGGTTTCACTTTGAAAATAAATCCTTTTATAGGTGCTTCAATTTGGTTAAGTGCGGTATACGGTTGGCGAGTGTCTGTATTTTTAAAACAGTTTGAATGAATTTAATAGTGACTGGCATGGTATGTTGTTTGTTTTATGAGACGAGTTTTTTCCTGTTTGTTAAAGTATTAAAAGTATTGATTTGGTATAAAAGATTGCGTGGATACAGATATTTTGCGACAGAATTGAGTCGTTCTTACAACAATTATGTATTGTCTATTTTAATTTTTCCAGAGATAGAGGCGCAGATAATAGTAGTTTATGTAACTGTTACGTAATAAGGGTCCTTAAAACATGAGTGTGGTTTTCATAATAAGATCACACGAGTGTATATTTTGAAGACCCTACATACATACCGTGGTTTTCGGTAAATTTAACGATTTAGCGAAATTCGATCCGGACGAAGAGGGATTTTCTAAGTATTTGTTCACTATCAATTTTCGTTTTTCAACTTCCATCGTCTAAAATTTCGAAATTCATAGACCTATCCGAATCAAACTTTTGGCGCTAAGACTTCAACATATTGACTTTGAATTGCAATCGTATTTTTTTTATTTTTGACATCAAATATTTTTTTTACTTGCGACAACTGCGTGCCATTTCTATATGAACTATACTTTATACGCTGCCTGTAACCCTCGTTTAATGAGTATTCTTATCGAAATTGAAATTTTGTTGAGATTGTAGCAAAGATACATAATTATAGAGTTCGTATATGAGCAGGATCGATCAAGGGGTTATGGAGCTAGAAAGCGAAAAACGATCTTCATAAGGGTCTTGTTATATTGGTCACTTCGTTTGCAAGTAAATCGCGAGTTCTCAGTTCGAGGCGGACTACTAGTTGTATATTAAGTAAATACATCACTGGGTAATCTCTTATAAGACAATCAAATGTGTCATATATACCTAAAGTTACATTTACCGTGAGTAAGTTCTTTAATTGAATTCAGTCTGCATCAGGACAAAGGCACATAAAGAACTGCTGCTCCAAGTTTACGAGCAATATGTGGCGGTATCGTGTGTGGTGCATAAAGTGCATCCATGGCCGCGATTCGAAAAATAAACACACACACTGGACAGACACAGCTCCAACCCAACTCAACTCAACTCAACGCTATAACGACATTGACATTTGCTATTCGAACAGATTTTCATTCAACATTGGTCTCACATTGGTCTCACATTGGTCACACATTGGTCTCACATTGGTACAACATTGGTACAATGGTCACAATGGTCACATTGGTCACACATTGGTCACACATGTTCAGTTGGGTTGGAGCTGTGTCTGTCCAGTGTGTGTGTTTATTTTTCGAATCGCGGCCCATATTATGTCTACATAGTAGTGCAATACATATTATCTTTCTTCTGTATTCATATGGTACTTACGGCAAAAAAAAATACGCTCTTATGACTCTACAAATAACATGATGTATGTATTGTATGTGGTATTATTGCAAATAAGTGTACTTTACGTTTAGGGTCGGTAAACTGACATCAAAATTCAGAACTATAACGAATTCTGTATTCAGATCAAGCTCAAACATTTCTTGAGTAAGTAGGCCACAAGGGCATTTTTACACGTCAGATAGTTTATCAAAGTAAAAGAGAAAAAAAACTACACTGGTTCTAACCCTACACCTCTGAGCGGAGAAGAATTATGACCGGCAAGAAACTCGGCGGAACTTATTTTTTTCAAAACAACGGTACATCAAAGCTTAAAAATACATATAAATGCGTTGTTCTATAAGAAAACATATCAAACCAGGTTAGGTTAACCAACAATAGGTTATAGTTTAAGAGAAATACCAAAGAAAAAATAATGTTTATGAGTCCAGATCTGACTATTTAAAAACGAAGTACATCTGAATTTTTTATGTTATACTTACAACACACAGACACCCAACAGACAACAGATCAAGATACGAGTAGAAGTACCTATATCTCCCCCCATTCGTATTCACTTCGCATTTATTTAATACGGTACAATAAAATTTGACATGTATATTTGCAATAAAACTGACATAAAACGCATATTGTCTCTCACTTGTTTAACATATAAACGAGTGAGATGAAGAGTAAGTAAAATGTGTGTTTATGGCCTGAATTTATTATATAGGAATTTTACTTACCCAACTTTAATATACCGTACCTATTCCTATATGTATACTCGGTATTTTAATGATATGTTAATTGTTTTGCTTGAATAAATAAGTGCATTATACCGATACCATTAAGACACAGCACTTTTTATTTTTGTAGGTAAAAATTGTATTTTTTTAAATTCTTTCTGATCTTGAAACATTCCTTAGAGGGGAACTCTATTACTTTAATAAATATTTTGATTAAAATCTAACGAATTAAGTATTCCAGTATCCTTAACTTTCGAAACAGATTTGTTTTTTTGTATTCCTTATCTCGTTTTTTCAGGATTAGCAAAAATAACGGTCGTTTTCGCCCATGTTTCTTTTTTCCTTTCAGCCATGTAAGGGAAAAAAATCAACTAGACTACTTGTTTCCATAATTATAGTGATACGCTTAAGACAATTAGATGCAAAATAGCGAGTTTTAAATTCGTTTCAGAAATCCACTACGGTAGACGCACGATTTTTCTAAACGTATAACTAAACGAAGTAGATATAGTTTGTTATTAAATCAAATACAAACATTAAAAACATTAAAAAAAACTGAAAGCGATCGAGCCCCGGCAAGGCGTATCGATGCAGGTTCAAGTCCTGCTGGGTTGATTTTTTTTGTCATTGTTTTCAATGTTTGTAATTGATTAATAATAATAACAAACTATTCTATGAGTGAAATACCCCACTTAAAACCATGCAAAACTAAGTACGAAGTAGGTATATCTATCTAGTAAAAATCAACACAACTAGATGAAATGTTTTCTCTCCCAGTTAGTTTTCGGACGCTCGCCAAATGATAGTCTCTCGGAAATAATTTACATAGTCACTAATTCCAGTAAAAGGATTAAACCTTTACCGACCAGGGTAACCTACTTGATCCCTGGAATCCTATACACCGAAACTTTGGGATTATTTTTATATAGAAAGACCATCTAAGTCTTACTTCTTCTCGTATTTAGGTTATTTGTTATTTATTACTAAGGTTATTTTATTTGTCAATAACTGTTAACTCTGTATGAGTGCCGTCAAACGAGGTGGTTTTAAAATACAGGGGCGACTTTGAAAAATTAATTTATACGCAAAAGTACTGATGTTTTACTTCCATACTTCTGGTAATTTTCGTTTACCAAAATAGATCAAGTAAATTATAAATACAGAGCATGTTGCTTTTATGACCGTTTTAAAATCAAGATAGCCCCAAAATTTCCTAAAGTCACCCCGTTTTATTACGTTTACGAATCGACGTTAGTTATTTTACACTCATAAGCGAGTTTCAATCAACCTAAATTGAAGAACATAATATTTCTGACTTCTTCCGAGATTAAAATAAATCTTTATTAATTTTAAAAATAAAATAAATTACTGATCACTGCGCAGTAACCACTAGTGGCATTTGAACTTTAAAACCTCATTTTTATTTACACATAAGATATATTACGCCAAAGTACTTAAATGTGGTTATACAACACATATTATTAAATACTAACAAATAACAAAACATTAGAACAACGTTAACTTTGCTCGAGCGGCAGCGTCCGGCGGCGCGTCTGATGACGCGTCCGTGACAACCAAATGCAAATGTATGGGATTAGGCACAGTGAACGCTGCACAAATCCCTTCGAAGCTGGGTGAACACACTCACTCAGTCAATACAGGCGCCGCTGGTGCCGTATTCTATTTTTAAAACACATAAACAACACATTAAAAACACAATCTATCTCAAACATAACTTCAACCCACAACAAATAATCAACCAATATTGAAGCTATATTGGAGTTGCATCGGAATAATTTTCAAGCTAATTCTGATATTTCTGATTCCGTTTAGGCGCTAGCTGTGTATTGCGTGGTTAATGCATTGGAGTTGTATTAAAGTTTGGTCGTGTCTAAACGTGTTTTAAAGTTAGAGTACGGCCCAAGGTAATTCTACTTCCAACACAACCCCAACACACACAGGCAATTTTGGAGTTGTATTGGATTTGCATCGGAATTTTCGTGCAAATCCTGACCCAGGCGTTTAGACGTTAGCTGTATTGCATATTTAATGCATTGGATTTGTATTGGAGTTGGATCGTGTTTTAACGTATTTTAAAGTTAAAATACGGCCCATGGTATGGTCCTCTATGGTCGGGTGCAAAGCTTTTGTGAATAGGTAGACAACTGATGAGATGAACGAACAATCAGCACGAGACCGTTTGTTTGAAACCCACCGGAGATTTGAGATGGAATTTAGTCGTTTAACGTTAATTACGAACGTTTAACTGAAATATTTAAATTAAGTGTAACCGTATTTATGTAGCAAGTAAACTACTAGGGTCCTAATTAGGATGCTAGTTAAGTTAGCACACTGAAAAAAGTAAAGTGTAACAGGGCTTTAAATGATTCAAAGACTTCAAAGTGAACATTTATTTATATATTAAGGCCATGCGGCCATAAGCTACGGTTACTTCTTACCATCAGGCGGGGCCCGTATGCTTGTTTGTCACCGTCGTGGTAAAAAAAAACATGCTAAGGGCATACTGAATGTATACAATCATGTTTGTATTAATAATGTCACTAAAAAGCAGCATTACAAATTTAGGTACTATATTTTTGAGTACCGGTACCAGCCTCCAACTCGAACTTTTCTCATTACGGCCAACCCTGCAGGCAGCGTTTATGGCCTGCTACATGTACAGTGACCGGCAATAGTATCTTCCTACACGAAGGCCGCAAAAATACGTGACACACTCTTATTTGTAGGGCCATAGGAGGGTGTCACATATTTTTGCGGCGTGTAGGAAGATACTATTGTCGATGACTGTACCTAATGTACTTTACTACATTACATGTACCTACATTACATTTTGTTTTACTCCCGTTTGCCAGGTCGGTGACATCTCTTAACGTTTCGTTGTTGCCGTCAGAGAGCTGTACTGTATTAGGATGTTACAGTTTACAGTCTATAAAAAGGAAGGTTAAACTCAAGAACACCGAAAAGAGGAAACTTGAAAGGGAAATTGAAGGAAAAATTTGCCCGTTTTTATTGACTGTTCTCTTTCTATTATCTTTCTCTACACTGTTGTTTAAAGTGGGAATTCTTAATTTTAAGCTATCCACGAATAACAGTTAGTGACGTTACAGATGTAAGTGCATAATAGATTTCCATCGTATTTTATAAAGATACGTTGAATACTTCTGTAACCCAGTTTCATATTTACCGATACCGATTTTTTTAGATAGCGAGTGGAATTTTTAGGTACCGATTTATTTTTAGATACCGAGTGTAATATTTTTGTTATTTTTTTTTGTCATTTTTTATCATCAGAGGACAGAGGTAAAAAATAGACATGATTTTTGGATGAACCCTAAAGTGTATCGATGTTGGTTCAAGTCCAACTTAGTTGATAATGTTTCCAATGTTAGCCAACGTTAAATGATAAGTGACACTTAATAAATCATAATAATTGGGCCACCTTAAAAACCACATACTGCATTAATGAGACCACGTGATTTTCCACATACTCGTACGATGTTTCGTCATGTTATAAACCGTGTAAGAAACGATACGGCCTGGGAAAGCAAATATGGCCGCGGTCCCAACGCATTTATAATTGTGGCAGACGATTGAATCAATCGGGCAAAAAGACGGATGCACGGGACACGGAAACGTTTTATATCCCTGTGTGGCCTGTGTTCTGTATAAAAATAATCGTACTGAAGATAGATCGATGTATTAAAGATATAATGAATGTGGCCAGCGTACGTATGCATAATAGTTAACGCATTAAAGTCAAAGTATCTAGGCGGTAAAGTTTTACTAACGACCTGAAGAGAGTAAAAGAGAAGCGGACCCTATTGGAAAGCATAAAATCAAGAAGAGGAAATATGATAGGTCACTTGATACGACTCGATGAGCTCATTAACAAGATAATAGAGGGTAGAATAGAAAAGCGTCGAGGGTAAGGAAAGCCAAGGAAAAGTTACATGGATCAGATAAAAATAAGATAAATGTAAAGTCGTATCAGGAGGTGAAAGAACTTGCAATAAAAAGAAAAGACTGGAGGCAATTCTACCGACAAGAGACTATATCTCTTTGATTAGATAGTGCGGTAAATAATTTAAAAAAAAAGGCAAAATTAACTGGTCATTTCGCAGTGGGTATGATGAAGGAGGGGGAAACTTTCTACTGTGTACGTATTTATATCTTCCTACCCTAAACTATACGTAGCGAATAACAGACGAAGAGCTAGTCCCGGAAAATCACATCAAAATTATTACATGCACAAAAAAGGATTGAGATCTAATGCAAAGCCGGTGTCTATAGAAGTCAATCCCCACTATTGATTTATTATGTATTCTACTAGATGTGACATCTAGAACAAATTTTGTGCGCCATGTTCGATGGTTGACTGCTATGACAGAATCAAAGAGTAGTATAGACTTTTAGTGATTTTCACTACAAATTTTGACCAAAAATTTTGGGATGTCATCTCCTGTTACTCAATGATATATCTCAAACATATTTATGTTATGTTGTATTGGAGTCAGAATAATTTTATTTACTTTTACCTACACTATTACATTGATTTATTATGTATTCTACTAGATGTGACATCTAGAACAAATTTTGTGCGCCATGTTGGCGGTTGACAGCTATGACAGAATCAAAGAGTAGTATAGACTTGTGGTGATTTTCACTACAACTTTAGAGACAAAAAAAGTCTTAGGGATTCTGTTACTCAATGATCGCCACTGGATTTTACTTACAACATGTCATTGTGACCCATTGAATATTAGATGTATTATTTTTATAATAAATAGAATATCTACTTCAATGGGGAAGGCCGGTGAAAACTTATTGTAGAGGTTGCTCTTCCAGGTTCGGCAGAAAGAGACAAAATATGAATGGTCCTTAACAATGTATGGAAACAATATAAAGCCTGACCAGAAATATATGATCATGCGCCATGTTGCGGAATTTCATTGGAACTAATTTCTTACACTGGCAATAATTTTAATGACAGAATGATATGCATGTGTGAGTGCATGTGATAGGCTGTCACTGTTGTCAAGTTTCATTGAGGCTGTGTACTTGAATAATAATAAAGTGTTGAATATGAAATTATAAACCACAAAAAATCCAAAAATTATCCGTATTCAAGAGCGAAACATTGTAAATAGTGTATATAGTTAATAAACTGCTGTAAATAATACGCTCGGGAAATGAAACTATTTCGCTGTGAAACATTTTCAAATTAACATCAGAGCTGACAGGTAAACAAATCAAGATGTCACTATACCATAGACTATACTACGCTCTATGACTGTTGCCATATAAATGAGAATAATAGCGCCCTCTTGACAATAATCATATATTTCTGGTCAAGCTTTACAGTTCTGAGGGATTTTTTTTCCCTGTAGCTTTATTCTACAGCATTTTAATTTTAGACTATTTCGGAAACCTTGCGAATTTCCCTTGGTTTGGGGACCAATTCGAGTTGAATCAGATTTCCGCTAAAATAAATAAAAAATACTTCCTGCCAAATTTGTTTTTCTAAGGACCATTGTTGGAAATGTCATTGTGACAGTAGCCTTCCCCATTACGTGCGTAATCCGCTATAAATATTAGTAATTCGAGTTTTCCAGTAGTTTGGCCAACATCGTAGCCCTGACCCGCGCAACCTAAGCATGTCCATTGTTCATGCATAATGTAACATGCTCCATTAATTATGCCGGTGCAACAGCATTGTAATTTATACAACATTGTATCGTCCGCGATTGTCTTATGTTTTGATTGAAAATTAGGGTCGCGACTTTTGTTTTTCACTTGTTCGGGACATCGTCATTTTAATTATGGGTTTAGAATTTGCTGTAGCGTACTTTAAAGTAACGTCGGATTACTTTGGCCCTAGAGGGTAATTGGTCATTAGTGTCATTACAATTAAACCTGAACCAAGTATTAGTAATGACTCATTACTAATAATTGGTTCTGGTTTAATTGTTACATTTAAATTATGGCAAATTGCCAATGTGCTGGCAAACATCAACCAAACAATCATTGTATGGTTTTAAAGATACATATTGATTTGGAACTTAACCTCAATTTTAATGTCATTGGCGACATTATATGCAATTTGCACACTATGGCGGTAAGAATCAGTGATTCAAGTTTCCATGGTTCTCGAATTTCCAGATGTCTGAACTTCATTATTTTTACAGGGGTAAAAAAAATATCGAACTGAAATAAAATTAAAATAATCTAAACTTATTACTTGTTTCAGGTAAATATTTGTAACGTCGACGAAAACTGATTCTCCAATAATGTAAGTCTTGAAACTAATCCAATAATAGTAGTTTATGCAACAGTTGTATAAGAGGGGTCAAAAAAGGTGAGTGGCGTGGGTAACAATTTGAGCCGTAGGCGAAAATTGTTAAGAAAAACGCCACGAACATTTTTACCTACTTATACGACGTTGCATACAATACTTTTTCTACTAATACACTTACTTTTACATAAAATGCGAAATTGAAATCTTCATGGATATCGCAGTTATTTTGTCAACATGATCAACAATCATTTAAGTTTTACCTTTTAAAACACTATTTTTCAATAATACTAACATTACTAACACAAATACCGTCGTTATTTGATCAATTATTAAAGAGCTACAGAGATTAGTAAAAATTTTTTTTTTTTTTTTTATACCACGACGGTGGCAAACAAGCATACGGCCCGCCTGATGGTAAGCAGCTACCGTAACCTATGGACGCCTGCAACTCCAAAGGAGTCACATGCGCGTTGCCGACCCTTTACAAAAAGGAGGATTCACTGTGTTGACGACTAAAGGAACAAGAATGTCCCTCATCGTCAACACACTGGGTCCTCTTTGAGCTCTTTGGCAACCTTACTCACCAGCAGGAACACAACACTATGAGTAGGGTCTAGTGCTATTTGGCTGTGGTTTTCTGTAAGGTGGAGGTACTTCCCCAGTCGGGCTCTGCTCCAGATTTGAGCGATGACATTCGCTGAACGTGCCCTACCACACTTAGCGAGATGCCATTCGCAGTGCCCATACCTCTCTTTTTGGCGTAGTTTAAGGACATACCCAGGTCCGGACGTAGTTTAAGGACATACCCCGGGTCCCGATTACATACCTAAATTACAGTTTGCAATTCGCCCCAACAAACGAACGGGAAACGTAAAAAACTACGAAGTAGGTCTGTGGTTCTTATATTTTTTTTCTTTTTTAAAGTTTTTTTTCTAAAAACGCTGCGTTTATTTAGGTTTCTTAGGTTGGCAGTAATTTATTTTATATTAATAGCCCGTGTTTGCACGCGATTCCGCGATACTATTTTGGCGCTTTTATAGAACAAGTGTTATTTTGGGGAATAGACTAGATAGACTTTTCATCGAGTGTATTATCTATGTTCTTATAAAGGTGTTGATGAATGTATAAATGACAGATAAAAGTACAAGAGTAGAAAAAGTCATAAAATATAATGTATATTTCCTTTTCCAGCCCTTCTTTCCGCTGTGTATACATCCTTGTAAAGTATTACCAAACCTCTACATTTTAATGTCGTTCTAAATTGAACCTTTTCTTAATGAGATTAAGACGTAATTTAACGTGCACTCCGACGGCAGGATGGTAGAGATGCTAGATTTGGACTTCAACTACAATCCTTGTATGAACTTTCTGTATAGTTGGAAAATGAACCTTCCAGCGATATACTTAAGATGTATTTTCCAATATACGTTTGGAAGTTAATGGGTGCTATAAGGAATTACTAGTCGATAAGGTTTTTATTACAGAGTCGTCTAGACTGGGGTACAATTGGCATCAGATAACATATAGATGTTGTAATAAAAACGACTCTATGATAGAAATCATAAAGGCGCTTTTATTTGAATATAAAATTAATGTTAAAACAAACTTACCTGAAGTAATGTTTGACCGTAATTATATGAAATGTTGCTTTGTTAAGTCGGACAAGTAGGGTAGGACCTTGCATTTTCACTTTAATTGATTATATTTATTGATACAATTCATCAATCATCCATAAACACCGTGACAGTGGTAAAATGTAAGTCCGCTGAAAAATATTACTGTCACAAAGTTTTCTGGTAAATAACAATACACAGAAAAGAAAAATAAGTTGCCGACGTGAACATAAATATTTATGTACTTATGCCGTTTCATTGTCGGTAAAAAAGGAGAACCATACACCGGGTGTTGCCTGTAACACGAGCAATAAATTAAAACATAGATTCTACTCCACAAACAATACAACTTTTGTTCAACAACTTTTAAAAAATATGTAGTCTTTAGATTGTCTCTTTTTTAAACAAATTAAATAGTATTTTCAATGTACGTTAAAATCCTTCTCATTGACATTGCTTGTCATTCTTGTCACCTTACAGACATAATCAATTTCGCAATACATTGCGTGTTCGAATAAACTTAAAAGTGTACTAAAAATTAGGCCACAAGTTATTTTTCAAAGTCGCTGAACAAAGGTTGTTTACTTTGAGGAGTAGAATCTACATTTTAATTTATTGCTCATGTTACAGGCAACACCCGGTATACATATATTAATCTTCTTTCGTTTGATACCACACACGTGTGTATGTAAGCATAGTTTGGTTGCAATTTGCATTTTTCGCAACGAAGCGGTAGCCATTTTGATGATGACAAGGAAAACGTCCACCTACGTTCCTTCCCTTTGGCAGTTTTGGGCCCCAGTGTCATGCCCAACAAAATTATAAAAGATTGTAACACGGTGTCCGGCTCTGAACTATGTTCCCGTAAGACATAGCACTATATTCATTACTTACCGGACACCCGGTACTTATACATATACGCCGAGATGTAAGTACAGTCAGCAGCAGAAGTTGCTAAGAGGATGAGGTGTTCAGAATGATCTTCATACGCTCTTATTCTCTTGACAATAAAGTCGTGTCCAGCTCAGTTTGAACACCTCACCCACTTAGCTATCTGCTGACTGTACCTACTTGTTGAATCCTTTGTTGTCTGCGCGAAGCGTCTGCCGAAGATATACATACGAGGGTGAATTGAAAAGTTCTGAGCCTGACCTATAAATTAAAGACTTATGGATATATAACAATTTTATTTTTCTACATAGTCTCCTGAAAGATCACAACACTTTTGCCATCTTGATTCTAACTTTAGGATTCCTTGTAAAAAAAAAGATTCTTCCAGGTCATCAAAATATTCAGTTACGGCTTCTTGTACCTCTATATTCGTCTTGAATTTTCGCCCCGCTATGTGTTGTTTTAGATTAGGGAAAAGAAAATAGTCGGAAGGGGCCAAGTCTGGCGAATAAGGTGGATGCGGCAACAATTCAAACCCACAATTTTGTATTTGCGCGATTGATTTTGCCGCAGTATGGACAGGAGCGTTGTCTTGGTGGAATAAAACTTTCTTAGACAACATACCAGGCCTTTTCGTCTTAATTTCTTCACGTAAACGCTGTAGGAGTGTGCAATAATAGTCAGCATTTATAGTGTTACCCTTTTCAAGGTAATCGATCATTATGATCCCTCTGCTGTCCCAAAAAACTGAAGCCATTACCTTCTTAGCGGACAAAATGGCCTTTGCTTTTTTCGGCGGTGGTGAACCTGACCTTTTCCATTGCTTGGATTGTACTTTTGACTCCGGTGTATTGTGGTGGACCCAAGTTTCGTCCATAGTTACAAACCGGTTAGTAAAGTCTTGCGGATCACTTCTAAACAAGTCCAAACAATCTTGCGACACTGTATGACGGGTGCGTTTATTTTCCGCTGAAAGCAGCCTAGGTACCCATCTGGCTGAGACCTTAGAAAATCCAAGATCGTTGGTGATTATGTTTTGCACTCGTTCATAAGATATCCCTATTGCGTCCGCTATCTCCGCGATCTTCAACCTCCTGTCGTTCATAACCATGTCTAGTATTTTATGGACATTTTCATCTGTAGTGGCTGTTAACGGCCGGCCACTCCTAGGTTCATCTTGAACTGCTTCTCTGCCACGTTTGAAATCCGCTGCCCATCTTTTTACAGTGGCATACGATGGAGCGAATTCCCCTAAAGTCTGGCACATATCTTCATAAATTTGTTTGGGCGTTAACCCTTTTTTTGCAAGTACTTTATGACGGAACGATGCTCAATTTTATCCATTGCTAAGAAAATCCCGAACCTTCTTTACTAATACGATCATAAATTTTACAAAAGTGACAGCAAAAAAACAAAAGACATTATGATTAAAAAACATGTGAGTATAACGTGCCAGTATTATTTTTTCTTTTTAATTTGAAGATCGACCTTAGGCTTACAATATTTCAATTCACCCTCGTATATCACTAGGTACGTACTTGTCTTTCACATAATGTGGAAAATTTAGGGCTAAATTTAGGTTTTCTGATTTACTTAAGTGTTTTTCCCACTAAATAGCGTTAAAACTGGTACTGATAAGGCAGGTTGCTAATCGGTCACAATGGCAGAATTCGCCATGAGAAGTATTATTTGTAAAAGCAGTATTTTTTCAATCGATCTCAAGATTTTGAAGGAGTAGGTTCTCAATTCCTTGTTTTTGCTATTTTTTTATTAATATATAATATCTGTTTATTATTATCTAATTCCACAAAAAGCACTTACAGCTAAACCTTACGTGTTAATTGGTGTTTTTTAACCTAGTGTCTAACATGCATTATAGTAGTAGGTACATATATTACAAAGTCAAGAAAATACAATACAATGAAAAAAATACGAATGTGTGTGTGGAATATAAAAAATAATTGAAAAAAAAAATGTCAAATTAAATTAAATAAAATGCCGATAATGTCAAAAGAATGAAATCTAACAGATATAATAAAAAAAAATATCAAAATTTAACTAAATTAACTAAAAATTACCTCATTGAATCATATAAAAATAATGTCGGTGTAAAAATAATTAAATAACTTATTATCTATCATACTATTTATGTACATTAATATTAGACAATGGAGCTAGTGGTAACGATTTTTCCAATGTAGTGACTAGATGCGGCTATAGGAATTTGGTTTCGGTTGTGAAAATATATGGTCATCGATTATGCGAAGACGGCTGGACTGATTTGTAACATTATTATTTTTATTTGAAAGAGTATATACTTCACAGTTGGTCCCATAGTAATCAGATCATGATCTGATGATGGGATCCTGGAAACATCGAGGGAACGGAACTCTTCAACTATTATACACACCTATAGTTATTTGAGTATTTTTACAGTAGCTCAAACATTTGCTTTTGGAAAGGTGGAGGCTAAGTGAAGTCGGTAGGCTAAGTGAAGCGAACTCATAAACATCTGAACATGCACTTTATCGCCTTGACAATAAAGGCGTTGTTCAGAAATGTGTGACCACCTTGGCCGCTCCGATATATCTGATGGCGACTGTACGAATTGATCTTAGTATTCGTACCTTATATGAATATTTTTCGGTAGTTATGCTAATACTGGTCTGTTTTGACGAAGCGACAGGTCAGTTGTTAGTAAATAAATGTATATGTACATTAAATTGTTCAGCTCCGATTCCGCTCCTCTCGACTCGCTCCGCCAAGAGATCCACCAATCGACCGCTTTACAGAGCCACTTTTTTATATTATTTATATTATAAATTATCTGCATTTTTATTATACCTTTTAGGTAAGTTTAATTTAATGTGCCATTTTTAAGTCAAAGGTAAGTTGTCAATAAGGCGTTACTGCCATAAAAAAATCATTAAGAAATTCACTCTATTAATAACCGACAATGATGTACATCAAACATCAATCAACAATACCTTAGACATGTAACGTGACAAATATTGATAGTAGAATAGTTGAAAAGTCTAAGAATTATTCTTTTACCAATAATGAATAGCTGAAATACACGATCTTGTACTCATCGTAAAAGGTCATGTAAGGGTAGCATAATTTATTTTACCCCAGAGAAGAGGAACAGTATGAAATTCCATATAAATATTCCACTTATCTTAGTGTTTCCGTTACCCACCCTCCACTTTACTTTCAGGCGGTCATGGTCACGGACTTCAATCGGGAAGGCATGTGAAATTTTTTTGTAGGCGCTGTTCCAAATTCCATACAATGAGAGAAAGAAACACATACAATGAGAGAAAGAGAAAGATAGAATGGTCCCTAGGCAAAAACCTTCCCTATGGCGTTAATTTTAATTTTCGAGAATTTCAGAAACTGGTGGATTTCAATTTCAGAGCAATTCGAGACAAAATATTGACTCATTTTCGCGAAAATAAATTAAAACTACTTTGCGCCATACAGGAAATGTCTCTGGCAGTTGCCTTCCCCATTGTTGTGCCATTTAGGGTTTACTTTGAATTGGACATTTCAAAGAGAGAACTAAAAAAAAGAAAGTAGCTTGAACTGTAAATGGCGGAACAATTAAAGACCGTGACTATACCTAAAGGTTAGCTAGAAGCAAAGAGGATAGCTTAATTGTCCTTGGCTAGATGAGATAGATCCCTTAAGGTGACGGGTATCGCGGTTGACGACTGCATTTTGCGTTTTTATAATCGCAGCTTCCGCTTCTGCCATCTAGTATACTTGAGATGAACTATGACAATTCAATGTTGACATGTTTAAATAGTCAAGCAATCGCGGTCTTTTACAGTAAGATGGCGCTTTGATAATGATTCCATTTTATGTGTACTTACCATGAAGTTAAATACAATCTTCTGATCCGTGGTACTTACTTAATTAAAGTTACTATTGTATGTAGGTAATCAATGACGAAATAATTAAAGTTACCTATAATATAAAACTACTTGACCAACGCACGCCATTACCTACAGTATCATAATCGCACAATTATAATGTTTTATTCTAAATATCCAAAATAAGCATTCATCATGGCGGTTATATTTCTATGTGTCAAGTACGTGTCAAGTCTTTCAAAATAAAAGTTCAAATAAAATGTACTTAACTGAAGATAATATTATTTGTAACTAATTTGTTTTATGTCCTCTTCTGCTCTAAAAAATCCAGGTTTTTAGTATCTATAACGAAATTAGAGATGGTCAAAATCGCTTTCAATGAGGACGGTAAAGTGCGTTGGGATAAGACCGCATCGGGAGAACATCGGATAATTCAATTACCTATCTGGAAAATTATCCTTTAGTTGCAAATACAAACCACACATCCTCCAACACTATTGTGTACCTGTACCTAGTTGCATTTTGATATAATGGCGATGCCGCTTTTTTCAGGTACATTAACATTTTACTTAAATGTTTCTTCCGGTAGGTATGCTTAATAAAAACGACTGTTGTTTAAGTGAAAAGTTTAAAAAACCGGCCAAGTGCGTGTCGGACCACGCATAGGAGGGTTCCGTACCTTCAATGGAATAAGAACCAAACTAATAGCAAAAGGTCGTATCTGATGCCTATGGAAGAAGTTTTTTGGAAATGGCTCAAAAATGGCTAAACCGATAATGTTCAAAACAATTTTCGTAGCAAGTATATAATAAGGCGCATCTTCTCAAATTTTTTCATATTTTTTGGACTTACGGTTCAAAAGTTACAGGGGGGGCTACAAAATTTTTCTGACTTTCGAAGCGATTATATCAAAAAATATTTACTTAATCACAAAATGATCAAAAAAACTTCAATATTATTTTTAAAGACCTATCGATTGATGTATCACATGTTGATATATGGTAAAAACAATTTTATTGAAATTTAGATACATGTATGGGAGCGCCTCCCCTTAAAATTTTTTTTTTTTTTAATTTAAATACATAACTAAGTAGCGACATACAGAATACACCTTATGTGTAAATTTTATTCAGATACGTCGTATAGTTTCCGAGTAAAATGGCTGTGACATACGGACGGGCAGACATACAGACAGACGTGACGAATCCATAAGGGTTCCGTTTTTTGCCATTTGGCTACGGAACCCTAAAAGTCACTTATTCTTTATTTGACGATCTCCTAGCCCTGTCGGTAGTGACCCTGCCTACGAAGCAGGAGGTCCCGGGTTCGAATCCTGGTCAGGGCATTTATTTGTGTGTTGATCGCAGATATTTGTTCCTGAGTTATGGATGTTTTCTTTGTATTTAAGTATTTATCCATATTTATCTATTATATATATCGTCGTCTAGTACCCATAACACAAGCCTTATTGAGCTTACTGTGGGCCTAGGTCGATTTGTGTAAGATTGTCGTATAATATTTATTTATTATTTATAGTAAATGTATGGAAAATATTTAATTTGTGGCTTTTTAGTACAATACCTAATAATAGGAAACTATTAGAAACGATAGGAATGGAATCGATTGGCATAAAAAAGCAGCATGTGAAAAATAAAAAAAACAATTTTCATAAAGTATGGGAAAAGTTTTTCTCAATTTGTGGCTTTTCTAGCCGCAAATTATTTTTGATCCCATACAAGAATGGGATCGATTGGCATCAAAAAGAAGTTTACCAAATGTGACCTCATCTCGCATCCTGTATGTTTTTTTCCAAAATCCGTAGAAGACCTTCCCTCAATTTCAAATTAATGAAGATTGATTAATTTGAAATTGAGGGAAGGTCTTCTAAAACCATTTTTGCGTTGCAGCGAGGGATCTGGTAGCTGCCCCCACTGACCCAAAAAGAAATTGAACTTGTATATTATTTCAAATTATCGAAGTTACAAGTAAAAGTAGTTAAGATAAAAGTAATTGCAATTACAAATTATATGTAATCGGGAATACTACTGACATGTAATCTCAATTACAAGCAATTTCAATTACTTAATATAATTGATTTTCATGTAATTAATTAGCAATTTAATTCATTATAAAAGTAGGTACCATCTAATAAATTACGCCCAACACTGAATAAACATCAGGTTCAAGAGGGTAGTATGGAGGATGTATGCTATCTGCTGCCGAAGTCGCGCATACATGTGATCTTTATAGACAAAAAAGTTTCGTTCTATAAATTCAATTGTTTGTCACAAAAAATGGTTTGATTTGTTTTTGCGTGGCATTTAAGACTGGATCCAATTAATTGTTGCTGTGAACATTTTTTAAATTGGTACCTAGTTGGTTACTAGGAACAGGTTTAGACACGGGTATGTTATGTCCAAAAGGGAGGTATGGGCACTCCGAATGTTATCTCGCTAACTGTGGTAAGGCACAGTTCAGCGAATGTTATCACGCTCAAATCTGGACCTGGCTCAGAGCTCGACTGGGGAAGTACCTTACAGAAAACCATAGCTAAAAAGCAAATAACTTAATTCAACCTAAAGTTTAAGATTAATTTTTTAACATGTTTTAACCATTTTCATTTATATACCATAAGTGTTTTTTACTAAAAATATTGACAAATATAAAAGCGTTTGTCGTCTCGCATAAGAATTATAAATTGAAATTACACAAAATATTTAAAAACACGAAAAGTCAGCACGAGTAAGTTAATAACATATGAAAGCTTTTGCCCGCGGCTTCGCTCGCGTTAAATTCGGGGTAACAAACCATACAAATTTTCACCCCCCATTTTAGGGAAGTGGGGGGTTAAAAAGAGACAAAAAGTAGCCTATGTCACTCTCCATCCCTTCAACTATCTCCATTTAAAAAATCACTTCAATTCGTCGCCCCGTTTTGCCGTGAAAGACGGACAAACAAAGAAACAAACACACACATACACTTTCCCATTTATAATATTAGTATGGATTAGTTGTATCGTGTCGTGTATAGGGTCGTCACGGTTTTTTGGGTACATTTTTGGGTTAGTTTTGGTTAATTGCCATCTATTTCAAAAGTTTTATCATATCAAAATCCATTACAATATTAAAATACTAGCTTTTACCCGCGACTTCGTCTGCGCGAAATTAACATGAGCCATATGGAATTACATAATAAAACGCAAAATAAAAGTTACTAGTTAGTAAAATCTAAGAGCAAATATAAAACTAGCACGTATGCTATTTCAAGTCAACAGGGAGCAACAATTCCGTATAAACTTCCATTCCGTTTTCATCCCCTTATACATACCAAATTTCATCTAAATCAGTTGAGCGGTTTAAGCGTGAAGAGTTAACAGACAGACACACTATAATATTAGTAGGGATACGTATTACTTATATATCTCTTCAAGTAGGCTGGGGAAAAAAAAAGAATTATAGCCAAAAGCGTTTTTTAAATTTTTTAAATTTTGAAACATCTTGCTTCAAAGGTTTGAAACATCTTGTCTTTCCACTCTCAATATTTTTAACTCACTCGTTTTTGAATTATTATGAATTAACATAATAAAGGCGGTTTATAATTACATCTATTATTTGAAACCGTGCATAGGGTGGTTATGCTAGTTTCCCGTCCGGGTTGCCGTCCACCTGATTAAACTGCTACAAATTTATTGGACTAAGAGCTGGCCACGTCAGATATGACACAATAATGAGAGCAATAAAACCTGACTATTGTGTCATATCTGACGTGGCCAGCTCTCCGTCTACATGGAAAAAACTTTTTGAGGTCAAATTTGCCACTGATAATAATTATTTATTCTTTAATTGATATTTTAATTATAAGCTTTTATTTCAAAAACTTGAATATCAATATATCAATAAGTATGGACGGAAAACTGACACATACTCCACTTTTACAAAAAATGTTTTATTATAAAAAAACCTTTCGAGTATGATTTATTCTCGTATAATATTAATCTAAACAAGACCATATAAGCTCTAGAACGATAAGTAAGGGCACTTCAAAATTTATTATTGCATTACAAAGCTGGCAAAATCGATAAGTGGAAGAAAACTAGTTCCCGTAAGACATAGCACTATATTCATTACTTACCGGACACCCGGTACTTATACATATACGCCGAGATGTAAGTACAGTCAGCAGCAGAAGTTGCTAAGAGGATGAGGTGTTCAGAATGATCTTCATACGCTCTTATTCTCTTGACAATAAAGTCGTGTCCAGCTCAGTTTGAACACCTCACCCACTTAGCTATCTGCTGACTGTACCTACTTGTTGAATCCTTTGTTGTCTGCGCGAAGCGTCTGCCGAAGATATACATACGAGGGTGAATTGAAAAGTTCTGAGCCTGACCTATAAATTAAAGACTTATGGATATATAACAATTTTATTTTTCTACATAGTCTCCTGAAAGATCACAACACTTTTGCCATCTTGATTCTAACTTTAGGATTCCTTGTAAAAAAAAAGATTCTTCCAGGTCATCAAAATATTCAGTTACGGCTTCTTGTACCTCTATATTCGTCTTGAATTTTCGCCCCGCTATGTGTTGTTTTAGATTAGGGAAAAGAAAATAGTCGGAAGGGGCCAAGTCTGGCGAATAAGGTGGATGCGGCAACAATTCAAACCCACAATTTTGTATTTGCGCGATTGATTTTGCCGCAGTATGGACAGGAGCGTTGTCTTGGTGGAATAAAACTTTCTTAGACAACATACCAGGCCTTTTCGTCTTAATTTCTTCACGTAAACGCTGTAGGAGTGTGCAATAATAGTCAGCATTTATAGTGTTACCCTTTTCAAGGTAATCGATCATTATGATCCCTCTGCTGTCCCAAAAAACTGAAGCCATTACCTTCTTAGCGGACAAAATGGCCTTTGCTTTTTTCGGCGGTGGTGAACCTGACCTTTTCCATTGCTTGGATTGTACTTTTGACTCCGGTGTATTGTGGTGGACCCAAGTTTCGTCCATAGTTACAAACCGGTTAGTAAAGTCTTGCGGATCACTTCTAAACAAGTCCAAACAATCTTGCGACACTGTATGACGGGTGCGTTTATTTTCCGCTGAAAGCAGCCTAGGTACCCATCTGGCTGAGACCTTAGAAAATCCAAGATCGTTGGTGATTATGTTTTGCACTCGTTCATAAGATATCCCTATTGCGTCCGCTATCTCCGCGATCTTCAACCTCCTGTCGTTCATAACCATGTCTAGTATTTTATGGACATTTTCATCTGTAGTGGCTGTTAACGGCCGGCCACTCCTAGGTTCATCTTGAACTGCTTCTCTGCCACGTTTGAAATCCGCTGCCCATCTTTTTACAGTGGCATACGATGGAGCGAATTCCCCTAAAGTCTGGCACATATCTTCATAAATTTGTTTGGGCGTTAACCCTTTTTTTGCAAGTACTTTATGACGGAACGATGCTCAATTTTATCCATTGCTAAGAAAATCCCGAACCTTCTTTACTAATACGATCATAAATTTTACAAAAGTGACAGCAAAAAAACAAAAGACATTATGATTAAAAAACATGTGAGTATAACGTGCCAGTATTATTTTTTCTTTTTAATTTGAAGATCGACCTTAGGCTTACAATATTTCAATTCACCCTCGTATATCACTAGGTACGTACTTGTCTTTCACATAATGTGGAAAATTTAGGGCTAAATTTAGGTTTTCTGATTTACTTAAGTGTTTTTCCCACTAAATAGCGTTAAAACTGGTACTGATAAGGCAGGTTGCTAATCGGTCACAATGGCAGAATTCGCCATGAGAAGTATTATTTGTAAAAGCAGTATTTTTTCAATCGATCTCAAGATTTTGAAGGAGTAGGTTCTCAATTCCTTGTTTTTGCTATTTTTTTATTAATATATAATATCTGTTTATTATTATCTAATTCCACAAAAAGCACTTACAGCTAAACCTTACGTGTTAATTGGTGTTTTTTAACCTAGTGTCTAACATGCATTATAGTAGTAGGTACATATATTACAAAGTCAAGAAAATACAATACAATGAAAAAAATACGAATGTGTGTGTGGAATATAAAAAATAATTGAAAAAAAAAATGTCAAATTAAATTAAATAAAATGCCGATAATGTCAAAAGAATGAAATCTAACAGATATAATAAAAAAAAATATCAAAATTTAACTAAATTAACTAAAAATTACCTCATTGAATCATATAAAAATAATGTCGGTGTAAAAATAATTAAATAACTTATTATCTATCATACTATTTATGTACATTAATATTAGACAATGGAGCTAGTGGTAACGATTTTTCCAATGTAGTGACTAGATGCGGCTATAGGAATTTGGTTTCGGTTGTGAAAATATATGGTCATCGATTATGCGAAGACGGCTGGACTGATTTGTAACATTATTATTTTTATTTGAAAGAGTATATACTTCACAGTTGGTCCCATAGTAATCAGATCATGATCTGATGATGGGATCCTGGAAACATCGAGGGAACGGAACTCTTCAACTATTATACACACCTATAGTTATTTGAGTATTTTTACAGTAGCTCAAACATTTGCTTTTGGAAAGGTGGAGGCTAAGTGAAGTCGGTAGGCTAAGTGAAGCGAACTCATAAACATCTGAACATGCACTTTATCGCCTTGACAATAAAGGCGTTGTTCAGAAATGTGTGACCACCTTGGCCGCTCCGATATATCTGATGGCGACTGTACGAATTGATCTTAGTATTCGTACCTTATATGAATATTTTTCGGTAGTTATGCTAATACTGGTCTGTTTTGACGAAGCGACAGGTCAGTTGTTAGTAAATAAATGTATATGTACATTAAATTGTTCAGCTCCGATTCCGCTCCTCTCGACTCGCTCCGCCAAGAGATCCACCAATCGACCGCTTTACAGAGCCACTTTTTTATATTATTTATATTATAAATTATCTGCATTTTTATTATACCTTTTAGGTAAGTTTAATTTAATGTGCCATTTTTAAGTCAAAGGTAAGTTGTCAATAAGGCGTTACTGCCATAAAAAAATCATTAAGAAATTCACTCTATTAATAACCGACAATGATGTACATCAAACATCAATCAACAATACCTTAGACATGTAACGTGACAAATATTGATAGTAGAATAGTTGAAAAGTCTAAGAATTATTCTTTTACCAATAATGAATAGCTGAAATACACGATCTTGTACTCATCGTAAAAGGTCATGTAAGGGTAGCATAATTTATTTTACCCCAGAGAAGAGGAACAGTATGAAATTCCATATAAATATTCCACTTATCTTAGTGTTTCCGTTACCCACCCTCCACTTTACTTTCAGGCGGTCATGGTCACGGACTTCAATCGGGAAGGCATGTGAAATTTTTTTGTAGGCGCTGTTCCAAATTCCATACAATGAGAGAAAGAAACACATACAATGAGAGAAAGAGAAAGATAGAATGGTCCCTAGGCAAAAACCTTCCCTATGGCGTTAATTTTAATTTTCGAGAATTTCAGAAACTGGTGGATTTCAATTTCAGAGCAATTCGAGACAAAATATTGACTCATTTTCGCGAAAATAAATTAAAACTACTTTGCGCCATACAGGAAATGTCTCTGGCAGTTGCCTTCCCCATTGTTGTGCCATTTAGGGTTTACTTTGAATTGGACATTTCAAAGAGAGAACTAAAAAAAAGAAAGTAGCTTGAACTGTAAATGGCGGAACAATTAAAGACCGTGACTATACCTAAAGGTTAGCTAGAAGCAAAGAGGATAGCTTAATTGTCCTTGGCTAGATGAGATAGATCCCTTAAGGTGACGGGTATCGCGGTTGACGACTGCATTTTGCGTTTTTATAATCGCAGCTTCCGCTTCTGCCATCTAGTATACTTGAGATGAACTATGACAATTCAATGTTGACATGTTTAAATAGTCAAGCAATCGCGGTCTTTTACAGTAAGATGGCGCTTTGATAATGATTCCATTTTATGTGTACTTACCATGAAGTTAAATACAATCTTCTGATCCGTGGTACTTACTTAATTAAAGTTACTATTGTATGTAGGTAATCAATGACGAAATAATTAAAGTTACCTATAATATAAAACTACTTGACCAACGCACGCCATTACCTACAGTATCATAATCGCACAATTATAATGTTTTATTCTAAATATCCAAAATAAGCATTCATCATGGCGGTTATATTTCTATGTGTCAAGTACGTGTCAAGTCTTTCAAAATAAAAGTTCAAATAAAATGTACTTAACTGAAGATAATATTATTTGTAACTAATTTGTTTTATGTCCTCTTCTGCTCTAAAAAATCCAGGTTTTTAGTATCTATAACGAAATTAGAGATGGTCAAAATCGCTTTCAATGAGGACGGTAAAGTGCGTTGGGATAAGACCGCATCGGGAGAACATCGGATAATTCAATTACCTATCTGGAAAATTATCCTTTAGTTGCAAATACAAACCACACATCCTCCAACACTATTGTGTACCTGTACCTAGTTGCATTTTGATATAATGGCGATGCCGCTTTTTTCAGGTACATTAACATTTTACTTAAATGTTTCTTCCGGTAGGTATGCTTAATAAAAACGACTGTTGTTTAAGTGAAAAGTTTAAAAAACCGGCCAAGTGCGTGTCGGACCACGCATAGGAGGGTTCCGTACCTTCAATGGAATAAGAACCAAACTAATAGCAAAAGGTCGTATCTGATGCCTATGGAAGAAGTTTTTTGGAAATGGCTCAAAAATGGCTAAACCGATAATGTTCAAAACAATTTTCGTAGCAAGTATATAATAAGGCGCATCTTCTCAAATTTTTTCATATTTTTTGGACTTACGGTTCAAAAGTTACAGGGGGGGCTACAAAATTTTTCTGACTTTCGAAGCGATTATATCAAAAAATATTTACTTAATCACAAAATGATCAAAAAAACTTCAATATTATTTTTAAAGACCTATCGATTGATGTATCACATGTTGATATATGGTAAAAACAATTTTATTGAAATTTAGATACATGTATGGGAGCGCCTCCCCTTAAAATTTTTTTTTTTTTTAATTTAAATACATAACTAAGTAGCGACATACAGAATACACCTTATGTGTAAATTTTATTCAGATACGTCGTATAGTTTCCGAGTAAAATGGCTGTGACATACGGACGGGCAGACATACAGACAGACGTGACGAATCCATAAGGGTTCCGTTTTTTGCCATTTGGCTACGGAACCCTAAAAGTCACTTATTCTTTATTTGACGATCTCCTAGCCCTGTCGGTAGTGACCCTGCCTACGAAGCAGGAGGTCCCGGGTTCGAATCCTGGTCAGGGCATTTATTTGTGTGTTGATCGCAGATATTTGTTCCTGAGTTATGGATGTTTTCTTTGTATTTAAGTATTTATCCATATTTATCTATTATATATATCGTCGTCTAGTACCCATAACACAAGCCTTATTGAGCTTACTGTGGGCCTAGGTCGATTTGTGTAAGATTGTCGTATAATATTTATTTATTATTTATAGTAAATGTATGGAAAATATTTAATTTGTGGCTTTTTAGTACAATACCTAATAATAGGAAACTATTAGAAACGATAGGAATGGAATCGATTGGCATAAAAAAGCAGCATGTGAAAAATAAAAAAAACAATTTTCATAAAGTATGGGAAAAGTTTTTCTCAATTTGTGGCTTTTCTAGCCGCAAATTATTTTTGATCCCATACAAGAATGGGATCGATTGGCATCAAAAAGAAGTTTACCAAATGTGACCTCATCTCGCATCCTGTATGTTTTTTTCCAAAATCCGTAGAAGACCTTCCCTCAATTTCAAATTAATGAAGATTGATTAATTTGAAATTGAGGGAAGGTCTTCTAAAACCATTTTTGCGTTGCAGCGAGGGATCTGGTAGCTGCCCCCACTGACCCAAAAAGAAATTGAACTTGTATATTATTTCAAATTATCGAAGTTACAAGTAAAAGTAGTTAAGATAAAAGTAATTGCAATTACAAATTATATGTAATCGGGAATACTACTGACATGTAATCTCAATTACAAGCAATTTCAATTACTTAATATAATTGATTTTCATGTAATTAATTAGCAATTTAATTCATTATAAAAGTAGGTACCATCTAATAAATTACGCCCAACACTGAATAAACATCAGGTTCAAGAGGGTAGTATGGAGGATGTATGCTATCTGCTGCCGAAGTCGCGCATACATGTGATCTTTATAGACAAAAAAGTTTCGTTCTATAAATTCAATTGTTTGTCACAAAAAATGGTTTGATTTGTTTTTGCGTGGCATTTAAGACTGGATCCAATTAATTGTTGCTGTGAACATTTTTTAAATTGGTACCTAGTTGGTTACTAGGAACAGGTTTAGACACGGGTATGTTATGTCCAAAAGGGAGGTATGGGCACTCCGAATGTTATCTCGCTAACTGTGGTAAGGCACAGTTCAGCGAATGTTATCACGCTCAAATCTGGACCTGGCTCAGAGCTCGACTGGGGAAGTACCTTACAGAAAACCATAGCTAAAAAGCAAATAACTTAATTCAACCTAAAGTTTAAGATTAATTTTTTAACATGTTTTAACCATTTTCATTTATATACCATAAGTGTTTTTTACTAAAAATATTGACAAATATAAAAGCGTTTGTCGTCTCGCATAAGAATTATAAATTGAAATTACACAAAATATTTAAAAACACGAAAAGTCAGCACGAGTAAGTTAATAACATATGAAAGCTTTTGCCCGCGGCTTCGCTCGCGTTAAATTCGGGGTAACAAACCATACAAATTTTCACCCCCCATTTTAGGGAAGTGGGGGGTTAAAAAGAGACAAAAAGTAGCCTATGTCACTCTCCATCCCTTCAACTATCTCCATTTAAAAAATCACTTCAATTCGTCGCCCCGTTTTGCCGTGAAAGACGGACAAACAAAGAAACAAACACACACATACACTTTCCCATTTATAATATTAGTATGGATTAGTTGTATCGTGTCGTGTATAGGGTCGTCACGGTTTTTTGGGTACATTTTTGGGTTAGTTTTGGTTAATTGCCATCTATTTCAAAAGTTTTATCATATCAAAATCCATTACAATATTAAAATACTAGCTTTTACCCGCGACTTCGTCTGCGCGAAATTAACATGAGCCATATGGAATTACATAATAAAACGCAAAATAAAAGTTACTAGTTAGTAAAATCTAAGAGCAAATATAAAACTAGCACGTATGCTATTTCAAGTCAACAGGGAGCAACAATTCCGTATAAACTTCCATTCCGTTTTCATCCCCTTATACATACCAAATTTCATCTAAATCAGTTGAGCGGTTTAAGCGTGAAGAGTTAACAGACAGACACACTATAATATTAGTAGGGATACGTATTACTTATATATCTCTTCAAGTAGGCTGGGGAAAAAAAAAGAATTATAGCCAAAAGCGTTTTTTAAATTTTTTAAATTTTGAAACATCTTGCTTCAAAGGTTTGAAACATCTTGTCTTTCCACTCTCAATATTTTTAACTCACTCGTTTTTGAATTATTATGAATTAACATAATAAAGGCGGTTTATAATTACATCTATTATTTGAAACCGTGCATAGGGTGGTTATGCTAGTTTCCCGTCCGGGTTGCCGTCCACCTGATTAAACTGCTACAAATTTATTGGACTAAGAGCTGGCCACGTCAGATATGACACAATAATGAGAGCAATAAAACCTGACTATTGTGTCATATCTGACGTGGCCAGCTCTCCGTCTACATGGAAAAAACTTTTTGAGGTCAAATTTGCCACTGATAATAATTATTTATTCTTTAATTGATATTTTAATTATAAGCTTTTATTTCAAAAACTTGAATATCAATATATCAATAAGTATGGACGGAAAACTGACACATACTCCACTTTTACAAAAAATGTTTTATTATAAAAAAACCTTTCGAGTATGATTTATTCTCGTATAATATTAATCTAAACAAGACCATATAAGCTCTAGAACGATAAGTAAGGGCACTTCAAAATTTATTATTGCATTACAAAGCTGGCAAAATCGATAAGTGGAAGAAAACTAGCACCTAAAAACTTACTAAGAGTACATTTTATTCAATAGTCCAATCTTAAGTAGAAGGAGTAGATTTTGAAAATTTATACAGGAAAAACAGCTTAGGTACACTTCATACTGATTTGAAACAAGGATTAATATTTCGAGAAATTTTTACAAACGTAAAGCATAAAAGTCAGCCCTGAAAGCTGACCAACTAGTTCAAAAATGGTCCGGTCTTACCCCATCGTACCTTACTTATTGTTTTTTTCATTTTAGGGATTGTGAGAAATTATATTGGTATATATACTTATACGATTAAATTAATTCCATATCTACTTACCTACCTAATAATAATATAAATAATTCACCATATCTTTTAAATCGTACGAAAACGAACATACAATAAGCCATATAAACCTAATGGCGCGACCAGACATCGTAGAGTACCGGGAAAGCCGAGCCGATTGTTTCTTTGTTATTCCATAGTAAAGAGAGAGATATAACCTATCACGATGATGTGGACAAATCATTGACAAATGCACGAATGTGTTTCAACTTCAAGCGCATTTGATTCTATTCAATGTATCCGTCATTCATATCATAATATAGATCTAGCTTGCAACAGCGCAAAGCAAGACGCGAAATGAGCAAATGAAAGTAAGCTGGCAACGTCGCCGCGGATGGAAACTGCTCGAACAAACGCGCTCTTGTAATACAAATTATGGTAAAAACATGGACGAAGCCGTCTATGGTAAAAAGTACCCATACCCACTGTAAAAATTGAATAATGAATTAGTCTCTTTTATAAGTTGGTAGTTTAAATATATTGGGTAAAAAAGTCAAAATAAAAAGATTAAACTAACTAGTAACTTGACTATAGTATGATTTGACTTTTTTTTTGTCCAAAAATACCTATAAATCGCTTAGGATCAGGATTGAAAATATAAATGAGAAATGAGATAAAAAATAAACAAAAAAGTTAACATCAGCCTAGATTTGAACTCGGATATATCTACTTAGAAAGCAAGCGTACTATAACGTCTATAACCTAAGCTATGTGGAACGAATTTCCGCACTCAAAATTACTAATCATATTACTCAAATTTGACACATGAAACATGTCTCTGGCTGCAATAGAATAAACGCCTATAAATTTTATTGCAGCAATTGCATAGTTCTGAATTATTACAGGCTCTACAAGGTTTTGCGTCTAAAACCTTTATTAAGCGCTTAATACGACTATAGTTATCGGCCGAACATTAGTAATGTGCTAAGAAGTAGTTATGTTTAATTTCGCAACATAGAATTATTTCTGACCGACATAAAACTTGCGACAAGTTTTCTCCAAAACAGTTTCTTAACGATGATATATATACCTAATTATGTTATACAAGACCAAGCACGTATCGGTACAGCGAACCCAACTATATGCCCCTACAGAAAATGTAACATTCATGCTCCAACGTGGTTTGTTTTCTTCAAAAACCTTGTACAAAAACACCTCGATTTGACGTGTTTGCATATATCGTCGCCTTAAAGGGATAAGTTCGCCTTTGAACACACGTACTATATTTTTGTTGGTCATGTACTTGTTTTGTGCAATAAAGTGGTTTACTACTACTACTATACCTTCTGCTCGTATTGTAATAACTGTTCAGTGTCTCGTCTTAAAACTAGTGCTTCAATTTGTAATCTGACATAATATAGATCTGTCTGGTATATAGACTAACGTAACGGCCTCAACGATAGTTGAATGAACTCAATTTCAACGGTTTCGCGCTTCTAAATTTGAATTTACGAAGATAACGCAACGATATGTAATAACAAACGGGACATACAATCAGCCCAAAAATGCCCCCCCCCCCCCCCTACAATATTGCTGTAAGAACGACTCGTACAGCAGTTTCTCTGACAGTCTTATTACGGTATAACATGGGCCGGTTACAAATTTTCACTTGCCATATTTTCGATAAATATTGTATGAGACTGTACCCTCTGCTATTTACATCCTAATTCAATGAGATAACGAGATTCTATTTATCGATTAGAAATTTATCCTAATATCTGTAATATATTATTTTGCTTTTAAAGTTATCATGCGCGTTGGTACAAGTTAGAAGAATTCTGCTGCCTTTTAAACAGAACATTGATAAAAAAAGTACACAGAGCCATTTTTAGGAACTTTCCTTCTTTACGGCCAACTTATAATAGAAAGCTTTTCAATTTTACTATATTTTGTCAGGAACTTTAGAAATGTTATATTTATTGGCATATTTTCGAGCAAAATGTTTTACAGTGAGATCAAAGTGTTTTGCGTAAAAAGGCTGCACTTTCTAACCTGTATAGTATAGTACAGTCAGCTGTAAAAATATGGGTGTACTCATCTTACTAAAAAATATGTCCCATAGTATCTTATTCCGTTGCAATAAGTGCGTAGTACCATATTTATGAGACGATTTTTTCGATACGTATTTTTGCAGCTGACTGTACCTGTTCGTATTAAAAATGAGGTAACTCACGCCGAATTTGGCTTAACATGTTGTCTTGTATCTCCACTTCTGCGGGCATACTTACTGATCGTCATTGGGCTATCATGCGCTTAGCAAAACTATCTATCAAAAAACAACAAAAAAACTCTTAATAAAATACTAAAAACCGTTTTTCCTTTGCTTGTTTTAATATTTGTTTAAACTTGAATAATAATTTTCCAATTTACAAATACAAACTTTTCGGTGGGCCTTATTAGGAGTACGTATAGAAAAAAACTGAAATACTAAAAAGTTAATTTTGTATTAAGCAGAACGTCTGCTAACGATACCACAATACTTAGAAATAAAGGAAAAGTACCATAAAGACGCATAAAGGATATAGTGGAGAAATTCACAGCCATCAGGTGAGTCTTAGTAGCTCAGTTGGTCAGAGCGATGGGCATGTATCCCAGAGTCGTGAGTTCGAGTCTGGCCTGAGGCAGTGGATTTTTCTACTTTTCCTTTATTTCTAAGCATTGTACTAAAAAGTTTGTGATAATATAAGGTTATAAATCGTAAGCCATTTGCAAAGTGTCAAAATGTCAACCGCTACAAAAATAGCGGCTTCTACCATTTAATACTTGCAGTTATGTCTATGACACTAACCGAATATGGGCGCGAAATTGAAATTCATTCGAACGGTTATGTATAAAATTTTGAAAGTGGGCCATCTTAGGAACAGGGCCATCTTTGGCGCAGGTACCTATTTATAGTATTTATGCGCATGAGCTGAAATGAGAAGGTCACCGACAGGTCCTTCACCCCGCACCATCCATCTGCATCTCAAAAGATACTAAATATAGAATCCGCGCACTTAGCCCAGTTGGGTTCCAAGCGGAGACCAATAAACGACAAAGACTGTAAGCCATCATGTAATGCTGCGTCATCGTTGTTTAAAATGATATAAGAGATGTTAGTCAGAGATAAAACAATATGAAACTGACCGCAATAAGTTACTTTACACATCTCTTTCTTTTTAAAAGCAGTTTAAGTCTCGCTGATTGCACACTAGACAGAGGAGAATTAAGATATATATGTAGGGCATATAGGCATATTTAATAATGTTTTATGCTCTTCGAATTGCAAAAAAAACTTCGGGATAACTTCCTTGCCGATATAGCTTGCGTAGAGCGTCGTTTTTCTAAAGCGCCGTGTAAAACCACAGATTATGTAATAGTATAACGGGCTGTACAAAAACTATTTATAAATATTAATATCAGTCTGATTCCTCTGATTACGATTTTAAGACCTTGTCAGCACAACGCCTAGGCGTTATATGTGGTTAGCCACATATACAAGAGATCTCTATACTCCGCTTATCGCGTTATTTCTTTGAAACCTAAGCTGCCAAAAAGAAGGGGTGCGGGAGGGGAACTCGCAATGCTAGACAGGGAATGCTAGACAGAGAGTCAGACATTAATGGTTGCCATGGAGACGTACTATGTTTACTGTCACTTCCAATATTAAGTATCTCACTATATAGAGTGAAATTACTTTAGGCGTGGCAGCGGGAGTCGTCCGGCTATGCGGGGTCTTGGGTTAATTAGTCTATGCCTAACCACAATTACTAGAAAGGCGACTCTTTACACCTTCAGCCACGGACTTTAATGAGCCTAACACGACGTTAGTGCTAAGAGAATAAGAGCGTGTGCAGGTCATTTTGAACACCTCACCCGCTTAGCTACTTCTGCTACTGACTGTACGGTTCAAGCTATTTTCTTTTGTTTAGTACTCACTCTATGAAATTTCCAGTGACAATTAAAGTCATTGACCGTACAAAGATTGCCATTCTTAATAATTAGCTTTTCTCTGGTTGAAATGTCTAGACGGTGAAGGACGAATTACCATTAGGTTCGCAGAGTATTTTATTTCGCTCAATTTCGTTGAGAACTGTGATGATTAAAATGAGAGCCACTGTTGGAGATAAAATATAGCTTTACGAATATGTACGGTTACCCGAAGAGTACAAATTTGAACCTTATTACCATTACCGTATGAATCAAATTGTAATTTACTCTCTTAAAATTGCATCCATTTTTGTGTCACCGACTTACATATGTGTAGGTACCAAATTTTAACTTTATCCGTTCAGTAGTTTGGGAGCAAATTAGATGTGCCAGACAAACACACGAGGGATCCTAAGTATAAGGTTTCCGTTTTTAATTTTGAGGTACGGAACCCTAAAAATGTTGTCAACATCCTGACCCAAACCAAATACGGCAGTGCATTATTCCCTTGCAGTATGGATGAGTCATTCCCAGAATGAGGTCGAATCATATAACTGATCGGTTCCCGCCGACGAACAAAGCGAGTTTTGTCCGACCGACCGGGTTGAAGGACCAAGTGCGAAAACGTACGAAAACCTACCTACACTTGTCTTGTTTATAGAACTGAAGCAGCGTTTGATCAATTTAAAAATAGTACAGTCATGCAGCTGCATTGAAAAAGACCCCCCTGCATACAGACGATGTATGCAGCGTGGTTCTTTTTCTCTGCAGCTGACCATATAATAATCGCACTAAACCTGAAAAAATCCATCCGCGACTACATTCCACCGTGCGTGCTTTATCTAGATTTAATATTCACTCAGTACGTAGACGCTGACATGTTCGCTGTCTCTTTGACACGCTTGTGTAGTACTGTTAGATTATTTCTTAATTATAATGATCTTAAATAATTGACTGACTTTCTTTTTAATCTATTTTGAAATGTACTTATTTGCTATTTTATTTTTTCTACATGTATAAAGTATGTAATTTGTATTTTATTCTGTTTCTCTATCTTGACGACTGTTTCTGTTTCCTAGCACGTAAGCGAATTGGTGTATACTATACTATAAGCTTGCACTGTTTTTATAAATAAATGAAATAAATGAATTCGACTCTTACCGCTCTGCCGTTATCTTCGAAAATCGTGTAGGCTTGTGTGTAGTTGATTCATGAAAGCTGGCTCGAGATTTGTAAATGTCAAAATTTTCATAAACATTCGGCTTCAGCTCTTAATAGACCCATAGATATAATCTCTCGCGATTTGATGACCGTAGCAGCCAATCTAAAATAATCCAAAAGTGCGTAATTCCCTTGCAGCTTGGAGTGAATAATTCTCAGAATGAGGTCGAATCATATAACTGATTGGTTCTCGCCGCAGAACAAAGCGGACTTTGTCCCACCGACCGGCGACCACTAACTTTAAAACACGTTGAAGTTGGGGCCAGACGGCATACAACCACAGTCCTCTGCCACGAGACCTTGGCAGTAAACAGAGATTTTAAACCATGTAGCCAGTGGTTGGTGCCAAATTCTACATGACCTTTAAACGCCCTTGGTGGCTAGGTGTGCTCTGCCAACCATTGTCAGAAGCGGTTGGTTGGTTGTCAGCCATGAGGCCGCTCGCTTCAACAACTCGCTCCAACCAAGGTCACGTGGCAGAATCTGCGGCTATCTGCCGTCTGGCTCCTACTTTGAATTTTTGAGCACCCGATATTTCGGCATAATAGTTTTGATGTGAATGACCATGAAATCGTATATCGTATATCTGTGTCAGGGCGGCATATCCTATGTCCGTGGCCATATCTTATGACATTAGTATGTATGAAGTTGTTAGTTACTTTGTTGTTTCCATTTGGTGAATCTCTGAGCGCTTTTCTAGGAGCTTACCAAAGGTAGGTAGGTCCATCTTCGTACGTGTGTGCTAATCTTTGCAGGATCGGCGTCGGTGAAATGATTCGGGGAAGGCCTATGCCCAGCAGTGGAACTATCGTGTCCAATCTCCATAATAGCCTACCTACCAACTGTATATATAACGCCGGTATACCTCCGGCCTCCCTAAATCAGGCACTATTAACGACAAGAACGCCCCAATACGATATGTCCAACGTGTCTTACGAATTGCAGCGGTAGAGCCCGATTTAGGCAGGTGTAATACCGGTATAAGTAATAAGTTATATATATATTATTAGCCTGGTGTCCCACTGTTGGGCAAAGGCCTGCCCTCTTTCCCGCCATTTGGCCTTGTCTAATGCACACTCCCGCCATTCTTCAACATATGTGTCCAGGTCGTGCTCCCATCTGCGTCTTGATCTACCTCTGCCCGACGTCCGTCCTGAGGGATCCAGTCCGTGGAAAGTTTGGCCCATCTGGATGCATTCGGTAGACGTGCCCCGCCCAGTCCCATTTCAGCTTGGCGGCCTTCATGCCCACATCCACGATACCGGTTATGGAATGCAGTTCGGCGTTTCGGATGCGGTCCGTTCTACGTACAATGCCGCGTTCCATTCCATTGCTCTCTGGCAAACCTGGAGTCTGGACTTTTCAGCTTCAGCATATGTAATAATAAGTTACATATATACGTTAAAATGTTTGTTATTGCTTTAAGAAAACTCAATGGAAACAGAACTAATGTACGTGGAAAGTATTAGATTTGGGCAATTATTAATTAAAAGACACATGGCGATTTATAAGTATTTGAATATATTATCGCAATATATGAGTAAGGTGTGTTCCTATTCAGGGCTACCAAGGTACTAACTTAGAAAGCTTGTGAAGTATAGGTCCTTAAGATTATAATGAATGGGCTGTTGTTTCTGTTCAGATTACGTGTATATGAGTGAAAGAGAAAGTATTACAGTATACTAGTTTAAGTGAGATAGATTTAGTTTTGTTAATTCCAACACGCCCCCTCAAAAATAAATCTACAATTTAAAAAAAAACTTTATACAACATAAATATAACACACCTTACTCCCTGGGAAACGATACATCTTGACCGCGTTACATTTCTTCTAAGAGTTGGGAAAAACCCAGGTAAAACCAACTCTTAGGCGTATTGTTATGTCATACGTATATATACTCTTAGCCTAATTCATTTTAATTCTAAAATAAAGAATTAGACTTAATCTGTATACTATGAGCTCATTTCAATAACATTTAATGATTATGGTACCATTTACAATAATAAAATTTAGGATTTATCACATAATATGCATATGCAAAATTTCATAATTGAATCGATTGATCAGATCGATTCAACCTAAATTACTTTAAAGTAAACGCTTAATTACAACAATATTTTACTATATATCTCCACCATAAAATATTATTTGAAATAACATCTAAATAAAATTCAAACATTTATTTTGCGAGTGGCCAACTTGCAGAATAAATGCTGGTTCACATATTAAGAGACTTTTGCATTACCTATTTTTTAACATAACTTATAACCGATTAGTGAAGTATTCACAAATATAAAATATTTATTTTAGAGTCTTCGTTAGGCACTTTATTAGGCCCTTCATCACTTTGGTTAGCACAGTACCTTACAATCGACGAACCACTTCACACACGTTTATTTTTAAGCTTGTACACTTGCCGCACGAGAGCGTTCACTTCAGAAATTCTTTAATCCTGGTCACTCTTGAAACTCTTAGTTAAAGTTATAAGAAAAGTCACCACTTTGTTTACATTAAAGCTTAAGTTTGTTTAAGTAGACATTACAAATCATTTTTACAGAGAACCTTTATACTTTTACTTTACGAGTACATTCCAAATTAAATAATTAGTATATAGGTCTTAAAGTCATTGTAACATTTTAGAAGTAAACGTTAATATGACAATGAATTATAACAATATATATTTCATTAATAAGGACATAATCAATTCATGATTTCCATAGCTCCAGTTCCCATTTTTATGGATGTTGAAACCAGCGTACGGTGTACTGCCTACATAAGTAGAATACTACTGTCATTTGTCTAATAAACCTTTTATAATAGTAGGTATTTTGTGTACTGCTACTAGTTATCAGATTTATATACTATACCACAAAACAAATTAAAGTGAGTTAATTTTTATACTCTCATGACATACCATTTCTTTGAATACGCATCAGTTATGATCTTACAGCAGTTTAAAATACCAATGTTTTCACAATAAATATATCAGGTACATGAGGTAAATAATGAATATAACTAAGTAAATTACGGTTCAGTTTCATACTTGTGACCTAAACTGTTACAATTTACCTCAATTCAAATCGGCCTAGTCAGACAAAGACTTCGATATTGTGATTCTGACATTATTAGGTACCAGAATTTCGAATTAACTCAGACTCACAGATGTGGCCTAGAATTAGACCATTAAAAAAAATCTAATGTCATGATTGGATTTCACACTCAGATTTACATATTTCTATATTATAGTTTGCCCGTTTGTGGTTCAATATGATCAGACTTATTTATTTTATAAGTATAGGTAAGTCAAGTCAGAGGCATATTCGGAATGGATTTCTCAGACTCAAAAAACTTTGACCTAAACTTAGGATGTTCCATTTAGGTGAGATAATAAATATTATTTAGGTATATTTAGCTATATAGGAACACAGGTACATATAAATGAAACGTCAGTGCTTTGGAGCGGTCATATACGAACTGCTTTAATCATCAAGCTTTAAGTAGAATGAACTTATTTGTTTACATTACGGGTCGTGACGTCACACAACCACAGGGCGGCTATCACTGATTATGTCCTTATTAATGAAATATATATTGTTATAATTCATTGTCATATTAACGGTTACTTCTAAAATGTTACAATGACTTTAAGACCTATATACTAATTATTTAATTTGGAATGTACTCGTAAAGTAAAAGTATAAAGGTTCTCTGTAAAAATGATTTGTAATGTCTACTTAAACAAACTTAAGCTTTAATGTAAACAAAGTGGTGACTTTTCTTATAACTTTAACTAAGAGTTTCAAGAGTGACCAGGATTAAAGAATTTCTGAAGTGAACGCTCTCGTGCGGCAAGTGTACAAGCTTAAAAATAAACGTGTGTGAAGTGGTTCGTCGATTGTAAGGTACTGTGCTAACCAAAGTGATGAAGGGCCTAATAAAGTGCCTAACGAAGACTCTAAAATAAATATTTTATATTTGTGAATACTTCACTAATCGGTTATAAGTTATGTTAAAAAATAGGTAATGCAAAAGTCTCTTAATATGTGAACCAGCATTTATTCTGCAAGTTGGCCACTCGCAAAATAAATGTTTGAATTTTATTTAGATGTTATTTCGAATAATATTTTATGGTGGAGATATATAGTAAAATATTGTTGTAATTAAGCGTTTACTTTAAAGTAATTTAGGTTGAATCGATCTGATCAATGGATTCAATTATGAAATTTTGCATATGCATATTATGTGATAAATCCTAAATTTTATTATTGTTTTATAGCATTCGTTTTATAATATTTCTTACGTAATAAAAAATATTACGCAGGTATTTCAGTAATTCAGTTGGTGTAGAGTGCCCAAACTTGCTAATTATTTAATGTAGGTATTTTAATTTACTTTTAGTGTCTTTCGTTATCTCAAGTGCAAAAACGGGAAATTTAAAAAAAAAGGTTCAAGTAAATATTTCCAATACGTACCATATTTTAAACTTATTTTAAATACGTATGTCAGTAGGTAAGGTACCAATCGTTCGATACATATCCGCCGACATGAATCAGCGACTTACTGGCGTTAGCCTAACTTATTTCCATGTTTCACTAAGAGAGCCCGGGGTACGCTTGGCATATCTAATCTCAAGTAGGTATTGTTGTAGGTGCTGACATGGATGTTATTATTTAAAAGTGCTGTTTCTAGGTCGTTATTGGCAAACCCGTCCTGTCATCTAGCACGTCCAACCATTTTATTACAGTTGTCTCTCGTTTAGTTTCATTCCCACTCTGTCACATAATGTTGGTGGTCTTCGAAGCTAGAGCTTTTATCTGATAATCATGGTGGTAAAAATCTTTTTATTAATTGTAATAACGGGTTGATAGTGAATCCTCATAGGTTTTCTGTATCTCGTACATGTAGTTAAAAAAAAGCTCTATTTGTTTTTTGGTTTTTCAATTTATTAGCTTTTCATTATATTATTTGTGCTGCTTTTTCTTTCCTTTTCATTCAGTTTTCATTCACTTTTATTTTGTGATTCGTTGATATTTCAATTATAATGTCCACTGTCCACAACAATAATATCTATGGGGTTTTAAAGTTTTGTTCTTAATCTTCACTGTTGATTATGTAATATCATGCTCCGCTATTTGAGATAAAGGTAACATTGTTGTGATCGCTTAGTTTTCTTGTGTTTATAGTTTCATTTTGTTTCTCATCTTCGTGTAATACCAGCAGTCGTTTAGGAGATACCCATTATTATAATTTTTTACAGTGGTAACACCGCTTATTAATTCTACTGGAGATATTAACATTGTGACCAACTTGCTCCCGGGTAAAATTATTTTTATTAATGTCCGAATATTTAGATTCATACTTTCTTGTAGGTTTTCTTACGGAGTATCGAATTTGCGCCTGAAGTGAACAGTTGATGCTAGACTTTGATCATTATCTAACAATGTTTCTATAGCTGTCACTACGCTATCAGTTTTATCAGTGTCATAAACAAATAGGTGATTTGTCGGCTTCCTTCAATTTAGCACCAGCGGCCAACAAATCATATATCAAGCCATCAAGCACTTGAAATTGTTGTGTTAACAACTTTCCCTCATCTAGTTTTAAATTTAGTAGCCGCTTTTTAAAAGCCAGTTGCGTCGGAATTTTTTCTGATATATCGAGTCGAATTTTGCAAATAAAAACTTGCTGTTTGTTGGTTGTATAATTTTCGTATGAAATTCCAATTAAAGAATCTGCTAAGTATTCATTTATAGTATACCTTTAGCTTTCTTATCCTTTTCTGTCCAATCATTTGTTGGGATTCTCGGGCCTTTTCTATGATAACTGAAAGCACTTTTAAGGCGCTAAATAAATTTTAAACACGAAACTTCCACACACTAGAATTATTGCCACCAGTAGCCTCAATGTTTCTTTTCACTTGTAAAGTATTTATTTTCACTCGAACAACTCTATTATGGTCCACGAAACGTGAATTTCTTAACACTGATCACTATAGTCTAATTAAAAGTCACTGGGCCCATAACCTATTAGATTTGGGCGATTATTAATTAAAAGACACATGGCGATTTATAAGTATTTGAATATATTATCACAATATATGAGTAAGGTGTGTTCCTATTCAGGGCTACCAAGGTACTAACTTAGAAAGCTTGTGAAGTATAGGTCCTTAAGATTATAATGAATGGGCTGTTGTTTCTGTTCAGATTACGTGTATATGAGTGAAAGAGAAAGTATTACAGTATACTAGTTTAAGTGAGATAGATTTAGTTTTGTTAATTCCAACAGAAAGTGTATCAAGGTTAGTCAGGCCAGTTGGCCTGTATGGCCAAATTGCATAGTTTAATCTAGACTTGTTTGCTTGGATATAACTTGTTTTGATTGATATTAATTAATATGTTAGATAATCGCCAATAAAACTCACTTGTACAGTCGCCGTCAGATGTATCGGAGCGGCCAAGATGGTCACAAATATCTGAACAGATATTTTTGAGTACAAGGCCGCTCCGATATATTTGATGACGACTGTAAGGACAGTCTGCACCAGAATCATTTAAGCGAGCAGGGTGTCCACAGTGTGTAGGGAAGCGATTCCCTAATTCTGCGGTTGACTATACGTATACGAAAAAAATAGGGGTTCCTTTTTACTTTTTGAGTATCTATGGAACCCTAAAAAGGCATTTTATTTTCCTAAACCGATAGCTGTGTCGTCATTAACCTGCTATTTATAATGCACGGTCGGCCAAGCCGATGCTACTTAACATTACTGTTAAATGGTTCCGCCCCTACATTCTAGTACTTCGACACATACATATGCATAGCAGTATTCAAACTTTATCGAAATCGAAACTACATGCATGATGATGGTTCAGGTGAAGTCAATGACGTCACTTAACATTACTGTTGTTAAATGGTTCTGCCCTCACATTCTAGTACTTAAAGAACATACATAATTGCATATGCAAAGCAGTAACCGAACTTTATAGAAACTAAACGTGCAAGACAACTCGAGCCAAGAGCCAATGACGGCACTTAAAATTCATACATAGTACTTACCTACAGAACCTACAAAAATCACTATCAACAACCATACGCCGTATTGCTGAGTGCGCACGCGACATACGAATACGACATAGAATTTAAGTGAACTTGTATGACTGTCAAACAAGTTCATGGGCGTTTTCGTAAAATTTTGTAGTTGCAAAAAAGTAGGTACACGTTTATTGACGTATTCAGATCCCATATCTATCTGATTCGGATGTAAAGTGTAAAGCTTTTGTAAATATCTCACAGTCTCCGAAAAAACACATTTTTATACAAAAAATCTTAACGAACGGGGCGGCAAATTAAATAATTTTCCTGTAAAAATGTCAGAGCTTTTAAAGGCTGGCTTCAAGGCCGTAAAAACTGGAGTTGAGTTACTGCTCCTACATCTATGTGGCGTGCAGGTACATACATTGCACAGCAGGTGACCACGATAACGGCAGGTTAATTGCAGTTCGTTACACCTGGAACAGCTGAGCACGACTCACACACACACACAAACACACACACACACAAACACACACACACACACGCACGCGCGCGCGCGCGCACGCACGCACGCACACACACACACAATCACACATACTTTCGGATTTTAGGCGGTATTGCCTGTAGCCAATGTCAAGTATAAAATGGCGGGAAATTGGACGCTTGTAAGTCAATCAATCTTTGACTTTGGGTATGTACAATGTGTTCGATCGATATTTGTTTAATCAAATAAATGATGAGCAACGTTGTTCGGTAGAGGTCTTGCTATTTGAGAGCGATAGCTGATCCCTACAAACAGCACGAGGGGCCCGACCCCGGCGACTACAGGTTGTTCTGAACCAAACAATCGAACACGCGTTTTAAGACTAATTCTTCATTAGCTGCACACTTGTTCGTTAGATCACTCGCACAATAAGCTATTAATTTATTTATCGTATGGCTACATGTCACTGGATATAGCTAGGTTTTCTTCCCTGGGCTGGTAGTAGTGGGAAAGCAGATGATAATGAAAATCCAGTGAGTGCTGCGAGGTCCAGAGGGGACAGTGGAGCTGCCAAGTTTGTTACTCTTTTAGCACCACCCAGGGATCACGTGTAGGGTTGTCTAAGGTGTTTCCTACGGACGCAGAGTAACATTGACCATCAAAAACATAAATGTGAAAGGCTGCCAAGTTCGATACTATGGGAATGCTTCGCCTATAAAAGAAGTGAGATCTGAATAAGTACGAAGTTCCATAAAAATACCTCAAATCATAAATAGTTATAGGAATGCACACTTGATTTCCAGCAGTTTTTAAGGTACATTTTGAATAAGTATCACGTTACATAGAAATACCTAAAATTATAATAGAGAAACGCACACCGGTTTTTTTAGCAGTTTCCTGATAACATTTATTATTTTCAGTACTTTTTAATGATGTTACTTGGCAAGTTTTCACACACCACACACCTTTTCAATGCAATGAATCGACACCTTTGGATTGAATTTTCTATTAAAACTTGCCAAGTTACATCATTAAAAAGTACTGAAAATAATAAATGTTAAAAGGAAACTGCTAAAAAAACCGGCCAATTGTACTTATTTTTATTGTGCAATAAAGTTTAAATAAATAAATACATAGTGAAACCCCCCTGATCTTATTGAGTAAATACACGCAATTTTTTTCTCAACTAATTCGATAAAGTGCATATTTATTGACGTATTCTGATTACATATCTATTTAGTCCTGATGTTAAGGATAAAAACCGGTCAAGAGCGTGTCGGGCCACGCTCAGTGTAGGGTTCCGTAGTTTTCCGTCCGTCACAGTAAGTGTAGGTACACCGCCATGTAGGATATGATATGAGCGTTCCACGTACAGCGACATCTATCGACAAATTAAGTAAACTATTGCGCGCGAGCTTAAAGTATGGAACATGATTTTTATGGGATAATTCTTTATTGCGATTTTCACCGTTTTTACTTTATTTGAAAGCACGTCATTTCATTGTGATTTTGTAGAAATTACAAGTACAATAAACACCTGCTTATACGGTTAAATTACAAACTTAGTTCAGAAATTATTTTGTAATTTTTTTCAAAAACTATTCAACCTATCAAGTTAAAAATAATTTTCCTAGAAAGTTTTTATGAAGTTCTACTTTTGAGATTTTTTTCATATTTTTAAAACTTATGGTTCAAAAGTTAGAGGGGGGGGACACAGTTTTTTTTACTTCTGGAGCGATTATTTCCGAAACTATTTACATTATCAAAAAATTATTCTAGTAAACCCCTATTCATTTTTAAATACCTATCCAACAATATATCACACGTTAGGGTTGAAATGAAAAAAAAAATCTCCCCACTTTACGTATAGGGGAGGTACCCTAATAAACAGAGCTCGGATTTTTCACGGCAAAACAAAACACTAGCGTAATTTAGCCAGTGCTTGAAATATTATTTTATCGATATCGATAATTCAGAACTAGAAGAAATAAAAGTCACCAAATAAAATTAATATGTAATAAAACTAATAAAAACATTTGTATAAAGTTACTATATATTAGAAACAGACGCAATTTCTTCTTCAAAATCTACGTCAGTACACACAGCAGCACAAGACATTTTATTTGGGTAATAGTGATAGGAGTATGTAGATGATCATTATCTTTTCAACATTCTCTGGGAGTAAACAGTTGCGTTTATCACTATAAATCCATTTATGTAGGGTCAGGGAGGGAACAGTCGCTAGGATTTTTTCAAGAGGCTGTAGCATGAAAAATATAAATCCCTGAACTAATTGTTGCAAGCACAGAGCACAGTGCATTATTAAACTTTCATATGTAGCAAATATATTTGCTGTTACTTTCACCAAAAAAGATATATCCATTCTTTTTTAGAAACTGGGAATCGAGCCACTGTGTACCCGTTGCTGTACACAGTGACTAGGACCCCCTAGTACACAGTGGTTCTAACAGTACACAGTGGCTCGAGTCACTGCGTACTACGCCCTGTACACAGTGGTTCTAACAGTACACAATGGCTACGTAAGAATCGAACCTAAATAAACTTTATAACAAAAAAATAATTTTGTTGAATAAAACGGTAATTAGAATAGGTAAGCCTAATTCCGGAATAATCGTTCCTGATTCATTCTTCATTTAAAATAGGTACTTACCTAATAAATGTCGCATGATTTATTCACTTTCATTTTGAAAATAGATGTCATATACTTCAGAAAAAGTGACCAAACCCTCCGGTGTCCGAGGCCAGATTTTTCCTGAAGTATATGACATCTATTTTCAGTTTATATATAGTAGTGTAACTACTTAAAAATTGCAAATCAAAAAATATTGAACAAAATAATTTGATTTGCTTCAGGATTCACTTTCATTTTATAAAAAAAAGAGTGCAAGAATGATTTTTAATAATAAAAGAACTTTTATTCTTATTCATAATCAAGTAAATTTTAGCCCAACTCTGTAAGGTGCAGAGTGGTTCGCGAGCCACCGTGTACTTTTCTGAAACGAACGACTGTTGACCTTCGCGCCATTTTGTATTTTAGATAGAACTAAAAACAAATAGAAACATCGAGGGCCTTGAGTTATCAGCCAATACTAAGTAGATTAGGCACACTCTTGAATAAAAATATAAGTAATTAAAAATCTCGTTCGAGTTAAGAAAAAAGAGAAGTGAAACTTACCTGGAAATGTAATTTTGATAGCATTCAACACAAAAACGCACCATAATACATTCGCATGGCGCCGAAGCGGCTCACTAACTAGTTCGTACATGATAGGTTACGGAACGCTTCCGATTGATGTAGAGGATAGACATAAAGCTCTTTCCGTTTTCCGCACAGCACATTCGAGCCACTCTTCCCACCGAGCGACTGTACCCTCCCTGACCCTACACTAAATGTACGTTCAACTTCAGTTGACGTCAAGGGAGCAAATTTATAGAATTCATTATCAGTTCGGGTAATATTTTCAGATATGTCTCTTAAAATTTCGTAATCAGGATTTCGTTCGAGCACGGCTTCAAATTTACGTATCACTGGTAAAAGTTTACTCCAGTTTACGTAGCAACGAACAGTATCCAGAATGAGGAAGGATTCCGCAATGGATAAAGTCGAACATTGCAATTGTTCTATTGAAGAGGCTATTACTTCGTAGTTGTCGCGAATGAAATTTAACTCCGGTCGTAGTTTGCGTGTTTGAAAACATTTTTTTGCAGCTCTTATAGCTGCCGAGTCATTAGCAAGTATGGAGACGACATCACGTATTTGCTCATAGTATTGAGCGTAATATACCGCAGCAGATATCCAAGTTCCCCATCTGGTGATAATTGGCTCGGGAGGTAGGGGAATGGACGGATATTTTGCCTTAAAAAGGCGTACACGCTCTGGAGATTTTAGGAATATCTTTTTGACATTCGATATCAACCCATCCACACCTTTGAAATTATCTCGCACTTCTTCGGCAACCCGGTGCAGACCATGAGCTAAACACGTAATGTGTTTCATACGAGGAAACGTTGCTTTTAAAATACGACCGGCTTTAAGCATATATGCGGCACTATCTGTGCAAAGTAAAAGCAAATTGTTTACGTTATCATTGAAAGAATTTTGAAACAAAAATTTTAATTGGTTTATTATTAGGTTTGCTATTGTTTCCCCATTTACCTTCTCTAAAACCTTCGACCCCAAAAGATAAAATTGCTTAGAACATTTTTTTTGCAAAGACCGAATCACCACGTTTGTCACACATTTTCCCATGAAATCTGGTGTTTCGTCTATAGATATCCACAAATAATTGGTTTTGTTTACCTCTCTTATACCCTGTATAGTTTTTTTGTACACGAGATTTAAATAAATTTTTCGCAGGGTCGATTCGTCCGGTAAAGAAGTCATAGAGCAGTCGCAACATAAATACTTGTTAAAAAAATGACGAAAATTATTGTTGTTGACTGTTGCCCATGGTATGTTGCATGAAATAAGAAAAATAATTAAATCGAAATAAAATTGATGTTTCCTATTTGGTTGCCCCGAACGGTAATTGTGGCGGTTGCTTTTCACATGATTCTCAATATTGCATTTCTTCAGTTTTAGATGCATATCGCACATAGAGCAGTATATAGTGGAGGTCACTTCATTATAGACTAACTCAGGGTGATTTTCAATCCACGTTTTGATCCGATCTTGTACATTACTCATTTTTGTATTAATTGATACCTTGCAATATTAAGTTATTATACGTATATCCAACACGTCGGATTCAATGCGTTGCGAAATAAATAATACCTAGATGCAATTTACGTTTTATACGTAATGAAATGACAGTTAAAGTGTGAATGTCATATGTCATGTGAGATGAAATTTGCAGTCGTTTCTATCATTTTAAATGAGGTGCTATAGTTACTTCGTTCTAAGTTGTACATGCAGACCTACCTCTTTGTTGCTCGACTATGGCAAAGCTAAAATGAAAAGTTATTTTATTACTTATACAGGATGTCCGGTAATTAATGCACATTCTTTTAACCCCCAGTAGGTCACCTTAGACTGGTCAAAAATATTGATTTTGAGCTCTAGTAAGTCTCCTGTTTTTTCGAAATTTTCGCACGTTTGTTAGTTTTTAAATTTTGACATTCACACTGATAGGTGTACCATCGAATAAAAAAAGAAAAAATGTACTGAGGCAATACCTGTCATATACTCTAGTAAGACTCGATAGGTGTCGATAAAATAATATTTCAAGCACTGGCTAAATTACGCTAGTGTTTTGTTTTGCCGTGAAAAATCCGAGCTCTGCTAATAAAACATTTTTTCCACTTTTTATTTTACCACTTTGTCGGCGTGATTGATATACAAATTAGTACCAAATTTCAGCTTTCTAGTGCTAACGGTCACTGAGATTATCCACGGACGGACGGACGGACAGACATGGCGAAACTATAAGGGTTCCTAGTTGACTACGGAACCCTAAAAAAGTAAGCAATCAACAGAAAATCAGGGTAACATAACTATAATGTAATTACTATAAAGATTCCCTGGTAGACAATTGTCTAGCCTGGGCGTCTAGACCAAGGAAAATATACTACGGTCTAGACTGCAGGGCCCTAATAGGTATGTAGTACTTTGGCTAGACGTTTTATTGCAATATCGATAACTGCGCTAGACTGCGTCGCAGTTCTTTTTTGTTATGACGCAATGATGTAGGATAGGTCATGCACGCTCCAATAGTTGCAAAATTAAGAAAAATATATGATAATTTTCATTATATTTTGACTACTGTTGTTGTGCTCGATACACGATTGGATGAAATCGGCTTGATAGAAGTTAATACCATAGTTACGTCTTGAAATCAGCTTTAAACAGTTTTATTTATTTATTTACTAAGCGGGCAGGTAGTTCTATATCCAGTAATCATTACAACATTTATCGTTAACGAGTAATAGATGTAGGTACTCGTATGCTTGTCTATTTTTAAACTGGTTCACATATTGCGCCGAAACCACGTCTTTTGGGAGTTTGTTCCATACCCTCACTACTCAGTTGCTCAGAAAATTCATTTGCATTTTTATGTCTTTGTTTTTTTTACTTACACGTCTGTAATAGACGGAGAGCTGGCCACGTCAGATATGACACAATAGTGAGAGCAACGAAACCCGTCTAATTAGTTTGCTTTACTATGCTCATTTCTAGATCCGGACATCTGGCAGCTGTAAAGTGGTGGGGGTCAAAGAATGCAAATAACTCGAAGAAAATAAATCCTAGAGTTCGTTGGTTTTGGTTTTGGTTTGGTTTGATGCAATATTATGGGAAATTATGTAATTCATTAGATTATATCATATCCAGAAGTTTCTGTTGAGGGAAAGTAGTGCCAAATGATGTATAATGCAATTTTTACTTAGTCGCCTACTGTTTTTGTTTCCGCAATAATAGACAATGGTTTTTAATATAATGTTAAAATATAGACCCTGTGCTCTATAAATACACAACTTTGGCAGTTTTTATCTATTTTGGTATTACCTTTTTCCAACTTAAAAACTTTGTCGGTCTGTCACTCTGACCTCCACCCATTAAAAGCTGCCAGATGCCCGGATCTAGCAATAAGGACGGTAAAGCAGTCTAACTAGCCAGGTTTCATTGCTCTCATTATTGTGTCATATATCTGACGTGGCCAGCTCTTAGACCATAATAAGAGCACAGTTCCAACACACTGATACTAAAATCTTAATTGTTTTATATTTTACAATTACTGCACATATTTTTTTTAAATTCATCATATTTCTGATGTTGCGATGTGCTCCCAAACTAACCGTTACACAGTGATTCTCTTTCATTCGCGTTCAAAATTCTTAAATAGCGCCAATTGGCTCATGTCTCTGTAGTCGCGCCTCAGCAAGCGAGAGATGTGGACTCGACGAGCTTGAGTATAAGCCAAAATAATCCATTTATTATAAAAAATATAGACATCTAATAAACAAAGGATCACATTGACATGTTGTTAGTAAACTCACCGCGGAACACCGGCTTGGTTTTACATTAGATCTCAATACTTTTTGCAGTAGGAGAACTGCGTTCCGAGACTGGCATTTTTGTACATGTAATGTTTTTGATGGGATTGTAGTATTGTGCTGCTCACCCGATACAGTCGGCAGCAGAAGTTGCTAAGTGTTTCAGTCAGCCAGGTGTTCATACCAAGGCCACGGACTCGAAGGACGCGATCGGCGGCGCGAACTGCGACGCGACGAGCGGCGAGAAGAGCGGCCGCCGCTGTCATCTAGAACAGGTCCATTAAGAACGCGTATCATGGTTGTCATTTTATCGCTTATCACGTCATGCGTCACTTTCCCACTTACATACTTGTTAGAACGTGACAGCTATGGTGACAGGCGATAAAAATCCGACCATATCAGGATAGCGGTCTATAGATTCTGATCGAATGCATCGAGTCTGCGGCCTAATCCGCACACGCTGTTATTCTCGTAACAATAAAGTCGTGTTCAAATAATTTTGGGAACCTCGGCCGCTTAGCTACTTCTGCTGGTGACTTGTTACAATATTCTCACACATTGGCCATTTTCGAGGTGCGCATGATGCATATATAAAACACAACGTAAACATTAGCACGTCGCCTCCATGACCCCCACATCTCAAGATGTCAACGTCCCAGTGAACAACTGACGAAGGCGAGGCCAGGAGGCAATGACGACACACTTTGGAGCTTCCTTGTGAAAATCTATGATATATAATAATGACAGATGGGAATTATGTACGCTCCAAAAGTGGAGCACTTAAACTGAGTGAATTCAAACAATTGTCGCTAGTCGCGCACCGGCCAGTGAGTGCCAATGAGCTCCCATCACCCGCGTGAGAAAGAGACAAACTGTAATTTTTCTAACAATGAGAGTGACAAAGATGTAATGATTGTCAAAATAGATAAACATAAGAGAATCGTTGTTATGAAATAATTCTGTAAGTATTTTTTCTGCTCGTTTTGTTAGAGTATAACCCATCCATAGTAAATATCATTGGTGAAAATCATAAAATTTTACTTTATTACCGGGCAACCAGAGGCCCATACTCAAGACAAATACCTTGCAACAGTTGCAACTAGCATACAAACTTATAACTAAAACCACACTAAATTATCATTTTCTGTTGCGTGCTCTGCTTAGGTGTAAGATTCGGAAAGTTCCCTAGAACCGCCGAAATACGGCCAGACGCACACCCTTCGGCCGAAAGTCCACGCTCGGCAGAAAATCAAAATAGGTATAAATATTACCATGCCGCCTCCACGGCACCCTCACATCTCACGATATGATCGCCTCTAGTCGATCGTATATCTGGCTATTTATATCAACGCCCCAGTTAATGACCGCTGATGGAGGCGCTACGCTAGCAATGATGATACAGGGTTTTTTTTTATGAGAGTCAGTAAAATTGTGCGATGTTCACCCCTGAGCTTTAATAAATCAAAGCATAAATATAACTTACCATGCCGCCATACCTTGATATGATCTTCTCAAGTAGATCGTATATCTGACTATGACAACGCCCCATTTAATGATCGCTGATAGGCGCTAGCAATGATTTCCGGGGTTTCTTTATTAAAGTCAGTAAAATGGCCGCGATTCGAAAAATAAACACGTACACTGGACAGACACAGCTCCAACCCAACTCAACTCAACGCTGTAACGACATTGACATTTGCTATTCGAACAGATTTTCATTCAACATTGGTCTCACATTGGTCACACATTGTACCAATGTTGTACCAATGTTGTACTAATGTGAGACCAATGTGAGACCAATGTTGAATGAAAATCTGTTCGAATAGTAAATGTCAATGTCGTTACAGCGTTGAGTTGAGTTGGGTTGAGTTGGGTTGGAGCTGTGTCTGTCCAGTGTACGTGTTTATTTTTCGAATCGCGGCCATTTTACTGACTTTAATAAAGAAACCCCGGAAATCATTGCTAGCGCCTATCAGCGATCATGAAATGGGGCGTTTTCATAGTCAGATATACGATCTACTTGAGAAGATCATATCATGGTATGGCGGCATGGTAAGTTATATTTATGCTTTGATTTTTTTTTTTTTTTTTTTTAGTTTAATGGTCTACAAACTGAGTGTCACACTACATTATACAGCAAATAGACACAAGCATTAAATTTGATAACTTATGTGTGCACCCTAAAATAGCAGACACAGCATGCTTAAAAATACAAACTGTAAACAATATATAGCTAAACTACAAAAATATAGCGAAACATGATCAAGATAAGAGAAGTAACAAATAGAAAATTAAATAAATCCAAAAACCAATCTAATAGTTATTAATTCCAGTTAACATGTTTGAGTTTTGTCTTCACTGAGGCCAGAGAGCAGGAAAATATGTCAACACTGGTTCTAACGCCAGTATATGAGGCGATCATCCGATACAGAGGCGCGTGCTTGCCAATGTTAGTTCGACAATCGGGGAAGGAAAATGGCTTTCTGTTGCACAGGCGGCTGCCCGCGCGATGGACTACGAGCTTGATATTACTGAGCAATTCGGGGCTATCTACTAGGCCATTCAAGATTTTATGTAAAAACAAAATGTCGCTAGCTTTTCGCCTAGAAAACAGTGATTGCATTTTATAGTGCTGCAGTCTAGCGTCATAAGATGTAAAAGTTTTACATTTGTTCTGGACATAGGTCAGATTGTATAAAAAACGTTTTTGAATGCGTTCAATGCGATCGGAATGTACTTTATAGCCTGGATTCCACACGAGAGAGCAATATTCTAGTATACTTCTAACAAGACAGTTATAAACAGGTATAATGACGTTCGAATCTCTAAAGGATTTAGTTTGTCTTGTTACGAACCCTGAAAGCTGTGATGACTTTTTAACTATTATATCTACATGTTCCCGGAAGTTGAGTGCACGGTCGAAAATGACTCCTAGGTCGCGAATGCTGTCGACTTCGGCTAGCGCGATTCCGTTTAGATTGTACGTAGCAGACGAAGAAACTTTTTTCCGTGAAAACTTGATGTGTTGACATTTTGTACTGTTTAAAACCATCCTATTATTGCTACACCAATCCGATACCTTATCAATATTAGCTTGTAAATTGTGTATGTCAGAGCTCGTCAGTATTGTCTGATACAATTTTAAGTCATCTGCGTACATTTTAAATTTACACGATAAAGTTTCCGCGAGGTCGTTTATATACATGATGAAAAACAACGGCCCTAGGTGTGACCCCTGAGGGACGCCGGAGGGAACACGTAGTGCTTCGGATGTAAAACCACGCAGAGCCACCAACTGGGACCTATTTTTTAGATATGACTCACACCACCGGAGCAAGGAGCCATGGATACCCATGCTTTCAATTTTCGCAATGAGAATTTCATGATCTATTAAATCGAAGGCCTTGCTAAAGTCTGTATAGATAGCGTGCACCTCCCCTGATTTATCCAAGACTTCCGCAATATCTTTCACATATTCTGCTAAGTTACTTGTCGTTGATTTGCGTGGTAGAAAACCGTGTTGAGCTGTATGAAGTTGTTCCCGTATGTGCCAGTATATTTTTTTTTGAATAATTGATTCGAAAACCTTGCCCACTGTTGATAGAATTGACACCGGTCTGTAGTTTGAAATATCCGATATTTCTCCTTTTTTATGGATCGGTGTTATTCGTGCTATTTGCCATTGACTCGGAAAGACACCCGTTTCCAATGATATGTTATACAAATTACATAATGGCTTTGCCAAGAATTCCGCACATCGCCTTAATACGATTGGTGGGATGCCATCCACACCGGCTCCTTTGTTGATGTCCAATCGTGATAAGGCTCTGTAGACTTCATCTTTTTCAAGAGTGCAGCGACTTAGTGACCATTGGTCTCCTCGCACCGGCGAATTGCGTACGTTTTGATGGCTTGGTGTCGATTTATTAAAGCTCAGGGGTGAACATCGCACAATTTTACTGACTCTCATAAAAAAAAACCTGTATCATCATTGCTAGCGTAGCGCCTCCATCAGCGGTCATTAACTGGGGCGTTGATATAAATAGCCAGATATACGATCGACTAGAGGCGATCATATCGTGAGATGTGAGGGTGCCGTGGAGGCGGCATGGTAATATTTATACCTATTTTGATTTTCTGCCGAGCGTGGACTTTCGGCCGAAGGGTGTGCGTCTGGCCGTATTTCGGCGGTTCTAGGGAACTTTCCGAATCTTACACCTAAGCAGAGCACGCAACAGAAAATGATAATTTAGTGTGGTTTTAGTTATAAGTTTGTATGCTAGTTGCAACTGTTGCAAGGTATTTGTCTGGAGTATGGGCCTCTGGTTGCCCGGTAATAAAGTAAAATTTTATGATTTTCACCAATGATATTTACTATGGATGGGTTATACTCTAACAAAACGAGCAGAAAAAATACTTACAGAATTATTTCATAACAACGATTCTCTTATGTTTATCTATTTTGACAATCATTACATCTTTGTCACTCTCATTGTTAGAAAATTACAGTTTGTCTCTTTCTCACGCGGGTGATGGGAGCTCATTGGCACTCACTGGCCGGTGCGCGACTAGCGACAATTGTTTGAATTCACTCAGTTTAAGTGCTCCACTTTTGGAGCGTACATAACCCATCTGTCATTATTATATATCATAGATTTTCACAAGGAAGCTCCAAAGTGTGTCGTCATTGCCTCCTGGCCTCGCCTTCGTCAGTTGTTCACTGGGACGTTGACATCTTGAGATGTGGGCGTCATGGAGGCGACGTGCTAATGTTTACGTTGTGTTTTATATATGCATCATGCGCACCTCGAAAATGGCCAATGTGTGAGAATATTGTAACAAGTCACCAGCAGAAGTAGCTAAGCGGCCGAGGTTCCCAAAATTATTTGAACACGACTTTATTGTTACGAGAATAACAGCGTGTGCGGATTAGGCCGCAGACTCGATGCATTCGATCAGAATCTATAGACCGCTATCCTGATATGGTCGGATTTTTATCGCCTGTCACCATAGCTGTCACGTTCTAACAAGTATGTAAGTGGGAAAGTGACGCATGACGTGATAAGCGATAAAATGACAACCATGATACGCGTTCTTAATGGACCTGTTCTAGATGACAGCGGCGGCCGCTCTTCTCGCCGCTCGTCGCGTCGCAATTCGCGCCGCCGATCGCGTCCTTCGAGTCCGTGGCCTTGGTATGAACACCTGGCTGACTGAAACACTTAGCAACTTCTGCTGCCGACTGTATCGGGTGAGCAGCACAATACTACAATCCCATCAAAAACATTACATGTACAAAAATGCCAGTCTCGCAACGCAGTTCTCCTACTGCAAAAAGTATTGAGATCTAATGTAAAACCAAGCCGGTGTTCCGCGGTGAGTTTACTAACAACATGTCAATGTGATCCTTTGTTTATTAGATGTCTATATTTTTTATAATAAATGGATTATTTTGGCTTATACTCAAGCTCGTCGAGTCCACATCTCTCGCTTGCTGAGGCGCGACTACAGAGACATGAGCCAATTGGCGCTATTTAAGAATTTTGAACGCGAATGAAAGAGAATCACTGTGTAACGGTTAGTTTGGGAGCACATCGCAACATCAGAAATATGATGAATTTAAAAAAAAAATGTGCAGTAATTGTAAAATATAAAACAATTAAGATTTTAGTATCAGTGTGTTGGAACTGTGCTCTTATTATGGTCTAAGAGCTGGCCACGTCAGATATATGACACAATAATGAGAGCAATGAAACCTGGCTAGTTAGACTGCTTTACCGTCCTTATTGCTAGATCCGGGCATCTGGCAGCTTTTAATGGGTGGAGGTCAGAGTGACAGACCGACAAAGTTTTTAAGTTGGAAAAAGGTAATACCAAAATAGATAAAAACTGCCAAAGTTGTGTATTTATAGAGCACAGGGTCTATATTTTAACATTATATTAAAAACCATTGTCTATTATTGCGGAAACAAAAACCAATGTGAGACCAATGTTGAATGAAATTCTGTTCGAATAGCAAATGTCAATGTCGTTATAGCGTTTAGTTGAGTTGGGTTGGAGCTGTGTCTGTCCAGTGTGTGTGTTTATTTTTCGAATCGCGGCCCTGAGTTTGAATAAAATAAAAACATTAATATTACCTTGCCACCTCCATGGCACGCGACATCTCACGATATGATCTATGGTCGATCGTATATCTGACATGTCAACGCCCCAGTGAATGACCGACGACGGGAGCGCTGGTAATGATGACACACTTGGGGGGGTTCTGATTTGAGGACTTCTCAAGTACGCAGTGAACGTAAGGGTGGGAAATGCAACTGGGTTTTCTTTTGTATTGATTGTACAAAAAGAAAATTAGTGTTACAGTCAATTATGAGAACGCAGGATTAGAAATGGATTATTTATTATTGATAATACCAAAATAAAGGTGTAATAAATATTTAATTGGAAATAAGTGTGCAATGCAGTCGCGAATCGCGAGCAGTTTTTTTTTTTAATAAAAGTATGGTACAATTTACAAAAATATCAGTTTCGCCAAAAAATTTAGTTTATCGGCGATGGTAACACTCACTTCCAGTTTTTGTACGAAGTTTTCTTATCCTATGACCTAAGTACAGTAAGTACCTTATCTTTATTTTAAATTAGTAAGTAAGCACAAGTGACCCAAGATGGGTATTTTTGTATTAGTTAAACTACTGTGACCCAGTGTAATGAATAGTACTCACGAATCTGAATGGGAATACCCAAAAAAATCTTTTAATAGTTACTCTTGAGCTTCCAACGACATCTGAAACCGCCAAAACCGAATACCATCGCCATTCCACTGCCAGTGCACCTTGCAACTAGACAATTTCGTAGCAACAGGAGTAAAAAACCGGCCAAGTGCGTGTCGGACCACGCATAGGAGGGTTCCGAACCTTCAATGGAATAAGAACCAAACTAATACCATAAAGTCGTATCTGATGCCTATTGAAGAAGTTTTTTGGAGATAACTCAAAAATGGCTGAACCGATAATGTTCAAAACAATTTTCGTAGAAAGTAGATAAGGCGCATCTCCTCCATTTTTTTCATATTTTTTGGAAAAAAATTTTTTTTTCAATTTTAACTACATAACTAAGTAGCGGCATAAAAAGTACACCTTATGTGTTAATTTTATTCAGATACGTCGTATAGTTTCCGAGTAAAATGGCTGTGACATACGGACGGACAGACAGACAGACAGACAGACATGACGAATCCATAAGGGTTCCGCTTTTTGCCATTTGGCTACGGAAGCGGAACCCTAACAACTACCTATATAGGCATACGAGTATATACTCACACCTAAGTGGTACCTACTAGCGTAAAAAAAAACAATAGCGCACTGAAAAGAAAAAAATAATAATTTGGTCTTCAATAACGCAAGTGCATACCTACCCTACAATTACAATTATAATCTATTTCTATACACTTTCTATATACCTAAAACAATCGCTAGGCTTATATCAATTTAATTACATCTAGAAAGTATGAACTATATACATACTTCTGAAATCAATCACACAAATCTGCGTATTTATATATTTACAATCAGTTATTTTTGGAGTCGGTGGCAGCCTCAAACAATCTTGAGCACCTTAGTGAAGAGTTGAACGCAACACATTATGTGGTTAAAGGTGCTCAAGTTTGTTTGAGGCTGGCACCGACTCCAAAAATAACTGATTGTAAATATATGAAAATGAAATGAAAATGAATGAAAATGAAATGAATGAAAATGAAAATGTTTATTCGGTATAAATTCAGTTTTACAAATAGTAAAGGTTGGAGTCTCCTATTAAGCAATAATATGCTTGTGTCAGGAGACACCGCTCTTCCAAATACAAAAGTGGTGGGTCACCAAAATAAACATAACTCACAAACTAGGTGAGTATGTTTGTTAAAATACTTATAATTTTTAAGTTAAATTTAAATTAAAACTACAGCAATTTTAGATATTACATTTAGGAGAGTGTATTAAGCCTATGTGCGTGTGTGCGTGTGTGTGTGTGTGTGTGTGTGTGTGTGTGTGTGTGTGTGTGTGTGTGTGTGTGTGTGTGTGTGTGTGTGTGCGTGTGCGTGTGCGTGTGTGTGTGTGTGTGTGTTATTTATTTACTTTATTATCTAATTAATTTGAGTCACCAAGTATTGACTCTATTTCGTCGTAGGTAAAGTTTTTTATCCATGTAATCAGAGATTTTTTGCACTGGTGATAATGTAGATTATAAATATTGAGTTCTTCATTTATGAGATTATATAAGTGTGCTGATCGGGTGCCAAACTGTATCTTGGCAAATTTGGACGTGAGATCAGGCATAGAAGCAACCCTGTTCTTCCTTCTACGAGTTTCGTTTGAGGGCCGGTACTCCAATGTTCTATGCAATTTTAGTACTGAGCTAACAATATATAATTTACGCATAGATAGTAGTTTACAATCCCTGTAAAGTTCTGTGGTTGGGTATCTAAAAGGTTTCAAGAAAATTACTTTAAGCAGGGACCTCTGAGCTCGCTCCACCTCTATGAATTTTGTTTTATTTGCTCCTCCCCAAATTGGTACGCAGTAGGTCATGATGGATTGTGCTAAGGCTAAGTAAAGTTTGTTAAGAAGCTGGCCAGAAGCAATGTGTCTTAATTTCTTGAAGATCCATATTAACTTCCTGATACGTCCGTTTAGATGTTCAATATGGTCATACCATGAAAGTCTTTGGTCTATAATTATTCCAAGATATTTAAACGAGGTCACTTTGACAATAGTAATACAGTTGCAGTTTACAAGGTCTTCCCGGTTGCAGCTGTGGATTTTTAACTCTAAGTTCGCGGGCGGCTGAGTATTTGCATATTTGGTAAAGTACATATAATTGGTCTTAGAAGGATTTAGTGTGAGTAAATTACGCCTAAGCCATTGGTAAATAATATTCAGTCCCTTCTCCGCCTTCGCGTAAACTGCCTCCCAAGAGCTGTCCTTGAAAACTACAACCGTGTCATCTGCGTAGGAAAACACACTGCCTCCGTGTGTGGTAAGTTTACTAAGCTCATTGATATAGGTCAGAAACAGCGTGGGGCCTAGGACACTTCCCTGGGGCACACCAAACTCGATCTGTTGTTCTTGACTTAGGACGTTGTCTATTTTTACCTTTTGGGTACGTTCATTAAGGTAACTCCTAAAAAGTTCAAGTGGCATACCCCTTACTCCAATGTGTTCCAGTTTTTGTAGAAGGATGGGGACAGAGACTGTATCAAAAGCCTTACGTAAGTCCAGGAAGATTGCTAAGCATCTGTGCCCTTTGTCTACCTGCTGTGTGATCACTGTGGTAAGAGCAAGTACCGCATCCTCCGTAGACCTGCCCTGCCTGAAGCCAAATTGGTTTTCCGAAAGAATATTAAATTTGTTCAGGTAGTTCAATAAGCGTGAGTTTAAAAGTTTTTCAAGTATTTTTGAGATTGCCGGTAATACTGATATAGGTCTGTAATTGTTGACCTCCTCTCTGTCACCACCCTTATACACCGGAGTGACAATGGCCTGCTTAAGCGGTGAAGGGAAAACTCCTGTAGTAAAACATACATTTACCAATTTAGTTATGACAGGAACTATAATAGACTTTGCGAGCTTAAGAAACTTTGTGGGTATATTGTCCCAGCCGGGTGCGCTGTCACTTTTTAGACCAGAAATGATACTGTCAACTTCTTTTTCATCAGTTTCAAGAAGCACAAAAGATGAGGAGTTACAAGGAGATGAGAAAGTGGTGTCAGGGCTTTTATCAAATGAGGAGCTCACCGTAACAGCATCAGCAAGTGTCTTACCCACGGTTGCGAAAAAATCATTAACAAAATTTGCGGAACTGTCAGGATTATCTTTGGAGTTAAGCAATTCTGTACCCTGGCTGTCCTTTGTTTTGTAATTGGTAATCTTTTTTATTGTATTCCACATGGATTTTGAGTTTTTAGTTGACATTTCCAGTTGATCTCTCTCATATTGCATTTTTAGTTTTCTAGTAAGGTGATTGCAGAAATTCCGGTATCTTCTAAAAGTGATTTTTAGTACTTCATCGTCAGGATTTAAGCGAAGCTTGAGTTGCATGTTATTCCTATTACGTATACATCTAAGTATTCCTGGGGTAATCCAAGGTTTAATTATGCGTTTACTCCTTGGTACCTTCTTAAGTGACTGACTTTCCGCTAAGGATTTTCTTAGATGTCCTACAAGTTTTGTAATGATGTAAAGGGGGTCATTACTGAGTAAGAGTGAACTTAAATCCATTTCCCGTAATTTGATAAGTGCTTTGGAGTAGTCAAAGCGGTTGATTATAATGGGGTCTTTTTCCTTAACAATGTCAAATAATGTTAGAAAAATAGTTAGATGGTCCGTTATGGAGGTGTTGATGACAGCAATGGATGCTGCGCATTTATGAAGATCTGTTTTAAGCATAAAGTGGTCTAAACAGCTTCCTCCTCTGGTCGGGAGTGTGTGGCCAGGTAAGAAGCCAAACGTTGATAGCATGTTCAGGTAGTTATTTCTATTGGTCCTCTCATAGGATGGTTCCGAGGGGCGCGGAATGAGGTTAATGTTTATGTCACCTGTTATGACAATATTGTTATACGATTTTATAGTTTCTAAGTGGTCACATAACGAGTCTATGAAGCTAGAGGCATTTGTAAATGACGGTGACCGGTATATCCCTATTATAATAATGTTACTATCCAATTTTAGCTGAATACAGGAAGCCTGGTCTATTTTAATTTCAGTTGCTAGGGAGTTCATTCTACAACTAGTGAAGCTGACTACTCCATCATTTTGATTATTGGGATTTGTGGTAGCATATGAATTATAACTAGGGATACAAGGGATGGGCTTAGACAGTTTTAACCTACATTCAGTCAAAATCAAGACATCTACACTGAAATCTAATTGGGCCAAAGTTATCTGAAGGTCATCGAGGTTACTGTATATACTACGTATATTTTGTGACATTACTTTTAGTGATAAATTATTCATTGCAAGGGGTATATATTTAGTCAGATTTTGAATGTCACAATTAAAAGAGGTCACAAAATTCGTATCATCAATGTCATTTAAAGTTGTTAACTGACTATCCATTAATTGAATAAAATATATGATTGTGTCGCAAGCCAGTGTTATATATTTTAGAGCTAGATACTGCACTGAAAGTTTCGCTAAGTTGGAGATACAATCTATGCCAAAACGATAGTATTATAAAGTATTTGGTGGTATTCGAGTAGTTTTGATATTCATCTGGGTGGGTTTTGTGTGTTACTTGTGTTATTGAGAGTTTCAAAACTAATATGTAAAGAGAGTTGCACATGTTCAAGTATGGAATACGTATTAAAAAGGTAGGTGACAGTGGTGTGTGATTATTAATGTGTGAGTTTATTGTTCCAAAAGGTGTGCAGAAGCGTAAATCTTGAGTGTGTGTGGCAAAGTAATCTAGTGTGTGTTGGTTAATTACAAGGTAAATAGAATTATTCATAGCGCTTAAGTCTACTGGGGCTGAAAACATAGTCCATTTATACATAGCCAAAAAACATTTTACGTAGGAGGTGCAAAAACTAAGTCTAAGAATTACCAGTCAGGGCTCCTGTAACAGTCTCTGTATCTGCGACTCATTTGTTATAAGAACTATGGGTGACGTTTTAGTTTTTCTAACAAACACTTTTCCCATAGAAGTCCAGCAAAACTCGTAATTCTTAGATCTAGCTAGATCTCGCGCCAGAAATCGAAGGCGCGCCGCTTTCGCCGTCAAGTGTTCTGTGACAAAGATGGGGGTCTCGATTGAACGGTGGCCAACCTGTTTGGCACTTAATTTGTTATTTTTGTTCTTTATGTTATACTCTTTACATTTTAATAAAAAGTCCGTTTTTTTAATGGCTGTAGTCATTTCTACTATAATCGGTGAGTTTTGTTTGTCGTTTTGACGGCTGCGAATCCTATATATATCCGAGATGTCTGAGGGAGAAATTTCATAGCTAATGTTTTGGGATAGCGTTGTTACCATATTTATCAAATCTTCTCGAGTCTCTTTTTCCAACTTGGGGGCGTTTTTAATTTCGAAGTTTTTCTTGCGCGAGTCGCGCGTTATATCTTCAATTTTCTCTTCGAGGAGATTTATGTACTCCCTGTCTGCCCGTCTGTCCTTTTCTAAGTTTTCAATCTTTTTCTTTAACTCTTCGTTTTGGGCAGTCAAAAAACTAATAGAGTTTTCTATTTTAACATTGGACTCTTTTATTTCCCGCAAAGTCGGCTTTAAATTTTTGAACTCCTTGTCCTGTGAGGTCTTAATATCTTTTAGCATTTTTCTAATTTCACTTTTAAACTTCTCTAATTCGGTCCCAGGACTTTCTCTTATTCTTTTGTTACCTCGGGGTTGACTGAAGTTTGGTGGCGTCACGTCTTGGATTTCCATATCCGAATGCGACGATGCATCAGTATCCGACATTTTTACTGTAAGCGCGTACTAGGAACGTATGAAAAGAGAGGAGGTTAGCACTGCGAGCGTGGTCCGAGTGTGGTCCTGACGTCACCGCGCGGTCGCTTGTTATCGCTGTGTGCGTGCCCGTACCTTGTGTGGTAGTGGTGGTAACGTCACCGCGCGGTGCGAGTAGAGAGGATGTAGTGTGCGTTGCTTGCTCCCGTTGCTGCGCGTGGTACCTTGTAGTACCAGGGCAACAGGTATCCAGTGCTGTAGCAGAGCTCCTTATGCGTATGAATGAATACTAAGATGTACTCACTTTGATTTCTGCGCTCCTATTATTAGCACTGATTTAATTGCAATTTAAAATATTTAAATTTATAAAACAAAAGTTATACGTGTAGTGGGTACGTGTTCACCAAGTGGCGGTCCGAGGGGAAGAGGAGAGGAGAGGAGAAATATATAAATACGCAGATTTGTGTGATTGATTTCAGAAGTATGTATATAGTTCATACTTTCTAGATGTAATTAAATTGATATAAGCCTAGCGATTGTTTTAGGTATATAGAAAGTGTATAGAAATAGATTATAATTGTAATTGTAGGGTAGGTATGCACTTGCGTTATTGAAGACCAAATTATTATTTTTTTCTTTTCAGTGCGCTATTGTTTTTTTTTGTTGGTCGATTCGTTTCGTTTTAACGGTTTTTTATTGGCTTTTTTTTTTCTTTTCGGCGGTTCAATTTTTTTGTTAAAAAGTTTTTATTTCATAATTTTCTGTGGCTATAATTTATAAAAATTATTACATGCTTAATTTTTTATTACTTTTAAAATAGCTACCTACCTTGCTTTAGCTATTAACTGTTATATTAATAAGCTTCTTTAACTATTATTTTGTTCTGTAATATAAATACTTAAAAAAGAACAGGCTTTATATACCAACATGGGTAGGCCTACAAAAAATTCTGCTCGAATGAGAAAAAGATATTTAGAAGAATCTAATAATGAGAAAAAAAAGGATGGAAGCAAATAGAAAGAAGAGACTGGCAGGTCTAAAACTCATTGTCAAAACTCGTGAGGTTTTTTTTTGTAAAAACTCTGCTTTAAAATCTGCGAGTGAACAATAAATTACCCCTATTTGCCCACCCTTAGGGTAAGATTTTTATCCAAAAAATCGGACTACTCTGTAAAAAGTTATGCGTGGCCATACGTTACAATCGGTGAGTGAAAAATCAATCATCCCCTTTTTTCCTACCCTTAAGGTTAGAATTTCCTTTTTCAAATTTATATGGGACCTATTTCGGGATATACCCTTTCCAATAAAAAAATTATTATCAAAATCGAACTACTCTGTAAAAAGTTATGCGTGGTCATACGTTACAATCGGTGAGTGAAAAATCAATCATCCCCTATTTTCCTACCCTAAAGGTTGGAATTTTCGTTTCAAATTTATATGGGACCAATTTCGGGGTATACCCTTTCCAATAAAAAAATAATTATCAAAATCGAACCACTCTGTAAAAAGTTATGCGTGATCATACATAAAAAAATAAAAAAAAATATACGCGTCGACTTGAGAACCTCCTCCGTTTTTTTCGTCGGTTAAAAAAAAAACAATATGAATCTCTCTGCAAGTGAGTGCCGTAAAGTGACAAACTCCCTACCTAAACTATAGCTCACTTTTTTAGGGTTCCGTAGTCAACTAGGAACCCTCATAGTTTCGCCATGTCCGTCCTTCCGTCTGTCCGTCTGTCCGCGGTCTAGCTCAGTAACCGTTCGCACTAGAAAGCAGAAATTTGGTATCAGTATGTGCATTAACGCCGACAAAGTGGTATTATAAAAACTGGGTAAATATTTTTTATTAGGGTACCTACTTCTGAAATGGGGGGCGAATTTTTTGAGTTATCAGTCAATCAAAAACGCATAGTGAAAGGACGTATTTGCCGGATCCATTTCAGAAGTACGTACCCACCTACTTCTGAAATGGGGGGCGAATTTTTTGAGTTATCAGTCACTCAAAAACGCATAGTGAAAGGACGTATTTGCCGGATAGTAAAACGACGTAGGCGCCGCCAAATATCCCTTAATAAATGACCTTTTCAACGGATTGTAACACGCTGGCCGGTTTTCAGAAAAGGACACAACATCCCGCCAGACTAATGCATAACTCTTTTTTCCTAATTCCCGCCGAACCGTCTGCCTGCACATGCACTTGCAACTTGCATTCCTGCACAACGTTCCTGACCGTGAACGCGGTCGCTTGTCGCGCGCGCTCCTAGTATTTTTTACGGTATTTGTAGTGTATTTTGTACGTAGTATTTGTGCCGCCTCCGTTATTTTGTGGTTCGGTGCTGCGGCCTCGTTGAAAGGTGTGTTGACTTTTAATTTTAGCTTAGTTTTTGTTACGTGTAAAAGCTTCTTTTAATTAGTTTTTAACGGTGTTTCAAATAATTTTGAAATGTTACCTTCCCCTTTTATTCAATATAGTAATGTGATCATGATAATCGCTATTTATATTATGCCTATCTATAGGTCTACCGCTTAACTGAGGCGGTTGACAACAAGTTATAATGTAATGTTAAAATATAATAATATCATTATTAACGGCAAACTAGTGGAAGGATTGGCTCTATGAAGCTGATTAATATTATGTTAAGGGTGTAAAATGATCTTTACCAACCACCTCAGTTAAACGGTATACCTATACAGTAGAAACCGCTTAATACGATCACGTTTAATACGATTTCTCGCATAATACGCCGTTTTATGTCAGTCACTGCGAGATGAACCGCAAAACAGTCCCGCATACTGCAAAAAGTAGTGCCCCCAGGTTTAGCAAAATGTTTACCAGGCAAAGCAAACTAAACTACAATGAAATGAAATGAACACTTTAATTCAACTAAAAACTTCCAAACCACCCACAAAAAGGACGTTGATCAGTTTTGTTTAAGTTGCAATTAATTGAATTATTTTATATTTGATTTTACATTTATTACTACGGAGGACGGATACTATGAGTCATAGTATCCGTCCTCTATGACTAAGAATTACCTACACCATTTAGCAATTCTGTCTAATTAAAAATGTTGCAAACTGTATAGAATTTTAAAAGAAATTGTCCCGATTCCATTAGTCTTGAGTACATTAAGTTCCATGTCCCATTTTAGCCGAGTCCATCAAATATGTACGTGCTGTGTCATAGCATAGCCCCCCCACGAGTGGGTTGGAATTAGAGCTACGTCAACAACAGTAATAGATTTATGACGATAGCACTCAATATCGATCTCACATATGGTAGACCGAGGCGAAACGGATCGCAGGGTAAAACGAATCAAGCAAACTTTTTTTCATATTCATAAGTTTGCCGGTAGCCACGGACGCGACACGGATAGCCAACCAGCGTTCAGCTGGGGGGTTGCACCTCCCCGGTCAGAATGGTATGCCAAAATGGTTAACACGTTCAGTCAATTTATTTATTTAAACTTCATTGCATAGTACAAATTGGTACAAATGGCGGATTTAACGCCTTAAGGCATTCTCTACCAGTCAACCAATGGGCCAAACGGTGAATTGAGTGCAGGTAACCTGCTATGCACGCCCTGTTCGTAGTTGCTTTTCTACATACGATGAAAGTTGTAAAATCGGCTACGAGTGTAGCGCGTAGGAAATTAGTGCCACAATTTCTCTTAGTTACTTTCGGTCCACCCTATAAAGTATGTATGGTTTATAGTACCATCGCAATTAAATATGATATGATAGAAACGCTCTGCAGCTGATGACAGCAGTTATCGTATGGAGAGCGCGTGACATAAGCTTGTATAAAATGACCCTTGTCACGTTATCCACGGACAATTATGTCACTTGTGGTAGTAATAATTCCATTATTGGAGTACTTCTAGCCTAATATGGTGGGTTTTTTTATTATTTTTTTGTTATATGGCTTTTACTCCTCGCCGATTTTGGCGAGGTGAATTCTGCCACTGTCGAGGTGTATACTTTTGATTTTATTAATCTTTAGTAATATAAATGAAAGCAACGTTGATCGGTTGAGGCCTTGCTGATTGTAAGGTGATAGCCTCCCTACAAATACAAACACGTGGGTGGCCGAAACCCCGGATAACCGTTTGTTCAACCAAAGGGATGTTACGCGCGTTTTGAGACTAATTTTTCATTAGCTGCACACTTTTTCGTTAGGTCACCGCACAATAAGCTATCAATATTACACACTGAACGATGTAAATGAGCAAAAAACAAAAAACTATTCTAAACACGCTGTCAACCATCTTGAGCTCAAACGGGTATCCTGGTGGGGTTTTTATCGCCCGTCACCATAGCTAGCGGAGAGTGACAAGTGCGAAAGTGACGCATGACGTGATAGGTGATAAAATGGCAACCATGCTATGATTTGGACGCCTAAAACTTTCCGACCAAGGTATGTGCTTGTATTTCCTATCCGAATTACTTAGGCGTAAATACACATGAGCAGCATTCAGCTATCATAAAGTTAGGGCCAGACGGCAGATAGCCGCAGATTCTGCCATGTGACCTTGGTTAAAGCGAGTTGTTGAAGCGAGCGTCTACATCCAACCAACCAACCAACCGCTTCTGCCAATGGTTGGCAGAGCACGCCTAGCCACCAAGGCCGTTTAAAGGTCATGTAGAATTTGGCATCAACCACAAGGTACATGGTTTAAAATCTCTGTTTCCTGCTAAGGTCTCGTGGCAGAGGCCTGTGGTTGCATGCCGTAGCTCTAACTTAAGCGGTCCAGACACTGTCAGTAATAATGTCATTATTTCTATACCCGTCCTTTTCTATGTATATGAAGAATGAGAAGGATGAGAAGAGAAATAAAGTCATTATTACTGACAGCGTCTGGTGAGTTATAGACAGAATTCAACCAAAAGTTGGACTTTTCCCTTTTTCGGCAAATTTTTGTTATGATAACTGAATTCCGCTCAAATGTGTGTTGGGCCTTAGGAATGTGTCTGTCTTCAACCGACTTCAAGATTTCGAAGGAGCAGGTTATCAATTCGTCGGGATCTTTGTTTCTCTTTTTTTTGTGCTATTTTTTTTTATGTATGTTCACCGATTATTCGAAGACGGCTGGACCGATTTGAAAAATTATTTTTTTGTTTGAAAAAGTATACTTCACAGTAGGTCCCATTGTAACCAGGTCAGGATCTGATGATGGAATCCTGGAGAAATCGAGGGAACTCTTCAACTATTATAGGCACACCTATAGTTTGAGCTTGAGCCTACTACTTTTTGCGTGTCGGGTTCTTCGAGGGGACTCTGTTTGTCTTGAACTGGTAGGGAGTTTTGTAAGACTTTTTGTGCCTGATATTAACAAAAATATTACCCTCAGGCCGCGTGTGCACCCCCTGTTGGCTGTGCCAATGGCACGTACGGTTGCACATAAGAACTCTCCGATACTTCGTGCCCTGGACCTACTGAATGCGCTCCTGGTATCAGCACTAGAGTGTGACCTGGTGGCGTGGCGATGGGCGAATGTGTGTCATTCATGAGTGTTTGAGATTTTGCGAGCTGATGGATAATAGGCAGTCAAGTGTGTTAGTATGATAATTCTGATTAACTAATAGTATATATCTATGTAGTTTCGCAGTGTATTAGTGATGAGACTGTAATGCTGTGTAAACTTAAATAAACAATAAACAATTGTAATTCGAGTGTTTTTTACAGCAGCTCGAGCATTTGCTTTTGGAAAGGTGGATGCTAAGTGAACCGGTTCTTTTTTGTTTAAAATTATTTCTGAAATGATCCGTAAAACATGTCATAACTGTTTGCAAAGGGTTTAAGAATCTAAAACCGGTACAAACAAGCCACACAATAGCTGTAGTGGTGTAAACTGGAGCGGGCCGAGAGCCATATTCGTACCTACCCATACTTGACACCGTTTTGTTTCAATCCGTTGTTTGCCAATTTTTCATGCGCTACGTTACCAAAATCGATGTTCCAAATTTGAAACTCATAACTTAACAGTATTTGAGCATGTAATGTTAAAATTACGTTACTGCTACGCTACAGATAAAAAACTTATCATAATAAAATCGGTTGTTGTAATCCTGGCCATTGCCTACCGTTTTTGAATACATTTTAAAGGACTTACAATGTGAGTGTAGATAAACTACGTGTACTATAAACCTAACCGCAAGTCGCGACTCCCAGTTTACCGCCGGTCGGACACCTGCCTAAAGGAAGTTTTGAAACAATCTGCCCTACTAATGCACTCACACAAACAGGTCACTCTCCCAATCGGTTAACCTGATTGCGAAAATCGAATTGGGTTAAACAGAAACAATGGCAAGCATTGTATATGCTCATATATTTACATATAAAGTAAAATGTATACCTAACACAATAACAAATATGGCAACCAACTTCAACCGAATCGACTTGACCACCGCATTCGTTTAGAAGTAAGCTCAAATTTTATTCAATACACAATTCGATGTCTGATGAAAAACAGGTCATTCGCGTAATTTTGTTTTACTGTGCCTTTTATTCTTTGCCCGTCTATCAATTGCTCCTCGAGACCTTTCTAATGAGACTTAACACGTAACGTATAAATATCATAATTAGGTATACAGGGTGTAATCGTTAAGTGTGGCCAGGCCATAATTCCGTAAATATAACAGATATCAGAAAACTTCCAACTGATATCGAAAGTGCGTTACCCAATGAGTAAAATTACATTAATAACTTTTTTTTAATAAAATCAGAACTATCCCAAACATTAACTTCAAACATGGACCGACGTTCGGATAAAGACTAGTTTGTACGGTCAGTCATTTCACCGTTATCAAATTATTCATGAATTGTTTTATTTTATTCCATATCAATCAATTATCATGTTATTACAGTTTATTCGTGCAAATAATGAATCTCAAGCAGTTTTATCTCTTACGGCACCGACGTTCTTCTTTGGGAGTGAGTCGTCGTAGGTACTAACTGTATGGGAGCGTTTAAACTTAATATTTTTAATATTAATACTTTTATTTAAAAAAAAGTTATTAATGTAATTTTACTCATTGGGTAACGCACTTTCGATATCAGTTGGAAGTTTTCTGATATCTGTTATATTTACGGAGTTATGGCCTGGCCACACTTAATGATTACACCCTGTATACAGATAGGGGTATAAAGTGAGGGGATATTTTTAACCAGTTTTTAGGGTAGCTAAGCTACTAGATCCTGTGCCTCTACGCGAAAATGATCTGAGAAGACCTTTCCTAACTTTATAATTTATTTTTATTAGTTTTTTTTTCGAAAATTATACCTACAGCTACAGACAGCAAAAAAAGCAGCACTTTAAAAAAAAAACTTTTTTTGCCAGAGGATCCAATTTCAATTAGGGATTAAAAGTATCTTAGGAACCTACCCGGTCAGGGCACTAGGAAAGGCACAAATCGATGAAAACATTTTACATATATTTACCAACTAACTTTCGCTTACGGGTTTTGTTGCTCTCATTATTGTGTCATATCTGACGTGGCTAGCTCTCCGTCTACAAGAACAAAATCGTCTGTATCATATAAAACATTCGCAGTAAATATTTATTTATTCGTTTCAAGATTTTCATTTTCCCAAAAATATAACGCCAATAATACTTGTATAAATGGGAGCTTCAAACAGCATTACAATAATGCCCCTCTTGAGCGCATGCGTTATTTATTAAAGCGCTCGGCGTCATTCTAATCGCAAACACGGGCGAGTGGAAATAGGCGAACCGGAATAACCCCTCTATTTATATTTTTTATAAAAACAAAACAAACCTGTTAAATTTGTTATTTTGACAACAACGGGACTTAATCGCGTACACTTACTTTTATTATTTTCCTGACGTTTCGAGCGTGTCGTGACGCTCGTGGTCGCAGGCACAATGGCGAGGAATTATATCAGCAGGAGATGCTGCGCGGGTTTTTCGAACTACCCGCACTTGGTCTCGATAATGCTCATTCACGCTAGGGTTGTCACTTTGCCTTTGCTTTGCTTTTAAGTCCCGTTTTTGTCAAAATAATGAGTGAAAATCGTGTGAGTTTAAATCAGTACACTGTTAAATTTGGTCTCTTTGAGAAACCGGCCAGACTGACTCTGCATACTAGGAGACTTAACAGCGGCAAAACGTGGGATTGCTATTATAATTTTTCCGTTTAAATTTGACTTTCCACACTTTTTCAGAGCAAGTGAAATTAGGGTCAAATCAAATGTTTATAAATAAAGGCAAAGTAGAAAAATCCACTGCCTCAGGCCAGACTGGGATACATGCCCATCGTTCTGACCAACTGAGCTACTGAGGCTCACCTGATGGCGGCGAATTCCACTATATCCTTTATGAGTCTTAGGGAGACGCCTAAACCTCAAACATTTTTTCTAAATATTTTGGTATCGTTAGCAGACGTTCTGCTGAATACAAAATTAATTGACAAATTTAATGTTTATCAACGGCTTTTCACATTCGAGTTCTACATATCTACCTTTCTGTAGCAGCCTTTACAGCATCGTAAAGTCTGCTACAGACCGTCTTCGGACATAAGCCTCCTCTCCATTCTAGCACACTGGTCGATACATTGCCATCTGCATCTATTAGTTCTAGCCAGCTTGTAGACAGAAATCGTCCTTCCATCTCAAGTAGTTAGCCATTACCGCGGGTGTTAGAAGGTTTCCAATCAGGGCTCCGTCTCGCCCATTGACTTGCTCACTGGATTTTCTTCATCATCTGCTTTCCCACTACTATTACCCCAAGATGTTTAATTTAAAAAAAGCCTAACTGTATCCAGTGACATGTAGCCATATGATAAATAAATAGACATGTTGTCCATTCTGGCCATGTGCCCTGCCAATCTTCTAATTGTGTGTCTAATTTTCAAGATTCTCCTACACGTCTTTAAGTTTTGTAACTCGTCTGATCTACTGATTCCTTCTTCCGTAACAATTGACATATTTTAGTGACTACATTTGCGATCTACAGAGTGTTAAAGGGCATAATTGGTATCTTATTATGACTAAAAAAAAAGTAGGAGAAATTTTTTTTGGACACAGAAAAAAAATGTTTTCTATGGCTTAGGTCGTCCCAGCCGACCAAACTTCCATGCAAAACATTTTATTTCATCGCGTGTTTTTTTTTTAAATAGTTTTTCATGATTAGAATACGATACCACTTATGCCCTTAAACGGATCACACCCATTTTTGTTACACCTGCACCTTGTATAATATTAATCAGAAATCTAGAGCATATACATACAATGGCGCCCAACTGGACTCGCTCGCGCCCTGTAGCACTCGGAATATGTTCGCGGCAGTATCTGGATGTGGGTTGCAATAACACCCACTTGACCTAGTGCAGTAATCATTTATTTTCCAGCTTGCATTATCGTATTAGTGCTGGGGAATGGAGATACGTAATTGGCTCGGAAACGCTAAGCTGATATGAGAACCAGAGTAGCTTAAATTTAAATCAATAAAGGTTATGGTTATATCACGGTAAAAGTTGCACAATCGGTCCAAAATAGCTAAACCTTCATTTATAATACTTACGGTAGGGAGGAGTAAATGAGAGAGAGACCGGAGGCGTTGAAGTAAGGAACGTGCCAGCTGTCATGACACTAGGTACAGTCGCCATCATATATACCGGTGCGGCCAAGGTACTCAAAAGTAACTGATCACAGTGTTTGTTGTAACCGCCTTGGCCGCTCCAATATATTTGATGCCGACTTTACGTAGGTATTAGAAGTTCTTTATAACTGAAATTACCTTAAACTTTATTTTAGTATTGATAAATTGGTAATTAATTGTTAAAAACAGGTACTGTATCACTTTAACTTCATCATTAATTCATTACAAAAGTGTAAAAATGACGTCACAGCCTGTCAACTAACCATTTCAATTTTACCTGTATTTTTATCACCGACTGCACTCCATTACTTAATTATATTTGATCGACCGAGAACTATTAAGTGTAGAGTTGGCTTTTAAGGTATGTATGCATTTTTTACCTTAATACAATAAGATAAGGTTGAGATCCTTTTGACGTGGACTGTATAAACACTTGGATAATTAAAAGGCGGTTGGACTTGTGGACGCATCAACTTCCTTTTAGCGATAACATACTTAAGTAACTAACAAATATACATAAGCGGTGAAGGACCTGGAGGCCAATTCTCGGGCCGTTCGAGATGATCTCTATTAGACATATCTCGAAAAAAAATGGCGGATGTCGAACGAAAACTAATTTGCGTATTCTCGAAATCTCACACTCGATATATGTCTACTCCCAGCGTTCGAGATGCAACGAGTGGTCGTAGCGATCGAGATGGTGTTATCACTGATTTTTTTGATATTTGATTTGCGATGGCGGGAAATTTCGAGAGGTTAGTAGTCGGCTGAAAGTGAAATTAAGCTACGCAAAATAAATATTTTGTTGAAACATGTCGCTCTACGCAATGGAGTTAGTTGAAAACGTTATAAACGTCGCCCAAGTTTTGGCGGACGATGCGGGGGGCGCAAGACGAGGCGCACTGTCGCGCGAAAATGCATTTGCAATGCGGGGATGTTTCATTTGTGAAAATTTTTAGGCTCTTACTCGTACACTGATCAAACATGATTATGGAAAACACAATATTTTAATTTTAGGTTTTATGTGCTTCATATCTTACCATGTGTAAAATAAAATATTACTTAATAATATAATATGAACGCATTTTGTTGAAACAGTTGATGCAAGACTGGAAATAATACGTCAAAAAATCTTAACTTACGCCACTCCTTCCACTCCCTCTTGGAGCCGGGTATGCTATTTAGCTCCTCGGCGATAACACTCCACCGTCTTTCACCTTCTTTTTTCAGAAAAGGAAGCAGAAAACTTTCCCCGCCGCAGTTCCTCATCGGCTTCCACTAGCGCGATAAGACGCACTTTTTGCGCTGCGGAGGGATATTTTTTTTTGCCACTTCCATATTATTTTCACAAACTAATAAGTAATAAAATAACTCAGTAATAAGGGGCCACTAACTACGTTTTCGTTTGGCAAGCCAAGCTCTGCAAGGCAAGCCGAGTCAAATAAAAAAAAAAGCGCGATTTTGCGCTCCATTTCTCGTAGGTAACACTGAAATATTTTTCTGTCATTGATGCATTTGAATGTTGATTGATGGTTTTGATGTGTTAACACACCATAACAATGCATTATATTATTGTAAATTAATAACACTTTTGGTTTTGGTATAAGAAATATTTAATTTAATAGAATGTTTTAAACTCGATTGAAAACAAACACAATCGAGAAAACCGGCCAAGAGCGTGTCGGGCCACGCTCAGTGTAGGGTTCCGTAGTTTTCCGTCCGTCACAGAAAGTGTCCCCACTTAAGAGTTAAAATAACACCGCCATGTAGGATATGATATGAGCGTTCCACCTACAGCGACATCTATCGGCAAATTAAATAAACTATTGCGCGCGAGCTTAAAGTATGGAAGATGATTTTTATGGGATAATTCTTTATTGCGTGAACCGATTTTCACCTTTTTTACTTTATTTGAAAGCACGTCATTTCATTGTGATTTTGTAGAAATTACAAGTACAATAAACACCTGCTTATACGGTTAAATTACAAACTTAGTTCAGAAATTATTTTGTAATTTTTTTTCAAAAACGATTAAACCTATCAAGTTCAAAATAATTTTCTTAGAAAGTTTTTATAAAGTTCTACTTTTGAGATTTTTTTCATATTTTTAAAACTTATGGTTCAAAAGTTAGAGGGGGGGGGACACATTTTTTTTTACTTCTGGAGCGATTATTTCCGAAAATATTTACATTATCAAAAAATGATTTTAGTAAACCCCTATTCATTTTTAAATACCTATCCAACAATATATCACACGTTAGGGTTGAAATGAAAAAAAAAATCACTCCCCACTTTACGTATAGGAGAGGTACCCCAATAAAACATTTTTTTCCACTTTTTATTTTACCACTTTGTCGGCGTGATTGATATACATATTAGTACCAAATTTCAGCTTTCTAGTGCTAACGGTCGGACGGACGGGCGGACGGGCAGACATGGCGAAACTATAAGGGTTCCTAGTTGACTACGGAACCCTAAAAACGGAACGCGTTTTGTAATAGACATTGAGATCGCGATTCGACATTAATTTCTATTGTGCCCCAGAATACGAAATTTTGCATCCTTCGAGATTTTGGTGAGATTTTCAATAGACATTACGTCCTTCGAGATCATCTCGAAGAGTGATAATCTCGAACGGCTCGAGAATTGGCCTCCTGTACCTGTAGCTCCCTTCAGTCCAAGGGACACATCGTGTGTCCGCCAGTGGTAGACGGAGAGCTAGCCACGTCAGATATGACACAATAATGAGAGCAACGAAACCCCTCTCGTTAGTTTGCTATACTATACTTATTTCTAGATCCGGACATCTGGCAGCTGTAAAGTGGTGGAGATCAAATAATACAAACCACTTTAAAAATACAAATCCTAGAGTTCTGGTTTTGACGCAGTATTGTGAGAAATTATATAAATAATTAGATTATATCATTACCAAAACTTTCTGATGAGGAAAAGTAGTCCAAAACGACGTATAATGTAATTCATAGTTTGTCGCCTACTGTTTCTGTCTCCGAAATATTACGCAATGTATTTTGCTCTAATGTTAAAATATTAGCCCCGTCCTCTATAAATAAGACAACTTCGACCGTTTTTACCTATTTTGCTATTACTATTTTCCAATTCAAAATTTTTGCTAGTCTGTCACTCTGACCTGACCTCCACCCATTAAAAGCTGCCAGATGCCCGGATCTAGCAATAAGGATAGTATTGCAATCTTACTAGATGGGTTTCATTGCTCTCATTATTGTGTCATATCTGACGTGGCCAGTTCTTAGACCATGGGGTATGTTAGCTATGGACGTACTGCTTAGTAAGGTTACTAAAATTACGATTAATTTATATAACCAATTTTACATAATTTTTCATCTAAGTTAACCGTGAACCCAAGTAACACAGGAAGCATTATAACATATGAATAGTTAACTTATTTCGAACTTAAGGACCGTATAAACTCTTATATACGTTCACCGAGCAACTTGTCGCATTATATGATGCTTTGAGCTGTATAACGGTTGTATAATGGTATATCTAAAATCTTTTGTAAAGCCTTTAGCTTTAGTGCAGTAAACCACAACGCAACTGTACAGCTTTCAGCTGTTTAAAAGCACTTAAGTGCTTTAGGATCTACAATAGCATTATATAATGCTTTAAGCTGTATAACGGTTGTATAGTGGCATATGTAAATGCTTTTTAAAGCCTTTAGTTTTAGTGCAGCGAACAAAAATGCAACTGTACAGCTGAATGCTGTACAGTTGCGTTTTGGTTTGCTACACTAATGCTTCGGTGTGGTTTAGTGCCTTAGGTTCTACTATAGCAGAAATAAATGCTTAATGCTGTTTATGAGCATGAATATTAGCCATGATAATGCCACGTAAATCCGGTATACAGCTTTCAGCTGTTTTTAGTGCTTTAGGTTCTACAATAGCATTATATGATGCTTTACGTTGTATAACGGTTGTATAATGGCATATGTAAATGCTTTTGTTTAGCCATTAGTTTTAGTACAACGAACCAAAATGCAACTGTACAGCATTCAGCTGTACAGTTGCGTTTTGGTTTGCTACACTAATACTTCGGTGTGGTTTAGTGCCTTAGGTTCTACAATAGCATAAATAAATGCTTAATGCTGTTTAAGAGGATGAATATTAGCCATTATAATGCCACGTAAATTCGCTGTACAGCTTTCAGCTATTTTTAATGCCTTAGGGTGTACAATAGCATTTATAAGTAGGTAAGACATTCCTAATGCTGTATAATAGCCATAATATACACCATTATAAAGCCAAGTAATTCACTATAAGGGGCTGTTCATAAATTACGTCATTTCAAATGGGGGGGTCTGGACATCGGATGATGGTAGCATGACGTAGGAGGGGGGGCGGTCATTCCGAAGATGACATCATCTCTCGCATCTTTAAAAAGTGCTTCAATGTGTAAAAAAAGGAATGAAATTCGTGTTTCTATAAACTTTTAATGCTTTAAAATATTATATACTAAATAGTTTTTTATTTTACAATTACGCTAAAAACGCATTTTTTTTTAAATGACGTCACTTTATTTGGGTTGGATGATTTTAGGGGAGGGGGGTAAAAAATCATCAAAAATTGATGACGTAATTTATGAACAGCCCCTATACAGCTTTTAGCTGTTTTAGTGCCTTAGGGTTTACAATAGCAATTTTAAGTAGTATATAATGCTTAATGTTGTTTAATAGCATAATTATTTACGTGTAATGCTGTAGGCATGAATAAGCTTTTTTTAAGTGTCACTGAGCTGCTATTGGACTAAGAGCTAGCCACGTCAGATATATAATAATGAGATCAACAAAACCCGTCTGGTTAGATTGTTATACTATTCTTTTCGCTAGATCCTGGCATCTGGCAGCTTTTAATGGGTGGCGGTCACAGTGACAGACTAGCAAAATGTTTTAATTGGAAAATAGTAATACCAAACTAGGTAAAAATTGCTAGGTTAAAAGTTGTCTCAGTCGTAAAGGGCAGGGCCTATATTTTAAGGGGCTTCCTGGCGCCAACGACCTTAGATCTCATTCCCTTAGTTTTCTAATGATTTATATAGCTTATCATATTATCAGTCACGGCTTGAAACAATATAGTATCCTATATTTACTTCAATATTCATTGTCTTCGAGATATTTGACATCAAAGTCGAACCGGTTTAGGCTAAAAAAGTGGTTTTATGGTCATAAATTTTGTGTTTTTAGAGACATCAAAGAGGAACCCTAATATGTAGATTACGTATATGTAAGATTCTTTACACCATTCGAATATCAATAAAAGTTTTTTATACCATATTTTAAAAATATTAAAAAAATAACGGCTCATTTATTTCAAGATCCGGCTCTACAGAATGGAGATAAAAGATTCAAGAACCGATAGTCTTTTGTCTCTAGTAGTTTGCCTTATAATTCTACCTGTAGTGAATAAGTTGGGATATCGACTCAAAACTGGTCAAAAATCGATAAAAGACGTTAGACCAAAAAATATTGTGTATTATTACGGAAACAAAAACAGTAGGCGACAAACTATGAACTATATATTCCCCCAACATAAACTATTGTATAATTTCTCTTAATATTGTATAGTATTTGTATAGTTTCTCATAATATTGCATCAAACCCAGATCTCTAGGATTTGTTTTCTTGAAATGGTTTGCATTCTTTGACCTCCACCACTTTAAAGCTGCCGGATGTCCAGATCTAGAAATAAGCATAGTATACCAAACTATTAAATAAGCGCAGGACCGGTCATTGTGGCACTCTTTGGGGGAGGCCTATGTTCAGCAGTGGACGTCTTTCGGCTGATATGATGATGATGATGATGATACCAAACTGACTAGAGGGGTTTGGTTGCTCTCATTATTGTGTCATATCTGACGTGGCTAGCTCTCCGTCTATTTCGCCAACGCCATTTTGTAAATAATTTATAACCTAAAAATAAAATCAAGCGGACCTATTTATACAAGGAAAATACCCATATAATAATGAAATAACTTAATTTAAGACTGCTCAACCAACACTATTGTGTTAATAATGCAAAACTCGTTCTATACGAGGATTATACAATTGTTTTGTTTATTTGACGCATATCTTTTTATAATATTTTATAGCAAAACCACTATAAATCAAAGGCGCGTGAAAATTTTCAATAAAACTTATATACCTACACATTTACAGTAAACTACATTGCGCAGTAATATTTGAAGGATATAATAACGTAAAAGAATCAAAAACTTTTATAAATTTTGTTAGGATGCAAACAAATATGACGTGTCACTCATTCAGTTTTTTGTACCGTCTTCGTCCATTTTATATTGCGAGACAAAGTAGTTAAATCACAACGTTCATTGTATTATAACATTTGTTCCGTCGGTGTTAGAGACGTTTTTGCATTGACGTAAGGTTTATTTTACTACTCTCTTATGCTAGTATAATGCTTTTGTATTGCGATTGGCAAGTTAATCGAGAGTACTAATGCTTCTTTCCTGCGATTAGCAAGTTTTTTGGCCGTATTAATGCTTCTTTAATGCAGTGGCACCTTAATAGAGCGTACTAATACTTCTTTAATGCGATTGGCACTTTCCATGACAACGATAATGCTAATAGCGCAGACATAATGCGCCTGTAATGCTATTAAATAACCTATATAGGATCTCAAGCTGGGTAATTTGTGCCCATTTAAGAGCTATATCAGCAATATAAACGTTTATAATGCTACTATAAAACGAACTGAACATGCTAAAAGCATACAGATATGCTGTAAGGCGGCCGTTATACTGCTTTGATGTGTTACTTGGGAAGCCTCACTCCGGCCACGCGATATTACTCTCACAAAAAAATCGCCAACAGGTATTCATAAAAAATATACCTATTCATACTAACACTTTGTAGACTAACAAAAAACCAACAAATCAAGTTCGAGCTAAGGACAAAAAACCAGCCGGAGGCCTTTGAAGTGAACTTAAGTGAAGGCCGAAATCTAAGTCGAGTACTGTACTTACCTACTACATATATGTAGACGGAGAGCTAGCCACGTCAAATATGACACAATAATTAGAGCGATGAAACCCCTCTCATTAGTTTGCTATACTATGCTTATTTCTAGATCCGGACATCTGGCAGCTGTAACTTGGTGGAGGTCAAAGAATGCAAACCACTTTAAGAATAAAAATCCTAGAGTTCTGGTTTTGATGCAGTATTATGAAAAATTATATAAATAATTAGATCATATCATTGCGAAAAGTTTCTGATGGGGGAAAGTAGTCCAAAACGACGTATAATGTAATTCATGGTTTATCACCTACTGTTTCTGTTTCCGAAATATTACGGAATGCTTTTTGTTCTAATTTTAAAATATAGACCCCGTCCTCTATAAATAAGATAACTTCGGCCATTTGTACCTATTTTGGTATTACTTTTTTCCAATTCAAAAACTTTGCTAGTCTGTCACTCTGACATCCACCCATTAAAAGCTACCAGATGCCCGGATCTAGTAATAAGGAATGGAATGCCTAAGAAATGTACTGGGTCGTACTACATACAGGGTGTAACTCAAATACTGGTGATCCGATTAAGGTCATAATTTTAATTGGTAGCGTATTCTAATTATGAAAAACTAAGAAAAAAAATACGTGAGTGTCGTGGAACACTCGGTTGGAACGTAGTTATGTTATTTAATTTTATAAATTTTTTGACTTTTTGTAATTTTTGACTGCTTTGTATTTTTTCTAATTTGTAATTTTGACTTTTTTGACGTTTTTTGACTTTTTCGACTTTTTCCTATTTTCGACTTTCGACTTTTTTAACTTCTTGATTTTTCACTTAGTCACTTTTCACTTCACTTTATTCTATTCTATTTTATTTTATTTTATATGACATGTTTCTCAATCGTATGGCTTTGTGTCGCGTTTTCGTGACGGTCACGTGACGTTTTTTCGCCAACCCCCCCATCCGCGAACCGTCATACATAACATAAACTAGTATAACGCGAGAAAGGAAGTTGTTTCGGGAGGCGTAATGAGGTCCATTGGTTTCGTCCGTTCACCATCGAATCCCATAAGCGAAACCGAGTGTCCCATGCACTCTACAACCATATTTCCAAAAACATAATAATTCATAAACCTTAATTTATTAACGGCCAACAGAGCACATTCAGGCGTTATAAAAACAACCTGACACCGGGCTACTCTACTCGTATGATCTCGTATCCACTTTTGTCATTTGACATGTTTATTGCGGCCCTTAGCCGACGGGTCGCCGCCTTGCTTTTATAATAAATGTGTAAATCTTTTAATATTACTTTGCTCTTTGGAAGTACCTAAGGATTTGCAATAAGGTGATTATTATTTAAATTTATTTATAATATCGCCTGCGCGTCGACATAATTAAGGATATTCGAATGGTAAAGGGGCCGATGTGATTGCACTACAGGAAACCTGGCTACTGCCACACGACCTGGCCTTCCTTGGACAAATTGATAAGGACTTCAGTTACACCGGCAAATCGGCGGTGGATTTATCAGCTGGTGTTTTTCGCGGTAGGCCGCACGGCGGCGTGGCGATTCTCTGGCGAAATAGTGCGTTTCACAGTGTTAGCGTTATAAAGTGCAGTAGTGAGCGTATTACGGGAATAAATGTCATAACTAAAGATCGAAAGGAGTTCGTAGTGCTATGCGTATATATGCCGACAGATGTACCAGATAACTTACCAATTTTTACGCAATGTTTAAGCGAAATGAACGCCATAATCGAGGATAACAGTGTTGAAAATGTGTATATGTTGGGCGATTACAATGCACATCCATCGGCTCAATTTTATGAGGAAATGTTCGAATTTTGTAATGATAGGCAGTGGTTATGTGCGGATGTGGTTCGGCTAGGTGCATCATCTGGAACCCATACTTTTGTGAGTGATGCGCACGGATCCCACAGATGGTTAGATCACTGCTTGGTAAGTACTTCTGCATGGTACACGTTAAATAATATCGAGGTTCTATATGGTGTATACTGGTCGGATCACTATCCATTAAAAATCGAATGTAATATTGACGTAATGAGATCAAAAAATATGCAAAACAATGAATTATGTAATAAAGTGTTATGGGGAGTAAGAAGCCCTGAACAGATTGCTAAATACTCAGAGCTATGTAATAACTATTTAAAAATAATAGAGTTTCCGCAGCAACTTCATTACTGTGCGGATAATTTTTGTCAAGATACTTCACATAGAAGTGTGATTAATCAACTTTACTGTGACATAATCAGTGCGCTAAGTAGAGCATCTATGGACAGTAGTGTACATAAGTCAAATAAAAATAATCATGGTAAAAGTATTCTAGGCTGGAATAAACATGTATCACACAGTCACAAGCAAGCTAGGTTAGATTTTTTGACATATGTATTACATGGGAAACCCAAGAGTGGTCCTATTTATGATAAGATGTGTTCTAGTCGTAAAATTTTTAAATCTAGGCTTAAGTTCTGTCAAAACAATCAAGAACAGATTAAATTTGACATATTAGCGACACAACATGCAACTAAACAGTTTGGGAAGTTCTGGAAAAGTTCCAAAAAATTTAATTATAAACCAAGTCTGTCAGCTAGTGTGGATGGCGCTAGTGAACCCAAGGATGTTGCTAACATTTTCAAGGACTATTTTATGGTGGAGCCCCCCTATCAACCCGTACGGGAGGGGTTCAATGCTGAGCCCAAGTTGAAAGACACATCAATTGCAGTCTCAGCTAAAGACGTTAGACTAGCTATAGCTAATATGAAACGAGGTAAGTCTCCGGGGCACGACGGGCTCAGCATTGAGCACCTTCAGCACGCGGGCTCGCACATTGGGAGATTATTATCTATGCTGTTCACGCTCTGCTTGAGACATACATATTTACCTCCTGATTTGATGAAAACTGTTGTCATACCCCTTGTTAAGAATCCTACAGGAGATCTCGCGGATAAAAGTAATTACAGGCCAATTTCTTTGGCTACAATCACCGCAAAGGTACTAGATAGGCTTCTTGACTCTTTTTTGAACCCACATGTTAAATTACATGATGCGCAATTCGGTTTTCGCGAAGGACTCTCTACGGAAAGTGCAATATTAGCCTTAAAACATACAGTTAGCTATTATGTTAAGAGAAATACGCCTATTTATGCCTGTTTCTTAGATCTTTCTAAGGCTTTCGATACCGTGTCATATGATAAATTGTGGTCAAAGTTGAAGGAGACAGGCATAAATCCGGCTGTGACAGAAATCATGTCGCACTGGTATAGTAATCAGATAAACATGGTAAAATGGGCTAAAGAATATTCTGATCCATACGTGTTAAAGTGCGGGGTGAGGCAGGGGGGATTGACCTCGCCTCGATTGTTTAATATGTATATAGATAATCTGATTGAGGGGCTCAGCAGCATGCGTGTCGGATGTAGAATTGATAATGTTTGTGTAAATAATATTAGTTATGCAGACGACATGGTGCTGCTGAGCCCATCAGTATCAGGGCTAAAAATGCTAATAAATACATGCGAGATGGCGCATACATCTATGGCAGCTATGGAGCATGGCTTAAAGTACAACGTTGCCAAAAGCGAGTTTTTAATTTTCAGGGGTAATATTAAGTGTCCAGCATACTCGCCTAAAATAATGTTAAACGGAGTCCCTCTGAATCGTGTCACTCAGTTCAAATACCTAGGTCATATTATGACTGAGGACCTAAAAGACGATCTAGATATCGAGCGGGAGCGTAGGGCGTTGTCGGTCCGAGGCGGGATGCTGGCGCACAGGTTCGCACGCTGTAGTGCCCAAGTGAAGCTGACTTTATTTAGAGCTTACTGTCAAAGTTTCTATACGTGTGGCCTGTGGGCTAGTTTCAGGCTGAAGTCCTATAATACCCTGCGTATCCAATATAATAACGTTTTCAGGATGCTGTTTGGGCTTCCTCGATTTTGCAGCGCCTCTGGGATGTTTGCCGATTCCAGCATAGAGGACTTTTATGCCATAGTACGGAAGAAGACGGCGTCTGTGGTGACGCAGATGAGGGGGAGCTCAAATAGCATCCTGAGAATGATAGCAGGGAGGTGGGATTCGGACATTCTGCGCCGATACACTGACCTGCATGTGATACGACCTAAAATAAATAGATAAGTCATAGTTTTTAAGTTAACAGTATTTTACTAATGTAGGTTTATAAGTGTAACTAACAATCTATGGATCTGAGGTATCTGAAAATAAATAATCTTTATTTTTTTATTTATTTTTTTAAAGGGCTTTTTCTACAATTCGAACATTTTTACAAAACTGCAACAAATATAAATAGGGTAGGCCGAGACTAATCAGGTAGCAGGGCGAAACGGATCAAGAAGAAGGATCGCGGGTAAATACACAGAGCCAATCAGACGTTCCATGTTGGGTTTGATCTTCCCGCACGCTGCGGTGACGCGATCTTATAAATTTGACAAAGTAACTTAACTTGACCCTTTTCGCCCTGTGACCCGCCTCGGTCTACCCTTTTTTGTTTTCAACATAACTGTTTGTTACAGTCAGCAGCAGAAGTAGCTAAGCGGGTGAGGTGTTCAAAATGACCTGCACACGCTCTTAGATAGATAGATATATTAATTATTTGCTTGCCACAATATACACACAGTTAAAGTAGATCCTTAAAAAGAAAGAAGCTAATAGGAAAATAATTAAACATATGAAACAAAAGGAAAAAAGAACGATTTCTGTGTGCGTTGCAGCAATACAAAAGGGTCTGACTCAGCAGTACCGAATACGCTTCATTCTTACGGGCGAAGCACTGGTAATCTGCCAGAACCCAGGCCACTCTTATTCTCTTAACAATAAAGTCGTGTGCAGGTCATTTTGAACACCTCACCCGTTTAGCTACTTCTGCTGCTGACTGTACTACTCTTTAGATAAATATGTCAAATTCATATACCTCGGCGGTAGTACTATTAGTTATTCTGTGCCTCGGCCACACTATGCCCCTCGCGCTGCCCCTCGCGCCGCTCCTCGCGCTGCCGCGATGTTGCCCTCTCCGGCCACACACTGCCCTACTCGCGCGATTATGATATGCGGCCCTTTGACTCGCGCCAAAAAACCGATAAAATAGGGAGCGGTGGGCATGACGAGCGGCATGACGAGTAGCGCGGCCACACTATGTCTCTGCCTACTTCCCTCGCTACTTCCCACGCCGCTTGTCGAGTGTGTGGCCCAGGTATTACGTAAGCGTTTGACCTCCGGCCAGGCTAAGGCCACGGAAATTCAGACTTTTTTCAGCCCGTCCAATTAACTTTGGCTCCTTTGCCCCAATATAAACGATAAACGAAGTGTTTAGCCAGGCTAATTTGTCAAAATTTATCAAAATTGATTGATGACGGTCGAAATGCCGTATTCTAATCTTTGATCAATGGGGAAGGCCGGTGAAAACTTTTGCGTATATTTTATTAAAAATAAATAAAATGGTATAAATTCCCATTGCTCTGTACAAAGGGAGAAAGCCATTAAATTATAAAAATACAACTTGAAATTAAGAATAATTTACTTACTTTCGTCCTCCTTTTGACCAACAAACCTGTCAAATATGCCGGACGTAAACATAGTTCACAATTTCCGAACGCACCCCTCACTGTCATGTTGTCAACCACTAAAATATGTAATATGGCCGACCATTTGTCATTAAATTAACACTTTTAATAAAATATATGTCTTCGATTCAAAACTTTTATTTTTTTACGCTTTTTCATTTGAGCATAATTTAATTCGGGTCTACCGCACCCCTCGACGGAATTATTAATATAGATAGATTTATTCGATCAGGTCCCGTGTCCGTCTTACGAATTTTCAACCTGACGAATCTGACGGTCACGTGACCCTGACGCAACATTTTTTCCCCATCACAAAAAGTGCACAGCGCCGCTAAAGAAGTTTTCACTTAAAAAAAAAATATTAAACTGGTTCTCAAAAGAAATACTCGGTCGCACTCGCAAAACCTATAAGAATATCTAATAGTCATTTACAGCCTGAACATTTTCCCGAAAACGGCGGTCGGAAAATTCCGCGAACCGCCGACATTCCCTTTCGCCTTTATTTACTATAAAAACGACAGGCCGCATTCGAACTTAGACAAATAGACAATTTGCTATTGATATTGATTTAACATTACTCCTACTTACACTGTACACTTGTCGCAGTCCCCATCAGATATATTATATCGTAGCGGCTAAGGTACTCACAAATATTTTAACTCGCCTACTTTAGGTACAGTCGCAATCAAATATATCAGAGCGGCCAAGGTACTCCAAAATATATGAACATGCCCTTTATTGCCTTGATAATAGTGGCGTTGTTCAGATATTTGTGGCCACCTTGGCCGCTCCGATATATCTGATGGCGACTGTACTTTACTATCAAGCAGGTAGAATGCATGCTCAGATATTTGTGACGATTGTACGACATAAATAATCAAAGTATGATTGTAATCTTGACGAGGGGTCCTCTTGCACCTTAACAATGAAGGAGTAAGATGCAAAAGTTTAAACATGTTTTTAACTTAGACTAATCATCATCATCATCATTTTAGCCATTTGTCGCCCAGCTGAGCATGGGCCTCTCTTCGAGTACACCATTTGTCCCGGTCCTGAGCTAATCTCATCCAGAAGTGACCCGCGACCTTCCGAATGTCATCCACCCAACGAGCCAACGGACGCCAAGGACTCCTTTCATCCGAAAGTAGCCACCAATCCGTCAACATTTTAGTCCACCTGCCGTCACCGTCACCCAGCCTTGCAACATGTCCTGCCCAATTCCATTTGAGTTTAGTAATGGTATCTCCTACTCCTACGTCTCGCACCTTGGTGCGATGCGACGTCGGATCTCGAAATTTCTAACCCGGTCTTGAAGTTTAATGCCGAGCATGGCGCGCTCCACGTAGACTAATATATGTGTGAATCTGTAAATACGCTGCGCTGCTTCATGATATCAAATTAAGGTCAGATTATTTTAGTTTGAATGTCACTTCTGTTTTGGGTCCGAAACTGTTTGTACGAGAAAATTTCGGGGAATTCTTACTAATGCTTTGGATAGTCACCGACTTGCTCATTGAGTCAATTCTTGCTGAAAACATGATTCACTTCAGGGGACAACAAATGTATTCAGAAAATTCAAGTCTTATTTAGTTCATTTCAGTATTACATTATATACATATTATAAATCCGTGAGATTTATTCGGATATTTAAATAAAAACAAACTTTAATTTCAATCTTTCAATAGCTCTTGAAATAAAAATAAAATCGGTATCAGATTTAAATATGCCTCATTAGAGAGCGACAGTATATAATTTAAGATGCTCTTGACTAGGATTAGGTTTTAATTAAATTATTTTACAAAATCGTCACAAGATGCTGAAAATCGCCCGTGATATTTTGTTAAAAGAAAGATATCAACGTAAATACAATAATGTAAATGAAAAATCTCTTTACTGTACAAAACCCAGTAAAAAAAAGTACAATAATAGGAAAACGTAAGTACAAAGGCGAACTTCTCCCTTTAAGGGATCTCTTCCAGTTTACCTTTGAGTAGATGAGAGAAGAAGTGAAAAGAGGTAGACAAATAATAGAGGTGGAGAATAATATAATTATTATATTATTATAATAAACTAATTACTTATAAACTAAATGCCTTAAATAAAACTAAATTAAAAACTAACAAACAGTTACAAATACAATACGAATGTAGAGGATACAATTCACGAAGCAATTAAGAAGTAGCTAAGCATTCGACATAAGAGGTGTCAAAATGATCTAGGCATTGGCACAGTTTTATTGTTAAGACAAATGCTTAGTTGCGTAACTTGCATACCTACATATAACTATAAACAGGATGTAACATAATTGGTATCGTATTTCGACTAAGAAAAATAGGAGAAAAATAGTAGTTTATGTAACTGTTACGTAATAAGGGTCCTTAAAACATGAGTGTGGTTTTATGAAATGAGCCGCAGGCGAATTTCATAATAAGATCACACGAGTATTTTAAGGCCTAATCACGTACAGTTGCATACACTGCTTTATCTACACTCATATTATATATATTAAATTAATTGTTCGGAAACCATAGAATGACCGCCATTGTACCGTCATGGCCTACTCGATTGTGCCGGCGCTAACGCGGGACCAATCGAGTTGGCCATGGCGGTAACATTATGTTATCAAATTCGATGTTCCAAATTTGAAACTCATTGCTTAACAATATTTGAGCATGCATAGTTAAAATTACGTTACTGCCGCAGATAAGAAACTTATCATAGTTAAATCGTTTGTTGTAATGCTTGTCATTGTCTACGGTTTTTGAACGCATTTTAGAGTACTTACAGTATGAGTGTAGATAAAATAGGTAATAAAATAGATGCTAATACTAGTAGTCGCTTTAATGTTTGTAGGCCTTCTGATTGGGTGTATAATGTTTCGTATACAAAAAAAAAGTATAATTTCATTTTGCATAACAACAAATTTCAATTCGTATGATGGTTAACAATGCATAACAACTTTTTTCATATTTTCATAAATTATAATACTCATTTTGCATAATTTTAAATTGCATAATAATTCAGTTTGCATAAAATTGTATAAATTATTAAGTATAAGGAATATCGTATCATATGGTGGCATCTCATGATATGCCTAAAATTTGACCAGCACATATATCGTGTAATAAAATAAGTCCGTTCTGGTTCCGTCTGTCCGTCCGTTTGTTCGCAGTTCACCTATCTTGACTCTTGACCTATCTTGTCAAATGATAGTATTCCGTCATTTAATATAGTATTCCGTCATATATATTATTTTCTAATCTTATTAATGTTATAGTCTAAGCTCCCATTGCATAAAACCTTACCTCACACGGTGGCAAAAATAGATAATACTTAGGGACACTCGATTATGGTAGGTTGCCATGGCATAGCCTGGAAGAACATAGTTTTTTTTTTTTCATTCTTATACCACAATTTTTACCAAAAATTACATCATCAGATCGAAACGTTTACCCATCGAAAGAGATACTTATGGTGATCCGATCCCGCATAGGTTGTTAGCCAAAAACCTGGCAGATTTCAAGGTCAGCCATGTTTTATGAGGCCAAAAAATGGGGTAATTTACCTCATCAGGTGGCAAGATGAAATTGATGCAGATCGATAGCCCTAGGCGTGCCATTCACGAATATATAGGGTTGCCTGCCATCAGCCTGGCAGTTTTTCTGGTCAGCCTCCTCAAAGTATCGATGTTAATAACTTGGAACGACGAGAAATCCATGTACAGATGATAATATTCAAGGAATACTTTAATGCAAACCGTTATATTTGATTAAAAACTACACATTGACTGTCTTGCATTTCATACGTGTTGAAATAATAGGGTAAATGAACCAGTTGCGGTCATTTCTCATTGGTATTTTCGAATATGGGAAAAGTAATGTTGCCATTTAGGTCAAAGGTTCACTGTTAATGCCAAATACGGGATATACTTAAGATCTACGTACGGTCATACCGGATATTATAATTATGTAGAAATAATATGACATCATTCATCACTTAGTATCTTTCTTTATCTTCTTCTTCCGGCCTCTTTTCCATTTAAATTGGAATCGGGCCACTTTGTATGTAGGCGCCAGGACTTTCGGCCCTGGGTTGTCGATGGTGCGATATTCAGGGCTTTTAGATCCTTCTCGATTCTTGTCCACCAAATAGAGGAGGATTTTCCTTTAATACGAGGTATTGTGGGTATATTGAGTACTGCCTTTACAGAATAAATGTCGTCTCTTTTACTTTTGTGACCGAACCATCGGAGTCGGTTTTCCTTAAGATTTTCTGCCACTGGAGCCATTTTAAATCATCCCCTGATGTACTCATACGGCATACATCACCTTGATTCAAGACATATGCGATAGTGCTTATACACAGACAAGAGCCCGCTGAGATAAGTGATCTGTTCCAAGTCCGCGTAGGAGTACCAAGGTTTGGCAATCAGTCCTTTACTGTTTAACCTTACTATGGACCATATCACGAGGTTCAAACAGACGGTAATGTATTACCATCCGATCCAATATCTCTTTCGATGGGTAAACGTTTCAATCTGCCACCTTATGATGTAATTTTTGGTAAAAATTGTGATATAAGAATGAAAAAAAAACTATGTTCTTCCAGGCTATGCCATGGCAACCTACCATAATCGAGTGTCCCTAAGTATTATCTATTGCTGTAGTATATGTCTGATTTGCCACCGTGTGAGGTAAGGTTTTATGCAATGGGAGCTTAGACTATTACTCTTACGGCCTCCTAGCCCAGTCGGTAGTGAGTGACCCTGCCTATGAATCAGGAGGTCCCGTGTTCGAATCCTGGTCAGGAGTTATGGATATTTTCTATGTATTTAAGTATTTATCCATATTTATCTATTATATATATCGTCGTCTAAATAGTACCCATAACACAAGCCTTATTGAGCTTACTGTGGGCCTAGGTCGATTTGTGTAAGATTGTCCTATAATATTTATTTATCTTACTTACGATATGTCGCTAGGAAAGTCGTCAAACGATGAGCCTACTAGTAACATACTTTTCGAGTAGTAGTTCGTTTCTAAAGGAGGTTGCAGTTCTGATCTAGTTGCATTTCCAGTGACGTCCAATTCCGTAGTCACCTTGAAGGGAAGGCCAAGCTGGCATCCAAAAAGCTCGGTGTGCTCAACAGAGCGAGGAGATACTTCACTCCGGGGCAGAGACTGCTTCTATACAAGTCGCAAGTCCCACATGGAGTACTGTTGTCACCTTTGGGCGGGAGCACTTGGATACCAGCTTGAGCCCTTTGACTCGGTACAAAGGCGCGCTGTGCGGATCGTCGACGATCTCAAACTCACGAGCGATATTGAACCTTTGAGTCTAAGGAGAGACTTTGCCTCCTTATGTGTGTTCTATCGCTTGTACAATGGGTTGTGCTCCGAAGAACTGTTTGATATGATGCCCACGGCAGCTTTACTTCACCGCACCGCTCGCCACCGTCGGGGTGTACATCCTCACACGCTGGAGCCCAAGAGTCGCGCACAGTACGGTTCAAGAGGACATTCCTCCCACGAACGCTGCGGCTGTGGAATGAACTCCCTGCCGAGGTTTTCCCAGCGGGCTACAGTATGAGGTTCTTCAAAAAAGGAGTGAATAGGTTCCTAAAGGATAGGCAACGCGCATGTGAATCCTCTGGGGGTGCAGGCGTCTATAGGCTACGGTAACTGCTTACCATCAGGTGGGCCGTATGCTTGTTTGCCACCGTCGTAGCATTAAAAAAAAACGGACCTAACCACCTTTTTTAATAGCAGTTAAAATTATATGTTCATTTTACTAGTCAAAATAAACGTTATAACAAATGTTGTTATGATTTAAATTTAATTTTTATTATTGTATTTATTGTGTTATTTCAATTTAATTTAATTTTAATTACATTTGTACACATATGAAATTTATTCTGGAATAAAACATTTTCATTTCATTTCATAAATGAGTATTATGATAATTAATCGTTATGACATATAAATTTAAGAATTTTGTTGTTATGAAAAACGTTTATTATGCTTTTCAAACGTATGCTAATTAAAAATATGCATTTTGTTTGTATGAAAATTGAACCTTACCTTCTGATTACGAAGTGACATAATAAATCAAGTTTAATGGTACAGGATTGACGCTCTTGACGGGAGGTCAGTGCGTCTTGTTGAGTTGTCATTTGTTTAAGCTTTTTTATTTCGGTTACGGCCTAGCTATACTAGACGAAACGGTATTTGAAGCATTAGCGTTAACTGATAAGTCCGGCATGTGTCATAATTGTCGAAGGAACACAATTAGCGGTGCGGAAACGTCTCGTGCATCTCGGGCAATGTATTACGGTAATCTGAATGATGACTTAAATCTTTTAATTTAGAGGTTAAATTGTCTTATAGAAACAAATGTTTATAAATCGTTTCAATCCTAACGATCTTTTTAGCTGTGAAGCTTCGTAGTTTCGCAAAATCGATTTTAAAAGAACGGAATAGAGTTTATATTAAAATTTTAACTGGACGTAAGAATGTGCGTTTTGCGTTGTTTCTATTTTACGCATTGAAGTTCAAGGGTGTTGAAACGTGCCAATATTAACCTGACCATGGACTGCCATCGTTTGCCGGGCATTTGGCTGAGAAATAAACAAGTAACATTCACCTTAGGATGGTTTGGTTTCTTTTTAACCGACGGAGGAGCTTTCTTTCTACCGTAAGACCGAAACAAGAGGTTATTAAAAAAACAAAGGCTTTTGCAAGCTTCTTACAAGTTATAGTGAAATTGCGGTATATGGCTTAAAGCTTGGAAGTTAAATTCAAACTTTCAGTGGTCGGATTGACTTGAAATTTTGGTATGGTGATATTGATGATGAAGACCAGCCTGGTCTGACTAAGGGTTAGCCATAGAAGCTCTGTAATAACAACGCGATTTCTTTTGTGATTAAGAGGCCTTATTCCCAAAACGCGCGAATTTAACGAAATGCTTCATTTTCTTCGAAGGCTATGGCGAAAATACTAAGTTTTTTTAAATCAACTATTGATGCACATTATAGTTCATTTCTTTATCTAGACGGCCATCGGAGCAAATATTACATTTTAACGAGTGAAATATGAAAAAAATTGGTTGTCTTGGAAGACCTTTCCGGATTTTCCAGTTAGGTGTACCGTTCATTTTCAGATTACGCAAAAAAGGGTAAAAATTCTTATTCAATTTGAATTAAATTCAATTGAGTATATCATGTATGAGACGGCCATGGAAATAAAAATCGAAGATTCATCTTGGATAATCGACAAAATACCTTCTGATTATATGCCACTTTTTTGATGAAAACACGGTTACATTTAATTTTTTCCAAGAAAACCCTATGAATATTTTGCCCTAAAAATATTACAATTGCAAAGTTAAACTATATTTCTATCACGATAAAAAAAAAACATTACTATAGCAGTAAATTTCAAATTACTATGAATTTTTAAAAATGACACTTAAATCACACTTCACAGGACACTTTTTGTAAGAATCGTATTTTTGGGTACTTAATAATAATAAACATGGTTCAAAATTATTTTTTTGTATTACTAATACTTCAAACTATCTTATAAATAGCATTTTATGCGGCTTTTTTCATTAATAGAGTTTTTCGACCTTTTAGGGAATAAGGAGCCTAAGAGAACTGTTAATGGATAATGTTAAAAACTATTTTCGTAGAAAGTATGTGAAAAGGCGCATTTTCTCAATTTTTTTCATATTTTTTGGACTTACGGTTCATAAGTTACAGGGGGCGGGGGCACAATTTTTCTGACTTTAGAAGCGATTATTTCTGAAAATATTGACTAAAATGGTTGTGACATACGGAAGTACGGACGGACATACGGACATGACGAAACTATAAGGGTTCCGTTTTTGCCATTTTGGCTACGGAAACCTTAAAAACTTTAGTGCCTGTCTTTAATCAGATAACGTGTTTATACTACCAATATTTATATTAGCTCGCTTACGTTAAAAAAAGTGCTAAATATAGTTTGAATCCATACCGACTGTTGATAAGAATTGTTATTGTTGTGAATATTGTGGCGTGTTTTCACGATTGCGTGCATGTGAGCGAATAATGTGCGTATGTTTATTTGCATTAGCTCTCAATGTGTGCGTGGTATGTGTAACGATGTAGATAATCAGGGGAGAAATAAAGAAAGCAAGATCGTGTATCTCTTGGGCTCTACTTTTTATATATTGGAATTGTGTGCTAGCTTCAAACATTGGTGAATATACGAGCGCCCCGATGACAAAATAGTACTTTAAAAATATCAAATCATATGAAAAGTACATAACAATTTAAACCTTGAAATTGATTGTAGTTAACTACAGTTTAGTCATCCGTACTTGTACTATCATGTGTTTACATTTAATTGAAACAATAAGCAAAAGCACGTTTAATTGGCGGGTGACCAGAGGGCTGGCCAATACTTTGCACTTTGTAAGTATTGCTATACAACGTGGCAATGCGACCAGGCTTCTGGGGTCGTATTCGAACTTTAAAACACGTTTAGACACTATCCACAACTCCAATGCATTAACTGAGCAATACAGCTTGCGCCTAAACTTCTGAATCAGAAATATCAGAATTTGCTTGAAAATTATTCCGATGCAACTTAAATATTGGTTGATTATTTGTTGTGTTGGAGTTAGTTATGTTTATGTTTGAGATATATTGTGATGTATTGTTTCTGTATTTTAAAATTAGAATACGGCACCAGGTCCCTGTACGCATCCAAAGTGGTTAGTGTCCAAAAACTTATATCAGATTGTCGTGTTACTTATTTTCCTTACAGGCAATTCGACATTGTAGAGACCTAAAAATGTAGACAGACAGTGAAGATATGAGGTCTAACCTAACAAATCTTAATACCAAGCGCGACTCTACCAATCATAAGCAGGTACTAACCACAAACAGACCAAACAGTTGATTGATGTTGACTAGAAAAACTCACACCTTCGGATTTTCACTTCAATTGTTTGCGTGTTCATTCACCGCTTGTGTATACATGTGCGTGCGTGTGTATATGTGTGTGTAAACTGCGCATGTGCGGCTGCGTCTGCGCCTTTGTTTGTTGACAAGCCGCTGTGTTGCCTCAGTTCAGCTCTGACCGTGGCACGAGGCGGACGTATCGACCGCCAGAGCTCCATCTAAATATAGTGCTGGTTATTTGCAAGTTTTCCTCTTCTGCGTAATATTGTGCTGTGTATGTGGCGAGTGTTTTGCGAATTCGGATTCTCTTTTTGAATTTAAAAGGTTAGTAATGCATTCGTATAAAAATCGATTAAATGTATGTGTATTACATTATGCAACTGCATTCGACGTAAACATATAGAGGTTATGGTGTGACGTTAGTAAATCAATAAATAGTGATAATTTTATCTGAACAGATGTTTATGATTATGAGTGCATAAATATCCGGTCGAAGGACCAACTCGATGTTCAATACATTGTAATGTTTATATACTTTTACATTGTCATGTCTTTCATTGTGAGATTTTAAAGACTAAATTTTTTGAACCACGTGTTAATTTTTATACAAAGGATTTGTTAGAGTTAGTAAACGTCTTTTGAAAATACACAATGATAAAAAAACATGGGGATCGTTTACAGTATGTATGTACTATACATTATACTATACGAAGTATATGACATTGTATTGTGCATTAGAAAACAAAATGTTGATAATTTCGTAATTTAAAAAAATCGGAAATGTAGAGTTTTTGCTCTACTGTTCTTACCACGTGTCCTTATTTTGAGCCACATTGTATGTTAAAATACGGAACCGTGGCGGTGCTTTGAAAATATTTGTAGAAAAATCGTAGCTAATCAGGCTTTCCTTTTCTCCATGAGAAACAATACCTACTCAACGAGCTGAAAGTTAGGCATGCCGATGAAAATCGGGTTATAGTTCAAGTTCATTAAAATAAACAAAAAAACTGCTGGTTTTATGGCTTATGCAAATATTATTATGAATTCCAAATCTTATAAAAAATCTGATGAATCCATAAACTATACGCATTGATTTGGGCTGTTCCAATTAAACATTTAATAGAGGACGAGTCAAATAAAAAGCCTATATCAATTATAATACAAAAATTTAATAGTAACAGTAATTGACAATTAAATTCAATCTAACATTACGTCAATAAAATAAGAAGCGAAATAATTACAGAAAACTGTGACTAACTCTGTGATCATGAATTCGCAAATGACTCTTGGATCGCCACATAGAGACGAGAATTAACTGAGCTTTGTTTTATATCATTGAGAATTAATGGAAATTATTTAAAGAAATCATATAATTTAATACGATATTGAACTACTTCGACCACTAGTGCTTCGCAGTCGACTCTACACAAAAGAAATGTATTCAACTGATCACAACATCGCACTCGACTCTACAATGACCACGTGGTAACTCTATCTGCGACTTCTGTTGGTATAGCGCAGAGAGTAAAACTGAAAAAACTGATCACGACTCTACAATCCCCACGTAAAAAATCGGATTAACTGCGTCTGTTTTCGTGGTACGGAGAAAATAACTAAACAAAACTGTCATCAAGACTTTACGATCCCATCGTGGAAACAAGAAATAACTATGACTGTGTTTGTTAACTTAATAAAAATACCATTCAATGCGAAGGTAAATAAATAAACCAAACCGTAATCACAAAACTAATCATGAATTTGCAATCGACTCTACAATATCTACATCGATCATCACATAGAAAATCGGACCCTACCCACTCTTGGAGAAGGTCCGTGCCCAGTACAACAGTATTATGTAGCCGCAATGAGAATAGGATTAGACTTGGCAGATTTGCCATACACTAACGTCAAAATTAATATGGATTGACAGCTATCTCAATCCTATTCTAATCGCGGTTTAGTAATATAATCTAGAGAGTTTACTGAAGACTAGAGGCGGTAATACTGATGATGAAATCCTTTTAGCAATGAAACGGAGGCTTACTTTAACGTAGTTTTGTATGAAAATGTGAGGCCACTATGGCAGTGCCACACTTTATCGCTGCACCATAACACTTCTTGAATGATGTTAACACGGTTTACCAGTCGTTAGACGCAAATATTAACGTCTGCAAAAATTAAAGTTAGAAACAAGTTTGCAACAACCTTGGGATACTGACTTTTCCATACCATTAAAACTTCTATCGATGACAGTGGTATATGTCTATAATATAAACTGGCCATGCGAAATAAAACCTTATATCCTTATCTTCAAGATAGATATGTGAAAGCTTTGTGTAGAAGATATGACTCTTTGTCTTAGAAAGGCTGCACAGTTACATTTGGCCGTAGCGGTACCGGATAACGGGACCCGTGCGTTCGTCACCTGAGCTTTGCTTAACCTGCATTTTAAACGATATAAGCTGACATGTTTAGTTTGAATCATATTCCGGGAAAGCTTAAGTATGTTTTTCCAATAAAGGGAATTATACAGCGGCTTAAAAATCTCGGCTGCATAGCATCCAACGTTAGAAGAATTTTCACATTATTTTAAGCCACAGAAGCTGTAGTTTTGGCTTGAATTTTAAATCTTGTGGTCAATACATTATCTAAATATACTAATACCTGCCCGTGCTAATCCTATGCTAATAATTTTCCATATTAAATTGAAATAAAAGGGACTTCATTCATCATATTTACCTCGAAATTTCGCATACTTCGTAACGCTTAGCTCAAAGAGGATCAAAAGGATCGAGGTACTGCAACAAACTATTACAAGATTTTAGTGATACCCCTTTCTTAGTATTAGGTATACTGATTTGCTTATCGGAAAACACAATTGCAGAGCCGTATTTGTAAATAGATACAATGTTGATCCTCTTCTTATACAAACCTACATACCCAGTTAGAGAAGGACGGGTGTTAACCCCGCGATAAAATTAGCATTCTAGCGCCTCCCATTTGTTTATTTACACATACTTCGCCTTTTTACTTTCACACGCTCGTATCTATCCGCATCGCGTACTCGGAAAAACAACTTTCTTGATTTCAAAATAATATTCAAACTTGATTAAAGTTCGAGAGTTTAAGAAAAGTAAAGTAGTTTCCGTGATTGTAGTTATTTTGATCTCACGGTTAACTAGAGACATTTGCCGTTTAAGTGTCATAAAGTGAATATTTAAAAGTTCCATTTAAATGAAATATATTGCACATTAGTATTACGGACACGACTAGTCGCTATTGGACAAAGAATAAAGTTTATTATTGCTAAATTGAACGTCGGACAGGGTTTTATAATAACGTATTCTGTTTCATTTGAAAACCAACGGATGTGGGTGGGTCAATTCAGGTCAAGCGGCCGTTGCAAGTTAAGGTCCTGATTTGATTTCTCGAAGACTGTTTCTCGCATAGTAATGTTAAAATTTTTAACACAATGTCCTTGTCAACGTCTAATGTCCTTGTTTATAAACGTCTTTCAAATTTAATTAATTGTGATAAGCGTTTCTACTGGTCCGTATAGTGAATTCATCCTTACTTACTGCCGGATATTCTGCGTGTTTTACAGGAGAAAGATTCTGGAGATACTGTGTAACTGAGGTATATTCGGGATGGAAAGAATACCGGATTTTTCCGGAATAGGACGCTTTTTATCATGGAAAACAAGTGGTTTCGGAAAGATTTTCGGAGTATTCTCCACTTTTTTCCATCCGGAATTAACAGAACGCATCATATCTCTTCTCGATCTTCTTTGTGTCAAGTCGGTTCCCTTCTTCACTATTCGCCTTGTGAACTTTTCGGATGTTTTAAGCAACGATATTATACGAATAATAACATCAAATCTTAGCCATTTCTTCTTCTACAATAAAACTAGGGGAATAAACATTCACAGTGACGCCCACTCGGCATACGTTCATATCGCGTATTGACCTCCTTTGCGGTCATCCGTTTAAAAATAAACAAACGAAAGTTAACCAACCTCTAAATTGATACACCCGACTTTTGAAGGATGCAAATATATTGCTTCCTAAATTGTGGCGGAGTTAGACACGTTCTCGCATTTATGGCACTTTTGGGGCCGATATTGATAGTTGTTTTGAATGTATACCGTTTTCTTGTAGTAATTATGGCTTTTTGATGGTTTTCACTCCTTATTGGCTGTAGCCAGTGTCATATATATTTTACTCGTGCCAAAATGTAGAGTCGTAGGGCGCGGATCCAGGATTTCGTTCAGGGAGGGGCACTTTCCTTCACAAAAAATCTGCTAGGTTATCCTTTTTTTATTGACTTCCATTTTTTTAGTGAGGAGGTTATCAATCCGTGGAAAAAAAAGACCTTAATACCGATATCTAAATAAGTTATATATTTCATCATTATTCATCATCATTAATTAGGCAAACATTATCTTAAATACTACTAGTAAAAACGATCAATCCTGTATTGAATTTTCTCATTCTAATTTTATTTAGTCAACGGTATCATCTCTATCGTATTATCTAGTACAGTACACGAGTAGCACACACATAAAACTCAGTTACACTGTACTGTGACCCCTAGTTTTGTCCAACAACATCGTCACTCTTACGTGTCACTTAAAATCGACCTGTGTCAGCTCAAACTAGTCAGACCAGTCATATATCTAGATCGATCCAGCGCTCAGGTCTTTGTCCGCATACAAAAAGCGATGCAGCGGAAATACCGGATTGGCCGATTTCACTTGGAATCCGCGACACGAGGAATTCGATGAGTAATTTTCTTCGTTCGAAATTTGAAAATTTTAACCAAACAAACGATATTTTTTCTTGTTCAGGGATAAAATGCGGTGCAGCGAAAATACATACTTAAATACTGGATTTATCACGACGTGTAGAATTAAATGAGTTATTTTCTTCGTTCGAAATTTGAAAACGAAAATTTTCCTTGTCTACTGATAAAAAGCAGTCCAGCAGAAATGCCGGATTGGCCGATTTCAGTTAGAGTCTGCGACATAAGAATTCTACGGGTAATTTTATTATTTTATAACGTAGGATGATTAACCAAATAAAACCCTGCCCAAAACTACCACAACCGTGTTAAATAAATTGTAAGAAATCTATTACTTTTTGTTTTCATAGTATTCTAGGGTTCAACTGAGTATTTCTATTTTTTATTTAAATAACACGGAAAAAGGCAGCCCCAAAACAACTTAATGTTGATGCCGTACCGTGGAGCAATTAAGACATAGTTGTAAGGAGGAAGTTGGGAGGAGGTAAAACTGTCCAGGACCGAGGTCTGTGGAAGAATTTAATTTGAGTCTCACACCCCAGCAGTGGGTGAAAGGTTTAAAAGAAGATGTTAACCGTTCTACATGTAAGTATAGTCAGCTGCAGATGCAACGGAGAGGTGTTCAAAGTTAGCTTGGCTCGACTTTAATACTAAGTTACTATGTAGGTTTTTTGATACTAAGTTGTTGTATCACTCTATAGATTATGAAGGTTTTATAACTGTGTCTGTGGTTTTATAACTGTGTATGTGTCATGTTTTTGTTTTTTATGCGTTTTCATGTTTTTTGTGTCATTCTGGTTCATTTATCACACAGCGATTCGAAATTTTCCGCCATACAAAAAGTTGTAGAATATGAAAAAACCGTTTCTAAGGCCATTGTCCATACAAATCTGTCCATCCTCCTTTGTTTATATTCTAATCCCACCAAAAACAAAAATGTAAAAAGGAGAGCCAAGTTCAATACAAAAATTATGCCTAGCTGTGGGCTTCGCCGCAAAAAGAATGGAGATCTAAATGAGTGCCAAGTTCTATGCAAAATCCAAATATGCATTTATAGGAACGAAGTAACATTATGGACAAGTATTAAACTCTATTTCTTTGCTTTATTGGATACCTATAACAATTGCTGTTATTTAAAAATGTGAGATCTTGAAGTAGGTTTTAGATTTGACATGGCCAGTTTTCATTACTTCAGTCATTTTATAAAGTTATTCAACATACATATATATATATTTTTTAATTCTGATAAAAACTGGCCAAGTCAAATCTAACCTACTTTAAGATCTCACATTTTTAAATAACAGCAATTGTTATAGGTATCCAATCTTTTTCTTGCGTTTCCGCTGCATGGTTTTCTTTTTTATGCTATTGTCTACATTCTCCCGCGCGCCGCCGACGACACACCGTTGGCCGGTCGTTTAGCGCGTATTACAAGTTTTTTGTATAGGGACACCACTTATTATTTGACTTAACTTTATTTTTATATTTATAGCAAATATAATAATACATATATTGGGATAGTTTCAAATATCTGCTTGTAACGGTTCCAACGATACAATTTAAAAAAAAATTGTATGGCGACCCCCCCTATTTTTAACTTTTTTTTATTTTTAGATTTTTTCCTACGCTTACACACAATTACCGAGCTGGATACCAAATTTCATCCTTCTAGGTCATCTGGAAGTAGGTTAGGTTTAGGTACTATATGTCAGTCAGTCAGTCAGTGCCAAAATTGACGACTTTTTGACCTTCATATCTTTATAACCGTTTGAGCTAGCTTCATGAAATTTGGGCTTCTAGATGTCCTTATGGATATAATTAAACACACGTAGTTTTATGTGTTTACGTTAAAGAGCTTTTGAATTATAGAAGGGTCAAAAGTGGCACCAAGTGGTTCGTGTAATATACGCTTGGCGCTGGCTAGCCAGTTCCTTTACTTGAACTTGGCTTGACATGCTGCCGCGTGTCTAGAAACGCATTAGAATACTTTCCCCGTTATCTTTATGCTAGCTAACATGAGTCATACATTCAGAAGCAAAACATAACAAGTTGCCGCACCTCTATTTTGAATCGTATTACGTGTGAATAGAATTGAAACTGGAAGTGATATTTACTAGATTTTTATCGCGCAAACTTCTATAACTGCGCCGTAAAATCATAACAACAACATTGTCGTATTCTAGGAAGTTCGTCTTCGCCTTTCTTTATGTTCTCCTGCTTGTATAATAAGAATATGTTATATTTAGAAAAATCGTTTTATGTGATGCATGGGCAAGGGCTGTTTTTACCAGCACCATCGCCATTAGGAGTTAGTAGAGAAGAGAACCGTAGTGAAAGCATTCATTTTTCAACCTAGAACCTACAATTTACACAGATCAACCCAGTCGTAAAGTAAGCAAAGCTTGTACTATGGGTACAAGGCGACACGTAGAAAAACAAAAACATCCATAACTCAGAAACAAATACACACGCAAATAAATGCCCTTAGCAGGGGTCGAACCCGGGACCTCCGTCAGGGTTAACACACAGGGCTGTAGATACCGTTGAATACCTAGCTTATTTGCGAACACTTGTGCTGTGGAGGAGGGTTCCCTAGAGGAATTGTATTTAATTATACTTATAGTCACATGCCATAGAGTCCTTTAGAAAATGTACAAGCGCAAGCGCAGTTGCAAGCGGAACGCTTCACACATCTGTTAAACTAGCCTTCGCCCTTGAATTCGCGGCCTGGAGAAATTCGTCCGTCGTTTGTTTTGGCTGATATGGTGCTGATTGATCATGTTTCATTTAGTGTTTTATCATTCTTGAAGGAATCAAACATCTACCTAAGTCAAATATTTTTTGAGAAATTTGAAATCTGCTGAGCGCATAACCACACAGGACCACAAGGGCCTGTAAAGGTAAATTTTGAACACCTTGAACGCTTAGCTACTTTTGCTGCTGGCTGTATTACGAAATACTGGCAGGTTACGTGGAAATAATAGCGATAATGGCTGTCATATTATCAGTCAGTTTCCCGTCCGCGACCTTGTATGACACTCATGCAACGTATGACCGTCGCAAAGACGATCAATATGAATAATCTGATGCATTAAGAATCAGCCAACCAAGTAAATTGCAAGTCGTTTTCTAAGAAACAAAAAACAACATGACTGATAAGGAGATAAAAATTTTAACCAAAACAAGTGATGCTGATTTATGAATAATGACAGGTCTTTGTCATTTATTGGCCCTGAGCTTTTGTCATAATGCATTAGGAATTTATTATTTATTCGTGAGGCATTGACATCATAATATACCTAAGAGAAGCAAACCTATAATATCATAGGTACCTATCAAATGTCAACACTAATACCAGTCTTCCGCTGGATGGCTTCGTCGCACAGGGTGATCATGATCAGGTTTTCTGGAGTATTATGCCGCCGCAATCCGCCGGGAAATTATAGGTAAAGTTACTTGTATAGACGGAGCAGGTTGTAAGGCATTCGTCGAACTTAATTGTTACCGGCTTGCCTATTTTGAACATCGTAAAATAAGTATTAAATACAATAGTTACATAATTAAGCCTTTCAATCTCGTACGTTACTTAGGTCACTCAGCACGCTTCGTGGCCTAAACACGGTACTGGACTGAAAAGCTCTTCATCACGATTGTATAAAATACTATTAAGAGACTAGTTCTTGTCGGTGAAGTGATCACCACTCTGTTTTGTTATCTGTTAATGTTTTAAGCTCCTGATACGTTGACATTCTCTTTGGATTGACTTCCTCGGCCGCTTCTTTTTTCTATTCTCTCTTCAGTAGGTACTCAATAGTTTCCATGTAATCGTCAGTATCTGGTGCCCCAACATGGCATGGCACTCAGGTACTGATTTTCCAACGGAAACTTTTCAAAATTGCGGGATTTTTCACATAGGAAAAGTTGGGAATGTTTCGTATGGGGATTGAAATTTTCCGTTTCTTAAATTTAAATCTCCTATATTTCTTGTGAAAGTTTCTGGAAATTTCCGAGAACTTTTCCAACTTTATTGCAACTTTTCGCAACTTGCACATCAGTAGCGAGTCTAAATACTGATACCCGAGGGTAACAGTTACAATTTAAGAGGTGGATATTAGAGTATAAATATCATTGATGAGAATCTTGAGAACGTCCCTATAGTCGGTAAATACCTACATAAGAGCATTGTTCAGAATGACAGCTGCAGTAGGCGTACAATCACACAGTTGAATGTGTCATAAGCGTATGAGTGGGTTTACGGAAAATATCATTCCAAGTACCCATTTATTAGAAGTGTTTTACGTTTTATATAATCTTAAGCATGTCTGTCGATGTCATACGCATCGATTTGGAAAGCCATGAATGCATTATATGTACAGGCTGCTTAGCATAACAAGCGTTGTCGCGCGCGTTTTTATACTCGAGTCCCGCCTGAAGTATGGAGAGTCGCGCGACAATGTAAGTCATGCTAGCAGGGCAGATGTATGTATTAGGTAGATCCTCAAAACTTCGACCAGATCCGACTACGGTAACTCTACATGGACTAAGAAGTTCGGAACTGCAACGTCATATTATCATAATTTGTGTTAAGTCCTCCAAAATTGCGTTCGCAATGTTGTCGGTACAAAAATGACCGTGGCCAAAATGTAGACGCCAAATGATGACTGCCTCAAACTTCTGATATGAAAATATCTGGCAATATGCCACTAAAACTGTTTTTACTACAGTGCAATAGTGATAACAGTTATGTTTATTTTGTTGAGCTATTAGAAACATATTAGCTAACGACACAATTTAAGGAACTGTTAGCAATGTTGGCCTAACGACAAATAAATAAATCGTTAAAATTGCATTAAACTACGACTATTGACCGCAGATTAAATAATCATCGCTAATGACGTCTGGAATCGACCATTTACTTTATGGCGGGCCAAGCATTGTTCCGTCAGAAAAATGCTCATGACTAGGTAATAATTTTAAACAAAAAAGAAGCGACTTCACCTAGTCTCCACCTATCTAAAAGCAAATGCTCGAGCTTCTGTAAAAAATATTTAAATCACTATTCGAGTAGGTGTGCCTATTCGATTTCTCCAGGATCCCATTATCAGATCCTGACCTGGTGACAATGGGACCAACGGTGAAGTATAAAATGAAATTTTCAAAATGAAAAATGAAAATGGTTTAATATAAGTACCTAATTTCAGGTACAGTATGATGAAAATATACATTGGTTGTATCATTGAAATCTACCTTATATGCATACATAATATGTAGTTGACTAAAAATCTACTTATATTCTAAAAATTCTTGTTTGCTATAATTGCACGACGGTCGGCTAAATCATATACTCCGGCTAACCAAAAAGTGCAGGAACAGTAGAAGTAATAAGGCTGTACTCATCCCTTTTTTAGTGGTGAGGGTACTAGTGTAAGAAAAATACAGAAAAAGACAGACCAGGGTCAGGGCCAGAATATAGTCGGCTGAGAAAAGAACATCAGCAGCGACTGTTTAGCAGCAAAAGTATCAAAATGGCCGACATGCACCCAGCTTCAAAATACTCGAATTCCAAAAGTATAAACAGTCAGACGTGACCGTAAAATAAAGTCAAGTGAATCGTACCGTTTAGCGCACAAATTCTCAATTAGTCAGATTGTTTTGATCACAGAGCCGTGTTCATAGTAAATATGATTCACCGTAACGTTGGCTGGCAGCCAAGATGAGACAAAGCCCTTTCTGCACGCTAAGGCTTTCGCACGTTTTCCATGTAGGTTTTAAATTGAGGTCTATTTTGAGGCTGGATAGCTCGTGGTTAAATGAATATGGGATAAATTTATTAAATCTGTATATCTCGTCTCGTTTCTGACAAGTCTTTTGTCGTACCTGGATAAACTGCTGAGCTGGCAGCTACAAAAAATTGTTTCTACACCTATTAGCCGTTATATGTATCACCACATCAAAAATGTTTTTCTAATCCCGTACTTTTATCTGTCATTTATACATTCGTCATCACCTATATAAGAACATAGATAATATACTCGAAGAAAAGTCTATCTAGTCTATTCCCCAAAATAGCACTTGTTCTATAAAAGCGCCAAAATAGAACGCGTACAGTCACGACTTTAGATGAAAATAAATGACTGCCAACCTAAGAAACCTAAATAAACGCAGCGTTTTAAGAAAAAAAAAACTTTAAAAGAGAAAAAATTAAAAGAACCACAGACGTACTTTGTAGTTTTTAAGTTTCCCATTAGTTTGTGTTGGCAAACTGTAAAGTTTGAAAATAATATATTTTAATAAATTCTCGCTCTTTGATAATTGATTAAATAATGACTGTGTGTTTATGTTAGTATCCTTGAAATACAGTGTTTTAAAAGGTGAAGTGAAACTTAAATTATTGTTGATTATGTTGACAAAATAACTGCAATATCCATGAAGTGTTTTAATTTCGCATTTTATGTAAAACTAAGTGTAGTCGTAGAAAAAGTATTGTATGCAACATCGTATAAGTAGGTCAAAATATGTTCGTGGCGTTTTTCTTAACAATTTTCGCCTCCAGCTGCGCCTACGGCTCAAATTGTTACCCACGCCACTCACCTTTTTTGACCCCTCTTATACAACTCTTGCATAAAATACTATTATGTGTTAGAGTCTCACGAAAGTGTTATAGTTAAAAATGTATCACCACGTTTATGGCTTATTTAATTATATTTCGTTCGTAGATGTAATAATACCTTTTGCAGTAAAAAATTGGCAGACTTATCTGTTTTTCCCTGCGCACAAAGGTGATAGACAAAAGCACCTTGGAAGCTTCTGTGTCATGCTTAACTTTCAGGAATTAGTATTTCCATTTTTATTAATTGTAATCCATGGTTCATCAATAATATCTACATTCAGTTGTTATAGAATTTATGGTATCACATGGACCCTGAAAAGGATGTAGCAAATAGACTGTCAGTAATTATGTCATTATTTCTGTAGCTATCCTTTTCTATGTATATGGAGAATGAGAAGGATGAGTATAGAAATAATGTCATTATTACTGACAGTGTATGGTCAGCTAAAAATGTCAGGATTAAATTTTTTATAGGTATTGTTAAATTTGAACTCTGATACATTATCAAAAGAGTTGAAAATTATAACTGCCGTATATGGTTTAGTATTCATTGCATACTAACGCAACCGTTTATTCCAAACGTTTATTACTTCGCCTAAACTGCGTAGTGCACCACCTTGTTATCGCATGACAGCCATAGGTAACTGATAAATCACGTAGTTTTCACGTTGAACGTAAACGTAAGCGGCACGCGCCACCTTCTACGTTGTTACCCTGAAATAGACGCTGCGCACTCGTGGATCTAATTGTATATATACTACAGACAGGCTGTTTAAATATGGGCGTTTTCACAAAGAAATGTGCCTTAAATGTTTATTTAGAATCAAGATAATAATGTCACCGAGTTTTGCGTTTAATGTTTATTGGTCCATTTTTCGTGGTAGTGCTAAAAGATATGGATGAGTGTGAACTGCAAGCTGCGATGTATCCAAAGATGTCAAGAACAAGTCAGTTGGCGGTGAAGAATACTAACCCCATCACCATGTCGGATACATATATGTACATAATTTGGAAGAGATTGTTTGTTCATTAGTCGATATAAGACAAATAGGTACACATACTCCCATATTCTATACTTTGTTGATACCTACATACATAAATTAATTTTCTGGCCAAGTATGTAGGTACTTCATTATAAAATGCGCAATATACAAGAATTAATCATCTATAATCATAACCATAAGTGTTCTGCTTTGTCTGATACTATCCACGTAATATGAAGGCCACCACTCAGTAATAATGTCATTATTTCTGTACGCCGTCCTTTTCTAAGTACTTACCTATACGAAGTATGCGAAGGATGAGTAGAGAAATAATGACATTATTACTGACAGTGTCTGTTGGCCTTATAGCAGTTCAGACTATCAGCCTATCAGTAATAATGTCATTACCGCAAGGGGCCCATTTGTCGAACGATATTAGACTAATTACCTAGTTGGTTACTAAGTTCTGTTACCAGATTTCTGACTGATAAAATATAAAATAAAGTTTTAAATAAAAATTTCAAGTATTTTTTTAATAGCCTAATTTCTAATGAACATAATATGGTATAATAATATACAAAACTGATGAGAAATTTATTGAAAATCCTTGTAAAGCACAAGATTGCCTGAAGACGCAAACACGCGGTAAATTTAAGAAAATTACACTTTACAAAAGTGCATCAAATAAATATTGCACCTTTGTTTCGAAGGTTCCATTGCTTGTTTGTAAGAAACCTGTTTATTAGAGGTAATTGCGTGACCACCATTTAATATTCTTCCGATTTTATCCCACAGATATTACCATTTGAAACATTGCCTATTTTTAAGTTTTGTACAAAATACATAGATTTAGACTGCTATGGAACAAGCAGACTTGCAACGTATAGTCTAGTATTTTATCAGATAGACCTACGTGAACTATACATATACCAAATTGAAGCTAAAGAATATAGCTACTGAATTGTGCAAGCCTGATGCGTCTTAAACGTGATTAAAAATAAATAGGATTTAAAATCAACATGAACGAGAAGTGTAATTTTGACGTATATTTTTCACGCCTATTTCCGAGTGTTATAAAGAATTCTGAGAAACTGCGACAATAATTTTCAATTCAGTATATTGTAATCTATTGACTATTAAATAAGCTTTTAAATGATATACATGAATAATTAAAATGTTGCTACCTATTCCTATTTATTTAGTGAAAACTCTAGTAACAGAACTTAGTAACCGACTAGGTATATTAGTAAACTAGCTGTCAGATCATATGTGTTGTCATCAACACACTAATAATATTAGTCTAATACTATTTGAGAAATAGGCCCCAGCAGCATGCTGAGATGTGGCCATTTCGTGGCACTTTCTCGTTTTATGTCTTCTTTTCTTTAATTTATTTTATGTGCATGTGTTTACGAATAAACTATTTATATTTCTGTGCCCGTCCTTTTCTATGTATAGGAAGGATGAGAAGGATGAGTAGAGAAATAATGACATTATTACTTACTGTATGGCGGCCTTATAGCAGTTCAGACTATCAGTAATAATGTCATTACAGCCAGCATCATGCTGAGATGAGGCTATTTCGTGGCACTTTCTCGTTTTATGTCTTCTTTTCTTTTATTTATTTTATGTGTATGTGTTTACGAATAAACTATTTCTATTTCTAATATTTCCGCACCCGTCCTTTTCTATGTATATGAAGGATGAAAAAGATGAGTAGAGAAATAATGTCTTTATTACCGACAGTGTCTGCCCATAGTCTTATTTTGAACGGTTTCTTTATGAATCTTGTTCACATTGTTGCTTTTTGTTGCAGGTAAACCATTGGAACAAACAAACAACTTACTCGCGAGATATTTAGTAAGTTTTTTGACAAATCTTAACCCCCTTATTCATTAAACGTCTTACTTACAAGCCTGTTTTAACTAATTATCGTTTGTGATGTTTTAACTATTAGGGAACGTACCCATACTACGTGACCATTTTTTTTTACAATTTTCACCCCCTCCCACCCCTCGGTGACCAACCGTAGTACATGCCAAGATCCCCCCCCCCCCTACCCCTCTGGTTGTCACGTAGTAATTCTTAGTATTGTTTTTTTGCAAACAGAAAGTAAAAAATATCATAATTTGGAGCGTATTTGTATTTATTAAAACGGCGGTTGCCGCGTAATCGATTTCTATGCATTAAGGAGGAGTTGAACTACAAATTTCCAAGTTTACAAATCATTTGACAAAGAATAAAGTTGTATTATTTAAACAACTTTATTCTTTGTCAAATGATTTGTAGATTTGGAAATTTGTAGTTCAACTCCTCCTTAATGCATAGAAACCGAAATTATAACGTTTTTCGAAAATTAAAATACCCTCCCAATCGATTTAAAAAAAGGTCACTTTTTGCAAAAGTCGACGGTTTGCAAAAAGTTTACAACATTTTAATTTGAACAATTAACTGTAGTTAGAGGACCACAAAACTGACATCATATTCAAATTTCAGCTCTCCAGCACTTCCGGAACGCGAGTTATTGAATTTACAATATTTGCAAAAAAATGTGTTTTATTGCGAATTGCGGACGATCCTCTGGACCGATTTTGCTCTACCGGGGCTCATTCTCTTTGTTTTATAATTGCGCACATTTGTTACATTTAACTATTTTTTGTCCGACCCGTAGTTTTTCCTCTAGAAGCGAAAAACTGGTTTTTACAATTTTTTTGGCACCTTAGCGCCCAATATTCACTTATAAATTTTATTGATATCAATTCCTGACACTTTAATCTATACAAACAAATTTTTTCCCGTCCAATAGGAATTGACTGTACTTTTTATGATTTTTTCGCTAATTCTATCTGAGTATTGCTATAATTATTTGAATTGCGTGTTGTTTTCTATAATTAAATAAATGAACTGAAAATAGATGTCCATATACTTCAGAAAAAGTGACCAAACCCTCCGAAGTATATGACATCTATTTTCAGTTTATATATAGTAGTGTAACTACAAAAAAAAAAATGCAAATCAAAAAATATTGAACAAAATAATTTGATTTGCTTCAAGATTTAAATAAATGAAATAAAATAAAATAGGAGTTGATAATAGTTTAGAAATGCCCCGAAATGTTTTGATGACTTGGCAGAAAATTTCTAAATTCACATGTTAAAAATTCAAAAAAATATATTAAAAAATTAATTGGTTGGAACTAGGGTTTGCAATATCCGTCAATTTTTCATATTCGGATAATTTCAATAGCAAAACTTTTTTTATCCGAATATTCGGATATTTTGGATAATTTCAGATAAATACGGGCTGATTAATGAAACAAAATATTTATTCTAAATGAGAAATGAAATGAAATTAAAAATATTTATTTGGTGCAAAGCGAACAGAAACATAACATGAAATATACAAATAATTATAATTTACCCCAAAATGGTTGCCACTCAGCACGAGTCATGGCAGTGTAGCCACAACGCTGATTTTCAGGGCAACCAGAACTTAAAACTATACTTATGGCCTGTTTCACAATCTCCAGTTAAATCATATCTGTCAGATAAATATTTGCTGTCCTTTTCTTTTATATGACTGGAGAAAAGGATAGCAATAATTTTAACTGGCAGATAAGTTTATCTGGAGATTGTGAAACAGGCCCTTAATCTAACTAGTGACAACAACATTTCCAGATGACATTCATGTCACTACTGGCAACCCCACTTGACCGGTTTTGAAATTTTAAGTTTAAAAAATCAAATAAAAAATAAAAAAGCTAGAGGAAAAATTACAATTACTAACAACAACAATTTGTTATTGTAAAAAATGGCGGAAGTCGAAATAATAGTGCCGAGACTTTTTAAATAACTGACACATACAGATGGAATAAGTAATTAGTATCCACGTCAAAGAAAATTACATTCTAAATACTAAATACTTTTTTGTATTGATATGTGATTATTATAGTTGAGTCCGTGTTTAACATTCTATAATATAAACTTGTTTTAAAACATATAACACAGTAGAACAAATGCACGAAATTTTAAAGGAACAATTATTAAATGTCTATTAATCAAAATAAAACCGAGATATCTATGTACGTAATATAATCATAACAAAACTGTGCAATAAAAAAAATTCGTGATTCGAACTTCAAATAAACAAATAACTTCTTTGAGGATATTAAAAAATAAAAGATACTTGTATAATTAACAATTTCTGGTATTTTTTAAAGATGTTTTTATTACACGATAAAAGGGAAACAAACAAAATAATCAACGAAAAATATATTTATAGAATCGTGTAAGGCTAGAACAATTAAGATATAAATATTACGTAAAAATTAAATACGGAAACAATCAGCTTTTTATAAATTTTACAATCAAACGAGACTAGCTACGATAGGAACGTTTGTACTGCTTATTTGATAAGCCAGTATCTAGAGTAGTGTTGTATTGTATGTCCGAAGCTCGCATGTGAAATTTTTTTTTGTGTTATTACTTATTGGTCTTCGTCTTTCTCTGCCTGGTAATAAGATCTGAGAAATTTGAATGCATCTAATGAGTCTTGCTGCATTCTAGATCGTAATTGACCGTTTTGAAATATATTTAGTCAGCCGGTTGTCAAATTCTGGTTCGGGTAACTTCGAAATAACGTAATAAACGTGATTTTATACACTGTTTATGCGTTGTATAAAATATCCGTTTTATTCGGATATTCAAAGTTGAACTATCCGAATATTTTCGGATAATATTTTTAGCGGATATTCGGATAATTTGAATATCCGAATATTCGGATTGCAAACCCTAGTTGGAACCATATTTGTTTTCATTGTAATATTTTTGTTACAACTCGCAAATGAAGTGAAAATTAGAGTGTAACCCTCGTCCATAAAACCCATTTTACACTCGACTTTTAAACGCCTCGCGTAAAATCGTACGTTTTAAGCACTTGTTGTACAATCTACTATTATAATATAATAAAATAAAAGTTAAATAAAAATGAAAATAAAATGAAAATAAAACGAAAACGAAACGACAACGAAACGAAAACGAAACGAAAACGAAACGAAAACGAAACGAAAACGAAACGAAAACGAAACGAAAACGAAACGAAAACGAAACGAAAACGAAACGAAAACGAAACGAAAACGAAACGAAAACGAAACGAAAACGAAACGAAAACGAAACGAAAACGAAACGAAACGAAAACGAAACGAAAGCGAAACGAAAACGAAACGAAAGCGAAACGAAAACGAAACGAAAAAAAATAAAAATAAAACGAAAATAAAATGAAAAAAAAATTAAAATAAAATTTAAAAAAAAATGAAAAAAGAACAAAAAAATTAACAAAAATATTATACACTGATTTTTTTAAAATATAAAATGAAAAAATATATATATATATATACACGGTGAATCTGAGTATCCCGACAGATTTTAACCATAAATTCCTGATAATTGACTGATAAATAACTGACTGAGACTAAAATGTCGTATAAACTTTTCTGGAATTAGCCTAGTTTCAGAGTTCTTCTTCTTTGTCGTTACACTCTTTACAGAGTGGTCGTGGCCAAAATGTACTAATATATTTTAATTGACAGTTTTACCAATAACATTTATGTTTTTATGTTCAAAAGCATTTTAAAAATCCGAAAAATGAAAAATGAAATTTCAAATAATATTTATAATGTGAATGACCATGTGAGCTTAAAAAATCGTATATCCCATAATTAGCTGAAAACGACTACCAATCCCTACGCCAATTCATGGGATTAGGTTGCCAAGCGGAACACAGGCTCAACTGAGCCGTGGCAAAAGCCGGGACAAACTCTAGGAGGATGAATATTGGTTTGTGTCAAATCGATTTGAATATGAATAAAAATTGTGTTTTTATTCAAAATAATTATTGCCCATCTCATCAGTACGTGCGAACTATGCAAAAATAAACTGAAGGTAAGACACATTTCTTTAACAGAAATTCTTTAATTTAAAGTTGTGTACGTGAGCAGAGGACTGGACTGTGAGTGTGACTTTTCCAGAATGAATAAACGACAGCAAATCTTATATTTACTCAATTTGTTCCGCCGCCACCTCTCCTGTTCCATTTCAAATGAGAAAGATAGAACCGCCTGCCTGCGTGGAAAAGAGACAGGAAAAGGGTAGCCCTATGATAGGGTAAGCGGTAAATATTAAAGCTATCTTTACCCCATTCGACTCGGAAACCACATTGAAAAGGGTTAAGCCTATTCAAAATGATTTCCATATCGATAGGGTAAACCAATGATAGGGTAACCCTATCATTAGGGTAAGACTTTAATAGGGTTACCCTATCGAAACGATTAATCAAATGAAGGGGTTTTCCGGTCCCTGCGCGTAACGCCTCAAGGTGCGTGCAAACCATAATTAAAAGTGAAAAAAAAAAGTGCGCGAGATTTCCCTAGAGCATAATTATAATAATTATTGATTACGTGACGTAAACCTAAATCCCCCCCCTCCCCCTTGTGACCAAGAGTAGTATTTTGACGACCCCCTCCCCCCCCCCCCCTAAACGGGTCACGTAGTATGGGTACGTTCCCAATGACGTTATTGAATTAGGAGGTTAGTGTAGAATAACTCACCTGTTGGAATTAGGTATAGCTTTAAATATTGGTTTTATTACGTGCAAAAGCTTAAAACAATCTCGTATCTTAAGACACGTATCACATATCTAATGATAATTATTGTGAGCACAAATAGTCATATGCTTTTGACACTTGTCATTATGTCAAATTACTGTTGAGGTGCTAAGTTACCGGCAATGTTACGAGCTATCGTTAAAACATTTTGAATACAACCCATTTACTCACATGATCCGTAGCCATTTCATAACTTTATCTCATGTACTATTTATTCCCACCGAACGGGCGGAGTCGACGCGCGTTTTACCAGAACCACAGAAAATTGAACCTTTCATGTAAGAAGTTACGTTCCATATTTGAATGACAGCTCCGCGCCATGCGACGTGCTCGCGCATGCTCGCGACCATTACAGCTGCCATTAGAATATCAATCGTAACAGCTGTATAGAAGGTTCTAATTAATTTACTGCGAGTAAAACGCGCGCCGACTCCGTGCGTTTCGTGGGAATCGTACATCGTACATAACTGTTCTGATCTAGCAGCTGCTGATAAGCAAACTAAGCATAGTTCGGTATAACTTTGCAAGTTGCAAAATTATCCAGACCGTCGGTATGGTTGCGATTATGCAGACGACGTAATAAATACTCTGGATGTTACGAGTCTAGACGTGCGTATGCACTTGCAGTATGCAGCTACTGCAAGTGCACAAGGGATGCATTTTGTTTGTTACTTCATATACCTATTTATACGAAGCTGTGTTAACTTTATACAAGAATACTTAACTAAAGAATTGTCTATTGAATGTTCATTTCTCAATACTTACAACAACAGGCATGATGATTTTCCATAGTATCAATCAATTCGTTGTGTTGTGAGGATCAATAATCTATATAGGGCCAATTGCGTTAAAGCAACACAAAAGTCAGAAATGAGACTTAAAGTCTGAGATTTGCATTTGTTTCTCAAAACACTCCTAAAAAAATTACGTGCAAAAGTCACTTCACGATTCACGATCATATAGTCGCCCTGTTAAGTATGAAAAAATTACGAAATTGCTATTTTTACAGTGAAATGTTGCGTTCATGTATATGGTTGCCAATATTATTATTTTTAATATCGTACTCGTACTTAAAAAAAAAACAAATTTTTTAAATTTTGAAGCCTGAACCACTTGAATAGAATTTTTAAATTTTAACTTTATTTGGATATATTGATCATTTTGCATCCTATCAAATAAATTTTATTGCACAATTCAACGTGTGTCATCAACATCATCCTTATTAATGAAAGTGTGTATTGCTAGTACTTATCTAATACTTAGTTAGTAGAAACAAAACTTCGTCTTTGCTTCCTAACTTAAGCTGTTTGGCTCAGCTTTCACCATCAAACAAAGTATAAAATCCTTTACGTAATATTGAGTATCATATTTTTCGATATCGATAACCATTTGTGACCATTTTCGATGAATAAACGATTAACTATACTTTTTATTGTCCTTTGTTGTTACATACCAGTTCTTTATGGTAAAACAGTATGTTCTGTATACGGCATCCTTATTTCCTCCGTGCAGCAATTTTTTGTAATTAAGTCATACATATGTACTTGTGTAGTACATGCCCGTGTAAAGCCAATGTAATTAACATAAATCATATTATAGCCTTGTATTGCATAGTTTATAAAAAGAGCAAAATTAATGATGTATTTATTTATCGTATGGCGCCATGTCACTGGATATCGTATGGCGCCATGTCACTGGATATAGATAGGCGTTTCTTCTCTCAGGTAGTAGTAGTGGGAAAGCAGTTGATGAAGAAAGCCTAGTGAGATCCATGGGACAGTGCAACTGCCAAGTTTGTTACTCTTAGCACCACCCAGGGACCACGTGTAGGGTTATCTTAGGTGTTTCCTACGGAAGTGGAGTAACATTGATCCTCAAATTAATGCTGTGACCTAAGTATTTAATAATATTTGATAAAATGCACAATTAAGTTTTAATTTGGCTATAATTGTATGCGTTTATTGTTATACTTATAACAATAAAAATGCCTTAATGTATAAATTTCATTACACAATACGAGTATAATGGCCTGTTTCACAATCTCCAGTTAAAGCATATCTGTCAGATAAATGTTTGCTGTCCTTTTCTTTTATATGACTGGAGAAAAGGATAGCAATAATTTTAACTGGCAGATAAGTTTATCTGGAGATTGTGAAACAGGCCATAAGTCAATTAAATTATGAAGCAATATTATTTTTAATATCAATCGGTATTATTTCTAAAAGTTCAACGATATTATGTTTTCAAAGCTCGATGTAATATATGAATCAGTTTTCTTAAGTAATTAGGAGCTGTTTAGTGAGGCATTCAGTAAGTAGCAAGTCCTAATATTTAGTTGGTACAGTCAGCAGCAGAAGTAGCTAAGCGGGTGAGGTGTTCAAAATGAGCTGGACACGACTTTATTGTTAGAAGAATCTTCTTCTTCTTTCTCGTTCCCTCACTGCTGAAGATCGCGACCGCATGTAGCTTGCTTCCATAATGTACGGTCATAGGCCATGTGGACTGCACGGTTCAGGCTGCCGCCAGCCGACCTTTTTGCGGCGTGCGACCATCTCATCCGTGCCCCACCGCGAGCACATTTGCCATTCATACGGCCCAGAACGATGTGTTTCTCAACCTCATGTGTCCGTGTGTGACCGCATAATATGGCCGAAGAACCTAAGGGCACGCTCATGGCATATTTTGGAAAGTCGTATGGGAATATTGAGCTCTCTTAAGATGGAGATGTTAGGAGAATAAGAGGGCGTGAAGGTCATTTTGAACACCTCACCCGCTTAGCAACTTCTGCTGCTGACTGTACCTAAGGTTTAATGAATCTGTGTAACCGACTGTAAGGCACTTAGCCCTCTTTAAGGTCCGAGCACTCGTAAATGTATGAGATAAATGTTATTAGCCCGTCTAGACGTCTACTTATTTTGTAGAATTTAGTTGGCAGGGCGAGATTAGACGAAAAACTTTGTAGATGCCAATGTTGATTTAGAATTATGAGCGTTCGTGATACCTAGTTGTAAGGAATGCAACCGGTTTTTATTTTGTATGAGAAAAACCGGTTTTTAATCGGTTAAAACCGGTTTTTCTCATACAACATAAGAACCGATTGCATTCCCTACCTAGTTGATAGTAGCAGCAAATAGGTAATATAGAACCGCATATCATACTAATAAAAACCGACCAAGTGCGTGTCGGACCACGCTTGTCGATTTTAGCATTTTCCTGCTTTGTAGCAGAAATCCACTACACACATAAAGCCCTCCTAGCGCTGTTTTGACATTTACTGAGAAGTTAGCCATCTGAAACTTCAGGAAAGAACTGAGAAACTTTTGTGGAAACTTTTAACCCGGTCCTGCACTCCACAAGGTCGCCACATCCATTAAGTTGCTCCGTAGTAATTGCCCAAATAGCCGAATGCTTATTTGGTAGCTCGTGTCAACTAGTGTCTGCGCTTATTCTTGAGGTCAGGCATTGTAATACTTACCTGTCTATCTGAGTTTATCATTGATAAATTATCAAAGATGTCCGCATATTCCTAAAAAGCTCTTTTTACCGTTGAGGCATCTTACAAAATTCTAACTATATAATAGCAGATCCAGGACATTGCAACAGTAAATTATGATATCTGGGTAGGGCCGGGTAATACAATAATGTAAAGTAAACGTTTACTTTACCAATTTAATATAACGTATCAAAGTAGGTATACATTATTAAAACTGTCTAGACCGGATCTCGCTCTTACTTTTATCTTTTGTGTCTCATTTCAATTTCAGAGGAAATGGTTCCATGTAAAGGTTTTATCTGACTTGTCGGATTTCCGAACGGCGTCTGGGTCTGGGCGACATATACCTTGAGAAGCAATCTGGTTTTAGAACGATACGAACGTAATAAAACTGTGTATCAAAGAGCATTTTAAGGTTAACTTACGACATAAATTATTTATCTTGTTTATATGTTTTGAATCCACTCCATTTCGGTTGAGCCAGATATGTGAGCAAGCATTATTAACCGTCTAAACCCAATGATATATGTTACTAAGGATAGGTTTACGCTGCAAAAGTTAAGCGCTTGCTTAGATAGCCCCACGGACTAGATAAATACTAATGGACGCGGTACTGGGCCGGGCGCGCGTTACATGGTTTATGATCAGATGCGCATAAACTTGTCGAAACCTCATGCCGCGCGGTTCAGTCGTCGTTCGACCACGTGTGACGAATTTAGTGCCAAAAAACATGTAAAATGCCGTGTTGTACAATTTTGTCGTGTCGTATACGAAGCAACGAATTAAAAGAGGCCCCTGGAGTAGTTACTTTCCACCAGTAAGTATAAAAACCGAGTATTTCACATTTTTTCCAAAAATTGTAAGCTTTTATTACGACATTCACCTATTATCTGATGGTACAACAGTATTCATATCAATTGCTCGCTGGCTATTGCTGGCGGTCGCAGGATTACGCGAGTGACGCGCAATGTATTTGGAAATACGAATGTCGCTCGTCAGTCTCGTCACACGATCGGCATCCACGTTGCTGGACAACATGGCTGCCGCGCGCCTGCCGCCACGCAAGTGCGGCCCTTTATTTATTATCGATAATTTCGACACATTGTTTAAGGTGTAACTTTCTGTCCTATAGTAGAAACTAATTTTATTTCTTTCGAAAACAAAATAATGTGATTGACTGGATTAATTAATCCAATGATCAACTTATTTTATAGATAATATAACTTTATAATGGTAACCATACTAATATTATTAATGCGAAAGTGTCTCTATCTGTCTGTTACATTTTCACACTTAAACTGCTGAACCGATTAAGATGAAATTTGGTATGAAGATAGTTTGAGTCACGATTATTTTTAGTATTTTAGCAGACACATAAATTAGATAGATAAGGGTACATCCACAAATTACGTCAAACAAATTTAAACAATAATGTTTAAAATTACAATTTCTTTATTTTCCCATTTTAAGTAATATATTAAATGAAATCAAAGCAAGAAAAATAATAATCCAAAGTGTTTGAATGTCAGACTAGAAGACATAAATGGTTCCTTTTCTTCAAAAAAAGTGTACACTGTACTATATGTATATATGTATGTACACGATATTTGTATTTGTGATGTCACAAGAAATAAAACTCCCCCCTACCCCTTATAAGAACTCGTTACACTTTGTTGATCCCTCCGTCCCCCTTAACATCTGACGTAATTAATGGACGAACCCTTATTAGGGTAAATTTTTATCCAGCTATTAATAAAAATCGACATTGTTTTATTAATATGAGGTGTGGCGCGGTATTATGGAGTTAATTATCGATAATCGATATCGATAAAATATATATATCGACAGGCCACATCCCTAATGTAGGCGGAGACTACGAGGCAATGGTAGTGGTTACGTATTTTCGAGTGTACGCACACATCAACACAGCGAATGAGAGACTGACATTTCTTTGTGTGTATCACCTCGTGCGTACTTTAATGAGAATGTGTGCGTGTAAATGCCGGCTACGCTGGTTTTGGAACAAACTACGGCTGTTACCGTCTCCATATACTCCGTGGATAGCCCCAAGCGCAAATTGACTCATGCATTTTCAGTCCTGCCCGGCAAGAGAAGGATGTAGATGTGAGAGACTAGCTAAAACTATTCTTAAAAACGAGGGTAAAAAGATAAACCGACTGCGAGGACTAATTGATTTCATTGACTGGGTTCGACTCCTTGTCGTCTGAGTATGTATCTAAGTATAAGGCCTGAGTGGAGGAGGCCGGCGGGGCGTGCTGCGTGGCGGGCGAGCGTGCATTCACTTTGGGCAGCACCGACTCAGGACAGGACACCAGTATGAGATAGGCATAATGACACATGTTGAATTATGCAATAAAATTTAGTTGATAGGATGCAAAATTATCAATATATCCAACTAAAGTGAAAATTTATAAATTCTATTGAAATGGCTCAAAGATATCAAGCTGCAAAATTTCTACATGTTACGATTTTTTAAAGTGCGAATTAAAAAAAAAAATGATACCATTCGATTTTTAACATTTTACTGTAAAATAAATTGTATAGCAACTGTAAAAATAGCAAGTTCATAATTTTTCCATACTTTAAACAGGGCGACTATGTGATCGTGACGTCACTTTTACACGTCATTTTGTTAGGAGCGTTTTGAGAAACAAATGCAAATCTCGGACTTTAAGTCTCATTTCTGACTTTTGTGTTGCTTTAACGCAATTCGCCCCATATAGACATTTGATCCTCACAACAAAACGAATCGATTGATTTGTTTAACATGCACGCCCCACGCCCCCCACCCCCCCCTGCACGCCCAACTCAGACAAAAGAAACCTCTGATTAAAGTTTATTGCGGAAAGCTAAATTTACTATCGAGGTGATTGACCTGATTTCTATTTGTTATTTTCCTCAATCCTGAGTCACATCATTAATGTATTTTGTAGTAACGATGGCCAAATCATTGGAGCGATGAAACATTTATTTTGTTTTCAAATAACAGGAAACCTAAACAATGCAGTCATATTAAATACTATCCACCTTATTCATAATCATAAACGTCTCTCAGGGTTCAATTAGTTTAATTATGTTTTGTCCTTAGTTGTCACTTTGACAGTTGTGTTAGAAACAGACAAAACATATTACTAGTTTAGACCTTCGAGACGTTTATGAATAAGGCGGTAAAACGTTGAGTACTATATTGAAACGTTGATTTGTGTAAGATTGTCTCATAATCAGTGATCGGAATAGGTAGTGCCATTTCGGGTGAATGACCTTAAACATTGTACAGAACATGGATAAGACATGAGATTCTTCGACTCGTATTTCTCATAGAAAACTTTCTTCAAAACGCAAAAGTTAAAAAAAATGTCATAATAAATACATCATTCATTTAAAATTACTTGCGTTTAACAATTACAATTAACAATCATAAAATAAAACACGAAACATCAGCATCATTATATTAAATAAACATAATTAAATTACTACTTTCTTTGAAATTATAACCATATTTTTTTCAATATTTTCTATTGTCAATCTATTTCTTTTGACGTCCAATATCTAACTGAAACCACATTTTTCATAGGCTTTTTGTCTTTAAAACATTTTTTAAACCAAACACAAACTTTAAAATTTTCATATCAAATCCCGGGGTTAAAAACTATATCCATACTAAGCTTACGCACCGAAGTCCCGCGAAATGGCACTACCAATTCCGATCACTGCTCATAATATTTATTTATTAACAAGCAAAAACAAGAAAGACTTGAGATACCGCTCTGTGACCGTGACCACAGACAAACGGATAACGAGGGCAATATTAAAAGAACCAATTGTCACTCTTCGCACTCTATTACATACTGGGCAAAGAGTTGTATCCTGTAACCGGTCTTACTATTTTCTTATTTGTGTATTTTTTTTTTCTTGGTTTGCTTTTGTTTTTTCTTATTGACGTGATAACGTCTTTAAAATCGTTTTAGTCGGGTGACATGTTCAGAAACTTGTGTCACACCAAAACCTCACGAGCGCGATCGCAGGTATAACGAGAGAGAGACGGACCGATCTCCCGTCTCATCTCGAGCGCTGCCAGTCATTCCGTGAAACTTGTCACGCGGAATCCTCACGAGCGGTTAGACGTTATCACGTAAACATCTCGATCGTAAACCTACTTTACAAACAACCAATTTTTTTGACGTGATAACGTCTTTAAAATCGTTTTAGTCGGGTGACATGTTCAGAAACTTGTGTCACATCAAAACCTCACGAGCGCGATCGCAGGTATAACGAGAGAGAGACGGACCGATCTCCCGTCTCATCTCGAGCGCTGCCAGTCATTCCGTGAAACTTGTCACGCGGAATCCTCACGAGCGGTTAGACGTTATCACGTAAACATCTCGATCGTAAACCTACTTTACAAACAACCAATTTTTTTGACGTGATAACGTCTTTAAAATCGTTTTAGTCGGGTGACATGTTCAGAAACTTGTGTCACACCAAAACCTCACGAGCGCGATCGCAGGTATAACGAGAGAGAGACGGACCGATCTCCCGTCTCATCTCGAGCGCTGCCAGTCATTCCGTGAAACTTGTCACGCGGAATCCTCACGAGCGGTTAGACGTTATCACGTAAACATCTCGATCGTAAACCTACTTTACAAACAACCAATTTTTTTCTTTTTTTTGTCTGCATTTGTGTCGTCATAAGTTAGTTCCCCACCGAAAATCAGCGCCGTGGCTTGCTGTGGCATTATGCTGAGTGGGGGTCCCTTTTATCGTCCATAATTTTTGTAACTTTTTCTTTGTTCATTTAATTGGTGTGACGTTAATAAATGTATTTTCTTTCTTTCTTCGAGTACGGAACCCTAAACGTGCTCATAAAGATTAGTACTAGTAATAAGAACGCAGGTAAAAATTCTATGAATCGCTTATACTCCATTGACTTACGATAAGTTGTTCACAATTTTAACAAGAATATAGAATCATAGGTACTAAAGTAACAGATTTGTCTTTTGTCTGTGATTGTATCCTTTTTGTCTTTAGAATTCGAATAAATAAAACACGTTGACCCATTCTTTTGTTGGGCTCTAGTGGGGCAATCGGTCTTCTTTACAATTCTTTGTATAAAAGTGTGAATGATTGAGTGTAAAAGACCTTTTTCAAGATCAAGTATTTGAAGCCGTCTAGCCTAGTATAGGTGAGCTTTCCAGTTCAACAACAAAATAACATTGATTTATAATATATTATAGACAGAGGCGTATTTTAAAATGGCTTATAATTTTCCGGGTATCTAAAACATAAATCGGCAACTTTTCTAAGGCATATAATAATATAAATTGGCCGTGAATTAATATTTTAGCGACAATATTTTTTTATAAGCGTCAAACATGTGGCATCATATTATTGAAAAAAGGCAGCAATATATAGCTGACCAAAAAATTAACCGGGAACTTGAAATAATAGGTTGGCAACAAAATATTAACTTGGCATCTATTATTCAAAGCAGGCTTGGTTTAAATATTTGTTGCCAGCTATTTGTTTCTACCTAATTAACCATTTTTTGGGTATCACTTGCTGGTATCATTTTAATTACGGGAGCACTAAAATTTCAGGAAACTGGAATATTTTTAAGTTTCCGTACCAAAATGGTTTAAAAGGAAGCATGTGCTTTGCTCCGAAATTGCTAGATCGATTGAGCTGAAATTTTATAGGTTGTATGTATGTCCCCTGGTGCTTTAAGGGGGTATTTAAGAAAATTAAATAAAATGTTTTGCAAACTATTGGGTCATTGTTAGTTACCATCAGGCGGGCTGTATGCTTGTTTGCCACCGTCGTGGTTAAAAAAAAATTGTCTGCGCGACCGGTATGCATGTTGGTTAGGTAACCCGGTTGGCGGACACATGTCCGCTTACTGACACCCTGTAGTGAATTTTGTTTTTCACTTCGTGTTTCACATCAGTTAAAAAACTAACCCTTTACTGCATACCAAGCCATTTCTGGCCGTTATAGCTTTCAACTTTATTGGTAGTGTGTAAATTAAAGGGCTTGTTTTGAGAATGTAAAATTTTTATTTTTTGTCATAAATATCTTGTGGTGAAGTTAAGAATCGGACTCAAGAAAAAATATTATTAAAATTGTGTGATGTATGGAACCCTCGGGGCGCGACTCCGATTCGCACTTGACCGGTTTTTAGGGTTCCGTAGCCAAAATGGCAAAAACGGAAGAGAAGATGCGTCTTATTCTTATTAGATACTTTCTAGGAAAATTATTTTGAACATTATCAATTCAGTCATTTTTGAGTTATCTCCAAAAAACTTCTTCCATAGGCATCAGATGCGACCTTTTGGTATTAGTTTGGTTCTTATTCCATTGTAGGTACGGAACCCTCCATTATGCTTGGCCCGACACGCACTTGACCGGTTTTTTAATAAAACATCTTACTTTATTTTATGAAAACGAGTAGCAACGTAAACTTGATTTTTGCGTGTAATCCGCGGGTAGCCATCAAACCATCGGCTAATTAACGATCCATTTCGCCTATGTATCTTTTTTTTCAGCCCTATGAGGGAAAACTACGACAATCGCACGATTTTTCTAATCTAAAAAAAGGAAGTAGGGTAAATCGCCAGTTACTGGCCACTATCCAATAACTGGCCACCTGATACTCGTACTAAAAATGAACTCTGTTTACCTACAAACAAAGCTGAAGTAGAAACTGAAGGGTTTCAATAGCTGGCCACGTTATACTAAAATGAATTTTGTTTGTAGGTACGCAGAGTTCGTTTTTAGTATGAGGTGGCCAGTTATTGGACAGTGGCCAGTAACTGGCGATTTACCCTATATGTAGGTATTTAGGTAATACCTACACAAAAGGCACCATTCATTATGCTCTATTAATTAGGTTGGTATTTTGTAAAACTATACAAAAGGCACCTTTAATTTTTTCTAAATCATATGTGGCATATGAATTTAGGTTCTAGATATCTGACTATAGATACTTACCTACAATATGCATAGACCCTAGTAACTTTTTAAGAATCCATTTTATCTTATAATTACAGCTCGTGTAAAGTTGCCCGTTGTACTAATATTGAATATGTGATTAATTCACTTTAATTGCTTCCTAAATATTTTAAAAGTACCTCATTTTTAATTTAATAGGTAATCGTTTTCGATTAAAAAAAGGCTTCTTAAAATGCTTCCCAGTTAATAATTCAGTTTTCAATATAATTATTTGATACCTACCTATAGTTAAACAATGGCTATTAAGACATTAAAAAGCAGCCCATATTGAGATAATGTACGGCCCCAAATTTGTCGCCAACCTATTAATTTTGGTACCCATTTTTATTTTTTATAGCTACACAAATTCAATTATTTAGCAGCCTGGTTAAATACATGCCTTTTAAAATTGGGCGCCCCGGGCCATAAAGGCCTTATGGGCCGGTACTTGACTGACCGGCGCCCTGAATGCAGCGCGTAAGGCGACATACACCGCCCCTGCACGGCTAGCACATGTTGTGCGCGGGATAGCTCGCGCCTCGAGAGATAGAAGTCGCGGCTCATCAATTTGTGTTTCGATCTGTCATTTTTCTCAATTTTGGTAGCACAAGTTGATGGCTCGAGAAACCAGTTCCATTCGAGAGAGCCATCCCGCGCGCGAGTCATTGAGGGTGGCCATTTATCAATGGAACTAACTATTTTTCTGTGGCAACACTGAATCGGTAAAAAATAATCGAGTACTGAGTGACGTCCTGCCGCCCCGGGCCATGGCCCTCTTGGCCCTAGAGTAAATACGCCCCTGAATTTATAGATGCTCTATCTAGAACAAATTTTCTGTGCCATGTTTGGTGGTTGACAATTGCCACTGAATCAAAGCTTAAACTTGTGATTTTCACTAAAACTTATGGCGCAAATAATTTCTTAGAGATGTCATCTCCTGTTACTCAATGCAATATACAAAATAATAAGAGCCTTGTCATAAAATGGTTAGGGATATATCGAATGTTGATTTATAATATTCGCAAATTCAAATGCGGATGTAGATATTTTCTTATATTCGGGAATGGGCATGCGAATATTGTTGATTCAAAGATATTTCGGTTCTAAACGAAATAACGAAAGCTAAACTAGGATTTATTTTTAACACATGAGCTGTCTAACGTTCCACTTAGGTGCGTGTCAAATAAAAATATTTACTTTAGTGATAAATAAAAGAGTTGAAACATGCTAAATGGAATCTGGCTTCACAGTAAAAATATAATATTATTAGACTAATAATATTTTACTTTTATTTAAATAAGTACTTACCGGTTTTATTTTATTAAATATTTTATTTAAAAAAACCGGCCAAGTGCGTTTCGTACCGCTTATAATGAAGGGTTTTGAACCTTCAATGGAATAAAGAAAAAAAGTAATACCAAATGGTCGTATCAACTTAAGGAAGAAGTTTTATGGAGCTATATAACTCAAAAACGGCTTAACCGATAATGTTCAAAATATTTTTCTTTGAAAAATTATACAAAGATGGTGTCTTCTCAATTTTTTCATATTTTTCTTTACGAATGTAATGCCTAAATTTTGGCTACGGAACCCTAAAAACCTAGTCCTGGTAGGTAGCTTTTATGTATTTAGATACATAAAAGCTATTTATTGAAAATTTCACACTAACTTGAAGTTTAAAATCCTTCTCACTCCACGACCCCAACAAGATGCGATTATAACGTTGCGTCTTATTAAAATACGTTATCTGACACACTTTCAATCAGAAAGTAAACAAATCAATAAATTTATATCCGACGTAATCTTACAAAGATGTCCTGATCCTCCGACCCGGACCCGCGCCAAAACCACTTTATTTTTAAACGCAAATTCCGCCACAGACTACAAATTGCAGCGTGGATGATTCACTTCTTTGTGCACTCTTTGTCTGCAACTGTTCTAATTGCGTAGTTTAATAGGTAGATCCTTCTTTGTTCTGAATTTTCTAAGGCGATAAAATTCGTCTGCAAGAATATATCGCATATACTAAAAATATCGCAATTCATTTACGGTTGCGGTTTTTTCGGTAACATAAAATCGGTAACATATAATTCAGATTCTCTATTCGTTACGAAGTTTCCGACTTTGCGACTTACGTACAGTAAAATCTCCTCTAACTCAATCGTCTAAAACTAAAACAAAATATCTTTCAAGGTTCGGGTTTCTAAAGTTTCAATAATCTTAGCATTGATTTTATAATTGTTGCCATGGAAACAGCATAATTGAAATCTTTAAATGGCTTTCAATCACTCTTTGTATTGCATTGCGTTTATAATCTAAGTACGTACCTAATTATTACCTATCTTAATCACTTAAAGCAGCATGGCTACGCGTTACCACCTGACCTTGTAAAGTTCAACTAGAACTACAAAAGAGGAAACTCAATTCAACACGCACAGTTTCTATTGCAAGTTTAAATGAATAATGCAACATTACATTGCAAGTAGTTTAATTTATACGGACGCGTATACATTAATTCAGTTAGTATTACAAGCTGTTAGCTTCGTCAGTCTTTGAAAGACAATGCATATTCATTTGCGTGTTTTAAAAACGTTAGTTTTATTTATTTTATCGTATAGCAATAGCAGGTGTGTATTTGTACGGAAGAAGTGGCATAATGAGGGTCGAACGATGCTTGAAGACGGGCGCTTTATCTTATTATAATGAACACATTAAATGCACCTAATTGGTAAGCAATAATAAGTTAATCGGAATTAGGTACTTTCTTTTAAGAACATGTACAAGATAGTGTAATTTCTTACAAAATAGATATACCTACCGGTGTACTGCCGTTTTGCCGAAAATCATTTTGCCTAATTTCATTTCCCAAACAACTTATCTCAGAACGTTTAGTTAGTATACCAACGTTTACCAAATGAATTGTTTCACATAGCTTTATTTGGGTAAATTTTCATTTGGCATAGTTTAGGTTAGTATGCTAAATAAAAATGCGAAAGGATATTATGCTATCTGATGATTATGACAAAAGAAAATATGGGAAAAATAGTTGATTTTCGGCAACATATTAGTAAAGCAGACATACCATTATACTCTAGGACTCCTTGTATTAGTTAGTTTAGTTGTACTATTATATAAGAAATATAACATTAAAAATAAAAATGTAACCTCTGTTCACTTATCTGTGTAAGTGCATATCTCGGGATCGTTGGCCGCGATTTCGGGGCATCAACCGAGTAACGAACGGAAGGCCTCAGGGTATATCTCTGTCCTTTGTCTTCGTTCCAAAACGGTTGAAACGGAAGTTTTAATGATGATGACATTTTCAAACTTCTAAAACCATTACATTGGTATTGGACCGTATGTTTTTAGTTGTGGGCGTAAGTATATTTATGCGATGTTTTAATAAGATGGCCAAGGCTGAGTTTTCGATTCGATATCTCTTATATTGATTGGACTTAAGGTATATTTTATCTACACTCATACTGTAAGTACTCTAAAATGCGTTCAAAAACCGTAGACAATGACAAGCATTACAACAAACGATTTAACTATGATAAGTTTCTTATCTGCGGCAGTAACGTCATTTTAACTATGCATGCTCAAATATTGTTAAGCAATGAGTTTCAAATTTGGAACATCGAATTTGATAACATAATGTTACCGCCATGGCCAACTCGATTGGTCCCGCGCGAGCGCCGGCACAATCGAGTAGGCCATGACGGTACAATGGCGGTCATTCTATGGTTTCCGAACAATTAATTTAATATATATAATATGAGTGTAGATAAAGCAGTGTATGCAACTGTACGTAATTAGGCCTTAAAACACTCGTGTGATCTTATTATGAAATTCGCCTGCGGCTCATTTCATAAAACCACACTCATGTTTTAAGGACCCTTATTACGTAACAGTTACATAAACTACTATTAATCGTACAAATATCATATAACAATGTCACTAAGTTGTTCGGAAATTACATTCTGGCGAAATAAATTGCCAGTACCAGAGAACCATTAGCAGAAAAAAACAGATATACTAATACTATCTTTTTTTATAGTACTAGTAAAGATAAATATACTATATAGTATATATACAGTATTAAAAAAATAAAAAATAAACTGTTTATTATTCTGAAGTGGGTTTAACATTTTCACACTTAACTTAGTAATAATCTCTTACATTTAAGATTGTATTACTAAGCTTATAAATTGGGGTTGCAACCCCTTTTAATATAAATTACTTTTAATTACAACATATTAATCTATTTTACCATTTATATTGTTATTTATCAGTGCTTTTAATATTCCTAGGTTATAATTTTCTCAGTGATCTACTTGAGAAACTTCCTAGCCAAACTATATAATATCTAGATAATAGTAAACTGACAGAAAAAGCTATTTTGCACCGTGATTTTGATTTCATTTTGTGACCCAAAAAACTAAATCAGAATGATGTTAACAAAAAAAAGCAAATACCAATAAATTATATCGTATAAGTAAATAAATTAGGACGTCGGTTGCCAAAACTAATATGTAATTAACCTATCAAAAGTCAATAAACTTTTAGTCTGCTGATAGACTTAAATTCGAGTATATTTAATAACAAAACGGTTCATATCTCTTAGATTATAAAGATAACTTCCTATCTGATACCAGTGATAACGACCATAACAATAACAAAACGCATCACTATGAGGACAACATTCATAGAGTCCGATCATAGAAAAATAAATTCTATTACCTAGGAAATAGAAGCGTTATTAATACTTCCCTTGACAAAGGAATTATAATCGATTGTGATACCTAAAATTCGATAAGATTTGTCCCACATACTAAACGTGGCTAAACAAATATAATTTTCTAGAAAGGATCGTCGAAATGGGTCCCTCTAACCTTTTGAGAAATGTATATTGTACGAGTATTTAAGGGTATATAATATTTAATATTCAATCCAATACTTTCAGAGCACGTAGGACTGTAGGTAGGTGCCTACAAGGTCCATGTACACATAGTATTATCATACATCTAAAAGTACAGGGTGATTCCTCGTGAGGGGTCATGGAGCAAGAGAACAAGGCATGATACAGAACTTGAAGATGAACTTAATGATGGTGGTCATTATATTTTTATCGCCAATATTGATAATTATTTTTCAGATGTTAAGTAGAAAAAGAACATTTTTGCATACGGTTTGGTCACCCTACTCAATGTGACGTCTTGTCGTTTCCCATAGCGCGCATGTGGGCCAGTCAACTTCTTGACCAATAGTTTTGAGTGTCTCTTGCGTTACTCAAAATGTCTCTGGAGGTACCAAGAAATCGCGGTTTCTAATGTACTTAGATTCTGTTTATTAGGTTTAACAGTTGGGGCCTCGAATGTTTTAACATACACCATAAACTGAAACAGAAAAAGCCATTATTTAATGGTGAAATTTTACAACAAAGTTAAAAGTTGACAGATTTGTGTCGTTATAAAAGTTGATTCGCCCATGTCAAAAGTCTTAGGTTGGCCGTGGTTTACTTAATTTAAGATTAATTTTACTTGAAAAATGAGAAAAAATTAATGTACTTATTATGTTTTGAGAAAATACTACCATACAATGATCAGTTACCGAGTCAGAAAAAGTGGTTCCGGACCTGTATTATTAATCAACATATGTATGGTGGATAGTAGTGATATGTTTATGAAGACAATTGCACCTTATTAAACGTTCATAGACAACAAAGAGTTTTATTGAAGTTATTGCCGTCATAAATTGAACTATCATGTAGAACAATCTAGATCTTCAGATCTTTTTAGAGATATCATATTAGAATGCCCGATAAATAAACGTAAATTATTATAAGTAGGTATTTTCTTATAATTGTGACAATCGATATTGAAAGGGCCCTTATATCTTATATAGCGGCTGGCGCTTATATTGAATCTGTATACAGTCACCAGCAATAGTATCTTCATATTCTTCATACATGAAGGCCGCAAAAATATGAGACACGCTCTTATAGCCCTATAAATAAGAGCGTGTCACATATTTTTGCGGCCTTCGTATAGGAATATACAATTGCCGGTGACTGAACAGATTCAATATAATTTACAAGAAATAAAGGCCACCAAAAGGGCCATTTCAATATGGATTGTCTAATTTTAGGGTTCCGTAGTCAACTAGGAACCCTTATAGTTTCGCCATGTCTGTCCGTCCGTCCGCGGATAATCTCAGTGACCGTTAGCACTAGATAGCTGAAATTTGGTACAAATATGTATATCAATCACGCCGACAAAGTGGTAAAATAAAAAGTGGAAAAAAATGTTTTATTAGGGTACCCCCCCCCCTATACGTAAAGTGGGGAGTGATTTTTTTTTTCATTTCAACCCTAACGTGTGATATATTGTTGGATAGGTATTTAAAAATGAATAGGGGTTTAGTAAAATCATTTATTGATAATGTAAATATTTTCGGAAATAATACGTAAAGTGGGGAGTGATTTTTTTTTTCATTTCAACCCTAACGTGTGATATATTGTTGGATAGGTATTTAAAAATGAATAGGGGTTTAGTAAAATAATTTATTGATAATGTAAATATTTTCGGAAATAATCGCACCAGAAGTTAAAAAAAAATGTGTCTAACTTTTGAACCATAAGTTTTAAAAATATGAAAAAAATCTCAAAAGTAGAACTTTATAAAAACTTTCTAGGAAAATTATTTTGAACTTGATAAGATGAATAGTTTTTGAAAATAAATTAATTTCTGAACTAAGTTTGTAATTTAACCGTATAAGCAGGTGTTTATTGTACCTGTAATTTCTACAAAATCACAATGAAATGACGTGCTTTCAAATAAAGTTTTTGAACTCTTAAGTGGGGACACTTACTGTGACGGACGGAAACTACGGAACCCTACACTGAGCGTGGCCCGACACGCTCTTGGCCGGTTTTTTAAGTTATATTGGCTCATTATCTTCATAAGCATTGGCAATCAGTCGGAAGAGAGCTCGGCCATAAACACGAGACTATAGACACGGAAGACCCAACTAACCCAGTCGCAACCGGTCTGGCAGGTGCCTACGATACGACCCGTTATTATTGCTTATTATGCAAACTCTATTAGCCTGTTTGAAATGTCAGCTGTCCTAAGGATATAGAATTATGGAACAGTATCTATATAAAGAATCCATAGACTTAGTTTTGTAAAACTTGACCGAGTTTCATATCCACTCACCGGCTTGATATCTTTCACCTGTAGACTCCATTGTCTAAGCAATAATGGTGACGGCTGGTAATCAACTACCGTAGCCTATGGACGCTTGCAATTACGTAGCATGCGCGTTACCGACCCTTTATAAAAAAGTGGATCCACTGTTATTAAATTTAAACTTTCGTGAGACATACTAACACTACAAAATATAAAGGTTACACTCACGTCACTTTAGTCACTCCGCGCGACTCGGAGAGCCTAGTTCTCCATCTTCAAGCACGAAGTAAGAGTGCTATTTGAACCGCGTCTAGGCTCTCCGAAACATTGTCGCGCGAAGTGACTAAAATGACGTGAGTGTAAGCGTTATATTTTATAGGATTCACTGTGTGGACAAGCGGGTCCCCCGTCGTCAACACACTGCTCTCTCCACTCCTGCCACTCATTGTGCGACTCCTGCCACTCTTTGTGCGACTCCTGCCATTCAACCTCGTAGCTGAATACCCATTTTATCCGGACCTGGATAAATAGAGCATTCAATCTAAAAACGTATTCCAAAAGGTTTTACATAATTGAATCTGAAGTAATTGGATTTCGAGGTTTATTTTGTTTCGACGCATAACGGGGGTTTAAGGTCTACAACTGAAATGTGGTGTTTAAATTATCTTTGTGGATTCCTACTAGTTTAAAAATTTTAATTTTATACCATTTATTTAGATCGGTTTTATATTAGTTATTCTGAGACTTTAACCTCCTTGTTGAAAAATCAATCGAGCGAAGCGAGGCGATTTCTTAGCTTAGGTTGAAATAGGGGTGCACTACTTTAATTAGCCGATATCTTGATTATTCTTATTATGATATTTGGGAAGAACGTCGTTGAGAGAAATCCAATTTTTAGTTTAAATTTAGAAACAGCGTGCAGAATAAAAAGTTAGTGACATCAAAATGTAAAGGTGTGCCAAGGCATTTCTTTGGTGCGTTTTAGTTAATTATTATTCTCAACACCGGTTCCTTTTGGGCATCCATCATTAAAGGAACCGTCGACACGAAAGAAAAATATAGTAGAGTATCCCATATGTTTAAAGATTTATTCCCTTAGCCAAAAAAATAACTCAGAATAACTAAGAACACGCTATCAAACTTAATATGACGCAGCAACTTTCTTCATTTGTCTGAGATAAGTAATACATCCCTGCTTTTCTCCATGTTGCCTTCCCAAATGTTTTTCATGCATCATAAACGGCTATACGGCACAAATGGTCTCGTATAGTTTGCCCTTAATCCGCCGGACAAACTATACAAACAAATTCATTGCCGGACATAAGACGGATACGACTATAGATCGACTCGATCGAATCGATTGAGGATTGTACCTAATTGAAATGTTATGTCATGTCCTTTCATGTCACGGCTATTAGGATTGATGGATATGGAAAGTTAACCACAGGTTCTAACGTTGGAAAACCATTTCTTAGCAAATTTATATTAGATAGATTATTTATTAGATAGGTACAGTAGATTTTGAAAATAAGCGAATGAACTCCCTGCCGAGGTTTTCCCAGTGGGCTACAGTATGAGGTTCTTCAAAAAAGGAGTGTATAGGTTCCTAAAGGGTAAGCAACGCGCATGTAAATCCTCTGGGGTTGCAGGCGTCCTTAGGCTACGGTAACTGCTTACCATCAGGCGGGCCGTATGCTTGTTTGCCACCGTCGTGGTATTAAAAAAAAAATGGATAAAAATATTGAAGGTTGTGCTCGTACATTTTTCTCCAATAATTTGCATCTGTATTTTTTATTTATAACTCGTCTGTACCTGTACCTATGTGATGGATGTTTGGGAGGATATTACCTAGGCAGGTAGGTACTTTTACTTATTCTTTAGTTATTTTTAAGCCAATTCCACTACATAATGGTTATCTGGAAGAGCTTCTTAGCGACAAGACCGCCTACTGTATATCGTTATTTAATCTCTCTCTTTTACTTTTGTGCTTTTGGTGAACAATAAATAAGAAAGTATTGTATTGGAAGGACACACGTGGTTTCCAATCCAGCTTGTACAGTCGCCATCAAATATATCGGAGCGACCAGGGTACTGAAAAATATCTAATCATGCACTTTATCGCCTTGACAATAGATGCATTGTTCAGATATTTGTGACCACCTTGGCCGCTCCGATATGTCTGATGGCGACTATACAGTACGGAATATATCCGCATTTTAAATCCGGATCGCAAACCCCAACGGCACATGTACAACCTAAAAACCGAGTTGACAAACAACATGACCCAGAAACACCCAACCGAATATCCACGTAAACAGTTATCCAGCAACTTTACACTAATCATTTTCTCATTCGACCAACTTCGGATAAACTGTTACTTGTAATTGAGGAATTATTACAAATGGGTGGTTGTTTGGAAACTCTTTGTGCACTTGGGCAACCTACTTTCTTGGTATTTAACCTCGTGTGGGGTCGTTAGTGAAATTTGAGGACATGCTTTTGTTGTTGCTTTTCAAAAGTCTTTGTTCGTGTATGCTAAGCATCCTGTAGTTTCTGAACGCTATTAAGGTCAGCCCGTATAGAGCAAGTACGTTTTTCTAGAAACATAAGTATGTGTAGGAATTCTAGGAGCACTTCCACCACGGGTGCACCTGCAGCTGCACTTTATCTATAAGTACAGTCAGCATCAAAAATAACTACGCAATCGAATACGTCAAAAGCTCTTATTCCCTTTTAATAAGGAATATTGACGTGTTCGTTTGCATAGTTACTTTTGATGCTGACTGTACTACGTTTGTGTTGGGATTAGAAAAATAACGGTCGAGGTCGCCCATGTTTATTTATGTATTTCAGCTATAGGAAACATATTAAAATAAATACTTATTTCTGTCATTAAAGGTATGCTCAACTAATAAAATAAAAGGCATATAAATAGCCAGTTTTAAAATCAGTGTCGTAGAAATTGGATGGCGAAATTGGAACGATTTTTAACCGACTTCAAGATTTGAAAAGAGGAGGTTCTCAATTCGGCGTGTATGTTTTTTTTTTTTTTTTTTTTTTTTTTTTTTTTTTTTTTTTTTTTTATGTTTGTTACTCCATAACTCCGTCATGTCTGAACCGATTTTGAAAATTCTTTTTTTGATTGTAAGTATATATATACAGATTGGTCCCGTTTTTGTCAAAACGCAGTTCTGATGATGGGATCCATGAGGAATCGAGGGAACTCCTCAAATCTTAAAGGCATACATATAGTGATTTTTATATTTTTATCAACAAAACCATCATTTTCATTCAAAACAGTGACATTGGATGAAGTAGAACTGCTGATGATGATCAGAACGGAACTCTTCAACGACGCATAGTTCACGTTTGGCGATTCGTCCTCTTCGCTGTGTTTGTTTAGCAAGTTTAATTGTCAGAACAAATGTTCGTCCAGCTCAAGTTCTGATGATGGGATCCATGAAGAATCGAGGGAACTCCTCAAATCTTAAGGGCTTACACATAGTGACTTTTGTATTTTTATCAACAAATCAAGCATTTTCATTCAAAAAAGTGACATTTGATGAAGTGGAACTGCTGATGATGAACAGAACGGAACTCTTCAACGACGCATAGTTCATGTTTGGCGATTCTTCCTCTTCGCTATGTTTGTTAAGCAAGTTAGATTGTCAGGACCAATTTTCGTCATGCTCAAGTTCTGATGATGAGTTCCACGAGGAATCGAGGGAATTCCTCAAATCTTAAAGGCATACATAAAGTGACTTTTGTATTTTTATCAACAAATCAAGCATTTTCATTCAAAAGAGTGACATTTGATGAAGTGGAACTGTTGATGATAATCAGAACGGAACTCTTCAACGACGCATAGTTCACGTTTGGCGATTGGTCCTCTCCGCTGCGTTTTTTAAGCAAGTTATTTCATTGTATGGAATCTAAGTGCACCATCTATCTACAATAATCCTTCACCGGCTACCCCCATTGAAGTCGGTTTTTTTTTCTTAAAAATTATTCTACATAATTTCAAATTCTATACAATCTATAGAATATCCATAGACATATAAATAGAATATCGTTATGGTGACAAATTGTAGTCACTTTACTCCTGGCACATTTGGATTTACATACTTATTTATTTTTATATTTTTCAGGTTAATTATTTAACGTTTTTTAAACATAATAGGTTTGAGAAAATTTGGTACTTAAGTTTAAAACCATTTATTACCTCCACAATATTGTTATTATTATTCACATATGTATCTTCAAGCTAAATAAAGAACAGCAAACCTAACTTTATCTATGTTTATTTCTAACATATTGTATTTCGCGATAAGGGCGTATCGTATGTTATTCTTAGCTTCCCTGGGACCCCCTTCAGCGTTCCTTGCAGCTAGGACCACCTTGGTGTCAGCTGTTCTTGACACAATACAGTATAAGTTAACACTTATGCATCTTATTACAAAGGAATAAGGTACAACACTGTTAGCATATATTTGACGTAGACTGTAAGTACAAGCTCGGGTTACATAAAACAATGGGAAATAAATTGTAACAAGTATTGGCGAAAGCTGTTTGTGCGCCAAAAGAAAACTCCAAAACTTTGCTACTAAATATAAGATAGTGACATTGACGAATTTCTTCAGGTTGTCTCACAGACCTAAAATTGCGCTTTGCTAAAAGACAGACGAAGTGCGCAAAAGAGAAACCAACACGTATATGAACATTCCGCGAGTGCGAAAGAGATACATGATCAGTCTCCTAGCAGGACGACTTTTGACATCACTCGTTACACTTAAACACCTGCGTCGGGAGTGCTCATATTTAATCTTGAAAAATATAATATTATCCGCTGTTCATTTACCTGGAATGAAACAAAAGAAGAATGGTGTCGTGTTGCGTCCCGGATTGCACAACTACACAAATAAAAAACCCAGGCAATCACTCGTTTCACAGGTAAATATGATATTCGGATCGATGTTTTTGAAACCATATTTTATCAAATTAGCCAAATAAATCATGTAAATAACCGTTTGATACCATTAAATATTAATGTCTCTTTTACTGCATGTGAATATTTTATCATAATAGTTAATATTAAAGATTATTTTGTGTAAAAATCAAAATTGTCATTTTACGCTAGGGTTTGACAAAATATCGTAGGGACATAATATCGATAACTGTTCGATATGAAAATTATAATTATAGCTTCGAAAGAATTATAATAAATAATAAATCTCGTATTAACATTATGTCATTCCGCTCACTTTTATCTATGAAAGCTAAATTCCACTCTTAAGTGTGTGCTGCGCCTACCACATCGACTTCCACCCAACTTCCACTCCACCAAGATTGCATTGATGCAAGACTATATTTGCATGCGATTTTATTAGCGTCACAATTAATAACGCTATAATAAAGAAGTATGTAAAAAACAAACTATCACGTATATAAACACTCCACAAGTGCGAGAGAACAAAATGACAAATCTAAAGGCGTGCCAACATCTTAATTTCTGTAAAATAACATGAACCCGCTTTTTAACAGATCATATTTAATCGTGTGAAATATAAAATAATTCTGAATAAATATATTTTAGTTTTCTAGAATTTTAATATGCCGTTTAGTGTAAAACATGAATATAAATTTAACGTTGCAACTTATCGATAATAAAGTCAAATATCGATAGATAATTGACCTGTTGCACTTGGCACCACTATTTTTTACGCTCACATAGACAATTTACCCACACTCTAGCATTTCAGTTTTTGTCGCACTTTTGATATTTGTCAAACCATCTGTCTATACTAGATCTGTGGGTTGTCTTATCCAAGATGGCGGCGGTTCCTTGAGGTCCCTAAACGTCAAATGGTCTGGACATGTGAACGGGACTTCTAATTAGCAGACCAAATTTCAGGACTGTCCGGGGGATTTCTAGCTTTGTCGTATTTTGATGTCTTAACCTTGTGTCGCAGGGCAGTCAACATGTTGACAAATATATAATTTGTACAGGCGACGTCAGTGTTAACATCTTTGACGTGGAAATTGTTATATCACAAACAAACTAAAATTATATCAATATTTTTACACACATAAAATAGTCTCGATTGTTCCAGTTAGATATGCATTGTCATAACATAACATAAACACCTATCTAGCGATAATCGCTATCAGGCGTAATTTCCATTGTCAGACAAAGCGTCTGCCGGTATTACAATAACTAGAACATAAAGTTATCAATATCAGTGTGCAAGCTTTGTTTTCTATTTACTTATACGTAACTGCGTATGTATTACGCATTTGCTTGTACAGTTAACAGTATGCGAACTTCTATGATTCATAATAGTCACTAATATACTAATAGTCATAATAGTAACTATCACCATCCGTCTTAAGAAATACAACACATATAGTTTTACATTAAATAAACTAATGTTATCAGGCGCTTATTTAACGAAAACACAGATAATTCGAATTAAGAGGCTGACAACACCCAATGACCTTCAAATTGATTTTTCTCAAACAGTTTTTTTAGCTATAACTACTTGTTTTGAGAAAGTAAAAAAAATATACTAATGTGTATATTCGTTGTATTTGTAAGAACTTCGTTAATTCCGATACACGATTGGACGAAATCGTCTCGATAGAAAATAATTCCAAAGTTACATCTTAAAATTAGCTTTTTTTGGATCCTATACTTGTATCCTATTTTGGATATCTATATATATATAACTCAAAGGTGACTGACTGACATAGTGATCTATCAACGCACAGTCCAAACCGCTGGTTCTAGAGATTCCAAATTTGGCACGTAGGTTCCTTATAAGGTCTAGGGGTGCGCTAAGAAAGGATTTTTCAAAATTCATCCCCTAAGGGGGTGAAATGGGGGTCCAAAGTTTGTATGGGGAAACAAGATTAGTTAGTCTATTTTATTCGAAACTTCACAGAAGTAACATGGGTATTGTTTCTATGGTTTATCGGGTCGTTGATTACGAAAACAACAACGATTTTAAAATCCGACGTGGCGGACGTGAAATACCGTCTCCCCTGTTAGGGTACAATGGGGTTGAAATGTCTAAATATCCATATGGGTGTCATTTTTGTGATTTTTTGGGACGTTAATTAAGAAAATGGCATCGATTTTGAAATTTAGTATTGTGGACATGAAAATTCTTGAAAGTATTTGTGCCAAATTGCAATCTTCTTCTAAATATATAAAAGAAGGAAATGACTGACATATCAACGCACAGCCCAAACCGCTGGTTCTAGAGATTCCAAATGTGGTACGTAGGCTCCTTATAAGGCATAGGGATGCACTAAGAAATATTTTTTTTAAATTTACCTCCTAAGGGGGGAAATGGGGTTCAATGTTTGTATGGGAAACGAGATTAGTTTAACTATTTTATTCGAAACTTTACAGGAGTATTCCTAACGATAAATGAGAAAACAAGTGTTTCAGCTTTTTTGAGAATTCAACCCATAAGGGGGAAATGTGGTGACAAAATTTAAATATCAACATGTGTATTGTTTCTATGGTTTATCGGGTCGCTGATTACGAAATCAACACTTAAGGGGGTGAAATGGGGGTTGATAGTTTGTATGGGGAATTTTTAAACGTTGAACCAATTTAGATGAAACTTGGTATAGAGATAGTTTGTGTACCGGGAAACGACATGGGACAGTTTTTATCTCGAAAATCGATCTTTAAGGGGGTGAAATGGGGGTTGGAGGTTTGTATGGAGATTTTTTTACCGCGAACCGATTTAGATAATTTTGTTGTGGATATAGTTTGAGTCCCAGGAAACAATATAGAATATTTTTTAAGCCGAAATCAATCTTAGAGGGGTAGAAAACATGTTGGTAGTTTGTATGGCGAATTATTAACCGCTGAACAGACGATTGAAATGAAACTTGGTACATATTATATAGATTGAGTCGCGGTAAATAATATAGGATAGTTTTTATCTCGAAAATCAATCCTCTAGGGGGTGAAACGGGGGTTGAAAGTTTGTATGGGAAATTAATAACCGTTGAACCTATTTAGATGATTTGGTATGGAGATATTTTGCGTTCTGGGGAAGGATATATAATAGTTGTTATCCCAGAAGTCATTCCTTAAGCGGGTAAAAAGGAGGGTGGATTACTAATTCCACGCAAATGAAGTCGCGGGGAAAAGCGTCTATTCAAGAGTAGAAATCTGTATTAATCAATCTCTCAGTAGTAAGTCGTTGATGGCGTAACAATTAAACAATTATTGCAATAATTTCTGTAAAATAAAAAATGAGGGAACCGCCGTTTTCAAAACGTGGCATACCGAAACCTCCAGAATGTAATGAATACTTTTCCGAAAACCGCTTCTAAATCGGTTCAGCGAAACGCAAGATGATCGCGGACAAACATACATTCCTACATACAAACATACGAGTCTAACTGAGAACCTCCTTTTTTAGTACTTTTAGTACGCGGGCGAAGCCGCGGGAACAAGCTAGTAATTTATAAATTACTTAAGAGATTTTTACTCACAACTTCAAATAAAGGTGAGAGTTGTGTACCTAATAGTGCGCATTAACCCCAGACGCGTAGGATTATCTATTTTAGTTTTAGTCACGTTCAACTGTCACCCAACGATATAGTAAACCAATCGACGGAATCAATAAACAAGATGGATGACATCGCCCATAGACTATTAACACGTAATCCCGCGATGCGATAAAAACGAGCGATATAATTTATGGCCAGTAGCTTTATTATGTTACCGTTATTGCGCATGTGCGTAATGTTTCCATGGGGACTGGTTCTAAGGCGCCTCTCACACTTGATCTGAATTCAGTACTGTATGGGGAAGGCAACTGTCAAACTGACATCTCCAACATTGGTCCTTAGAAAAGCTAAATTTGTATGGCGCGAAGTAGTTTTTATTTATTTTCGCGAAAATGAGTCAATTTTTTATCTCGAATTGCTCCAAAATTTAAATTCACCGGTGTATTAAATACACTAAAATTGAAAATGCTGTAGATTAACACCATAGGGAAGGTTTATGCCTAAGAAAGGTTTTTTGACTGCATACTAGTTAAGGACCATTCATCTTCTGTCTCTTTCTCTCATGTCTATGATTGCGGAAATTTGTCTATGGTAGCTGACATTTTGTATGGAGACCATAGACAAATTTCCGCAACCATAGATAATGGTCTATGATTATATAAATTCAGAACTGAATTCAGACCAAGTGTGTGGAGCGCCTGAAAGGGCGGATCTGGCATATTACAACTCCCTAAATGGCCCTAAACGACAACGACGCCGTAATGCTCTAGGCACGTTTTTAGATATTGCTTAACGTGTCAAACGTTTTGCAGCATCCTTATCGTTAGGACTCGATTTAGAGAGGTGTAATACCGGTGTTAACGTTAACAGTCAATTTATTTATTTAAGGACCTACCTATATGCGAAATTCAATTTTATTCTGTGGTAGCTTCTGCCCGTGACTTTGTCTGCATAGAAACAGCACCCTTTGTAATTTCATCACCTTTTCACCACCCTAAGGTACTTTTTAGGGTTCCGTACCTCAAAAGGAAAAAACGGAACCCTTATAGGATATCACTTCGTTGTCCGTCTGTCTGTCTGTCTGTCTGTCTGTCTGTCAAGACCATTTTTCTCAGGAACGCGTGGAGGTATCAAGCTGAAATTTATATCAAATACTCAGGTCTATTGTCCCTTGGAGCTGTGAAAAAATCAAACTTAAAAGCTAACGCAATCAAAAGATACAGTCGTTTATGCTGCAAATTTTAGTTTTGCGGCACTCGCAAAACCTACGGGGTACTTCCCGTGAACTCAGAAACTTGAAATTTGGCACGAAGCAACGTCATATAGCATAGACAATGGAAAAATTACAAAAAGTAGAGATTTTTAATAAAATCATATAAACATTTTTTTATTTATTTTGAACTTACTACCTTTTTCCTCGTAAACGCGTGGAGGTACTAAATTGAAATTCATGTCAAATACTCAGGGCTATAGGACTTTCTGATGTAGCAAAACCAAACTTTTGTGTCAACGCAATCAAAAGAAATAGCAATTTAATTAAGTCGCATATTTTGAAACTGAGTACTCGCAAGAAACTCAAAACCTAAAGGGTTCTTCCCGTAAACTGAGAAACTTGAAACTTGGCACGAAGAAATTTCATATAGCACAGACAAAGGAAAAATTACGAAAAGTAGACATTTTTAGTAAAATCATACAAAAAATATTTTTTTAAATTTTAAACTTACTACCTTTTTCCTCGTAAACGCGTAGAGGTATTAAATTGAAATTCATATCAAATACTCGGGTCTATAATACCTTTCAGCTGTAACAAAATCAAACTTCTATGTCAACGCAATGGGTGAGCTTTTACTTATATACCTACAGGTTTGTACGGAACCCTCGGTGCGCGAGTCCGAGTCGCACTTGGCCGGTTTTTTTAGACATAAAACTAATGTTTGGCCATATATAGACCCAGGTACATACTCTATTTTATACATCATACAGACGTCTCTTTTTACAAAAAAAGATACGCTTTGAAAACCTCACTCGTGTAAAGTAAGTAATAACTCTTACTGCTGACTGAAAATAACCCTAATCCTTGCTTATTTAGTTTAGTCACTATCTGTACTAAATATTTGTAGCTCCACGTTATCAGCTTGAATTTTATCAACAATATTTTATTTACAAAGTGTTTACTAATTGTAAGTCCTATCGTGACCCACACAAAAGTAACTTGCCTAATGTCATCAATGTCATCGTCAAACTTCTTATACCATGGACCTAGAGTTCATTATTGCTTGATTCACAGACTAGCAAACGTGGTTATTGTCTAATCAAATAGGGCCTAAGTCAGTTAGAAACTTGGATGTTGGTATGACCTTTTCAGCGGTTTGGTTTAGATAGGTCACCGCGTTGGCGTCAAGCGTTCTGGTTGTGTCGTAACAGTTGGCAGCTCTGTCACAACATGCTTGTTCACTTCATTTGTGATTTGCATGGCCCATTGTGTTTTTAATCTGTGGTTCGACAACGGAAAATGAATGAGGAAAGAGTTGGCTGTATGAACTTTGCCTATGCCTTTAAAAATAATTTGAAACATAAACTCTCCAATTTTCAAAATTTTTTTGGATAAAGTAGAAAAATTATAATAGATTGCTAAGAAATAATACAACATGGATTAGTAGGTAAGGTTCGGTGTAGTGCCTTTTTATAGGACTGATGAACCCTTTTAATACCTAGTTTTTATCATTATTCTAATTAATAAGTAATTATTATTTTCAGGTAACGACTAAGGCACTAAGTTTTCAGAAGAGTTGCGTGAGTTGAATGCACAAAAATATTATTTAAGAGGTATATTCACATCTTCAATTTTAAAACAACCCGTTTTTTAATAAGTACTATTTATTCGAAACCTTTTTATAAATTTTTACTAAGTGGACCTAACATTTCGTCCGAAGAATTAATAAACTCAATTTCCACAACGAAGCTTCTTACATAAATATTAATTCTTAAACCGCATTTAAACTCGAAAGTTTACCTTATCTCGATAGGACATTAATTTTTTTAAAGTCCAAATTGACTTTCTCTTTGTCTTTGGGATGATTAATTTGTTTTTTTTTTTATAAGAGATCTGTCCCTCTGAAAGAGAATTTCTTTATTTTGCGACGTTTAGGAAAGGGGAAGAAGTGCGTCTACTTGTTTACGTTGGTGGCATTCGATGACTTTCAATTCAACGTCTGTTATCAAAGAGCCTTGCAGCCTTGCAGTGAAATAAATTAGTACCACTAAAAATCCGCAACATGGCGAAGGCCAAAGAGAATCTAATCTATCCAGGGTTTATTACTAAACCGCGATCACAATACGATTGAGATCGCTGTCAACCCGTCCTTACTTTGACGTAAGTATATGGCAGACTGGCCACGTCAGATATGACGCAATAATGAGAGCAACAAAACCCGTCTGGTTAGATATAGAATTCTTATTGCTAGATCCAGGCATCTGGCAGCTTTTAACGGTTGGTGGTCAGGGTGACAGACTAGCAAAATTTTTGAATTGGAAAATAGTAATGCCAAAATAGGTTGTCGAAGTTATCTCAGCTATAAATGACAGGGCCTATATTTAAACATTAGAACAAAAAACATTGCGTATTATTACAGAAACAAAAACAGTAGGCGACAAACCATGAATTACATTATACGTCGTCGTTTGGCACCACTTCCCCCCAACAGAAACTTTTGGCAATGATATAATCTATTATTCATATAATTTCTCATACTATTGCATCAAACCCAGAACTCTAGGATTTGTTTTCTTGAAGTGGGTTGCATTCTTTGACCTCCACCACTTTACAGCTCTAGAAATAAGCATAGTAAGGCAAACTGACTAGAGGGGTTTCGTTGCTCTCATTATTGTGTCTGACGTGGCTAGCTCTCCGTCTATACTGTTAACTCTAATCCTATGCTAATCGCGGCGCAGTAATACCTACACGAGGCAATCTTCACATAACTGAAATTATGCAATATGAATAAGCTCTAACTGACGCTTCCATTGTCCACATTGTGGCCCTTAATGCATCCATCCTTAACCCAAATAAACAGTGACAGGAACTAGTAATGGAGGTAAATGAAAACTATTATTTGTTACGAAACCTCTATTTGCTAATATAGTAGAATCAACATGCAAGCAAGGTTACAGATTGTATATCATTATTATCATTTCTTGGACCCAATTACAGTAGAATACGAGGATCCACTATTTCATTCTAGGGGGGATTTCCTTCACAAAAATTCTTGCGGTTCGCACTGTTAGGGGGGAATTTCCTCACAAAAATTGTCGCGGTTCGCACCTATGGCTTCAGTAGCATACGACGCTTGCGTGTCAGGGGAGGGAAATTGCCCCTGTTGCCCCCTCACTGTATCCGCGCCTGTTTCTCGCATAATACGCTATTTTATTTGTCCAACCTGAGGTCCAGCAAGACAGGGACTGTCCCGCATAAGACGCGGTTTTGGCTGGGTCCCATCAAAATCATCTTACACGTTCACTGTCCCCATACAAAAGGGCCTGACAATGTCACAAGTCTTCTAAAAATTCAAACTGCCACTTGTCTTTTCGAATTCAGAATCAAATGTAGAATCAGTTTTACAAGTATTTCTTATGTTCTAAAAACTACCTGAACCAATTCCCTTTGTTTCTAACCTTTCTATAAACAATGTAAACATCGGCCCACTCCACACTCCACGGAAGTCACCATGCAAATGGCGATTCAGCAAACAAGAGAAATACGAGTAGCACCTTATCGCCATTACTTTTAACTGAATATCGAATGACATGGGTTGAGTTTATGTAAATTTCTACACAGCTGTGCTGGCTGTCATTCCCAAAGCTGGAAAAACTAACGACTCTAACTAATGTTTGTAAACCAGTATTAAGTGAACACTCTCATCAGACATCTCAAGCAGACGGTTACACTGGTTTTACAAGTACAAGTTAGTTCGATCCGGCTGCGTTCTATGAAATGTGAATACCTGTACGATCTTACTCAATACAATTAACCGTCCATAGAATAATCTATTTTATTCATATAGTCGCAAGGTTGGTGTTGGCGTGGAGTCTGTATATGCGCAGATCTGGTTGCATAAGCAAAGGGCCATTGTTCCTTATCAGCTGTTATCAGTCGCAATATGAACCCGGCCCTGCGTTTCACAACAGACTTGTTTACGTACCTACGTTTGTTCAGGGCTTAGGTTCTATTGACCCGTACGAGGTTTTATTGACATTTCGTTTATTGAAATCTTACATCAGGCGTAGGATTAAATTTCAAATGCGAGAAGCGAGCTCTATTTAGTCGATTTGAACCTGTATAATGTATGTATATGTATATGTAATGTACCTAGTTTACCAGGAAAACATCTCATCCAACACTCGAACGCTAATACATATCGAGTTGTTTAACTGATCGCCAAATAAACAGGAAAAGACTTATACTTAGAATAAAAATAAAATAAGAAAACTATATATGTCGCATGTGTAATTTGAAATGCAAAAAAATCTCATATGTGCCAAATGTCAGCTGATCGATATTTATTATTGTGCTGTCATGCGTTTTACTACGTTTTAATTAATAATATACCGAGTACGCGCATATCTGATATGTCATCGGGTTATCAAGTAAATTGTATTATTTTGCAAACTTTTACTATCACAAGTAAAGCAATGTTATATGCAGATATTATATGTATTATAGGATTACAATAACATTTGCGCAATACATTACAACAGAGGCTGGGATATATTTACACGAGAAAATTTGACGGGTGTCGATCTGACCCGGGTAGCCAGTAGGGGCTAAAGGGCGTCTGCCGCGAATGCCGAAGACGCTAGTTCGATTCCAGCGCTGGGCACCGGAGGCCTTATTCACTTTCCTTTCGCTTTCGATTTGAGTTTATAAACGTTTCCATCATCCTCCTAGCGTTTGTCCCGGCTTTTTGCCACGGCTCTATCGACACTGAGGTCCGCTCGGCAATAATCCCAGGCATTGGCGTAGACACTCATTTTTACGAAAGCGACTCCCATCTGATTTTCCAACCCAGAGGGGAAACTAGGCCTTGTTGGCATTAGGTCCGGTTTCCACGCGATGTTTTCCTTCACCGAGTTCTTCTGGGGTAGCCGCAGCGAGCGGACGTGTGCACGGAGTTCTTCTGCGCTCCGTACAGTTGCCCTGAGAGCCGTAATATTTTATATTTATATACCTTGCGCTCGTATGAGTGTCGTATCTACGGGAGGGCCCCCCGGCCCTCCCGAAAACAGGGAAACTAGTGAAATGGACACGGACAGCATAGCTGCAAACAAAGTGAATATTAAAAAGAACAGTGACTATAAACTAACTAGTGCAAGTGAACTTTTACCGGATTGTGAAGAACAATACACCGTTGCCTGTTGGCACTGCGAAAATATCAACTTAATTAAAAATTTCCACGAGTGGCAGGGCCTTCAAACTAAGATTAAACAATTAAATTGTAAACTTTGTAACAAGAGAAGTGCTGTTAAGTGTTTTCTGAAAATCTCACCAAATATCTTAAACGGACACCTAGTGAACAGTGTAAATGAAATTAATATCTACGCGTGCAACATTAATTTCTGTAAAATAAATAAGAAAGACTGCCGCAAATGCCATAAACAGATAAATGTGAAATATATGCCAATTATGGGACTTCAAAGTGAAGAAAATGTTACCTGTGAATGCGGCATAGTAAACAAAGTAATATCAGAATATAAACAAATGCCCGATACCCTACCCGCGTACCCTCGCGAAAAAAATATCAACACGAACGGCTCGACGATACTGCGCGCCGACTCCAAGTTAAGGCTGCCGCTACGCGCCGATACCAAGTTAATTCCGCCGCTGGCGTGGGCGCGCTCCGGCTCCAAGTTAAGCCCGCGGCTAGCGCATGCAGGCGATGACTCCAAGTTAAGTCTGCCGCTGACTCCGGTACGCTTTGGCAGCCCAGCCGTCGCCTCTCAGCGACCGCCCGGCATAACAATAAACAACCGCTTCTCCTCGCTACCCACTGAAGAGGAGCACAACGACGATATGGAAAGGGAAGAAAATAACGCCCTAGCGGTTATTGCCTCACCGAAACCCAAGAAAAGAAAGAGAGATGCCTTCACTGCAAATGCCGTAACAACCCAGCGGCCACCGAGAGTAATCACACCATCCACTCACATCCCTGACATAATTATAACGGATGTCAAAAAAATCAACGATCCACAATACCTTAATAAAATAAGAAAAATAAGCACAGAACATGGAGCAAGACACGTTATGGCTCCAAACAAAAGGACTATCACGATCCGCGTATACACCGCAAATATAAGAAAAATAATCATAGAAGAGCTGAGGAAACTTGACGACGGACTCCGCTTCGTGGCACGGGTCCCTAAAGCTCAGCAGACTCACCAAACAAAAGTAGTGCTCAACACAAACATCTACGACGAGACGAACGAGGCATGCCTTGAGGAAATGGAGAGATGTATCGGTGTGAGACCAATCAAGATGAGAACCATCAAAGGTAACTTACATTTATTTATCTTTGATGGCGCCCTGACATACGATGAAATCGCCACGCTTATGAAGACAACAAAGCATGCGTACTTCGGAGCCTTCAGTATAAAACCCCAGGAATATAAAGACGATCCGAAGAGAGTAGTACAATGTAAGAGATGTTTTCTTTTCACGCATGCAACGTCGGCGTGTCACGGTGAAAAGAAACAGCCCACCTTCAAATCCCCAAACGAAGAAGGCGTAGAGATCGAAATATGCACAGCATGCAAAAAACCGGGCCATGGCGCTAACCAAGCCAAATGTGAGAAGTTCCAGAAGGCAGTAGAGCGCCAAATCGCACAACATGAAGAAAAAGAATGGAAACAAAGAGAAGCAGCTGAACGCAGACGTGCAGTGCAAAAATATCGTCAGAAAAACTACTCGTACGCGAACATAACTTCCACTTCAGAGTTCCCACCGCTGCCCAACCAAGCACCCCAAGCACAACCAAAATATCAGCAACCACTGCAGCCAGAACAGACGGCAAACAAGGAAAACAGCACGGAGCCTCTTGAGCAAAAGCTACATACAATCATGAAACAAGTATTACTCCAGTTACAGCTACAACACGACGTTCTCATAAAAATTCTCAACAAGGAATCGCAGAAATCAATATCATAAGCTGCGTATAATGCACCTAAATGAGCAAGGTCTCAAAGGTAAATTCCTCGAGTTAAAATCTCTAGCCGACCGTCACAAACCACATATAATCATAGTCAACGAATGTCGCGTGGATTTTTCCAAAACCCGCATGAATCTCCCGAACTATGACAAGATCACTCACTCGATCGCATCGCATCTAACCACAGCCTTATACGTGATGCGAGGTATGCGCTGGAGTCAGACCGACGTCACTCCAGGTACAGAAGTAGGAGACCGTCTCATCGAAGGCGTCGCTATCAACCTTACCTACGATCACGTAACTGGAGATTACCTAAAAATTAAAGGAATATACATACCGCACAGGTCAGAACACATTGACGCCGCAGCACTTAAGGATGAATTAGAAGATATTGTTACCGAAGTCCCGAACATCACCATAGGGGACCTCAATCTTAAAATGACCACACTAAACCAAACGAGAGACGAAGGGGCAGGAATACTCATCCGCGACCTCTGTAACTCTGACGTCTGCACTATACACCACACAGGCCTACCTTCACGACCAAACAGTGCGGGATACGGCATTCTTGATGCAGCCATCATCTCTTATGAAATGGAAGCCTTCGACACCGTAACATGCCGACAAACAACATCGGTTGGCTCAGACCATATGCCATGGCTACTAGATATAAATATAGTGGTGGACAGAGCGAAACATATGATAAGAAACACCCGTGCTATCGCAAGTAACGAAAAAACCAGACAGCAATTTCAGCAAACTCTATGGAACAAGACCAGTAAGCTACCAAAGGAAATTACATCTGATTCAGAATGCGAGGAATACATACTACAACTAGAAAAATCCATTACCGAATCCCTGGATGAGTATGCGCCACTGCACGAGTACAATAGAAGAGATCAACTTCCAGATGAGATTAATAAATTAATAGACGAAAGAAACCAAGCAAAAAGTAAAGCGTGGCGACTACGCTTCAACCAGGACAGAATAACGGAACAAAGAACGATTTACAATCGTCTGAAACGGCTGGTCCAACAGGCGCTCTTGGAGTATAATGATCAGAAATGGGTGAAAATAGTAAATGACCCACGAAACAATAGAGCCCAGATGTGGCGAATCCAACGCAACCTGAAGGCACCAGTACAGAGACTCCCCCACATCCAGGGATGCAACAGCGAGAAATAAACCATCGACACTTTAGTCGACGCAGCGATTGTAGCGGAAGCCGAGATAGATAACGAGGACAAGAGCACAGAGAAGACCACGCCCTTTCAGCCTCTTGACGCATCATCTATAGAGGAGATTAAGACAGCTCTAAGACGTTTTAAAATTAAGAAGGCCCCAGGCCCGGATAAAATCAAAGCAGATGCTCTCAAACTCGGAGGCAACCCCTTTCTCATTCGGTACAAAGTTATAACCGATTACCTATTACTAACAGGGTACTATCCCAATAGGTGGAAAATCGGAGAATGCATCTTCTTACATAAAGCAGGGAAGAATCACCGCGACGCCAAATCATATCGACCCATTACCCTTCTAAACATCATGGGTAAACTACACGAGCGCTTGCTTCTTTCGCGCCTGCGACAGACAACCGACAGACTCCAACCGCCTTTCCAGCATGGCTTTACTAAGAATAGAGGAACAGGCACGCAAATACTTCGTACCGGAAAGTTCATAACGGATGCGTTAGAAGCAAAGGAGAGCGTGGCCTTGGTATCGACTGATCTTTCAAAAGCCTTCGACTCCATAAATCACGAGGGTCTGACAAAGAAACTTCAAACAGCCGACGTTCCAAATAACATTATCAAAATAATAGAAAATTACCTGAGCGGTCGAAAAACCTATGGACGTTTCAGAACCACCAACGGCGACGAGAAAGCGGTGCCACACGGAGTCCCACAGGGCTCTATCCTGGGCCCAATCATCTTCAACATGTATGTACATGACGTTTGGGACCAACGGAACCGGATCCGTGGACTAAAGCTTTCTCAATACGCCGATGACCTGTGCATACTCAACAGATCTCCCGAACCGAACAGCGCAACGAGCCGTGCGGGCTGGGCCGCCGAAACTGTCATAGATTACTACCATCGCTGGGGACTAAAGTGCAACATAGAGAAAACCGAGTGTGCTATGTTCACTCACAAGAGAAAGTACCGCAGAACCATTCGCATCAAAAACGAGGTAATTGAATATAAAAAGAGCATAAAATATTTGGGTGTACACCTAGACAAGACCATGACGATGGGTAAACAGACGGACTACGTAGTGCAGAAAGTACGACGGGCGCGCGGTGCTCTAGCTTCTATTATAGGCTGGCACGCTAAGACGGATCTGACGGTGAAACTGGCTGTCATTCAGGCCTGTCTACTTCCAATATTGGATTATGGCGTGGTACAATTACTCTCACGTTACAGTAAGAGCAACCTTCTCAAAATTGAACGTCAGTATCGAATGGCTCTCAAGACTAGTGAACAGTTCCCCAAACGCCTAGAAACTTTACTACTCTGGGAGATGCTCGACTGGGATCCATGGCACCTCCGTGCACAAGATTTAAATGAGGACATGCTGCGCCGATTCCGCGAAATGCACATTGCGGATCTAGATACCCCTGGTAACGCCTATATCGGACACAGACAGCACAACCCACTTCTAACTAACATTAGATTAGGAGAAATCGATTATGTACAAAAAAAAGACAGGAGCCGGCAGCTCAGCAAGCGAGCGACCGCTCCACGTCCCCATAGGTTATAGGAAATTAGTTGTAAGAATAGTTGTAAGATAGGACAAAATGGAACAACTTTTAAATTTATATAAATTTATTCTGTACGCACACACTAACAAGCACAAAGCACACACAACATGACACCTATACAGATCTTTCAGACAAACATAGGTAGATTGTAAGTAGCTGACACACCCACAGGCCGAACACACCACCGACCTGATGGACATAATGTAACATATAAACTAGAGAAATAAACACCTTTCTATCATGATTTTCCTTCACCGAAAAGCTACTGGTAAATATCAAATGATATTTCGTACATAAGTTCCGAAAAACTCAGTGGTACGAGCCGGGGCCACGTTTGAACTCGAGACTCCCGGATTGAAAGTCCGACGTCTTACCGCCAGGCCACCAGCACTTCACCAGTTTATAAACGTTTCCATAGCTGCATAAAAGATCTGCAGAAAGTAACCCGTTTCCACCCCGCGAGTGTAATTCAGTAGACTTCTAGGTTAGTAACGCGTATGTCAGGGCTGGACCTTGGCGTTCCTAGCTGCATCTAAAAGTTACACGGAATAACTATGGACCTTAAGGTTTTGCAATAAGGTTCAAATAGTCTCAGTTAAACAGTGTGGATGGTACAAATTGCAAGTGTATTTTAAGAAGTCTATAATTGGAGGTGCATCACCTCGATTCGGATTTAGCACAAGAGCGACAGACAAGGAAATACTTTCTTACAGATAATTTAATTGCTTTGGAGCATTTAAAAGGTACAGGAGAAAAACCAGATGAAACATATTTTTGCGCCTTCAATGATCGCATAATCGGCAAAAACCCGTATAAATGATATTAGTTATCATAATAATATCGCAGGGTGAATCTTTCATAAAGACATCTGTTGTGTGCAGACCGGATTACCACGTTGAACCAAGCAGCGCTGACCCGCTGTACCATTTACCAGGTCATGTAAGGAGATGACTAAAAACACTTATTTAGAATTGTAAAGACATCTGAGCAGTGTAGTTGCAGGTGTTTCCCCGCTGGGAGTTGTTGTAGAAGTGAGCAACGAGTACGTGTGTGTGTGTGGTGTCGTCCGCTGCTCCTCTTATGATGGGGGCAGGGGTTGGAGTGCCCGCATTTCTGCTATGACTCCTGTGTCATGTCGCATCCCACTGCGGTGGAATGGTCTCTCGTCGTCTTTTTGTGGACGACTTGACGTCTGGTGTGGCTGCGGCGGGCCCGATGGCCCTGCCGCAGCGATGGTGTCAGGTGCGGTCCGCGGCGGGCCCGATGGCCCAGCCGCGGTGATGTCATCTGCTTCTAGTCCCGGCGAGCCGCGGCGGGCCTGATGGCCCGGCCGCGGCAGCGGTGTCCGCGGCGGGCCCTATGGCCCAGCCGCGGTGCTGGCGTCTACTGCTGTCCGAGGTGTAGCAGGGCCCGTGGTAGAGCCCGGGCCCTGCGCTCGGGAGGCCTGATGTAGTAGGGCGCGATGTTCTGGAGGTGTTCGTAGCCAGAGTTGTCCGCGCGGTCAAACATGACCCGCGCGAGTCTGACTACGAACTGCTCCAGGCCCTCCCACTGTAGTTCTTCGGCGATGGTGGCGTTCCTCTTGCGTCTCGGTGCCTTGGTGAGGATGCGTAGCGCCATCGTCTCTTGCCGTCTTAGCTTCTCCTTGTTTGTCCTGCAACAGAAAGAATACCAGGCAGGTGCGGCGTAGGTAAGTCGCGTTCGAACGTAAGCTTTGTACAGTCCGAGTTTGGTCCGTACAGGGAGCTTACTGTTGAACACGGGGTATAATTTCGCGCGGGCGGTCAGGGCTCGGCGGCGTGTTTCCGCGGCGTGCTGCGTCATCGTGAGCCTTTTGTCGATGGTGACCCCCAGATATTTCACTGTGGGCGACCATACAAGAGGCTGACCTAAGAGAGAAGGAGGAGGCAGTTTAATGGCATTAGTAATAATAATGGCTTGCGTCTTGCCCACGTTGACTGATAGTCTCCATTTGGAGAGCCAGTCAGGAAGGGCGTCGAGCGTCGGCTGGATCTTATGGACTGCGTGTGCAATCTTGAATGACGACGTGTAGTAGGCGGCATCGTCCGCGAAGAGGGCGAGCTTGGCGTCGCCAACGACTGGTATGTCGTCGGTGTAGCGGGCGTAGCAGGCCGGTGACAGGCAGCTCCCTTGTGGAACGCCCGCTCTGATGGGGCGTTCAAGGGAGTGGGCGCCCTCCACTTGGACGTGGAAGCGTCGGTCTGCCAGGAAGGATGCCAATGTTCTCACGGTGCGTCGGGGAGCTGTGGACAGAAAAAGTTTGTAGATTAGACCGTCGTGCAACGAGTACGAGTGCTGGCTTCTTTTATGGGTTTTTCTTAGTACTCGTACTAGTGGCAGTGGCACATATATGTGCAGAGTATGTCATTCGTCTATAGCCAATAATCTTAAACTATTACATGATTGTAGGAGGGTGTAAATTGATATTGTTATGGGACATTTCTTCATAGATTAGTACAAAATTCATATAATCTAGACATTTTGGGTATTACGACATAATATCAATAAAATTAGACATAGATCAGTACTTAAGAACTAGACATGTAAACACAATTTTTATACACTTTATTAAATTACAAAAATAAACAAATTGGTATAAATCGAGAAAATGATTAACTTAGATCTAGTTACACAAAATCAACAGTAATTTTAAGCTATCTGCGACAACATCATTAATAACCAATCGTTTTAACATTTTAAAGAGTAGCAGATTTGACTCATACATCACAACCAGCCAAATATTACAGTATTTTACCAAATTACCTTTAGAAGCAGAATGAAAACGGTGTTTCTAAAGGTAAATTGTAAAAAAACCATACCCCTGTGATATATGTGGCTGGTGTTGTCGGTTAAGCAAGCAGTGAAAGGATTGTGTTTCCCGCGCGCATAACACACAATGCATCATTGTGCTAATTTGGTGCATCCAGCAAGGTTGCAGTCCAAGAACAATTGCATCTTGAAACAAAGGAGCAACGACTTGCAATGTCATGAAGAAAATTATAACATACATAATCAGGATTATTTCGTATTGTGTATTTTAACCCTTTGTAAATTGTGTTTTGGCCCTTAATGTTTTTTTTTAATTTTGGTGATATGTTTATACACGGTATAACATGAGTAAACCGAATAATTTTAACAGCTTATTCCTGATCATAATTGGAGACAAAAATGTCGTATAAACTTTTCTGGAATTCGCCTAGTTTCAGAGTTAGATACTACCACTTAAATAAAAAAAACGTTTTTTAATGGTACTCAGTGCAAAACGATTTTTTGATGGCGATTTCACCCTTTCTATAAAGGACTACTAGATCTAGACATTCTTAATGACAGATATCAAAGTGCCAAGGAATACTTTAATTAAACTATTTTTTCGAAAAAAAATGTACTAATTTATTTTAATCGACATCTTTACCAAGAACATTTATGTTTTTACTAGCTGTGCCCGCGGCTCCGCCCGCGTGGAATTCGGTCTGTGTAAGTGGCTAATTTGCCCCTAATTTCTCTCCCGCTACCCTGGAGGCGGAACTTGAAGTAAAGTTGACAAATGGATACGCTAGAGGACAGTAGTCCTGATAAAATATTTTACAATTACCACTAAATGAAACTACACTCAAAAATCAATACTTTTTTTTGGCATGATTTAAACGACATTGAGTAGTAGGTGCATATCGGATACAGTACCACTTTTCCAAATCGATCCTCCCGTCAAATCAGTCTAAGCATGAAAGGTAAGAACAGGTGCGGTTGAAATTTGGGGGGGGGGGTCACAAATGCAGAAATGATTTTTTGGGGGGGTCAGTAACGTTTTTTTCTATTTGAGGTGTACTTGGGGGGGGGGGGGGGGGTGATCCATGCAAATTTAACTCAATCTGTAGTGAGTGTAGTGGCTGCCCCCCCCCTTTTAAGCGTTTAATTTTTATAGGCTACGTATAACCTGGCTGGGGATTTTCTTGAATTGGAATTAGTAATCTTTAAGGGGTGATTTCTGGGATAACAATGCAAAAAAAACCGGCCAAGAGCATGTCGGGCGATGCTCAGTGTAGAGTTTCGTAGTTGCCGCCCTGTTTGGACCCACGGTTCTAAAGTTAGATGGAAGAGACGCCCTTTTTTGAACTTTCAAATCTAATATTTACGAAACTATCAGTTTCATCCAAAAAATGTATTAAAAGACCTCTATTCTTTTTGAAAGACCTATTCAATAATACCCAACACGATAGAGTTGGAGCGAAAAAAAATTCACCCCCCATTTTATGTGTACCCTAATAGAAGCATACACTGCTTTATCTACACACATATTTAAAAAATCCTAAGTGACATGTTCGGAAACCATTAGAATGACCGCCATGACCAACCTTATTGTGCCGGCGGTCGGGGAAGAGGGCGAATTTTCATTACGTTACCGTAGGTAATGAATTTTCATACGTTTTTAACACACTGTCACAGATAATACACTGATGTTACGTTACTGATTGCATTAATGGTGGTAATTACATACGGTTTCTGAACGTGGAATAGAGGATTTATGATATTGGTGTAGATCAAGATATTTATTCTTCAATGTAAGCAAATTACAATGCGCTAATGAACGTCAGAGAAAAAAAAATACCTGAGTGCGTTTCGGTTGGAACGAAGTTATGTTATTTAATTTTATTTCATTTTTGACTTTTTCCTAATTTTTGTAGTTTTTATTTTTTTTGTATTTTTTTTAATTGAAATTTTTGAAATTTTTGATGTTTTGTAATTTTTGATATTTTTGAAATTTTGGAAATTTTTTGAATGTTTTGAAATTTTGACATTTTTGACATTTTCGACATTTTTTACTTTCAGGTTCTCGACTTTTTTTACTTTTTTCACTTTGTCACTTCTCACTGTCACTATACACTCATTCTCACATCTCTATACAAAATTTCATTAAAATCCGTTCAGCTGTTTTCACGTGATGCGCGGTCAAATAAACAGACAAACAGATAAACAGACAAAAATTCTAAAAATTGTTGGAACGTGTTCTGTTATCGACTCTAAGTATCCCCAGCCAACTTTTTTTCGAATATATTCCATGTACAGACTTTCGATCCTCTTCAGCTTTATTATATGTATAAGATAGATTTTTGGACCTAAGATTCTAAAGTAAAATGGGGGGGGGGGGCTTTTTTGAAGATGAAACTATCCTTTGTCCTTTCTCGAGACCCATACTATCTCTATACCAATTTTCATCAAAATCAGTTCAGCGGTAAAAAATTCCTCATACCAACTTCCAACCCCCTTTTCACCCCCACAAGGGTTTGAAAGCTATCCTATGACGTTTCTCGAGACTCAAATTATCTCCATACTCATTTCTATCTAAATCGTATCAGCGGTTAAAAATTCTCCATACAAACTTTCAACCCCATTTTCACCCCCACCAGGGTTGATTTTCGGGATTAAAACTATATATTATCCTTTCCCGGGACTCAAACTATCTCTATACAAAATTTCATCAAAATCCGTTCAGCCGTTTTCACATGATGCGCGGTCAAATAAACAGACAAACAGATAAACAGATAAACAGACAAACAGATAAACAGACAAAAATTCTAAAAATTGTTGGAACGTGTTCTGTTATCGATTCTAAGTATCCCCAGCCAACTTTGTTTCGATTATCTTCAATGTACAGACTTTCGACCCTCTTCAGCTTTATTATATGTATAGATGTTCAAAAGCATTTAAAAAATCGAAAAAAAAAGCAAAAAAAATATTTTTTTTGGCGAAATCCAGAAAAGTTTATACGACATTTTAGTCTCCAATTATGATCAGGAATACGCTGTTAAAATTATTGGGTTTCCTCATGTACACCGTGTATAATCAAACTGACTGAGTACTGACTAATTATAGTACATTGTTGTAAAGGCTTGAAAGTAAGCTATAGGTGGATCGAGTTAGTTCGAGGGCCGACCCGCCAGGGGAGGCCCTCGAAGATGCGAGTCCACCTATAGCGCTTTCGGCCGAGATATTACATAGTGCTTTTCACGACTACTGTGAGGAAATAAAAAAAAACATTTGTCATAATAATATAAATGCTTTAATAGAATATCCAATTCAGTATTAGCTTTATGATTCCCGCCTTTTTACTTTTTTTTTCACTTTCAAGAAGCGTTTTTCTGTTGTTTGCTTCAAACTGACTCATTACTTAGAGGCGTTTTTGATAGAAAACCACAAACGGCAAAAAAAGTAAAAACGCCTTAAGGGTGAATAAATGGTTTTGTCGTTTCTTTTTATTTTTAAACAGGTGGTTGACCCGATAAACAACCTTATTTTATTTTTGAAACATAAAGTTATACCAAAAAAAGACCTTTTAATTTTTTAATGAATTAAATGACATAACTGGACAATTTACTTTCCAACTAATGACATTTCATCGATACAATAACATTGCTGTAGTGGTGGTTCAGGTGCTACAGCAAATGCTTACTTTCCAGCTTGGATTTTGACCATCTTTTGTCACATTTCCGAACAGTAGCGTGAAAATTACAATTATATTTGTATTATCTGCTGCCTGTACATAGTTCTTAGAATTTGCACTCCGGGTTGCGAGCGCGTGAAACAAACATTTGAGCACAAACACTTGAATGTGACAAGAATGTCACATTCAAGAAACCGCGCTGCAATATTGCAAATTGGAACGTTTTGTCTTGAACTACGAACTAGGCATAAAACGCTCGGCGCGTTTTCGTGAAACACGCATACTAGTAGTCCGCCTCGAACTCAGAACTCACGATTTCCTTGCAAACGATTTGACCGATATAACAAGACCCTTATGATGATTTTTTCGCGCCTTTTAGCTCCACAACCCCTTGATCGATCCAGCTTATATGCAAATTATATATGTTTCTCCCCAACAAATTTCATGAAGATCAGAAAAGCTTTAATAAAGTTATCACGGAACAAACTCTCAAAATCAAAAAGCCGTCGAAATGCCGAGACGTCCCAGTAGCCAGAAGTTGTTTGTAAGAACTTGCGTTGCTTCCGCTCTGCTCGTTCGATAATGACAATACTACTCAGAATAAGAGACAATGCTTCCATAACGTCTGTGATTTAATTAACCTAGGTTTTCATCTGCGGTCTAGACTGAAAAGAAAAGGCAATTGACATTCCGCAATTATGTTCGTTTTGTAACCAAGCCTAGCTTACCTGTCTACTAATTAAGATATTCTCACGTTCTGTGGCCAAACGTTTAGGTTGAAACTTTTGAAATGATGACGTTACAAAAAATTCATGTTTTTTTAGTACGGCCATACATTAAAATTTGACAAATTAAGCACAACGAACACCAAAGTTTGCGATAGGTAAATAACCAAGTAAAGTCAGATGAGCGAGCCTATAACGCCCTCCATGTACGATATAACAATGCCTTCAGGGTGTTGTTGGGGCTCCCGCGCTACTGCAGCGTCTCAGCAAAGTTTGCGTACGCGCACACGGAGGGGTTCGGCGCGGTGATTCGTCATCGTGTCGCATTACTCATACGCAGAGTGCGAGGGAGCCACAACACCATCCTGAGGGTCATAAGTGAGAGGATGGACTGCCCCATTCTGGAACTCTGGGAGCAAATGCATGCGCACGTACCGGGTGTTCCTAAGGGTGGCAGTTATTTAAATTAAATTATTATTTGATGTGTACATACATAAAGAAAGCCCTCTTTCGCATATTTACAACCCTCGCCTGCGGCTCGGGTTACAAATACCTGCGATTTCGGGCTTTCTTTCTTTTACAGTCCTTGGTAAGTAATGTACTATTTTAGTTCAATTGGCGTGAGACAATTAATTCGGTACGGGTTTATTTTTCATTTTCCGTTTCTTTGAATTATATAGAATATATAGACCTCCACACTTGGAGACCCTCTTATATTTCTCTGTATTCAAATTAAAAGCGTTTTTTGTATAGTTAGAATGACTCAGTTAATTTATAATGAACATGTCTAATTGTTGATAACAAATTATTAGGTACTTATAATAATCTGAAAATTACAGTAGAGGACGCAGTTCAGGATAGAAAGCATATCAATAGTTATCATGTATTTCTAACATTTATTAAATTACTGTCTTAAAAAATAAGTCCCGCCAAGTCTCATGCCGGTCATAATTCTTATCGGGTGTAGGTAAGGTTAACCCGGTTTAGTTTTTCAAAAGCCCATAAAGTCATTAATTAATACATTGTAGACACAGAACAGGTACTTATTTTACCTGCTTATTTGTATGCTCTGAAAGTAAGTCTTAAAGGTATATACAATGTGTTTGGATACCTATGTTGGAGCCGTTTACCACGCATAGTATAACCCACATATCCATCTTTTCCCTAAACCATTATTAAACTGCACCTATTTGAAGTTTTATGGCGCCACACTCTACCGCACTTGGTAAATTAACGATTATTGGCCAACTATCCGTCACATATTTGCAAAACAAGTGTCTCGGCAGCTCAAGAACTAGAGCATAAAGTATTATAAATTTTCGATTAATTGTAGAAACTTTTTTGCAACGCATAATTATTTTACATTTTTTTAAAGTGGGTATTCCACTCATACATTAGTATGTTATTCAATCAAATACAAACATTGAAAACATTGAAAAAATAATCAACCCAGTTGGACTTGAACCAACATCGATACGCCTTACCGGGGCTCGATATCGCTTTACCAATTAAGCTATGGGTTCAGTTACCGAGCTGACGAAATTCTCAATGCCTTCAATCATCTTTTTGCATTTATTTTTACATTGACTTTATAGCAGCCGTAAGCGACATCTAGGTGCCAACCACTAGAGTTAGATACCCTTCCCGCCGACCCTTTTACAAGTGTCACAACGGAAATAACAGATGGCGCCTGCTATCAACTCATAATTATTTTACATTTTTTTAAAGTGGGTATTCCACTCATACATTAGTATGTTATTGATGAGGTATGAGTCGCTATAATTTCCCGACGCAGTTTTGTTATGTTGTTGGTACAGTCACCGGCAATAGTATCTTCCTACAAGAAGGTCGCTAAACTGTGACACGCTCTTATTTTTAGGGCAATAAGAGTGTGTCAGATGTTTTTGCGGCCCTCGTATAGGAAGATACTATTCCCGGTGACTGTACCTATTCAAAATTATGTTTTTTAGTGCTAACCTACAAGCCTAAACTAATTATAAGTACCTAACTACTAGCGGCAACTGTTTAAACTCTGAAGGTCTAAGTTTAACATTCAACTTTCCATAAATTTACTCTGTATCTAGACTCCACAGCCGGTCTGTTTATTTGGCCCTCGTAAAATAAACGTGCAAGTTGCGCAAACTATACAGAAACGTCAAAGATATGTCTACAATTCTGCACCTTATTACAATAGGGTAAGGTATCTTTGAGTTTGACGTCTACTTTACAAAACGTGATTCAGATCGATCTCTGGCCCTTCGTCGAGCGTGAGTTAGGCAAATCAAATAGATTACGCAATACACTATTCTATACTATTAAACACATAGGTACAAGTTTGTTTCTCGAGTAATACAGGCAACACGTCCAAATATTTGTTAATTTGCATAAGTATCATTATTTAGTATCACAAAAAATATCTCGCAGCTATAGGTATTTCCACAATCGAGTGCGTAGCCGGTATAAAATCATGAAGTTATTATTTTAAACTGTAGTATATTCTTGGCCCACAAAGTGAGGCCGAAAGAGAGGTTTGTGTAGGGGACTGAGTCTCGTTTTCACTAAGGAGGTAATGACGCCTTCAGACAATCAAAATGTCAATATGTGTCAAATGTGACAAGTAACGAGTGCGAGTGATACACCGCCACCTACATTATGCTCTCTATCGGGCCGTTTCTACTACTTTTCACTAGTCACCTATGAACGTCTGTTTTTCTCGGTAATAAGGATCAACTGTGGTTAGAGCAAATAAATAGAGTAAAAGTACTGTCCGGTTTCTCTCCTGGTGCGTGGGTTATTGTATTTGCTAACACCCATCCACATTAGGAAAACCTATCCCTAGAAGAGAAGCGGTTACATCAGCTAGTAAAATATATAACAAGTTGCCGAATAACCTTAAGTCCTTGAATATGCCAGAATTAAAAAATAAGTTAATGACATAATTAATCAATAAATGCTATTACTCCCTTGCAGATTATTTTAAAGATAGTTTAGAATGAAATATGACAATTAACCAATTAAATAACTATTTTATTCATTGTTCTGATTATGTTAAAAATATTTGCCTTGACTCGTTTTTTTTATTTTAAGTTTCATATATTTAGTATAATGACAAACTGCTGTAGCTTTAATATTACAATCTGTATAGTCAGTGCATGATAGGATAGATATGTAAATACCTTATTGTTTAGGATTAAGTTCATATTTTTTGTACGCCTGATGGCAAAATATAGTGAAACTATGTATGAATTTACCACCATTGTAACTACCTATATCTATACTAATATTATAAATGTGAAAGTGTGTCTGTCTGTCTGTTTGTTTGTCCGTCTTTCACGGCAAAAGGGGGCGACGAATTGACGTGTTTTTTTAAGTGGAGATAGTTGAAGGGATGGAGAGTGACATAGGCTACTTTTTGTCTCTTTCTAACCCCCCACTTCCCTAAAATGGGGGGTGGAAGTTTGTATGCAGCATTACGGGGGCCAAAGGGGAACCGTGTTATCCCGAATTTAACGCGAGCGAAGCCGCGGGCAAAAGCTAGTTTACAAATAAATCTTACTTACTTACTTAATTACTTACATTAGAGTCGGTAAGAAAATCGTATTTTTTTAAATCTTTGATGACCGTGGCTATGCATGATTTTTGTATCGTGTTTAGTACTGTACCTACAGATATAATATCAGTTGGTGATCCTTAAATAAATAAAGTAAATCTTAGATAACCCGATAGATAATGCACAGAAAAAACGGAGAGAGAATTTGGTTTGGAGCCAATCATATACCTAGTTAGCACTAATGCTAATTGTGCTGTGCTGGACTATATGAATAGTTAGAAAGTGACAGATGCCTATCTCGCCCGCGACTCCCGCGAGATACCTACTGTATCACGGGCGAGATACTGTTACGATATACAAAAACCGGCCAAGAGCGTGTCGGGCCACGCTCAGTGTAGGGTTCCGTAGTTTTCCGTCAGTCACAGTAAGTGTCCCCACTTAAGAGTTAAAATAACACCGCCATGTAGGAGATGATATGAGCGTTCCACGTACAGCGACATCTATCGGCAAATTAAGTAAACTATTGCGCGCGAGCGTAAAGTATGGAAGATGATTTTTATGGGATAAGTAATTATTTATTGCGTGAACCGATTTTCACCGTTTTTACTTTATTTGAAAGCACGTCATTTCATTGTGATTTTGTAGAAATTACAGGTACAATAAACACCTGCTTATACGGTGAAATTACAAACTTGTTCAGAAATTATTTTGTAATTTTTTTTCAAAAACCATTCGACCTATCAAGTTCAAAATAATTTTCCTAGAAAGTTTTTATAAAGTTCTACTTTTGAGATTTTTTTCATATTTTTAAAACTTAAGGTTCAAAAGTTAGAGGGGGGGGGGGACACATTTTTTTTACTTTTGGAGCGATTATTTCCGAAAATATTTACATTATCAAAAAATGATTTTAGTAAACCCCTATTCATTTTTAAATACCTATCCAACAATATATCACACGTTAGGGATGAAATGAAAAATAAAATCACTCCCCACTTTACGTATAGGGGAGGTACCCTAATAAAACATTTTTTTCCACTTTTTATTTTACCACTTTGTCGGCGTGATTGATATACATATTAGTACCAAATTTCAGCTTTCTAGTGCTAACGGTCACTGAGATTATCCGCTGACGGACGGACGGACGGGCAGACATGGCGAAACTATAAGGGTTCCTAGTTGACTACGGAACCCTAAAAAAGGTTTTCAACCGACTTCAAGATTTCGAAGGAGGAGGTTATCAATTCGTCTCAATCTTTGTTTTTGCTTGTTTTTTTTTTTTATGTATGTTCACCGATTATTCGAAGATGGCTGGACCGATTTGGAAAATTATTTTTTTGTTTGAAAGAGTATACTTCACAGTTGGTCCCATTGTAACCAGGTTAGGATCTGATGATGGGATCCTGGAGAAATCGAGGGAACTCTTCAACTATTATAGGCACACCTATAGTGATTTGAGTATTTTTTACAGCAGCTCGAGCATTTCCTTTTGGAAAGGTGGATGCTAAGTGAAGTCGGTTCTTTTTTGTTTAAAATTATTATTAAACTCAAACTCCACGGGGGTGATATCATATGGTTGAAAGTTCTTTTTAAATTAAGTAAGAAACAATTAATGAATTAAGCAAGCGACGTTAGGCTAGGCACGGGAGGCTAGTTAAGTGCGCAGCATGAAGGTTTCTAAAATCGATTTTTTTCACCAGTTGGCAGCACTGTGGCGAGAGGTTTAGCTGTCAATGCTGTTATAAATGTCATAATCCACCAACCATGTTTAATCATTTGTCTTTCAACTGACGTCAAGATTTCGATGGAGGAGGTTATGAATTCGTCGGGGTCTTTGTTTTTTTTGCTATTTTTTTTTATGTATGTTCACCGATTATTCGAAGACAGCTGGACCGATTTGGAAAATTCTTTTTTTGTTTGAAAGCGTATACTTCACAGTTGGTCCCATTGTAACCAGGTCAGGATCTGATGATGGGATCCTGGAGAAATCGAGGGAACTCTTCAACTACTATAGGCACACCTATAGTGATTTGAGTATTTTTTACAGCATCTCGAGCATTTGCTTTTGGAAAGGTGGATAAATAAATATTATAGGACAATCTTAACCAAACCAAAAATACTAAGATGCTAAGTGATAAGTGAAGTGATGAGTGTAAGTGAAGATGTGGATGCTGGATGGAAGTGAAGTCGGTTCTTTTTTGTTTAAAATTATTGTTATATTGGTGGATTTTGACAGCTCCTGTCACAAACACCTCTCGTCACAGTGCCGCTACCTGGTGAAAGAATCGATTGTAGAAACCCTCATTAGGGACTTTTGCGGTTCGGAGACACAAAACCCCGTACTTTATATACTCTTGGAAACTAATAAACTTTTACGATATAACTCGCGTTACCTATTATGAGTAGGTAATGTAGGTATGCAGTTAAAGTAGTATTGCTATTTTATCCTATCCCTTTTCGGGGATGAATGCGTGACTTTATTTGTATGTGTATATGCGTCATGTTATTCATGAAATACGTCGCAATAATGAATTAGTTTGCTACACATTGTAGTCTCGACATGCACGCAAGGTGAATGCCCTGCGGAATTGAGACTGATTATACGAATGCGCCATTTATTCACGCTATTAAATGCACAGCAGCTGTTACCTTCAATTATAGCATTTTTTTACTACTAGAGTTGGGCTGTTCTCGAGAACATTCTCCGTTTTGTGTGGAAAACGTTATCTTCCGAGAATATCCTATAGTAAACGGATAACCTTCACAAGAACGGCACAACTCTATGACAAGGTACAGTTTATTTTTATTATACCTAAGAGAATTACAGCTTTAAGTACTAGATGGCGCTTTTAAGACGCCATATATATTTGGTAGTCTACCACCTCGAGGTTTTATATTATGATTTTAACTTATTCCAAATAACGAAACTCGACGGTTCGCACATCGCTATTCTTTTTTACAAAGGTAAGACTTTCTACCGAAGAACAAAGTTTTCAACAGTTTCCAGTTAGATATCTCTCCTGTAACGAAACTTGTAATTTTTTTATGATATCCGTACATTTACCCTATTATGTATTTACACCTGTATTGGCGTTGCCAATATTTCATTCAGTAATTTGGTAATTTTAAACTGTTTAAAATATTCAACTAAACCCCTAGGTAATGCATTATTGGACGCAAACAAGGAATTTGTGAAAAGCTGTGCCTAGACTAGAGGCCGTACCAGTGTTGGCCGAACGTTAGTGTAATTGAAAATTAAAAATTGAAGATTGAAACACGTTAGTTAAAATTGAACACTAATAGTTTAGTGCAAATTGATTTCAATTAGAATTGAAATTAATTGTAACTAACGTGTTAATCCTTTGCGAATAAATAATAATTGAAGATATTTAATTTTTAGTCTTTCTCAAAAATTGAAACATTAATTTAATTTTTAGTGTAGATTGAATTGGTAATTGACATTAATAATTTACCTAACTAAACGCGAATTTAGGTTAAGCTACGAGGTCTCCCCAACAAATTTCATGAAGATCAGAAAAGCTTTAATAAAGTTATCACGGAACAAACTCTCAAAATCAAAAAGCCGTCGAAATGCCGAGACGTCCCAGTAGCCAGAAGTTGTTTGTAAGAACTTGCGTTGCTTCCGCTCTGCTCGTTCGATAATGACAATACTACTCAGAATAAGAGACAATGCTTCCATAACGTCTGTGATTTAATTAACCTAGGTTTTCATCTGCGGTCTAGACTGAAAAGAAAAGGCAATTGACATTCCGCAATTATGTTCGTTTTGTAACCAAGCCTAGCTTACCTGTCTACTAATTAAGATATTCTCACGTTCTGTGGCCAAACGTTTAGGTTGAAACTTTTGAAATGATGACGTTACAAAAAATTCATGTTTTTTTAGTACGGCCATACATTAAAATTTGACAAATTAAGCACAACGAACACCAAAGTTTGCGATAGGTAAATAACCAAGTAAAGTCAGATGAGCGAGCCTATAACGCCCTCCATGTACGATATAACAATGCCTTCAGGGTGTTGTTGGGGCTCCCGCGCTACTGCAGCGTCTCAGCAAAGTTTGCGTACGCGCACACGGAGGGGTTCGGCGCGGTGATTCGTCATCGTGTCGCATTACTCATACGCAGAGTGCGAGGGAGCCACAACACCATCCTGAGGGTCATAAGTGAGAGGATGGACTGCCCCATTCTGGAACTCTGGGAGCAAATGCATGCGCACGTACCGGGTGTTCCTAAGGGTGGCAGTTATTTAAATTAAATTATTATTTGATGTGTACATACATAAAGAAAGCCCTCTTTCGCATATTTACAACCCTCGCCTGCGGCTCGGGTTACAAATACCTGCGATTTCGGGCTTTCTTTCTTTTACAGTCCTTGGTAAGTAATGTACTATTTTAGTTCAATTGGCGTGAGACAATTAATTCGGTACGGGTTTATTTTTCATTTTCCGTTTCTTTGAATTATATAGAATATATAGACCTCCACACTTGGAGACCCTCTTATATTTCTCTGTATTCAAATTAAAAGCGTTTTTTGTATAGTTAGAATGACTCAGTTAATTTATAATGAACATGTCTAATTGTTGATAACAAATTATTAGGTACTTATAATAATCTGAAAATTACAGTAGAGGACGCAGTTCAGGATAGAAAGCATATCAATAGTTATCATGTATTTCTAACATTTATTAAATTACTGTCTTAAAAAATAAGTCCCGCCAAGTCTCATGCCGGTCATAATTCTTATCGGGTGTAGGTAAGGTTAACCCGGTTTAGTTTTTCAAAAGCCCATAAAGTCATTAATTAATACATTGTAGACACAGAACAGGTACTTATTTTACCTGCTTATTTGTATGCTCTGAAAGTAAGTCTTAAAGGTATATACAATGTGTTTGGATACCTATGTTGGAGCCGTTTACCACGCATAGTATAACCCACATATCCATCTTTTCCCTAAACCATTATTAAACTGCACCTATTTGAAGTTTTATGGCGCCACACTCTACCGCACTTGGTAAATTAACGATTATTGGCCAACTATCCGTCACATATTTGCAAAACAAGTGTCTCGGCAGCTCAAGAACTAGAGCATAAAGTATTATAAATTTTCGATTAATTGTAGAAACTTTTTTGCAACGCATAATTATTTTACATTTTTTTAAAGTGGGTATTCCACTCATACATTAGTATGTTATTCAATCAAATACAAACATTGAAAACATTGAAAAAATAATCAACCCAGTTGGACTTGAACCAACATCGATACGCCTTACCGGGGCTCGATATCGCTTTACCAATTAAGCTATGGGTTCAGTTACCGAGCTGACGAAATTCTCAATGCCTTCAATCATCTTTTTGCATTTATTTTTACATTGACTTTATAGCAGCCGTAAGCGACATCTAGGTGCCAACCACTAGAGTTAGATACCCTTCCCGCCGACCCTTTTACAAGTGTCACAACGGAAATAACAGATGGCGCCTGCTATCAACTCATAATTATTTTACATTTTTTTAAAGTGGGTATTCCACTCATACATTAGTATGTTATTGATGAGGTATGAGTCGCTATAATTTCCCGACGCAGTTTTGTTATGTTGTTGGTACAGTCACCGGCAATAGTATCTTCCTACAAGAAGGTCGCTAAACTGTGACACGCTCTTATTTTTAGGGCAATAAGAGTGTGTCAGATGTTTTTGCGGCCCTCGTATAGGAAGATACTATTCCCGGTGACTGTACCTATTCAAAATTATGTTTTTTAGTGCTAACCTACAAGCCTAAACTAATTATAAGTACCTAACTACTAGCGGCAACTGTTTAAACTCTGAAGGTCTAAGTTTAACATTCAACTTTCCATAAATTTACTCTGTATCTAGACTCCACAGCCGGTCTGTTTATTTGGCCCTCGTAAAATAAACGTGCAAGTTGCGCAAACTATACAGAAACGTCAAAGATATGTCTACAATTCTGCACCTTATTACAATAGGGTAAGGTATCTTTGAGTTTGACGTCTACTTTACAAAACGTGATTCAGATCGATCTCTGGCCCTTCGTCGAGCGTGAGTTAGGCAAATCAAATAGATTACGCAATACACTATTCTATACTATTAAACACATAGGTACAAGTTTGTTTCTCGAGTAATACAGGCAACACGTCCAAATATTTGTTAATTTGCATAAGTATCATTATTTAGTATCACAAAAAATATCTCGCAGCTATAGGTATTTCCACAATCGAGTGCGTAGCCGGTATAAAATCATGAAGTTATTATTTTAAACTGTAGTATATTCTTGGCCCACAAAGTGAGGCCGAAAGAGAGGTTTGTGTAGGGGACTGAGTCTCGTTTTCACTAAGGAGGTAATGACGCCTTCAGACAATCAAAATGTCAATATGTGTCAAATGTGACAAGTAACGAGTGCGAGTGATACACCGCCACCTACATTATGCTCTCTATCGGGCCGTTTCTACTACTTTTCACTAGTCACCTATGAACGTCTGTTTTTCTCGGTAATAAGGATCAACTGTGGTTAGAGCAAATAAATAGAGTAAAAGTACTGTCCGGTTTCTCTCCTGGTGCGTGGGTTATTGTATTTGCTAACACCCATCCACATTAGGAAAACCTATCCCTAGAAGAGAAGCGGTTACATCAGCTAGTAAAATATATAACAAGTTGCCGAATAACCTTAAGTCCTTGAATATGCCAGAATTAAAAAATAAGTTAATGACATAATTAATCAATAAATGCTATTACTCCCTTGCAGATTATTTTAAAGATAGTTTAGAATGAAATATGACAATTAACCAATTAAATAACTATTTTATTCATTGTTCTGATTATGTTAAAAATATTTGCCTTGACTCGTTTTTTTTATTTTAAGTTTCATATATTTAGTATAATGACAAACTGCTGTAGCTTTAATATTACAATCTGTATAGTCAGTGCATGATAGGATAGATATGTAAATACCTTATTGTTTAGGATTAAGTTCATATTTTTTGTACGCCTGATGGCAAAATATAGTGAAACTATGTATGAATTTACCACCATTGTAACTACCTATATCTATACTAATATTATAAATGTGAAAGTGTGTCTGTCTGTCTGTTTGTTTGTCCGTCTTTCACGGCAAAAGGGGGCGACGAATTGACGTGTTTTTTTAAGTGGAGATAGTTGAAGGGATGGAGAGTGACATAGGCTACTTTTTGTCTCTTTCTAACCCCCCACTTCCCTAAAATGGGGGGTGGAAGTTTGTATGCAGCATTACGGGGGCCAAAGGGGAACCGTGTTATCCCGAATTTAACGCGAGCGAAGCCGCGGGCAAAAGCTAGTTTACAAATAAATCTTACTTACTTACTTAATTACTTACATTAGAGTCGGTAAGAAAATCGTATTTTTTTAAATCTTTGATGACCGTGGCTATGCATGATTTTTGTATCGTGTTTAGTACTGTACCTACAGATATAATATCAGTTGGTGATCCTTAAATAAATAAAGTAAATCTTAGATAACCCGATAGATAATGCACAGAAAAAACGGAGAGAGAATTTGGTTTGGAGCCAATCATATACCTAGTTAGCACTAATGCTAATTGTGCTGTGCTGGACTATATGAATAGTTAGAAAGTGACAGATGCCTATCTCGCCCGCGACTCCCGCGAGATACCTACTGTATCACGGGCGAGATACTGTTACGATATACAAAAACCGGCCAAGAGCGTGTCGGGCCACGCTCAGTGTAGGGTTCCGTAGTTTTCCGTCAGTCACAGTAAGTGTCCCCACTTAAGAGTTAAAATAACACCGCCATGTAGGAGATGATATGAGCGTTCCACGTACAGCGACATCTATCGGCAAATTAAGTAAACTATTGCGCGCGAGCGTAAAGTATGGAAGATGATTTTTATGGGATAAGTAATTATTTATTGCGTGAACCGATTTTCACCGTTTTTACTTTATTTGAAAGCACGTCATTTCATTGTGATTTTGTAGAAATTACAGGTACAATAAACACCTGCTTATACGGTGAAATTACAAACTTGTTCAGAAATTATTTTGTAATTTTTTTTCAAAAACCATTCGACCTATCAAGTTCAAAATAATTTTCCTAGAAAGTTTTTATAAAGTTCTACTTTTGAGATTTTTTTCATATTTTTAAAACTTAAGGTTCAAAAGTTAGAGGGGGGGGGGACACATTTTTTTTACTTTTGGAGCGATTATTTCCGAAAATATTTACATTATCAAAAAATGATTTTAGTAAACCCCTATTCATTTTTAAATACCTATCCAACAATATATCACACGTTAGGGATGAAATGAAAAATAAAATCACTCCCCACTTTACGTATAGGGGAGGTACCCTAATAAAACATTTTTTTCCACTTTTTATTTTACCACTTTGTCGGCGTGATTGATATACATATTAGTACCAAATTTCAGCTTTCTAGTGCTAACGGTCACTGAGATTATCCGCTGACGGACGGACGGACGGGCAGACATGGCGAAACTATAAGGGTTCCTAGTTGACTACGGAACCCTAAAAAAGGTTTTCAACCGACTTCAAGATTTCGAAGGAGGAGGTTATCAATTCGTCTCAATCTTTGTTTTTGCTTGTTTTTTTTTTTTTATGTATGTTCACCGATTATTCGAAGATGGCTGGACCGATTTGGAAAATTATTTTTTTGTTTGAAAGAGTATACTTCACAGTTGGTCCCATTGTAACCAGGTTAGGATCTGATGATGGGATCCTGGAGAAATCGAGGGAACTCTTCAACTATTATAGGCACACCTATAGTGATTTGAGTATTTTTTACAGCAGCTCGAGCATTTCCTTTTGGAAAGGTGGATGCTAAGTGAAGTCGGTTCTTTTTTGTTTAAAATTATTATTAAACTCAAACTCCACGGGGGTGATATCATATGGTTGAAAGTTCTTTTTAAATTAAGTAAGAAACAATTAATGAATTAAGCAAGCGACGTTAGGCTAGGCACGGGAGGCTAGTTAAGTGCGCAGCATGAAGGTTTCTAAAATCGATTTTTTTCACCAGTTGGCAGCACTGTGGCGAGAGGTTTAGCTGTCAATGCTGTTATAAATGTCATAATCCACCAACCATGTTTAATCATTTGTCTTTCAACTGACGTCAAGATTTCGATGGAGGAGGTTATGAATTCGTCGGGGTCTTTGTTTTTTTTGCTATTTTTTTTTATGTATGTTCACCGATTATTCGAAGACAGCTGGACCGATTTGGAAAATTCTTTTTTTGTTTGAAAGCGTATACTTCACAGTTGGTCCCATTGTAACCAGGTCAGGATCTGATGATGGGATCCTGGAGAAATCGAGGGAACTCTTCAACTACTATAGGCACACCTATAGTGATTTGAGTATTTTTTACAGCATCTCGAGCATTTGCTTTTGGAAAGGTGGATAAATAAATATTATAGGACAATCTTAACCAAACCAAAAATACTAAGATGCTAAGTGATAAGTGAAGTGATGAGTGTAAGTGAAGATGTGGATGCTGGATGGAAGTGAAGTCGGTTCTTTTTTGTTTAAAATTATTGTTATATTGGTGGATTTTGACAGCTCCTGTCACAAACACCTCTCGTCACAGTGCCGCTACCTGGTGAAAGAATCGATTGTAGAAACCCTCATTAGGGACTTTTGCGGTTCGGAGACACAAAACCCCGTACTTTATATACTCTTGGAAACTAATAAACTTTTACGATATAACTCGCGTTACCTATTATGAGTAGGTAATGTAGGTATGCAGTTAAAGTAGTATTGCTATTTTATCCTATCCCTTTTCGGGGATGAATGCGTGACTTTATTTGTATGTGTATATGCGTCATGTTATTCATGAAATACGTCGCAATAATGAATTAGTTTGCTACACATTGTAGTCTCGACATGCACGCAAGGTGAATGCCCTGCGGAATTGAGACTGATTATACGAATGCGCCATTTATTCACGCTATTAAATGCACAGCAGCTGTTACCTTCAATTATAGCATTTTTTTACTACTAGAGTTGGGCTGTTCTCGAGAACATTCTCCGTTTTGTGTGGAAAACGTTATCTTCCGAGAATATCCTATAGTAAACGGATAACCTTCACAAGAACGGCACAACTCTATGACAAGGTACAGTTTATTTTTATTATACCTAAGAGAATTACAGCTTTAAGTACTAGATGGCGCTTTTAAGACGCCATATATATTTGGTAGTCTACCACCTCGAGGTTTTATATTATGATTTTAACTTATTCCAAATAACGAAACTCGACGGTTCGCACATCGCTATTCTTTTTTACAAAGGTAAGACTTTCTACCGAAGAACAAAGTTTTCAACAGTTTCCAGTTAGATATCTCTCCTGTAACGAAACTTGTAATTTTTTTATGATATCCGTACATTTACCCTATTATGTATTTACACCTGTATTGGCGTTGCCAATATTTCATTCAGTAATTTGGTAATTTTAAACTGTTTAAAATATTCAACTAAACCCCTAGGTAATGCATTATTGGACGCAAACAAGGAATTTGTGAAAAGCTGTGCCTAGACTAGAGGCCGTACCAGTGTTGGCCGAACGTTAGTGTAATTGAAAATTAAAAATTGAAGATTGAAACACGTTAGTTAAAATTGAACACTAATAGTTTAGTGCAAATTGATTTCAATTAGAATTGAAATTAATTGTAACTAACGTGTTAATCCTTTGCGAATAAATAATAATTGAAGATATTTAATTTTTAGTCTTTCTCAAAAATTGAAACATTAATTTAATTTTTAGTGTAGATTGAATTGGTAATTGACATTAATAATTTACCTAACTAAACGCGAATTTAGGTTAAGCTACGAGGTTTTGATTTTTGTTTCGATTTTGACTCTGGACTCGGGGGCTTGTATTAATAAGCAATGGGACCGGTATCCTAAGATGGAAGTCATGCTGGACCCTGGGGATCCCTACTGGATCTCGGGTTTGGTGCATCATAGACTCATGCTGTTTGGGCTCATTCGACTTGTACTGATGAGCAGATGGTACCGGGATCAAAATCTGGAGCTCATGCTGGACCCTGGGGATCCCTACTGGATCTCGGGTTTGGCGCATCATAGACTCATGCTGTTTGGGCTCATTCGACTTGTACTGATGAGCAGATGGTACCGGGATCAAAATCTGGAGCTCATGCTGGACCCTGGGGATTCCTACTGGATCTCGGGTTTGGCGCATCATAGACTCATGCTGTTTGGGCTCATTCGACTTGTACTGATGAGCAGATGGTACCGGGATCAAAATCTGGAGCTCATGCTGGACCCTGGGGATCCCTACTGGATCTCGGGTTTGGCGCATCATAGACTCATGCTGTTTGGGCTCATTCCACATGTACTGATGAGCAGATGGTACCGGTATCAAAATCTGATCAAAAACAGCATGAGTCTATGATGTGCCAAACCCGAGATCCAGTAGGGATCCCCAGGGTCCAGCATTGGCTCCAGATTTTGATACTGGTACCCTCTGCTCATCAGTACAAGTCGAATGAGCCCAAACAGCATGAGTCTATGATGCGCCAAACCCGAGATCCAGTAGGGATCCCCAGGGTCCAGCATGAGCTCCAGATTTTGATACCGGTACCATCTGCTCATCAGTACAAGTCGAATGAGCCCAAACAGCATGAGTCTATGATGCGCCAAACTGAGATCCAGTAGGTAGCCCTAGGGTCCAGCATGAGCTCCATCTTGTGATATTGGTCCCGACTTCCGAACCCGAGATGCAGTTTTAAAATTAATTATTAGTGTAAGACAGGATTAATTTAGTTACACTAACGTTAATCTAATTGACTGTAATTCTTATTAAATTTTCGAGACGTTAGTGTAACTAAATAGGTTAATTCTAATTGACGGTTAGTGTAATTGACGACGTCACAAAATCAATGCGAACTAACGTTAGTAAAAATTGATGTTAGTGTAATTGATTAGTTACGGAATTAATCTTCAATCTTATTGATCAATTTTCAATTCTAATTGAAATTAACGGCCAACACTGGGCCGTACTATACAGTCGCCAACAAGCATTCTGATACCGACCAATGTTACTCTTGCTAGATTTGCTAGTTTGTACCGGGTGCCGACCGTGTAGTGGGTGGCAATCAAATTGAAGGTATGAACCACCGACCATTGATCGTCACAAGCCGTGTTGGTGAGTGTGTAGGAGGGACGAGCCTGGTTCATACGAGCGGGCTACATCTTCAAGAACTTCACCAATATAGATGGAAAATAGCAAGGTGACCTTAGTTGGAAGGCTTGTAGCCGACCGTATAGTACGTACTACGGCCTCTAAGACGAATATGAATATTCATGGCGAGTCACGCTCATCTCGCAAAACGCGTGACATTGATTGACAGTGTCAACGCTGAGAACATGGATCTATGAAATAAATACGGATGCCGTGCCACTGAGACAAAACTGTGATTCTATGATGAACCAATTTAGCACACATATTATTTTTTTATCGTGCTCAATTGTGTATGTGTGCGCGTAGCGCGTAATGAGCGACAGCCAATTATTTATTGTAATCCATAGAACACCCATAGATGAAAAGGGATGACATACCTTTACTTTTTCACCCCATCGCCTCCTTTTGAACAAAGAACTATTCATCCAGAGATTCCCGAGATCCAAGATACATAAACATACACCGTGTTATCTTTATCTCCCTAACTGCGCATTTAGCAACGAAAACGAAACGAAATATACAATCCTACAAATAATGCGCCTTATTTTTAAACAGCCGTGCGATGTCTTGATGCTATTTTCATATATCTTGTTCTAGTTATCGGAATTAAAGCATGAGTGTGTTTATCAAATGTAAATTCTACATGGGGAACTCTTAAATAATAAAAAAACATATCATTCTCGTACCTTAGTAAGCAAAATCAGCAAAAATGAATAAAGTTAAAACTAAATTCGATTATAATATCAATAGAAGGAAGACACGAACAGTTTGTATGAGCGGATAATATATATGTTTGGCTAAACAACAAGTCTATAAAATTGAGTGGTTAGCAAATGGCAAGACGATTTATTTTACCGATAAATTAAATATATACTCATCTTCTAGTAACTCAAAGCTAAATACCGAGTGTAAGTGGCGTAACAATATCGATAACATGGTTTAGAAACGATAAACGGTGCAGTTTACTTAGTTTCTAAACAGCGGTAATTTCTTTAAAAATAAGTTAAAACTGCATGCAATAGGTTACGTGTTGATTAAAGAAAGGAAGAAAAGTGTTTTCCGTAGTTTAGCTTACAAACTTGTTGGTTACGCATTGAAAATGGCTGATATAGAATACAAGGTAGACGCAAATAATTTGTCAATGACAAAAACCTATTTAAAAGAACCATACTTGTTTAAAATCACCAGTAATTCACCATCACGGGTCAAAGACTGACCAAGCCGCACCGCATCTATAAACCATCTAATCGATCGCCAACCTACAACGGACAATCGACGACGGTTCAGTGAGCTCAATCGATACGATGACGGTACTGGAGCTTAAATCGGTGTTTGGTACTGAAAGAACGAAAAGCGGCTAGGACGCTTTGACGAAGTGACATCTACACTAAAGATTTGATTTTAAAAAAATAATTTCCGGCGCAAATGGCCGGCCGAAATGGCGCGAACTGTCATTTTAAGTATGAAAGCTGTCCACACGATAATTGCTGCCATTATAAAGCTGCGGGTACAGCCTGTATCGAACAAATTATGGCAGCCGAAGTGGGTACATGCCAAAGGCGTGGTTGCAAATGTTGCAATGTATTTTTAAAAAGTGTTATCAGACATCTCTTCAATTCTTCAAAGACTCCAATTTTAATGCCTCCACCGGCACCGCGACAAGTTCTAAACCATTGACTCCTGTACAAGGCCTTTCTATATCCATCGTGGTCAACGCTCGGCCGGCCTTCTCGCTTCAGTGCCCGGTTCAGACACCTTTCCACTAAGATAACTCCGTAAAATGAGTGTTGGCATGCCATTGTCTGTCCGCAGAGCCTAAACTGTGGGTCAAATGTGCATAAAGCTATGTAGATGGCGCTGCAATCATAAAAAATAATCTTTTCATCTCTTCATATGTCAAAACTAGACTTCCAAAAACGAAAGATAAGTAGTAGGAATCTAATAAATTACTATCTAGGTCGGCGCTCCGGTCTAGGCGGCCGGGTGGCGCTTTTTATCCTTATTAATTTTGACCTTTTTCGCGGTTAGTATTGTATCGGAGCAGCCAAGGTCAAGGTAAGTACTCAAAAATACCGAATAAGCACTTCGCCTTGACAATAAAGGCGTTGTTCAGATATTTGTTACCACTTTGGCCGCTCCGATATATCTGATGACGACTGTACCCTATTTTCCTAATCCCTTTTCCCTTGTTTCCCTAATCCAGTCGTCCGTAGACCACTGGTGGTCCCTGGAAGCACATGAAGTGGTCCGCGAAGCTATGAAAACTACATCTCTTTGTTGACTTTATTTACCATACGTATTTATTTCCAAACAACTGGTCGTCCCTGACTAAATATGAAGTTTATCGGGTGGTCCAATGGCATTGAAAGGTCGAGAACCACTGCCCTAATCAAGGTTTTTCTTTTTCCCAGAGGCTGGCGGGTTGTGTGGAGCGCGCGGCGCGGGGCACGGGCGCGCGCGGCAGGTGACCGTCGGTGTACGCGGCTGATGTGGGCGGCGGGCGGGTGCTGCTCGCGGCAGGCAGGTGGGTACACGCATGACCCCAGAGGCCAGGGTACCCGTGTCTCCGCGGAACGGGATACAAAGCGCGAAGCGTGTTAAGCATAGACCGTAAGTCTGTTCGGAAAGTGTCGTAGAATGTATGAGCTCACGTCTCTTTAGTCACTTCGCGGGACATGTGTCGGAGAACCTATATAGGTCTCCATCTACAAGCACTAATCGAGTGCTCTTCGAACCGGTCCGTGGCTCGCTACTGCGAGACGCGTTGCCGACTGCCAGCCGGCGATCGGTGGTACGTAAGTGTAACCGTTATATTTTATAATATACTCGTAAGTATGTCTCACGAAAGTTTAAAAATAATGTATAAGCTCCCCTCCCATATGAACCACGACACTTCTCTTTCCGAACAGGCTCTAATACCTGGCACAATGTTTATACCAAACCGCGCTCGAAGGCACTAACGCCATCTATAGCGTGACTAACGCAACAGGCCTCAGTTCAGAGATTTGACGGTATCAAAATAACTCTAATTCACTCAATAGATGGCTGCAGCACCTGACACCGGAAACATGTACCTTATAGCCTGAATTTTAGAGGAACGAACGATTTTGTATAAACATGGCCCAGATATTATTATGGTCCTTCGTATATAGTAAAGCATGATACCGAGTACCAACTAGCGTATTATGGACGCCCTTATCGCGAAGGACAGGATATGAAACATCATACGTAGAGTTGTGCCATACAAGAGAACGTTCTCCGTTTTGTATGGGAAACGTTCTCGCCCGAGAATATTATGCCGCGCACGATAAAGGCGGGCTATACCAAATACACTTCTTTAAATTTGAATGTTGTGGAAACTTAACGTTTAGCAGGTTGAAGTTGATTTATAATTTTCGTTACATACATACGTTACAGTTTTGAATACAGAAGACGCTGCCGTTTAATAATAAGAAACTATTTACTTGTTAACTAGCATTGAAATAATTTGCTGGGCTCCAATATATTCTTGAAATGATACCTCAGCAACTTTGTGCGACATGCTACAAGTCGAAGTAGAGCCTATTAATACAGTAACTAAATTCATGTTCCAAAAACGACTTGTATTACAAAGTATAATATCTAATCGACAAAGGGACTTAAACAGGAAACAGAAACAAAGCATAATACAACCACAGACACACCCATGGGCATTACACTTCATTAGTACTCTGCTCTTAGTCGTAAGCAGCTTGATCACTACTTGAAAAAGAAGTGTACGATAAGTTCAAGCAATTTGTGTCGTTGTTTGGTAAAAATAACCCTTATATGTTAAAAACGTTTGGGTCGGTAAGTTTTTTGCATTATTATTTATTCTGGAATTAATTTCGTTTTGTTTGTGCCTCCCGAAGCTGTGGGGATATCCAAAATATAAAGTTAGATCAGAATATGGCGTGAAACTTACAAATTAATTTTTAATAGCTTTGACAGCTCGGGAAACTCGACTGTATGGATGGTATAGGAAGGATGGAACTCTCTTATAGGAAAACGGTAGAAAAAGTGTCCAGCGGTAAGCACTAAACAATAGTTCCAAATATCTCCGGGTGGCGCTAGGTATAGTTCAGCATTTGAAATGAATTACCGATACTTATATGACTTTCTAAATAAAATTTATATTCAGAGTGTTTTTCATCTCCGCAAAGAATTATTTTGGATTTAATTTTTTTTAATTTCAAAATTAATTTAATCAAATTTAGTATCATTGTGGCGCCATCAGTTTATCGCCTTTTGACGGACACTTTTGTAACATAGAGATTTATATCCTTCTTGTACCATCCATACTCGACTGCTCTTCTAAGCTAAGGCGGCTTTCACACGGCGCCGGTGCATGAGCAAAATAGCGCTCTGCATGTGTATAGCGCTGTCACGCTTGCACACCGTCGCCGAGTCCGGATGCGGCGCCAGTGTGCTAATCGCCTAAAACAATGATCACTGTATTCACTGTGGAAATAGCACGGATCAGAAGACAATCCGGATAGTACTTTTACTATATTTCCCTAACCACAGTTGAACCTTATTACCGAGCAAAACAGTCGTTCATAGGTCACTAGTAAAAAGTAATAAAAAACGGTCCGATAGAGAGCATAATGTAGAGGGCGCTGTCTCACTCGCACTCGTTACAAAATTGTCACATTTGACACATATTGACATTTTGATTGTCTGACGACGTCATTACCTCCTTAGTCAAAACGAGACACAGTCCCCTAGATAACCTTCTCTTTCGGCATCACTTTGTAACCGAAGTATTCGATCCACTTCATATAAATCCATGGGAAATAGACGGAGAGCTGGCCACGTCAGATATGTCATATGACATATCTGACGGATCTCGAAATAAGCATAGTATAGCAAACTAACTAGAAAGGCTTCGTTGCGCTCATTATTGTGTCATATCTGACGTAACCAGCTCTTAGTCAAAAAAAATTAGTCAAATGCTTTTCAATGAAAACTCTGTGATGAATGATAAATCCATACTAATATTATAAATGGGAAAGTGTATGTGTTTGTTTGTTTGTCCGTCTTTCACGGCAAAACGGGGCGACGAATTGACGTGATTTTTTAAGTGGAGATAGTTGAAGGGATGGAGAGTGACATAGGCTACTTTTTATCTCTTTCTAACCCCCCACTTCCCTAAAATGGGGGGTGGAAGTTTGTATGGTTTGTTACCCCGAATTTAACGCGAGCGAAGCCGCGGGCAAAGGCTAGTTTCGTTTATATAATGTTACTAGACGTGCCCGCAGCTCCACTCGCGTAACTGAAATACATACGACTCATCTGTCATTATTAACCTTCAGCATTAAACCCTGCCAGGTCTCATAACTGTGATACTTCTTATTTGTAACATTTTTATACCTACCTTTGTAACTTAGTTTACAAATTTATCAATAATGACTGATATTGAAAAATAAAAGATTGTATTTTTATTGATCCACATATTATTTAAAACTTTACATTAATGCCATAATGATTACTTTTAATGGAAAAGTAACGTTCATGAACGTTTGTGCGACCCAACCATTAATAAATATCCACTCACATGCTTTATTTAGCCGTAGCTACATGTCATCGTTCTTATTTCACATAGTAGAGTACAACTGGAAATCCGAAGCACGTGAGTGGATATTGAGCTATAGTCGGATATTTAAGTAAGTAATCATAGGTTGAAAGCATTTGAGTAAGTAATAAAATAACAATAACATTTGCTAACCAAAATTATATTTATGTAAAATGCCTCCTATAAAGATATTTTGTGAAAAAAAAGTGACAACTTATGCCATTTAATTAAATATCAATCATTACAACTACGAACGAAGTTAAATTATAATAAAAATTCTTCGAAATCATTGATTCACTTCTACAGCAAACTATCCATTAGGTGCAAAACTGAGTCAACATCATATTACCACCTTGGTAGATCATGAATAAGTTTCTGATAATTAAGGTACCTATCGAAATAATCATTAACACTTTAGCAACCAAGAACCCGACTACCGGGCGCTCTGCTCGTAGGCGCGTAGCCGATTACTTGGTTTTTCCGCTCTGTAGAGGAAACTCCGTAGCGCTACGTAGACCTTGGTTGCGAAAGTGTTAAATGTCGCTACAACTACTTTTCACAGTTTCGCCAGTAAGTGCAAAAGTATGGCTGATTTAAATAATTGCCTACTAATAAAGATACTGAATTTTCTTATTTTTGTCGTTTTCCTTATTTGGGATTGCCAGAGAGAGTTAAATTTACCTACTTACTTAAAAAATATTAAGTGCAATGGTGGTTTTGCATTAAAATTACAAAAAAAAACTATAAATGAGAGGAAAATTATTTGTTACTTTTTATTGTCCTAAGCTTATTTGCAATCTACTAAAGGTGTTAATATAATTTTTTTCAATTTTGTACACTCAGCGTCATATAGTTAGTTGTAGCAGTCTAAATGGTCAAATATATCGTAACACATCCTTGCTGCCAATGCCATACAAATAAAGATCTATACCGATATATTTGGCTACTTTGGTTGCTTCTAACTATTTGACGCTGAATGTACTTAGGTACATTCAGCACCACTTAATAATTATAAACATTTTACTTTGGAAGAAAATGCAGTCAAAGAATTACTTACATACTAAATATCTCAGCGTAAACCACATTTTTGGCAAAAACTATATCACATTTTTTTAGCAAATTTCCTTGCTCATTACAATTATTAACTTTTATTTTTATTCTGGCTTTGGATACAGCCCTTGATAACGCTACATACAGCTGCCCATGGGTAAAAACTGGCTGTGATAAAAACAGACCACAATACTGAAATGATTGTCCCTGGGCTTTATTTACGGTCATAGCAAACGCGACTCTAATAGGAAACTGTCGTCTACGCAATACAAACGGAAGGTTAGGATCTGATGGAGCAAGGTCAATTCGAGGAATTAAAATAACATTTCCCTTGTGACTGCCAGTTATTATCTCAGCAACCAAAACATTATCTTTCATTTCATTTATAATTAACCGAGTACCGTTACATAATCCTACTTTAGTATTCAAATTCCTCAACAACATAATTATTGCACCTACTTTCAACCTAAGCTCATATAATGGCATTCCTGACGGTGTTAAGGAATTCAACAACTCTGTTGGGAAATCACCTACCTCTGACTCATCATCACACTCAATTGTATCTATAGAATAGTACACTTTTTCTTGGCCTTCGAGTCGTGACAAAACTTGATTATTTATTTCATAAGTATCTTCATTTCTGGGACAAAGTATGATCCTTTCTCCAAATGATCTGACGTCTGTAGCTGAAAACGACGTCCCAAAAATTTCAGACACTAAACAGGTTGTAGTTATTAATTCCTTTGGAATTTCTACCAAATCAGGTTCTAATCCATTGTTATTCATTTTTTTACCCTCTCCGATATCAAGAAGCCATTGAGCAAAATCCTTTTCAGGTGTGCGCATATTTTCTGTCAAAAAGAAACTCTTTACATGTCTCCATAGAGGGCTGCTTTTTACACAGGTTTCTAAAATCTCAATTTTGCCTCCTCGATGTACCACAGGTAAAATTTGTCGAAAGTCACCACCAAATAAGACAGTTTTACCACCAAAACTCATATTCTTATCGCAAATATCCTTTAAGAGCCTATCGACAGCAGCCAGCGCGTATCTAGGTGTCATGCTCACTTCATCCCATATAATAATAGATGATTCTTTAATCTGATTAGCTTGTATTGACTGTAACTTAATATTTGAGACGGATGTTTCATTAAGTGGGATTGGTAGTTTAAATTTTGAGTGATAAGTCGTGCCACCATTCAAAAGAGTAGCTGCTATCCCGGTTGAAGCTACGGGAATAATACGTTTTCCATTTTGAATACAATAGGAAATTAAGACATTGTATAAAAACGTTTTTCCTGTACCTCCTGGGCCATCAACGAAAAATAAATGTTCACTGGTTTCATTGTTAATAGAGCGTACTACAGCGTCAAAAACATGTTTCTGTTCTTCATTTAATTTCGCATAAAGAGACTCCCATTCGTCGCCTGAAATAGTACTGATGTTATAATTATTTAAAACTAAACTATTATCGGGAGGGTCATCAATATTAAAATCTGAGCATTTCTTCCCATATGTTAATAAATGAGCTTGAATTTCTTGCAGGGCTTTTAAATAGTGATTCGGATTTCCAGCACGAAAGTAATCCTCGGATAAGCCGTCCTTATACTTTGTCCACAATGATTGCATATTAGTAGCATTTCCAAATATGCATATAAAAACAAAATAAGACATGGATACTCGTTAGCTGCTCTGTCAAATTGGTACTCTGAGTCTCGAACGAACCGAGAGTTGCCGAGTGTTTGCCGAAGATTACCGAAAGCGAGAATTGAAAAATTTTATGAAAATTTCTTTAGCTGATTGTGAATTAAATACAAAACGAAAACGATAAATTTTATGCTCTTGTTCTATTCTCTTGCCTGGACAATAGATTTGAATACTTTTTTCTTTAGATACGTGCGTTGTATTCGAGAAACGTGTCAAGAAAGTTCTTAAAATTTGGTAAGGCGCCATCTCGTTTTTTCCCTCATTTTTTTCCTTTTCTGGCATTTTCAATTTTATTATATAGATGTATACAACCTACTCGTAATCGTAGATGTAGATGTCAGTACGCCTAGCATATCTTGACGTGTGAGGCCCGAGTTCATACTTCAAGGGCGACTCGAAGTATGAAGTTATAGGCGACAATGTAAGATATGCTAGCCCGACAGGCGAAATTATTTCCTAAATGTTTTAGGTTGAATTGTACGGAAACTGATAAAATGAAACTAACAGAATTGCCCGTTGAAATCGGGGCTTACATATTCACTTATCTGGATTCAAAAACAAAAATAAATGTGTATCGCATAAAACAATTGAGGCACTTTTTCACGCCATGTGTTATAAGAAAAATTGACATATCAAGGAGTACAGTGGCATCAGCGAAGACCTTGGGTCTAGATTTATTCCAAGACCTTCCTATGAACATTCGGGAGCTAAATCTAAGTGGCATAAGAGACTTGACATCGCCCTTCCTTCGTGAACATATACAAGGATTTACAAATCTAAAGACATTGGACGTTACCTTCACTGAAATATATTTATCAGATTTGGAAGATATATGTTGTGAAAGTTTAAAGAATATTCATATAAATTTCTTCCAACCGCTAAAACATGCTAAAGATGAAATTTGGATGCAAACATCTAAAGTTTTTAAGAGACAAAAGTTTGAGATTGTGCATTTTGTTGTGTTGGATTTCCATTGCTCAGATTCACCATATGAATTTATGGAAGACGTGCCCATGCCTAAGGAATTGAAAATCACCCTTGCTCATTATTATGAAAAACGACACCGGACAGTAAATGGCATACACATGTGTTTCTTAACAGATGATTTCGAAAAGAGGACATTCATAAATTTCGAAAAACTCATTTACAATATTCGCGATTGTCACCTGGCTGATATAATTCCGGATAATTCTGCATTACTGAGAAAACTGTTCAATTTAGACTATGAAAAAATAGAATACATTTTTATAATGTATTCAAAAACAATAAAAATTTTCGTGTCACCAAAGATCCACGGTATATTCTCTCAATTAATTTGCAAAGATCTGTCTATTAATGTGAGCTCGCATTTAGCGTTAAACGTCAAGTTAGATGGAAACATTGTATTCCACGCCTGGAACAAAGATGCAATAGTATTTGACGACGATTTTTTCAATAACTTGCTTGGTCAATTTACGGATTATTTTCCTACTTTTGTTTGTACGAAGAGTAAAGAAAACACAAATATTACAAAAGCACCAAGCCATTGGTATTGCCTAGATAAGTGCAAGTTCGAAGAAACTGTTGATAATTTGCCAGAGAAGGTGTCTCTGTCGGATTCTTGCAGAAGTCTCGCTGACGACGCAGCCGTGGCTTGGTATTCTAGCCGTCATGACTGGTCACCTACACCAGTAGCGATAGAAGCGAACGAGAATCTGACGTTTTTAAGTTTCAATAATATTTGCTGGTTTGATGACTTTTATGGTGTTCTTTTCAAGGAATGTAAAAGACTGCATACTCTCGATGTAAGTATTGAGTGCAACAAGGACGACTATAACTGTGGTGCATTGCGTCTACTAGACTCTTTACGTTGGACAAAGAGTCTGCGAAATTTACGGATCATGATCATGACAGAAAGCGTGGTATATTACCATAGGGTTTTTGATTGTCTGTCTGAATGTCCAACTTTGGAGAACGTTCACATAAGCGAGACTGGCCAGTATTATGAATACGAAACAGATATTTCCCATTTGGGTAAATGGGTAAACAGACAAAATATCCCTCCACTTATAGAGAAGTGCTGCAACCTTTACAGTTTGTTTATCCAGGCGAACTTAGATAAGGAAGTATTGACCCTTTTGGAAGACTCGCTGAATTTTTCCGCGCGGAGGTTCGGAAGAGACTACTTGCATGTTAAAATTTGCATCAGCAAAGGAGGCTGGAACCCATTCGCGGATGTCTTCAGTCCCAGTCCTCTGCACATAAAAAATTAACGATACCTAAGGTAAGGTGTGTATGGCTGTATAATAATAATTTGTCCGTTATAATCTTGCACTTTACCAAAATCCATTTAACATAACTGAAAATTAAATACATTAGGTATATAAAACGAACGATCTTTATCGTTAAGTATTGGCTCATCCATCCATACTAATATTATAAATGGGAAAGTGTATGTGTGTGTTTGTTTGTCCGTCTTTCACGGCAAAACGGGGCGACGAATTGACGTGATTTTTTATGTGGAGATAGTTCAAGGGATGGAGAGTGACATAGGCTACTTTTTGTCTCTGTCTAACCCCCCACTTCCCTAAAAGGGGGGGGTGTGAGTTTGTATGAGCATTCCGGGGGGCAATCAGAAAAGGGGAACCGTGTTACCCCGAATTTAACGCGAGCGAAGCCGCGGGCAAAAGCTAGTGTATAATAAATGTATCTGAATCTATTTATTTTATACCATAAACCTTATGATGTTATAATAAGCGGTACATAAACAGTTTTAATCAACTCAACCTGCAAAACGTTAAGTTTCAACAATTACACAGGCGAAAATAATAAAATCCAACTATTAATCTATAATCATAATTCTAGGATAAATTCAAAGTCATTGAGTGGGTGATCAATGTAATTTAATCATCCACAAAAAAGAATCATGTTGTAGTCAACTAATAGCAGATCCAAATATTATAATTACTTAGAGACATAGAGGAAGCAAATCACATTCTCTTGATTATCCACTCAAAGTTTTATAATTGGCGAAATCTTAGGTTGTCGCTTTAGATTTATTAAGTTCTTTTTGTGGTTAAAATTACCTATTTTGTGTCATGTCATTTATTCCTCTGCAAACCAAAGGAAGTTTTTTTGAAATAAAAAAATATCATAGTGCAGAGTTACATTTTGTTTCTTCTATACACCTCATGTCTTACAATAATGGTTGTCATTTTACCGCCTACGCCTATCGACCATGTTCCTAGTAGACGGAGAGCTAGCCACGTTAGATATGACACAATAATGAGAGCGATGAAACCCCTCTCGTTAGTTTGCTATACTATGCTTATTTCTAGATCCGGATATCTGGCAGCTGTAAAGTGGTGGAGGTCAAAGAATGCAAATAACTTAAAGAAAACAAATCCTAGAGTTCTGCTTTTAATGCAGTATTATGAGAAATTATATAAATAATTAGATAATAACATTGCCTAAACTTTCTGATGGGGGAAAGTAGTCCAAAACGACGTATGATGTAATTCATAGTTTATCGCCTACTGTTTCTGTTTCCGAAATAATACGAAATGTTTTTTGGTCTAATATTAAAATATAGGCCCTATCCTTTATATCTGAGACAACTTCGGCAGTTTTTACCTATTTTGGTATTACTATTTTCCTATTCAAAAAATTTGCTAGTCTGTTACTCTGACCTACACCCATTAAAAACTGCCAGATGCCCGGACCTAGCAATAAGGATAGTATAGTAATCAAACCAGACAGGTTTTGTTGCTCTCATTATTGTGTCATACCTGACGTGGCCAGCTCTTAGTCCATAGATACTTCAACAAATTGTTCGTGATTTTTACAGTTTCAATAGATATAAAAAGTTTAAACATTTATACAAATTCTAGCTTAAAAAAATTACAAGTACTCTGCAGTTAAGGTCAACTAGGAGAATGGCATCTATTGCCTTTTTTACAAGTTACAAGCTTTTATTTAACTCAGTGTTGTTGGTTTTACCAGAAAAGTGCAGTCGCCGTTAAAAGCTTGTAGGTATTAAAAAAAAACCGGCCAAGTGCGAGTCGGACTCGCGCACCGAGGGTTCCGTACAAACCTATAACAAGCAAAAGTTGTAGTATGTTTATTACTAATTTCAATTTAAAACCTCCACGTGTTTACGAGGAAAAAGGTAGTAAGTTTAAAATTTAAAAAAATATTTATTGTATGATTTTACTAAAAATGTCTACTTTTCGTAATTTTTCCTTTGTCTGTGCTATATGAAGTTTCTTCATGCCAAGTTTCAAGTTTCTGAGTTTACGGAAAGTACCCTTTAGGTTTTGAGTTTCTTGCGAGTACTCAGTTTCTAAATATGCGACTTAAATTGCTATTTCTTTTGATTGCGTTGACATAAAAGTTTGGTTTTGCTACATCTGAAAGGTCCTATAGCCTTGAGTATTTGACATGAATTTCAATTTAATACCTCCACGCGTTTACGAGGAAAAAGGTAGTAAGTTTAAAATTTAAAAAAATATTTTTTTGTATGATTTTACTAAAAATGTCTACTTCCGTAATTTTTCCATTGTCTATGCTATATGACGTTGCTTCGTGCCAAATTTCAAGGTTCTGAGTTCACGGGAAGTACTCCGTAGGTTTTGCGAGTGCCGAAAAACTGTAAAATTTGCAGAATAAACGACTGTATCTTTTGATTGCGTTGGCTTTTAAGTTTGATTTTTTCACAGCTCCAAGGGACAATAGACCTGAGTATTTGATATAAATTTTAGCTTGATACCTCCACGCGTTCCTGAGAAAAATGGTCTTGACAGACAGACAGACAGACAGACAGACAGACAGACAGACAGACAGACAGACAGACGGACAACAAAGTGATCCTATAAGGGTTCCGTTTTTTCCTTTCGAGGTACGGAACCCTAAAAAACATTCGACAAAATCTTATTCTAGAATTACAAGCTTGCAAGCTTTTAAATTATTTGTATTTGTATTTTTTTTTTGCCTTTGGTACTGTATTCATGCTTACCAATTTCCATTCCATCTTGTAATGAGGGTTTCCGCGATTGAGATTTTCACTAGATGGCAGCACCGTGACGACAGGTCTTTTTGGCAGTAGCTGTCAAAATCCACCAATCAAAAAATATATGGTTAAACATGATTGGTGGATTGTGACAGCTAGACCTGTCGCCACGGTGCTGCCATCTAGTGAAAAACTCGATAGCGGAAACCCTCATTAAATAAAAAACTCATTTACCTCCCCAGTTGACCTTAATTAAACGGTGATTTGTGCCTTTTTATTTACCTATTTTAAGCCATGTGGTGTGTAGGATGTTATTACTTGTATTGTTACTGTAATTTCGCATGAGTGCTGTTAAAGTGTCGCCCATGTGCGAATTAAATTTATTACACTTCTGTGGAGATCTCCTTACCCGTCAGTCGTTTTAAGAAATGCATTCCTTTTAAGTAATCCAATCGGTACATGCAACCTAGACTCGACTAATTCTTAGAACATGTTTAATGATCATATTTAGATAGTTTTGGCTCCGTTTCTTGCTGTCTCAGAAAATGATATAGTGTGCATTATCCCTGATGTAAAATCTCGCGTGTTAAAATTATGTTAGAAGATCTCTCTACAGTCTAGTGTTTAACTTTATCACGATCTCTAAAAGCGTTACATCTCACCACTCTAATATTGTTCGAAAAGCTTAAGTAGCTTAAGCTATATAACGTTAACTTCCTACCTTCCTAACTGTTTGCCTGATCCGTAAATTGACATCTTCCCTTTTAATTTAAACAAGACAGAGTGTCACACTGCAATTATTGAAAATTCACCCTTTTCACGTCATAAAGAATCAGTATTTTAAACCAGTCTAATAATTCATTCCTGAATAGTACAGTACACTATAGGTAGGTAGTAGGTACTAGATACTATCTAGAATCGTACACGACTAATAGTACACCATGAACTATAAGTCTATCTCAGACCCATGACCTAATTAGCCATCCTAAACCTGTCCTGCTCTCCACATCAGTGTAGATACGCCTAACGGCGTTTTTATTGGTAGCTAGCAGGCACTCATGCGTGAGGGGCTGACTAACCGTGGCGTGGCAGGCGAGGGCCCGGCCCGGACGCCAGTGAAGACGTTCCAGGCGTACCTACCGCCGGCGCACAGGACGTACAGCTGCATACACTGCCGCGCGCACCTGGCGAGCCATGACGAGCTTATATCTAAGGTGAGACACGAAACTCATAGCTAAAGCTAACAGCCTCAGTGATGAACGTTCTGCGGCACGTTCGACGGCGCGACTAGCGCTGCATTGAGCTTCCAGGGGATTTGAGCAGCGATTACTGAAGCGAAACTTTTGTACGCGGCGTCGAACGAGTCGTGGGCCGCCGCCACTCGCTTCTCACCCTGGTTTCTAGTTAACGCCACAGCGTACAGCGTCATATTGTTAGGAAAAGGAAATAATTCTGTTGAATGTGACGCTGTACAGGGGTCAACTGGATACAAAGGCTTAACCAGGGACCAGTCCAAGCCAAGCGCTAGGACAAAACCCTTTGATGGAACACTCAGCAGCAAAAGTAGCTTAGCGGGTGTGGTATTTAAAATATCGCTATATCTTATTCTCATAACAATAGTCGTGCAAAATCAATTTGAGCACATCACATCACCCGCTTTGCTACTTCTGCTGCTGACTGAACCGAACGTTTTTTTTTATACTACCACGGTGGCAAACAAGCATACGGCCCGCCTGATGGTAAGCAGCTACTGTAGCCTATGGACGTCTGCAACTCCAGAGGTGTCACATGCGCGTGGCCGACCCTTTACAAATAGGAGGATCCACTGTGTTCACGGCTAAATGAACAAGAGAGTCCCTCGTCGTCAATACATTGGATCCTCTTTGAGTTCTTTGGCAACCTTACTAAAAGTTTGTAGGAGAATGTTTTTCTATCCATAGATAATACGTTTTTGAGAAGAATGTTTAAAAAAGAAAAAAAGGTAGATTGCAAATATTTTGGACCACTTCGTCTGTAATAATAATAAATAAGTGTATCTACATATGGTTGTTTTGTGGTTACTTTCAAGCACTGATTAGGACATTATGAAAGATAAAATCGTTGCTGTTTAACACTTTTACATTGAAGTTATTTTGTAGTTTTTATAAACTTAACCGCTACTTAATAGTTGTTCATATACTTACGCAGAGGTTCAGCTGATTATATTATCTTATTTCAAAATTATTTCTCGAAGCCAATAGTTGGATTCTTTAATTATTGGACAATACATTAAAGTAGTATAAGCATTATCAATGTTTATGTAACATAATGTTCGTTAAACAATAGATGCTAGTTTCATTTTGCTTTTCTTCGTTATAACAACACACGTCTCATAAAATTAAATCTTACCTTTTTAACAAATCACAAAAACTCTTTCTAGAAATCAGTTTTAAGTCTGACTATTGTGCTTTTCAAATTCCCAAATAAAACCACAAAGTAATCCTTTGTTTCGTACAATTCTATTAATTCAATTCAAAAGGCCCCGAAAAACAGACGAGTTCTCTAAACGGAAAACTTTGTTTCGGCGCTCACAAAAACGTTTGAACACTTTTTACCTTTATTTAACTTTGCGCAACTTTAATTTTATCATTTCTATGATGGATTGCCATGTTTCTTTTGGGCGTCTTCGTGTGTTTAGCTAAGTTTCCTTAAATTGATTAGGTACTTCAAACTTGTTGCTCTTTTAAACGAAATGACTAGACCTAGACAAACGTCCTTACTACATCATGACTGTATAATCAGGTACATGCCATGTTAAACCTTGACTAGGTTATAAAAATACAATTGGTTTAAATGGTACATAATTTGCCTATAACAAAGTGCACTTATATTTTGTGTATAATCTAATTTTAAACAATGAGGGTTTCCGCGATCGAGTTTTTCACTAGATGGCATCACCGTGGCGACAGGTCTAGCTGTCACAATCCACCAATCATGTTTAACCATAGATTTTTTTTTTGATTGGTGGATTTTGACAGCTACTGCCAAAAAGACCTGTCATCACGGTGCTGCCATCTAGTGAAAATCTCAATCGCGGAAACCCTAATTGAATAATCTCAACCACAATTTTTTCCAGTCGTTCCAAGGCAGCCAGGGGCGCGCGTACCTATTTAATTCAGTGTAAGTATTAATAATATCCAATCTTCTCCCAACAAAATGCCATTAAAAAATAAGAGCTACTCGTATATTAATTGTCAATCTCAAAACTCTTCACCAATTTTTATTTAAATGATTTTAAGTTGGGATTTTCAAGACTATACGTTATAGACTTGTATACGTTTGGCATGCATATTGCATACGAGTAGCACAATTACAATTCAATTTCAACAGCCGTTTCGTCAATCCGAATGTAGCATTCGAATGATCTAAATCAAAACATTATTAAGTCCTACCGTGCTGTGCTACACCAAATGGTCTAAGTATTCGAAGCTAAGATATGATATTAAGACATTATGATGATGAAAGGCTTTGCTCGACCGTACTGTGGAAGGTCATCAAAAGCACAGAGGTATATCCACCCGCTGGTTCAATGCCATCGAGAAGGTTACACGCCTTAAATCCAGAATTCCTTTGGGAAGGCAATAAATCCAGGCCAGGATGAAATGCACTACAACATTAGACCGACAGTGGCCTCAGTAGCGACTGTAGCGAGCGGGCGACGCGACGACTATATGTATAGCAAGGATGATATAGACATGGATGGACAATACCCATACAAAATAGCGTTCTCTTTTCAGGTTAAAGCACTAGCGTCATCTATCGGTCACACCAGACACTAAATCCTAGTTTCTAATAATACTAATACTTTGTTCGTCGCTTATCGCTGACAGAATAACTCGACTACAGACTCGACAGATGGCGCTGTGGCACTGTGTACCGAAAACAGACGTATAGCTTGAACGCGATTTTGTATAGGCATTGTCAATCCATGTCTTAATAATCCTTGATGCCTATACAAAATCGCGTTCCTCGAACCTTCAGGTTATACGTCTGTTTTCGGTACGAAGTGCCACATCGCCATCTGTCGAGTCGAAGTCGAGTTATTCTGTCAGCGTTAAGCGACGATCAAAGTATTAGAAATTAGGATTTAGTGTCTGGTGTAACCGATAGATGACGCTAGTGCTTTAACCTGAAATAAAAGGAACGCGATTTTGTATGGATATTATCCATCCATGTCTATATCATCCTTGATGTATAGTATCCTCCAACTAAACTGACGACCAGGGTTATATTCCCATCTCTTTCACTCTTGCTTCGACCGTACATGTTTTTTGAACCCAGGTCATCAGTTTGGTTGAAGGATACTATAGCAAGGGATTTGTGCAGCGTTCCTTAATTGTGGCTCTTCATTTGTTTGCCATGGACGTAGCGCCAAACGCGCAGTCAGTCGCCGGCCACTTAGTTGCTGTGTGTTCACGACCCTCAGACATGAGGATTCGACTTGGATATAATGAACATTGTGTTGGTTTCAGTGTGAACGTGGGCTGCGGGCCGGCGGAGGAGCGCGTCCTGCTCACGGGGCTGCACGCCGTTGCCGATATCTACTGCGAGTGCTGCAAGACCATGCTCGGGTGGAAATATGTTAGTAACTGCCTTCCTTCTTTTTCAGCTTCTCTCTCTTTTTCATCTCTCTCGTACTCACGTACACGCATAAACTCTTCTTAACGTTTATATCGACTTCTAACTCAAGGACCCGCTTTCTGACTTTTCCTCCACTTCGTACTCTCAAATACTAATTATATCTATCTATTCAGCCCGTATCTTCCCACTGCTGAGTATAGGCCGCCTTTTTATTACGCCACTCTCCTCGGTCTCGTACTAGTCCCATCCACTGTACACCCGCCGTTCGGTAGATATAATCTGACCGTCTGGTCTCCACGCTGACCTTTTGGCACACCTCAACTCAAGGCACCATTTAGTAACCTCGTCAATTTACCACCTTCTTTACTACTAGTATGTAATAACTTTCGAGAAGTGAAGTTCGTGTGGCGCGAATACAGATGTTCACGTGCAGGCTGCGGAGTTTCCAAAAAGTTATAAAAGTTCTTGTAAAAAGGTAAGTTTCAGTCCACACAAAACAATAAACGGAGACTTGAAATTTCCTTTTCCTGAAAACTATTAGATACTTACAACTTTTTGCACACTTGCATATCTGTCTGTATGCTCGAGGTGGTGAGCTGGGACCTTACGCCTTCTGTCACGAAATGTGACCTCTCCTCCTTGTTTGAACTAACTACCTCAAGTTCTCACTCTATTTTCATCGAAATACGAGTACCTACACTCTTGAATGCCTCTTCCATCCTGACCACCCACCGTGTCTGTCCATATATATCGATCGTAATACAGCAATAGCAATTATTTTTAATACATATGCCCTTGTATTATATATCGACCGGCTCGTCGAATGTTATCGTAATTTTGACATCATAATACGGTTTGCGAAATGCTTGTTTTAGTCAAGGGTCACAAGGTAAAGCGGTCAGTGAGGCTGAGTTATCAGGGGTTACTAGTCCGGTATTAAATGGAACATTATATTGGTCGTTTTATGTATTATCGTTTTATATCTTATCGTCTCGTACCAAAATAACCACTACCGCAATGAGATATATGTACTTAAATATGCTGTGTTCTGAATTTCGTAATGCTCACCAGTCTCTGAGTACCTTCAAAATTTTTGGCATCGTCATTAACAGCCACATCCGAGCTATTATATTTTATACATTTCCAATCTTACTATTCTTCGTTATGGCCAGTCTAGTGCCAATTCCTATTTAATCAAGTAAATATGATTCACATGCGCTTTAAAGATATCTCAACATTTCGTGAATCGTCAATCAAATCAACTTAATTTTATTATGTCCCTAAATAGAGAATGAAGTAAGGGCCTACTTTAGTAACGGCTACTCTGTAATAAGAATTATCGAACTAATAGAGGTGATACCTACACAACAGCCTTCACTTTGAGGCCACTAGAACGAATTGAACTAAAAAAAACCGGCCAAGAGCGTGTCGGGCCACGCTCAGTGTAGGGTTCCGTAGTTTTCCGTCCGTCAACTTTATTTGAAAGAACGTCATTTCATTGTGATTTTGTAGAAATTACAGGTACAATAAACACCTGCTTATACGGTTAAATTAAAAACTTAGTTCAGAAATTATTTTGTAATTTATTTTCAAAAATTATTCAACCTATCAAGTTCAAAATAATTTTCCTAGAAAGTTTTTATAAAGTTCTACTTTTGAGATTTTTTTCATATTTTTAAAGCTTATGGTTCAAAAGTTAGAGGGGGGGACACATTTTTTTTTATTTCAGGAGCGATTATTTCCGAAAATATTTACATTATCAAAAAATGATTTTAGTAAACCCCTATTCATTTTTAAATACCTATCCAGCAATATATCACAAGTTAGGGTTGAAATGAAAAAAAAATCACTCCCCACTTTACGTATAGGGGAGGTCCCTAATAAAACATTTTTTTCCACTTTTTATTTTACCACTTTGTCGGCGTGATTGATATACATATTAGTACCAAATTTCAGCTTTCTAGTGCTAACGGTCACTGAGATTATCCGTGGACGGACGGACGGAGGGCAGACATGGCGAAACTATAAGGGTTCCTAGTTGACTACGGAACCCTAAAAAGGATCTTCAATCATTTAGTTACAGTTAACAAATGCACAAATAACAGAGGCGTTCGATGTTAATCCAATTTTTCTATTTCAGGAGCACGCCTTCGAATCAAGCCAGAAATACAAAGAGGGCAAGTTCATAATAGAACTGGCTCACATGGTGAAGGAGAACGGGTGGGATTAGGCGCGCGGTCCTCGCGGGCCGCGCGCCGACGTGTCATATCGGAGACTGTGCGTGGACTCTTGAGACAGTGAGCCCGACTTGTCGTGCAGTGAGCCCGACTTGTCGTGCAGTGAACCCGACTTGTCGTGCAGTGAGCGGAGTGAGCCCGACTTGTCGTGACAGTGAGCCGCCATGGCCGCGCGGCGTCGGGAGCCCTCGTGATGAAGGGCGACGCCGCTCGCCGAACATCGGGGCCGGATCGAGAAAGCAAAATTGACGATACCGAGACGAACTTGGGTTAGTCCCACCTGGTATAGTGGTAATTTTTTAAGATGTCGGAATCTTACTAAGGAGTTCTACCGACAATTCCGACATCTTAAAAAAATCGTACTATACCAGTTACACAATGTGTTACCTGGTAACAAGTTAATGGGAACAACGCAGCGACGACGCGGTTGCGGTACGAACTAGAGTCGCTGGCCATCGTCTTCGATCCGGCCCCGCTTCCGACGTAGCACGATCAGTGCCGCCGCAAACTGAAGTATTTTTGTCACACTAATTATTATTGAGCGCGGCACCTGATCGGGCTGCGTGTGATATCGCCTTATGTGCTCCTTTTATTTAGTCGGCTTCACGCTTGCCCGCCAGTCAACGTAATACATAAGTTATCGATCTCAGCCTTTCAAGGCTCCGCATGGGCTTAGGATTAACTATAAAGGAACATCACACACTGTTCTGAATTCATAATATTAATTCATAACCACGGGTAAAAAAATTCTATGGGCTCCATTTAAAAAACTAAAGCCCGGTTATGTCATTTATCTGTGGTTATGGATTCAGTACAACTGTGTGACGCGCCTCATTTGAAATCCCTCATTTCAGCCGAACGGCTTTCGTACATCGTAAGTTGTCTTAGTTTTTATATCGTACTGTATTAAGAGAACACATATTCTTTCTCTTGTCCCCTTAACCTGTGATAAGTATGTTAGTATAGGATTTTTGGATTATTTGGAAAGATTTCAAGATGCTCAGATGTCAGTTGTATGTTCCTAATTTCAGCTGTACAATTTGCTTTTTATTCACAAGGTAACTAGTCGAAACGAGGAAGTTTTAAGTTTTTTTTGCGCTTGATCAAGTGATTTTATTTTTTAGTTTTAAACAAAACGGAGCTTTCGGTGACTCCTCTTAGTTTTTTAATATTGGAACGCCTACTTTAGCTTAATTATAGCTATTTTATTTTGACATTGAGAAAGGTATCTTTCTAAGGAGAAATGAGTGCATTAAAGAGACACTTACGAGTGACACTTCTGTATATTTTTCTCGACGATTATGATTAATTTTAGTTGACAGAGAGCTGAATAAGGAGAGGCGATTAGAAGGTTTTATTATTCATTTATTGTTTCCACGGGGTTTAAATAATTAGTAGTACGTTTACCCAATATTTTATCTTAACTGCATGGTACTTCATTTACGTAATTGTAAACTTACTTTGTAAGAATTGAGCTTCAAATGTGTTTCATAGTGAACAAAGCGGCGCGACAGACTTATCTTTTGCAGTATGGGTACTGGGTACCAATCCCACCATTATTAAATTTTATGCCTACCCAAAAACAGTTACACACAGTAAAGTGTCCGTTACACTTTCCGGTATTTTAGATCCGGGTTTTAGAACGGGGGTCATTTTTTTTTCGAAATTCGAACTACATAACCTATTTCAATTCCATTATTGTCCAAATTGCATAAGATAAATTAGTCGCTTCAATTGATGTTTTTTCTACGAATTTGACGTCCGATTTCTGTAGCGCTAAAGGATTTCTATCTATGGAGATTTAGTATTGTAAAGATAATTTGGGACACAGAAAATATCTGCAGTATATTAAAGAAAATTTTATTTTAAAAAAAAACTTCAAATTACGATTACTTCCATAAAATCTGGTAGCAGTATAGTCTGGTTTCCTGTATCCCTAATTATCTAAAAGCAATGATATTCAGCCGTCGCATACCGTTAAACCAGAGTCATAACTGCCACTAGCGTATAAATACATCTGTAATATTTATAATGATATATTGTAATGGTATAAACTATAAAGTGACGCTCGGTATATTCAAGTTGGATTTTTTGGTACAATAAGACGTTTCTGATGTGTTAAGCCACTCTAGCCAACCGAACTGCTAGAAAGAGACACATTCGTCACTCGGTTACCAAAAGTTTCCATGCAAATATAAAGCAAAAAGTGGTCAAATGTGATATTCAAAAACTTGGTTCAACACTCAGTACAAATAATAGGCATAATAAACTGATAGGTGCCTTATATATTTTTTAATTTTCTTGTAGATCAACATCTCTAGCAGGAGTGAGATGACGTCCGTCCTTTCGCACCATTCTAACAAGTATATGCATATAAGTGCGAGAGGGATGACTTCAGTGAGTTAACTTGTGTGTCATAAATAGTTGGCGATATCTCACTCTGATGGTTGGATAGGGCGGCTAACATACATACAATGGGATGAAAAATCTAAATATACAAAATTTAAAAAAATGCGTTTTTTCCTCTGCATTTTGCATTTTTAATCAGTATTTTTTTGTTCCGACGAACCGACAAATATAAGAAAATAACTAGACTTTCAGAGATTGTATACACAAAGTGTCTGAAAGTAAAAAGTACTAGTGTGTAGTATTGACAACATTTTCAATGCAAACTGTTATAAGATTGTGCAATTAATTTGTAACTAATGACTTATTTAGCAAATTTCCAACTTATTTAAATTTTTGGAATTATTTTGTTAAACTTTTCATAAATACATATTTATCTATCTATATAGCTATTTACACACCACAGATTAAATAACAGATGCGTCTTAATGTTCAGTGTAAGAGATAAGGGTATATGTTATTCAAACAAACTATATTTCTATGTAGTAGTCATTTTGAGTAGACAATTTGGCGAGTTTTGGCTCATTTCGGATGCTACGGAATTCCGGACTTAATGTCTGTCACACGTCAGGTACCTGACATTATTACGTCCGGAATTTTTAGTTTTGACGAGCTTGTATCAAACATGTATCAAATGTCTCTTAGATTGCGATACCACTACATTGTCAAATAAATTTGTTTCGATAATATTGTAACAAACGAAAATTGCAAGTTCACTTGTCTATATAATAATCGTATTAACTTTTATCATAGTATAAAATTAAGTGTACCTATTGCTGCACAGTGTTCAATGATAAATAAGTGGCTGAATAAAAATATCGTAGTCTCAAAACCCCATTAAAAAAAACTGTACATTGTTTGTGGTTCGCAGAAGACACGCTTGTAGACTCGTGCTTTCGATCAACGAAATCAGTTAAGCGATTATAAGTCTTGTTATATTTGGATAAGGTTTAAAATTAATGAATGACTGTTTGTAATAAGCTAAGCCGGTTTTCTGAAGTTTTATCAATGTTTCATCTATTCTCGTGCCGTTGGAGTGAGTGGGATAGGCATATGGCTTATGCAGAGTCAGCCAGTCCGGTGATAGCAATAGATTTAATTGATTGCCTTCTGTAGAATCAAAATATCAACTTAAGCTGTCATATAATTATTTTTATCTGAGTACTCAAGTACGATATACTTGTGATTTGCAAGCTTAGTTTATTAAGATGAACTACGTGCCCTCAGGCACGGGCATACCGCAATCGAAATTCGAAAATTGACTATCTGCGTCTCTATCGCTCTTGCCTATACGAGCGATAGAGAGGCCAATAGACGAACGACGAACGCTGTGGTTCGCGGTAGGCATCCTGGTAATAGAGGAAAATTACAACTCGCAGTTGCATAAATGGAATATGTCTCACTCCAACCCGAATTCAAAATTGAGTTGAAATATGTCAAATATATAATACTACCAGAGGTACATATACATATATGCAAAAAACGACACCAGTAGTATTGGACTGTAAGCCGGAACAAATTTCATGACCAATAGGATATAAACTATCATCTGACAAAGTTTCAATCGGGACGCGATGACCTTTTTTTTAAGTCGATTAAATGTCTGCCGTTCTTCAACCCACCAACGGAGAGGCAGCTGACCTTCACGAGGCTTCATTACACATAGCCCTTAACCACTTCACAAGTTGTCGCCTGGGACGCGATGACCAACGAAATTTGTTCCTGGCTTACGGTCTATATGAGCAAAGCATACAATAGTCTCATATTCAAGCTTGCAAATCCCTTGTTTGAATTTAAACTGGTAAAAATCCTCATGTCGCTTCATTTGAACGTTATGTAACAGATAATAACAATTTATTTGAGATGCGACGCTGTATTTTTTCCTTTAGACTTATGGAACAAGGTCACATCACTAAAATTTAAAAATTACAAGGAGATAGGGTAATTCCTACCGCTTTCCGAGTGTCACTGACAATCCTTTAATTCCTACGGACATTGGTATAACGCTTAAGATCACCCAATACAATTCTGAAAGCCGGATTGTCTATTAACTCTGGTAAAATTAGATTTTGTCTATAATCACAAAAGCTAATAATAATAATCAGCAGCTCTGATGCGTGCGTCTATGACACTGATAGGGGCAGCATCCGCTTATAGGTTTTATTAAATGTCAAAACGACCTCTGCGCGTTGGCTTCGTCCCCGCATATGCCTCACAAATGTCCGGATCCGGAACAACATTGTTCCGTGTACAGGAAAGATAGAACACAATTTAAAAAATATTAAATCACTATCCGATCTGAAAATCGTCAATCCGGCTCTGAATTTAGAAATGTGTGTGGTGGCCTTTACACTGGTTACCTTGGTAAGTGTTTGGAATACGACGCCCAGCTAGGATGCATATTTAAAAAGTATTTTTCTACTTGATCGTTTAGGGACGCTGTGTAGATATTTTTGGACCATTGTTGCGATATGATCAGTATTGGATAGTGTTAGTTGGTTGGGAGTGGTTTGTCGAGATTAGTCGCTTTGTATAGACTTAATGCACCCTATAAACATTTGAACATCTGTATATTTCTAAAATAAGAAGACAAATAGTTTTTCACCACTCTACCTCGGAAACGCTCTCTTTATCCCTTGAAAGCGGTGAGGAAAAACGCATTTTATCCACACGTGGGAAAAGTAATTTGGTACAAGTTTTGACCTGTTTTTTCACGTTATCAAGCAGGGTAGTGTAGGGTAGACTTTAAAAGGGATGATCTGGAATTATATCATTTTGAAAGCATTCATTTGGCTAAGATTTGTTTATATTTTATAGCTTATAATTAATTTCCTGTGGTGATGTGATGAACATTATAATATTGTACTCTGCAGCAAAGTTTGTCCAACCTCTCATGCCTTGAGGCCCTCGCAAGCTCAAGATTCCATTTATGAATCTTGGAATCTTTCGCTGGCTCGGGTCTCAATAAAAGCACAAGAGGTTAAACATCAACTTTGCCCCTTGTATAATAATAGTACATTACTTACCAAGGACTGTAAAAGAAAGAAAGCCCGAAATCGCAGGTAGTTGTTCTAAATATGCGATAGAGGGCTTTCTTTTTTACTGCCCGTGGTGAGTACACAATTTTACGTCTCCCACCTGGCTATAATGCGAGTTTTACCATACGCGTAGCGTGCGATAAAACTCACATTATGGCCAGGTGTGACGTAAATAATTATTAAAGCATTTATTGTTTAATGAATGGGGCCGATTCCGTAACAACTTGTAACTAAGTTACTGTATTAGCTGAACTCTCTGTCTAATCTTAACATGGAATTAAAAATACTTTCGCTGGTATTATTATTAGTTACTTTTCAAGTTGTTATGCAATAGGCCCTTGAAAAAATATGAGCACGACAAATAAATCGTGCTCATATTTTTTCTAACCACAGACGAACGCACTCGTCTCTCTTTTCAACGTTTAACCAAGAACGAATATTTTTCCGTTAGAAATCGTTTGTCTACTTATTTAAGAAATAGACAGGCAAGGTCAGAGTGTTAGATAATTTGCGACCAATGTAAGAGCAAAGTATTTATAAATGGTGCATTTCATTATGTGTAACGCATAAGCCATGGTTGTACTTCCATACAATGATGAATATATACAATTAATCATTATCTTTTGTTCTTATACTTTTAATCAACAACTATGCTGAAAATTAATTATAATTAGATCTACTGTTGTGTCCGTTTGTATTATCTATGTAACCCGACTCCTATCATTTCAATGCATACTTAATGCAATTGCGATTCAAATGTTATAATAATGTATTGAAATGCCGCCTAAGAGGAGTTATGTTATTTACAACCTTACGTCTTAAAACAGAAGGTTAAAATTAGTATGCATCATGTATGGAAATACAGTTATCAACATAAGTATCCGTTAGGTACAGAACCGCTTCATATTTTTGTATTATAGTGTAAAGGAGTTTGGTGTCTTCTAACGTGTACGCAACATGCTATAGATGAATATTTCATAAATATTTGGTTGAAATAATAAGTGCGTAATAAAACACTTTTTCGTATCAAAATGTTGTTTTAATTTTTATTATAATATAATAAATAATAATAAAGAGAATCAGGGGGCTTAGCCAAAGTGGCAATCGTTCAACGTCTCCGTGACGTAGCGTAGTCATCTCTCTTCCAGTATTAGTGTGACAGTGACAGTTGCGTTTCGTTCGCTTACGACGGACGGAGCGTAAACGATTGGCACGTTGGCTAGGCCTTCAGGTCTGCGCCATGGATTTATATGAAGTGGATGTAATTCTTACACTTTTTCCCTAATCACAGTTGAACCTTATTACCGAGTAAAACCGTCGTTCATAGGTGACTAGTAAAAAGTAGTAAAAACGGTCCGATAGAGAGCATACTGTAGGGGGCGGTGTCTCACTCGCACTCGTTACAAAATTGACACATTTGACACACATTGACATTTTGATCGTCTGATGACGTCATTACCTCCATAGTCAAAAGGAGACACAGTCCCCTAGATAACGTTCTCTGTCGGCCTCACTTTGTGTCCGAAGAATTAGATCCACGTCATATAAATTCATGGTCTGCGCATCGACTATAATGTCTGCATTAAACGTTTCTTTGACCAATCACTATCAGATACATTGGAGCGCCCAAGGTACAAACAACAATACTCTTAACTGTACGGTCAACCAATTTGATTCCTAGGCCACTGTAGAACCTTGTCGTAATGACAGTTGCCCGTGGATACGTATACACGTAACCTATTCGCTACCAAACTAGCTATTGTGACAAGGTTCTAGAGTGGCCTAGGAATCAAATTGGTTGACTGTACATCGATGGACCTTATTACAAAAGGCATAAGGTCCACCGATGGGCAGTTAACAGTCTGGGCGATGGTACAGCCAGCAGCAGTAGTTAAGCGGGTGAGGTGTTCGTAATGACCTTTATTCTCTTAACAATAAAGTCGCGTCCAGCTTATTTTGAACACCTCACTCACTTACCTACTTCTGCTGCTGACTGTACTCACAAATATGTGAGTGCGTGGGCCTTTATGTTCAGATATTTTTAAGCATCATGGCCGCATCAGTATATCTGGTGACTGTATAACAATGACCGATTATGGTATTGTTTGGCCCGTGTCTGAGATATTGACCATATCGGTACAGCTAGTCAAGTAAAAATATCCATAAGAATAGTACCCTCGTAAGACCCTGGAGGAACAGTCGCCATCAAATATAGCGGTGCGGCCAAAGTACAAAAAAATATCTGAACATGCACTTTATCGCCTTGGCAATAGAGTCGTTGTTCAGATATTTGTGACCACCTTGGCCGCTCCGATATATCTGATGCCGACTGAACACTGGCATGTTTTAATTTGAAACCTTTTATTTATACGAGATTTTTAATTTAATGTACGCGGGGACTTACGAGGTAAACACTCATAAGGTTTGTACAGTCGCCATCAAATATATCGGACCGGCCAATGTACATACTCAAAAATATCCAAGCATACACTTTATCGCGTAGACAATAGAGGCTTTGTCCACATATTTGTGACCACCTTGGCCGCTCCGATATATATGATGGCGACTGTACACTATCCTTTCAAAAGCAACCCCGAAGACAGTATAGTCAGTATATTAAGAGTAAAAGAAATAAATAAATATAAATACCTACTATTTAATTGAGCTAATATCAGTTCGCCTCTCGCTCTGAACATCTCTCACTTATCGCATTTGGTAAAACAGATACCAAATATTGGTAACTTATAATTAATTATCGAAATATAATCTGTACAGTACATCGAATTAATGGATTTTTTATATATAAACAAGTGGTTCTGTGAGCTGTTAACCCAACGATCTCCACCTAGCTAATACATGTTTTGCCAATAAAAAAAATAAAAATAAAATATCGTGAAAAAAACCATCACAAAAACTTTGGTTAACCTATTGACCGCCAGGTGGCAAAGTAATACGCCGTGCCTTAGAGAATTCAACCAACCGGAGTCGCCATTGACAGGCGTTCCCCTCTGCCGAAAACATATGACCGGTGGTCATACACATGTATGGACTGACATTTATCTGACGTGGCTATTTGTATGTTACGTACGAATAGCCATACATTTGACGTTCCCTCCCCCGCAAAAATCAGCAGACTTTTTTGTATAGAAAATGACAGACATGGCCACTCCGGGTTGAATTCTCTAAGCGCTGTGCCCTTGACGCCAGAACCGCAATAATGGATAAGCTAATTAATATTGCCAAACATAATAAAAGGGTTCTAAGAGTTTTATTTCATACTTTTTGAACGGGTGGCTATTGACGTCAGTGGCGTCAGTGGCCCGACTTGACGATGCCGTGACTGAACGTCATTAGCGCTCAAAAGACATTTTGCCAAGCTGAAACAGAGACGATTCGCACGCTCAGTCAACTGTATGTTTGGCGATAGACACCACGAGATCATCATAATTATATTAATTATTTCGTCGGGTGACAAGCAAAACTCAGTACACTACCACAAGTTAAGCCATAATGAACCGTATTAGTCACAAAACAAGGTTGATTTTCGTTTAATATTTTTTTATCTACACTCACATTGTAAGTCCTCTAAAATGTGTTCAAAAACGGTAGGCAACGGCCAGCATTACAACAACCGATTTTAGTATGATAAGTTTTGTATCTGTGGCAGTAACGTAATTTTAACATTACATGCTCAAATATTGTTAAATTATGAGTTTCAAATTTGGAAAAACGATTTTGGTAACGAAATGAAAATCAAGCCTTCCTGCCCGACCGCGGTTGCCCTCCTCCTCGACCGTTCGCACACTCGAGTTGGCCATGGCGGTGCAATGGCGATCATTCTAATAGTTTTCGAACACGTCATTTAGGATTTATAATATGTGTATAGATAAAGCAGTGTATGCAACTGTACGTAATTAGACCTTATCACGTAACAGATCCAATTAGTGAGTTTTGGTTGTAACCTGACGATATTGAATATTTTTAATCTAGCCTCAAAAGTTCATGTTAAACATTCCACTTTCACAGTAACTTTATTAATGCTATCATTCTCACTATTAGCACTAGGTATTGTACAATACCGTTCTATATATGAGAGGAATTCCTCATTCGGGTCCGAGATTTCCTCCTTCTCGACAGCGTATATTGGCTCGTCAGATTTGAGGACAACCTTGGCCTGTTGGATCTGCGTGTCCGTCATCATTGGAAGCTTTTTGAAGAACATCTGGAAACAAACATTGACAGACTGAAGTAAAGATTTGGGGGTCAGATTGGTCGGTGATTAACAATGATCGGAATAGGCAGAGTGTATAAACTTAGTAGAACAGAGACAAGAATTGAAATGAAATGAAAAATATTTATATGGTGCAAAGAGAAGAGGAACATAACATAAAATATACAAAAAATAATTGAAAATTACACCAAAATGGTTGCCACTCAGCATGAGTCATGGCAGTGTAGCCCCAACGCTGATTTTCAGGGCAACCAGAACTTAAAACTATACTTAATCTAACTAGTGACAACAATATTTCCAGTTGATATTCATGTCACTATTGGCAACCCCACTTGACAAGTTTTGAAATTTAAAGTAAAAAAAAAGCTATAGGAAAAATTACAATTTCTAACAACAACAATTTGTGACAATTGTAACAAAAAAAATTGTGCCGAAACTTCTGAAACTTCTGAAATTGGGGACTTCCTTCCGACTTGATTATTTCTTGCGGGATTATTTTTTCTTAAGTTCTCATATTTGATTCCCAACATATTAAAAATTCAGTAATAAAAGTTATTACTAGTTTACAAGTAAAAATATGTGATTGTTCTATTATTATTTGTAAACTAACTAGTAAAAGCTTGTACTGAATTTTTAATACGTTCGGGTTAGAAATATAAAAATTTGATTACTAATTTTATTTCAAACTTAAGGGCCGGGTATAGGTGGGAGAATTTTCAGATTCTGTCAAAATACCCTGGTTCACACACAACAAGACTTCACGCACACTTCGCGCACTTTTGGGGGACAGGTCGTTGACCGCATATACTTTTTTACAGGTTGCCATTATTAGTTTCATACTAATCACACCTCCTTTGAGAAATTTAAACTGTAATGTTTTCCTTTGTAAGAAGACAGAGAAATAACATATGTTATATTGCTTTCCTTGTCTATCCTGTTTATGTCACATGATGAATTATGTTTGATTAGATTATAAAATATTAAATGATTTTTGAATTGAGTTATCGAGATACGTGTTTTGGAAAGTTAGATAGCCGAACAAACCGCGAAGCACTTCGTTCGTCGCATCGACTATTTGCATCACTCTCTTTCGAATATGCAAGAGCGATGAAAACGGAAATAACGAAATGTTGATATTCGAAATTCGGGGTTGGCCTATTGTAGACTAGAAGTCGCTTATTTATACAGGGTGATTCATGAGACGTGAGCAGGCTTAATACTACGGATTCAGTTAAAAATAAGCTATTGTTTGATATCAGTATTAGTGTGATAAGCGCAAAAAATTTTTTTTAAATAAAAATAAAATGTTTGAAATTATTTACGACACGCATGGTCACTCTACAATTAGAATACTCCGTCGAGTACTGATATTCTCTTGTTTTTCTGTGATATGTGTCAAATTGATGTCTGGTTACTTTTGAAACATCGTACCTCACTTAATTTTTATTTTTTATTTTTCATGATCAAAGTGCTGTCATGATTGTCAAAGAGGTTTTATCTTTATTGATTTGTTTATGTGGGGTGACCATGATTACAGAGAATAAAATTTCTATGAAACAAAAAGGTTAAAAAAAATTGAAAGGCGTTATTGTTTCACTTAAACATGATGGCGGTCGATTCATTATCGTTAACTAAGTGTGTAGGGTCGTTCCTGCTCACGTCCCATGAATCATCCTGTATAGGTAGAAGTGAAAGAAAATATGTCTGAATAACTTCTTAAGAGTTGTTTCGATGGATTGTAGATTAGGTAGGTACGAGTATATATATAATCAATTACCCGTGCAAATAAATCTAAATGTTATTCTATTACTAAATAAATTAATGTTATTTACTAATTAAGTTTCGCATACTTTCGTGTGAATTTTGTTTTTGTACTGGAGTCGGCCATACTATAAATTTATCAAAATTCCTACCCATTGGCTTCCATTTAGCTTTGTAGAGGATATCTTGGAGATCAAGAAAACATAAATCTTAAAGGTCCTAAATGGTCGCTAGTAGGTATGTGCGTGAATCAACTTTTAGGACACTTATTATCTTTTACGATAGGAAAACTTAGCAGATGACTTTAGTATGATACTAATTATGAAGCGTTATAATAAGACTTCCAAAACAAAACCTGGGGCAACGTGCTTTGCTAGGTTACGACACAAAAATAAAAATATATATTTTGGTAAACTTGTACATTGAACTTGTACATGTTATTGTACCGTGTTCATGCAAATAAATAATTTTGTATCTGTATTTGTATTGAACGTTGGCTTGATTGTTTACTTAATAATCAAAAATCTTGGTGGCTCCACTTCTCAAATCAATGTTTGTCCTAACGAATAATCATGCTGAAGGAAATCTCTTGTTCACGAAAAGCCATATTTTTACATAAAGCACTTAAACCACCTTAGACGCATATTTGTTTTACCCAGTAGGAAGTATTTTGTGCAATACAGCTTAAAATAAAGTAAAATGTGCTGTAGGACTCCCACTACCGCAATACTTTTACGAACATTTTATCAATTTAACGACTTAATACAATACATTGTTATTAAATCAAATACAAACATTGAAAACATTGAAAAAATAATCAACCCAACAGGACTTAAACCTGTATCGATACGCCTTGCCGGGGCTCGATCGCTTTACCAATTAGGCTATGGGTCAAGTTACTAAGTTGAGGAAATTGTCAATGTCTTCAATCATCTTTTTTCATTTATTTAGATCTACTTCGGCTTTACAGCAGCCGTAAGCGACATCTAGGTACTAACTACTAGAGTTAGATACCCTTCCCGCCGACACTATCGCAAGTCTCACAACGGAAATATAGAGGGCGCTGCTATCAACTCATAATTATTTTTGCATGTTTTTAAAGTGGGGCATTTCACTCATACAATAGATTGTTGTTAAATCAAATACAAATATTGAAAACATTGAAAAAATAATCAACCCATAACTTGACCCATAGCTTAATTGGTAAAGGGATCGAGCCCCGGCAAGTCGTATCGATGCAGGTTCAAGTCCTGTTGGGTTGATTATTTTTTCAATGTTTTCAATGTTTGTATTGTATGAGTGGAATGCCCCCCTTTAAAAATATGTAAAAATAATTATGACTTAATACAAATCTTTAGGACTTAGAATTTAACACTTTAAATATTAATATCTAAATATGTATTTGCCATTAAAATAATCTTATTTAAGGAATTAATAATATGTTGGAATTTTCAGAATAATCAAAATGGTCTTAAATAATCTTACACAAATCGACCTGGTCCATGGGTAAGCTCAATAAGGCTTATGATGTGGGTACTACACGACGAGATATATAGTTAATAGACATAGATAAATACTTAAATTCATAGAAAACATCCAGGACTCGGGAAATATCTGTGATAAACACACAAAAATCGATGGTCTTATAATCAAAACCAGCCGCAGAAAAGGGTCTTATTTTTTTACAGGATTATAATGTTCGTTTAGTATATTTTAAATAGCTATGTAGGTATTATTACGTACCTTAAGGATGGTTTCGGTGGAATAGCGTCTTCAAGACCTTTATGAGAAAATGTGTTCATGAATAGAACGCTTCCTACGACACTAAAAATATGGAAGCCGATTGATAGGAAATTAGATAAGTTTAACACCCGTGGCTCCAATACATGTAGATACTAGATACCATATTTAGGTAGTACATTTATATTGATTTAAAATTATAGTTATTTACATGCTTCGTTAAGTAAAACTGCCGAAGTTGTCTCATTTATAGAGGACGGGGCCTATATTTTAACATTAGAACAAAAAATATTGTGTATTATTTCGGAAACAGAAACAGTAGGCGACAAACTATGAATTACATTATACGTCATTTTGGACTATTTTCTCCCATCAGAAAGTTTTCGCAATGATATAATCTATTTATTTATACAATTTCTCATAATACCGCACTACCAGACTACTAACCCAGAACTCTAGGATTTGTATTCTTAAAGTGGTTTGCATTCTTTGACCTCCACTACTTTACAGCTGCCAGATGTCCGGATCTAATAAGCTTAGTATAGCAAACTAACGTTTCGTCGCTCTCATTATTGTGTCATATCTGACGTGGCTAGCTCTCCGTCTATTATGTTATGTTCTTATGTTCTTGGTCCCAGGTAGGTATGACTCAAAAGTCCCGTTTAAATGTAAACAATGAAAGTTGGAAGTTTAAATGTAAACAATGGATGCTGTTCAGATGATGTGTTGAAGTGACGTTAGTAGCCGAGCTCGAATCAAGAGGCGTATAATGATCTCGCAATGCCCCTTTCTAACTCTGGGGTACCATAACATAATGTATATACGACAACAGATGAATGCGCGTATCAATTGTACCTATAGTGACTATAGTCTGCAGACGGAGTCGTTCGACGTTCTTCATAGGTATGCGTGCGTTGTGCCGATGCCCATGACCAAAAAAACTGACTTGATTGCTCTCCTCGCCAGATTATCGTATATTGCATTAAATATTTGATTATATCTTTCGTATAAGTTAAAGAATCAAGTCTTTTAATATTAAGTAAATAGAGATTGGAGTTATAGTAATATTGTCATTCAAGTATTTTGACGTTAAAACTCATGTTAAAATGTCGTAATATTGTGACCAGCGTCATAAAAATAAAGTCCAGTAATTCAAAACGAATCCAAAAACTCCTTTAATTTTAAACAGGTTTTCAAGCAATTAATTATGAGGATTCGGTAGAAAAGTGTCTTATATTCAATCGTTAGTTGTATTTTTGTAGTATTACGACGTGTAAATATAAAAAAATCTAATTTAAAGGACTTACGGTCTTTATTTGTTTTCCCTATTTATTTTGAATACAATTTAGCTACTGGTATCCTTTTTTGTGTACGTATACGACTTTCTGTCAAAATAAATGCCAAAATGAAACGTCATGGCTGCTCATCCAACAAGACGTCCGCCTGCGACGAGGCCCGTCGGGCATCTGAGTCACAATGACAATTTGACTGATATGGCGAATGTATGGGAATTTTTCAAAAGTTTATATTTACGTTTCAATTTCTTTGTTGTCTTAATGATGAAAAATATGAATATGCCCTGATGCACTAGTCTAGTTATCTGGCTTTCAAAATAACATAACCATTGAACCACTGTCGAAGACAAAATTGTATTGCGACGTGTTCTAACGGAACGCCATTTTTTTATTTTTTGGTACTTTTGGAGTCGGTTTATAGATCATCAAAGCTAATAAAAAATAAAATATCAATTGGAGCCTCTGCACGGCTTCTTTGTGAATACGTAGACATTCATATTATTGCGAATACGTAGCATTAACTATACAAATTCCTTGTTCTAAGTGAGGTCTAAAACGATGTTGTCATATATCCGCCCCTTAAGAGCACAAAAAATTCTTAGTATGCCTCCTCTGAAAATCTGGGTCACTAATGCAGAAATGATTTTTTGAGGGGGTCAGTAATACATTTTTCAATTTGACGTGTTTTGTTGGGGTCCTAGTTGACACCCCCCCAGACCGCGCCTAATACCAATGGCATCTTCACTATTTTACTGTGCTAAGTAATGGGCATAGTCCCCGTGCCAAATTTAAAAGATAATAGTGGTTTATGTAACTGTTACGTAATAAGGCCTAATTACGTACAGTTGCATACACTGCTTTATCTACACTCATATTATATATATTAAATTAAGTGTTCGGAAACCATAGAATGACCGCCATTGCACCGCCATGGCCAACTCGATTGTGCCGGCGGTCGGGGAGGCGCGTGCCGTTGGTCAGGAAGGAGCACAGGATTTACATTATGTTATCAAATTCTATGTTCGGAATTTTAAACTCATAACGTATCAATATATGAGCATGTAAAGTTAAAATTACGTTACTGCCACAGATAAAAAGCTTATTTTACTATGGTAAAATCGGTTGTGGTAATGCTAGCCATTGCCTACCGTTTTTGAACACGTTTTAGAGGACTTACAGTGTGAGTGTAGATAAAAGATATTTTTTCTTCAATTTAAGCATATTACATAGCACTTATGAACGTCAGAGAGAAAAAAAACTACCACCGGTTCTAACCCTACACCTCTGACCCGATAAGTATTATGACCGGCAAGAAACTCGGCGGGACTTATTTTGAATACCTTTCTCGTCATCAACAGCATGCCATGTTCTTTCTTCATATGCGCCTTTAGAAGTGTCATCCTTCGATACCTGCAGAAAACATTCGAAAATTTCAATTGTTCTGTTTAGGACCAGTTTACGTCTTTATAACTATTATTTGTAACGGGGTATTTTCCATGTATATTAGAGTTTTTTAGCACCCGATATTTCGGCACAGTTCATGCGCATCATCACGGAGTAACTAATAATAATAATATCGGGTGCTCAAAAATCAGAACAATGGGAATTTTGCCAACGTTAATCACACTCTTATTTATTTTTAACAAAATATAGGCAAAGTTGTTCGGTAGAGGCCTAGCTGATTGTAAGGTGATAGCGTCCCTACAAACACGTGGGTGGCTGAGACCCCGGGTCACGGTTGTTCAACTAAAGGGCGTTTACGCGCGTTTTGAGACTAATTTTTCATTAGCTGCACACTTGTTCGTTAGGTCACCGCACAATAAGCTATCAATATTACACACTTAACTATGTAAATGAACAAAAATAGTAGTTTATGTAACTGTTACGTAATAAGGGTCCTTAAAACATGAGTGTGGTTTTAAGGCCTAATTACGATCACACGAGTGTTTTAAGGCCTAATTACGTACAGTTGCATACACTGCTTTATCTACACTCATATTATTTATTATAAATGCCGTATTCGGAAATCATAGAATAGCCGCCATTGCACCGCCGCGGCCATCTCGATTGTGTCGGCGTGGCCAACTCGATTGTGCCGGCGCTCACGCGGGACCAATCGAGTTGGCCATGGCGGTAACATTATGTTATCAAATTCGATGTTCCAAATTTGAAACTCAGTGCTTAACAATATTTGAGCATGCAAAGTTAAAATTACGTTACTGCCGCAGATAAGAAACTTATCATAGTTAAATCGTTTGTTGTAATGCTTGTCATTGTCTACGGTTTTTGAACGCATTTTAGAGTACTTACAGTATGAGTGTAGATAAAAACTATTCTAAAGACGCCGCGGTCATCTTGAGCTCAGACGATTATCCAAATTTTTTTTTTGAATGGTTGTTTTTGACAGCTGCTGTAAAAAGACCTTTGCGCCACGGTGCTGTCATCTAATGAAAATCTCGATCGCGGTAACCCTCATTGCTACTTAGCTTTTGAACGCCAAGCCACACAAAAACGTCACTAACGCGCAAAGCGCATTGTTTAAGCGAAATTGAACGTTGCGGTATCCCGCGTAGGTCCTTATTGCATTAGCAAAGCTGTCGGCTGTAGCCGTCGTTGGCGTCAATGGCGCTTTCAGAAGTCAGCCATAGCTGACTCTGGCGGTCATAAGGTTAATATTTGTTCTGTGGCCATTACTAATGGGCGGCTAACGGATGCAAATAACTTCGAAATAATGTCGAATGATAATCGTAATATGGGTATGACTACAATTTATGTACAGAAAAGAGAACATGACAAAAATTATAAAAGTTTATTGTCTATTTATTTTGCCTTAATTGCACAAAAGAAAATCTTAAAGTACGGAAGGCGGACTTAATGCTTTAAAGAATTCTCTACCAGTCAACCTTAAGGCAAAGCAGAGAGATTGTGGGCGGAGCTACTAATAATAAATAAAAGACAAATACATAAGTACACACATATGGATTTGGATATATTGTTGTAGTGAATAATCTCTTTTTTATTAGGTATTTTCAGTCCATTTTATTGTTTCCTATCTACTTATATATGATTAATTTTGTATTAAGCAGAAAATCTGCTAACGATACCACAATGCTTAGAAAAAATGGAAATGGAATGGGAATGGCGTCCCCCTAAGACGCATATGGGATATAGTGGAGAAATTCGCAGCCATCAGGTGTGTCTCAGTAGCTCAGTTGGTCAGAGCGATGGGCATGTATCCCAGAGTCGCGAGTTCGAGTCTCGCCTGAGGCAGTGGATTTTTCTACGTTTCAATTTTTCTAAGCATTCTACTTATATATGCACAAAATGACCTCTCTATGTCAATAGACGTAAGAAAGCTGCATATTTTTTCCATCACAAATAATATTCGAAATTTAATAAAAGTCTTATCCATCTTTTGCTTTCGTCACCATATTGCATCCGTCAGCCACCCTTTAGCCATTATATTTTATTTAGGCGCGTACTTACGTATTCACAGGAAAAGCTAGTTTAAAAATAAAACGTAGATATTACCGTTTGGGACACAACTGGCAAGCGCAGGGCGGCGGCAGGTTCCGATGAGTGCCGTTTATGTGCAGCAACAAGGCGCTCTTCTGAGCGAAACGTCGACCGCACTCTTCGCACGCGTGCTTTCTGTACGCTGCGGGACACAGACGAAACTAATTTGATAGTCTTAAAATCAATAATCATGATCAGGTTAGAGCGCTAGTAGCCTGGCGGTAAGACGACCGACTTTCAATCCGAAGGTCTCGGGCTCATAATACCACTGAGTTTTTCGGAACTTATGTACGGAATATCATTTGATGTTTACCAGTCGCTTCTCGGTGAAGGAAAACGGACCTGATCCGATAAGGCCTAGTTTCCCCTCTGGGTTGGAAGGTCAGATGGCAGTCGATTTCGTAAAAACTAGTGCTTATACTAATTTATGGGATTAGGTTGTCAACAGGGCCCCAAGCCGGGACAAGTGCTAGAAGGATGATGATGAGGGACGAGAATTCTAAATTACGCGCAAAATTAAACGCAGATAGCGCTGTAATCGTTTGCTCGTAGGTTCCAACTTCATGTGTACATAAGTTTCGAAAAACTCAGTGGTACGAGCCGGGGTTTGAACCGAAGACCATCGGATTTGAAAGTCTGACGTCTTGCCGCCAGGCCACCAGCGCTTTTCACAATTTACAAGGAAAGTACAGTCGGCGTCAAGTTTGTATAAAAATCTACATTTTTGAAAACATTTATTTTAAACTTCATTCCATTAAGTAAAAAAAACTTAAAACTTTCTACTTACGCAGATGTATGTGTCTGGATGTGAGACTAGCGCCGCCTTCACTTGGAAGGCACGGTTTCAGTGTTCACACACGTATTTTATATCGCTTTGATATTTAAGGTGCCGCAGACTATATTGATGGTGTAGACTCTATTGCATTGCAATAAGGTTTACATTAGGTATACACTTACGCAGATGTGTGTCTAGGTCTGAGACGAGCGCCGCCTTCACTTGAAAGGCATGGTTGCAATGTTCACACACATATTTTATGTCGCTGTGTTTCTTAAGGTGCTGCAGTAAACTCTATTGCAATGCAATAAGGTTTACATTAGGTATATACTTACGCAGATGTGTGTCTAGATGTGAGACGAGCGCCGCCTTCACTTGAAAGGCACGGTTGCAGTGTTCACACACATATTTTATGTCGCTGTGTTTCTTAAGGTGCTGCAGTAAACTCTATTGCAATGCAATAAGGTTTACATTAGGTATATACTTACGCAGATGTGTGTTTAGATGTGAGACGAGCGCCGCCTTCACTTGGTAGGCAAGGTTGCAGTGTTCATACAAGTATTTTATGTGGCTGTTTCTTATCGTGCCGCAGTAGACTCTATTGCATTGCAATAAGGTTTAAATTGGGTATATAGTTACGCAGATGTGTGCTAGATGTGAGACGAGCGCCGCCTTCACTTGGAAGGCACGGTTGCAGTGTTCACACATGTATTTTATATCGCTTTGTTATTTAAGGTGCTGCAGTAAACTCTATTGCATTGCAATAAGGTTTACATTAGGTATATACTTACGCAGATGTGTGTCTAGATGTGAGACGAGCGCCGCCTTCACTTGGAAGGGACGGTTGCAGTGTTCACACACGTATTTTATGTCGCTGTGTTACTTAATGTACCGCAGTAGACTCTATTGCATTGCAATAAGGTTTACATTAGGTATATAGTTACGCAGATGTGTGTCTAGATGTGAGACGAGCGCCGCCTTCACTTGGAAGGGACGATTGCAATGTTCACACACGTATTTTATGTCGCTGTGTTACTTAATGTACCGCAGTAGACTCTATTGCATCGCAATAAGGTTTACATTAGGTATATACTTACGCAGATGTGTGTCTAGATGTGAGACGAGCGCCGCCTTCACTTGGAAGGGACGATTGCAATGTTCACACACGTATTTTATGTCGCTGTGTTTCTTCATGTGCCGCTGAAACAAACAGATACAGTTAATTTGAGCACCAGGTGGCGTGGTAACACGCCGTGCCTCTGAGGTTCTAAGCTAAAAAGAAAGCTAAGCCAAGTAGGCTTACTAAAGGCTTATTTTCATTCAAGGAGTGGTATTTCATAGTATTTGACCGGACGTCTATTGACGTCGGTGGCGTATGTGGCCCGACTTGCCGATGCCGTGATTACCCGTCATTGGCACCCAAGGTTAATACTCAAAACAGTGTTTAATCCTGAATTTAGTGTATCCAGGTAGGGTCTTTGCTCTTAAGTGTAATAAATAGATTAACAAACGTACAGTCACGTCTGAAAGTATGGATACCTTCAATGTGACAAAAATATGTAGCCACGACTCTTTTACCAAGGCGTAAAGTCTTGGATACATATTTTATCACATTAAACGTCTCCATATTATCAGCAAAGCCCGGATGACGGGAGCAAATATGCACTTTTTTCTAGTGCTTAATTAAATATCGACTATTCTATCGACATCCACTCTACGAACAATTTTTGAATCAGAAATTTATTGATCATAAGTTATGAGAAAAGTATCGATTTAAAAGAACTGTCGCTCTTATTTTTTTATTACGATCATTCCCATGAGCGTGATAATATCGATAATAATTATAGTATGTAATTAGTTAAATGAAATAATATATAATGTAAGCTGACTTAGGTACCTGATGTAATATTGTGTAACAACCTGACATGTAAGATAATGAGTTTGATCAATACATTTCTGATTCAAAAATTGTGCGTATGAATGTCGATAGAATAGTCGATATTTAATTAAGCACTAGTAAAAGTGCATTTTTGCTCCCGTCATCCGGGCTTTGATTATCAGACGTGACCGTACCGAGAGCGCAGACTGCGAGGTGTACGCGAAAGGGCACGCCGAGCACTTAAACGGGCGCTCCCCGTTGTGTAGATGCACGTGCGCTTCCAGCGCCTGCTTGTTGTTGAATGACGCGGGACACAGCTCGCACCCGTGCCTGGAACAAGGCGTTTTCGACCTTATTTCTTACGGGTTAAGATTGCTATTTATTAAAATAGAGTTTGGCCAGGGTTTGTTTTACTTCAAGCATTGACAGAGAGAATCATACTATCTCTTTCTTACGCTTGTAGCCTCGCTACTGAAAAGGGGATCAGTATAGCCGATTACTTCCACTGTTACTGCACTATATTATTAAGACTTGAATTATTATTAGCGGTGATCGGCACGACCAGTGCAAAAATGCGGGATTTCGCGTAAAAAAAATACGGATATGACTATAATATATTATAGAATACTATTATTATATTACACCCAATTGAACATATTTTTTTTTCAAACAAAATAGTGTGATTATAATTATGTCCATATTAAAATTACTATAAGAACGCCGCGGTGTTGCACGGGTCGTGCCGATCACTGATTATTAGTGCATCAACTTCTTCTTGTAACTCGTTGCGATATAGTAACGTTCCCCTGAATGGAGAAGACAACTGTGAGAGGTTTCGGCCAGATGACGCCAGCATAGCCGTACTTGTCACTAGTATTGTTCTATCTATGGTATTTAGCTTAAATACTAGAATCCAAACCAGAAAATTCCAAAAAAAAACAAGAGTTTGTCACTGCTGGTAGCAAAAACAACAGTTTGTCACTGCTGGCGCAATCTGTGAAAACCTTCGACCAGTCGATCCCCTTTTTTAGCACGCAAAAAGTCTCACATTAAAAGGAGTCCTATACGACGCCTTTTACCGAACAGTCGACCAAGCCCTTCGTTAAAATTAGACCAGCGTAAGCAAGACAACCGTAAGCAAGTAAAATTAAACTAATCACGTAGTAGAAATAGGTTTTGCGAATGGAGTTAACCGGAATTGACATGACATATTTTTGGTGAATTTTGTACAAGTCTGATGATCTATTATCTTTTATGTCTATGCATTTACCAAACATGCATTTTTGTGGTGGTTTTATGCCATGTCCAGAATGGGCCATCTACCAATCATGGCGTAATATGTGATAGTCTAGATGAAAGGTACCGTTGGGCTGCCAGAGCATACGCTCATATTGCTTTAACACAATATTGAATCTGTACAACGTAGTATATTACGTAAGCGCCTTCGCCAAATGGTAGCGTTTCCAAAAAAGTTTCACATATTTCTAGTAACAACCTATGGTACTACTGTCCCCTGGGTGACATGACATAGTAACAGCAAGAAATAGTTGATCCACTTTGTTTTTACACAACGAACCTTATTCTCAACTTTACTTGACCACCTTCAATCGTCCTGCAAAACAGAGATCTCAATTTTGTGATGCAATCGATTAATATGATATGATATGACAATTTTATTTGACTGAATAATATTTCATAAGCATCTGATTCGAATGTAAATAAAAAGCCAAGTTGCTCAGTCGTTTGGCCAATGATGACATAATTATATAATTACTAAATCAACAAGTGAATAGATTTTTTGTATACTTGTTTTTAATAGCATGTCAGATTTTATTTTATTTGGAAAGTGTGACCCAGAAGACGTTCATTAAATTATTAACGTACAAAAGATTCATTCAAAATACGTATACATTTTTACAACTTTGGCCAACAGCAAATATCACACCACCTTGTTCAAAAGTGACGCGGGAGAAGAAAAAGAAACTTCAAACATTTTGAAGTGATGTCTCCTGGGTCACTCGTGAATACTTTGTACTTCGTAATTTATGATATATAGTCAGTGAAGGCAGGTCCCTAGAAGCACTTCAAGTGTATCTTTCATATCATAGGATTTTTTTTATACCACGACGATGGCAAACAAGCATACGGCCCGCCTGATGGTAAGCAGCTACCGTAGCGTATGGACGCCTGCAACTCCAGAGGTGTCACATGCGCGTTGCCGACCCTTTACAAAAAGGAGGATTAACTGTGTTGACAGCTATAGAAGAAGCAAGAACCAGAGTCTCTCATCGTCAACACACTGGGTCCTCTTTGAGCTCTTTGGCAACCTTACTCACCAGCAGGAACACACTATGAGTAGGGTCTAGTGCTATTTAGCTGTTGTTTTCTGTAAGGTGAAGGCACTTCTCCAGTCGGGCTCTGGTCCAGATTTGAGCGAGATGACATTCGCAGTGCTGTGCCCTACCTACCACACATAGCAAGACGACATTTGCAGTACCCATACCTCTCTTTTGGACGTAGATTAAGGACATACCCGTGTCCGGACGTAGTTTAAGGACATACCCGGGTCCAAAACTTACTTAATTTACTCACAAGCAATTGGTTGTTACCTGCCATAATAGTACATTACTTACCAAGGACTGTAAAAGAAAGAAAGCCCGAAATCGCAGGTATTTGTGACCCGAGCCGCAGGCGAGGGCTGTAAATATGCGATAGAGGGCTTTCTTTTTTACTGCCCGTGGTGAGAACACAATTTTACGTCTCCACCTAGCCATAATGCGAGTTTTAGCGTACGCGAAGCGTGCGGTAAAACTCACATTATGGCCAGGTGTGACATAAAAGAAATTTGTTGAACGATTCCTTATCACTGAATGGTTATGCACCAGATCTACCTGTGGCCCTCCGGGTTGAGGTCCCGGGGCTGCAGGAAGGGGCGCGCGCGGCCCTTGTTGCCGACGGAGAGCGCGCGCGCCTTCAGCACCACCTCCGCATCAGGCGCCAAGCAGCGCTTCTCGTGCTTGTATAGGTTAGTTGTGCTGTCAAACGAATAACGTTTTTATTCTTACCTTAATAAGGGTGAGTTTAGATTATTGACACGCTAAGCTTCTGTTGCAGATGACTTTACTAGGCTACAGTGGTGGCGTGTCTATAGAACACGATTCCCGCCGGGTTGCCTAATTTTCAGGTAGCTGAGCAGTTTTTCTACAGTTCCTGAAGAAATTTTAAGTAAAAGCTATTGCACAGTAGCTTTTACTTAAAATTTCTTCTCTCTATTTTTAAAGAACGGATATATAAAGTAGTTCAAATACATTAATGTTAATATGTATATGTATATAAAATTACCTTCTAAAATCCACTCCACAGGCAAAGCAGATCAAGTATCTAGGGCCATGCTTCTCTTGGTAGTGGCGGCCAGCCGCCGGAATGGTTTCTGATATGGCATGACATTGAACACATCTGGAAAGTAAATAAATTTTGTAATTTCAGTCTTGAAATAGCAGTTTTTGCGATTGCAGTCTGTCTACATAGAGGATATTAAGGTATATTACAATAGTAATTGCTAAAAAGATTTCAATATAATTAATTACACACTAGCATAAATAAGTGTTCCATACATTTTATAAGTGACCAAGGAGAAAATGTTATTGCAAAAGTATCGGAGATAAAAGTTACTTAATATAGTTAAGTAAACCTTATCCACAAGCTTATACTCGTACATATCCAAATAATTAAAAGTCCAAGTAAATATCCAAGTAAGTATAATATAGAGGTACCTACTCGAACATGATGTCATTCATCATATAGTGGTCCTGTGGTAGCGGAGGGGGTTTCACACTCTTCATGATTTCAGCCAGGGAGTTGACCAGGAGCTCCTCGTCTTCCTGCAACTCTTCATAGTGTTCCCGCAGCTCCTAAAAAAATTAAATATGATTTATTTAGTTAACAGTAGGTGTTTGCCAAACCTAATTTTTTATAGAAATTTCAGGAAAATCGGTATTTTTTATACCAAATATATAATAGTTGCATTCCCTAGTGAACAGTAACATTTTATAAAGGTTGGGATATTTGAATAAGATGTTTAGTGTCAGAAGATGTTTAACAATAAAATGAATATGGTAGTTTGTTATAAAAGCAGATCAGCTATTTATTATTTTAAGTCATAGCCAAGAAAAACAGTAACATAGTGTGTCAAAACAATGTTGTTACCTTCTAACATGTTTAATCAATAGCCCATAACGAAATACGTATATCTACCACAAAATTGCAAGTGAATTTAAATACTGTAATATAAATGGTTGTAAAGGGGCGAATCTACTTTTTAATGTTCTTACCCTATACCCGTTATCCGAGGGACATCTTCATACTGTTTCATATAAAATGTTTGGTAGCCCAAGGCGTAACCATAGCCACGAGGGCAATAAAAAGTTGATTGACCTAGAGTGACCCACGAGACATTTACTAATTTTCACAATACAATAGTTGTAAATGAAGTTTAATGTAAACAAAAATAAGACGAATAAAAACAACCTTCACAAATGACTTCCACTGCCATGGTTTTAATTGCCTGCGCTTCCTCTTCCTGCTATCAGTATCTTCTTCCAGGATATCTTCATCGGGGGGCTCCTCCTCCGGCACATAGTCTTCGTCCTCGTCACCGACTTTATACAAATCGGTGTCGTCAGGAACAAAATCGCAATATAGTTCCTCCCCGTCGTTCAAATACTCTACTGACTCTTCCATATTCTCATCTGATACCTCCTCCTTTATGATAATGGCGTTTACAGATGGACTAGAGAATGTACCGTCCGTGTCATCCAAAACTTCTTCTTTAACATTTATTCCTTCGTTATACGATCCGGCGGAGTCTTCGTTATCAGACTCTTCTCCTACTACAACTACCACTATGTCATCGTCTATGACATCTAACTCCATCACTTAATAAGGCAGCATACAATCCCCTAAAAGAATACGATTAGGTAAATGAAATTTATTGAATAAATATAGTGATTTCTTGGAGAGTTTTTGAATTTCCTTGACAAACATTGTAATTATTTTTAAGACACAACGCAAAGGATAGATCTATGAAGCCACTACCTAGTTCAAAAGCGGAAAAATAAACAGATACGGTTTCATATTCTCAGATTGTCTTACAAATATATAAGAAAACAAAATGTCTTACGTTTAAAACGTATATTTACGGATTCACTTTCTAAATTCAATTTATTATGTATTGAGGATTGAGGATTCTTTAATAATTTGACAGAATGAATTAGAGCCTTTGCCACAAAATGGCCACGTTGTTTTTTTTTTCTTACACATCTCGTTGAATCCAACGTTTATGAAAAAGACTCGAATAGCTTTGCCAAACTTTTGAAAACTTCATTAAATCTGACATTTACAATTGTCATTGTCACTTGACTTCATCTTGACTTGAACTTGAATGGTGTTATGTATTATTATTATTGAGGATTGTTTCGTGTTCGTGTATCATCTTTTGTGAATAATTATTCCAATATCTATTTAGAATTAATTGCACAGCAATGGTTTATTCATTTGAAAATATACAGTGCTCTGCGCTATCGAACAATAAGTCTGTTGTGGCACTCGAAAACACTTTGCAGCAAAGTATAAATCACTTAAAAGGTTAGTAGGCTATCCCAAGTTTTCGCGCCCATCTAAGTGAATTTAATAATTTTGGCGATTAGTGTAATAATGCAATACATTGATTTTCTAGAACTCGTTATAGAATTCGACCAACTTCAACTGGAATCGGAGGACTATAAAACCCAAGTATTAACGCTGAAAGGAAAATGTGAAAGGTACTTAATACTTTTTATCGTCTAATCCATGAATACAGTTTTTTTTTCTTGCTGTTTGTTTTTTAATTTACTTTTTTTTAGTAAAATCTGTGTTGGCTCAGAGGCCTTGAGAAAAATTATAGCACTTAAGGACAACATCATTCAGTCTGTTGGTAAGTAAAAGCCGATTATTTTAGCTTGTTACTAGTTTTTATGATTATAGCAAACTACTATTTCTTAAAAAAAGTATTTCACTTTCAATATTTTTTTTTTTTATAGACTTGTATAAAAAATGTAACTAAAATACTTTATTTCAGCATCAGCACTAACAAGACTAAATGAAACAAAAGACATGAGCATTATAGATGAAGCCTTCAAAATACTCTGCGGAGAGACAGTCTCACTGACTCCACCTAAAGATAGTGCAGATTGCCAGCTCAAGACACCTAAGAAAGAGTCACCATCCTTTACGGAGGCGATCAATGATGAATCTGTGTCTGAAATAGAGGGGACTCCTACGGGCAGAACTAGTCCTATTATTGTGCCTCGGAAGGCAAGGAATGCAGCAGCATCAGATTATAGGGAGAAAAAGAAATGTCCAGAAAATTGGTAAAGAAGTTTTTATTAGCTAACTATATTTTTAAGTTAAGATGTGTATAATTAACTCACTGGAAATGTGGGGTAAGGTAATTGGGTCTGAAAATAAGGATATTGATTTATTTATTCATTTTAATGATCTAATTAATTAAGTAGGGTTCTTAATTACATTAATTAATATTTATGTTCATGGGAAGGGAATGTGGACAATGACTGCTTTTGATATAAAAAAGAAAATGAGAAGTTTGCAACAATCTTTAATACATACTCTGTAACTAGGGAATGCAATGAACCGAGATTGTCAATTTGAGATTTCATTTGAAAAATCGAAGCTGAGATTGGTCTAATTGACATCTCGCCAGTCAGACCGGCGAGATCGAGAATTGGTAACAAAATAGACTGAGAATCAGTATAAACTACATATTTAGGGTACTTGCTGTTATTTTTACTAAAGAAAGAACATATTTATCAAAACTAATTGATCATTTAACATGATACCAGCTTCTCAATAGCATCATTGTCAGTAGTCTGTACGTAGGGTTGCCAACTTTTTTTGAGAGAAATATAGTATTTTCCAAATAAAATAAAATAAAAATAAAAAAGCCTTTTATTTCTGGGTGCAAAAAAATTAATCTAATATAAATTTCAAACTTAGTCTAAATTCAACTTAAATTTGTTGGGTAAAGAAACACACCAGAACCCTCTTACGAGGTATAGGCCTCCTCCAGAGTTTTCCACCTCTCTCGATCTTGGGCCACCCATACCCAGTTGGCCCCCGCCACCTTGACTATATCGTCAGGCCAGTGTGCCAATGGCCGTCCTGGTTTCCTTTTACCATCAGGACCTCTCCAGGCTGTCGCTTGTAAAGTCCATCTTTCGTCCTGGAGTCTGGCAACGTGGCCAGCCCATCTCCATTTTTGTTTCTGGGCCTGGCATAGTGCATCTACAACCTTCGTCTTGTCTCTGATGATAGAGTGCCTGATCTTTTCACTTTTCTTTATTTTTAGCATGCTCCTTTCCATTCCCCTTTGGCATGAAACTATCATTCTTTTCGCCTTCAATGAGAATTTCCAGGTTTGACATGCGTAGGTTAAGGTTGGGAGTAACCACATGTCCATTATCTTCTTTTTGAGCTGAACAGATAGGTTACTCTTTAAGGTTTCTTTTTGGCTCCAAAACCTGTTCCAGGTGTTCTTGACTTTCCTTCCAATCTCTAGGTCGTTTGATTTGGCATCGAAGCTTATTTGTTTCCCTAGGTAAACGTAATGATCAACATACTCTATCTGTTCAGACTCAATATGTATAGGTTTTTTTTGCTATTTGACATTATTTTGGTTTTGGCAAAGTTGATTTCTAACCCCACTTTTTTACTCTCCTCATTCAGGATGTTGCACATGTATTCTAGATTTGAGCTGCTGTTGGCGAATATGGTATTTTCCAAACCTACATGGAAAAAAATATAGTACACCTTGTTGTTACCTCATGAGACGCTCCAAAAATATAGTATTTTCGTCTTTTTTGCATTTTTTCAACAGTACACCAAGCCAAAATATAATACTATATATTATAGTATGGTTGGCAACCCTATCTGTATGTAAGTTAGTCAAAGTGATAATGAATATTTGTAAGACATATCGTGTTTATCGGGTAAACTGAAAAAAAACAGTGATTTAGATACTCAATATTTTGTGAGACATTTTAGGTGATAATGCATTAAATCTCGTTCGAGACCTCGAAAACATTAATCGAGATTTCAGTCGTGATTTGCAAAATCGAAATCTCGTGCCAACGGCCTCCTAGCCCAGTCGGTAGTGACCCTGCCTACGAAGCAGGAGGTCCCAGGTTCGAATCCTGGTCAGGGCATTTATTTGTGTGTTTATCACAGATATTTGTTCCTGAGTTATGGGTGTTTTCTAAGTATTTATCCATATTTATTAACCGACTTCAAGATTTGAAAAGAGGAGGTTCTCAATTCGGCGTGTATGTTTTTTTTTTTTTTTTTTTTTTTTTATGTTTGTTACTCCATATCTCCGTCATGTCTGAACCGATTTTGAAAATTCTTTTTTTGATTGTAAGTATATATATACAAATTGGTCCCGTTTTCTATTATATATATCGTCGTCTAGTACCCATAACACAAGCCTTATTGAGCTTACTGTGGGTCTAGGTCGATTTGTGTAAGATTGTCCTGTAATATTTATTTATTATTATTATTATTTATTTATTATCAAGATTGAATCTCAGAAATTCGCACGAGATCTCGCTGTTTCGGCATCTCGCGAGATCGAGATTTCGTTCCCTACTCTGTAATACTTACGGTTTTCTGGCACTACTAGAATATTTGTATTAGCAGTCCAATATTTATATAACTGCCTAAAATAAACGTAAAAACTACACATTACATACTGAATTATATACTGGGTGTCTCATTCAAATCGGTCAGTATGGGAAAGTCTGAAACTATAAGACATACGAAGATCTGTTCTGAGGAACCATGTCATCGATTTTAATAACAAGAAAAACTTCATTCATACATTTTTAAAAACATCTGTACTCCGTTCGGGAATCGAACCCGGTTGTTTTGAAAAAAAAAAACCTACACTATTTCTATTTAGATATCGATTGTGTAGGTCTTAAGCAGTAAATGTCTGTATGAAACATGATGTCTAAAATGAATAAAATGCATTGTTTCCACATATTTTAATTTATTTGCATTTTGTATCTTCATATAATAAAATGCATTTTATTCATTTTAGACATCATGTTTCATACAGACATTTACTGCTTAAGACCTACACAATCGATATCTAAATAGAAATAGTGTAGGTTTTTTTTTTCAAAACAACCGGGTTCGATTCCCGAACGGAGTACAGATGTTTTTAAAAATGTATGAATGCAGTTTTTCTTGTTCTTAAAATCGATGACATGGTTCCTCAGAACAGATCTTCGTATGTCTTATAATTTCAGACTTTCCCATACTGACCGATTTGAATGAGACACCCTGTATAGGTACCCAAGGCTATCTATATAGGTACCCCAGAGAATACAATGACACCTTTTTAACAAACTACAAAATATACTAAAGTAAAAGTGAGTATTATAAATGGGAAAGTGTATGTGTTTGTTTGTCCGTCTTTCACGGCAAAACGGGGCGACGAATTGACGTGATTTTTTAAGTGGAGATAGTTGAAGGGATGGAGAGTGACATAGGCTACTTTTTGTCTCTTTATAACCCCCCACTTCCCTAAAATGGGGGGTGGAAGTTTGTATGGAGCATTCCGGGGGGCAATCAGGAAAGGGGAACCGTGTTACTCCGAATTTAATTTAATTTTGCGAGCGAAGCCGCGGGCAAAAGCTAGTAATATTATAAATGCGAAAGTGTGTCTGTCTATCTGTTACATCTTCATGCTTAAACCGCTGAACCTATTTAGATGAAATTTGGTATGAAGATAGTTTGAGTCCCGGGGTAGGATATAGGATAGTTTTTATCCCAGAAATCATCCCCTAAGAGGGTGGAAGTTTGAATAGAATTGTTGCTCACTGTAGACGTAAATTAGCATGTGCACTAAATTAATATTTGGTATGAGATTTTACTAAGGCGGTTCATTAATTCCTTATGGCGAATGTTAACCACACGCAGACGAAGCCGCGGGAAAAAGCTAGTAATAAATTGAAATATTTGTCATATAAGTACAAAAGAAAAAAATACACTAGGCTTGGTCACTTTTACTTGCGTATATTTTTTAATTTCTTAAAAAGGTGTCATTAAGCGTGTTCACAACTCCACACCTGACGCACCGCTTCGCGAGGAAATTGCCGCGCGAGGCAGCTCGGCTAGTGTGGACGTGCCTCGCCCGTGATATGCGGCCGCGCGTGAGTTTATCTTTCCTCGCGAGGTGGCGCGTTAGGTGTGGACACGCCTATTGGATTCTCTATCTATTGAAGATAATTTGATGAGTGAGCTAGAGTGAAGTTATATGTTTATGAATTTTCAGGGTAACACCAAAGAGCAAAGCTTTAAAACTGACATATCCCGCGTTCTGCTCTCCTACCAACAAGAGTGGGAAAGGCAAGCTTCGACAGACCCGGTTCACAACCATTAAACAAACTTCCGTGCTAGACATCTCTGGTTCACCCGAGTTTCCTGGCTTACGAGGCGCTAGAGATACTAAGAGTATGCAGGTTTGTGGAAATAACTAAACAAGTGATTCACACCAAACGGATATATCGCGCCTCTTGCTATAGTTGAAGGAATTTAAGCTTTCTATGTAGTATTACACATTTCATTTTCAAATGGCAGCGTTGATTTTTGCAACTATTTTGGCTGTTGAAATATGAAATGGTGTAAAACACAGTGTAACCAGGATTATGATAACATAGCGGTGTTATTATATAACGTTTTACCAGTGTCGCAGCACCATAATCATGTGAAAACGTGATATAATATATTGAATAATATGTGTTAACGTGATATGAAATCTTCTGTATAGGAGGTTCATATTCCTGTATAACACACCAACTGTGGCCGTTTGTTTTAAAATCAGAAGAAATAACATTGATACATGATTGGCAAATATAAGCTGTCAACGCGCGTTCATAGCCTCCGTACCATCCTACCATCAAGCGGGCAGCGGGCTATTGTCTTGTCTGCTACTGACACGGTATTAAAAAAATCTGCCAGGAGCATATCGGGCCATGCTCAGTCTGGTTCCGTAGTTGCCGGCCTGTTACAATACATCTAAATTTTAGCTTTCTAGTGCTAACGGTCACTGAGCTAGACCGCGGACAGACGAGACGGACGGACATGGCGAAACTGGGTTCCTTTCCTAGTTGACTACGGAACCCTAAAAAACAAGTTATGGCAGCAGCCATAGCAATATAATTGTATAGCAATACAATTGGGTTTTCTCGCAGATAAGTCCTTGATTGAACATATCGTTCACGTTGGATTGGCTTTTGAGAGTAGGTAACAAGCAGAAACGGTGTCATCTGATATGTTTATCTGGTAAATCTTTTTTTGTTACAGTTAAATATTAAGAGAGAATCGTTGGATGATGACGACACTATAGAGCCTTCACCCACCAGTGTCACCTCCAATTTTTCATCCATGTAAGTTATTATGATTGCAGTGCATCCACTCTGGCATATAATACAAGATGTATTTTTTTTTATACTACGACCACAGATAAGGTAACCACTAGATAAGCCTTATAAGGTGACTTGGGGTCACCGCACGTTGGAGTAAAATGACTAACAAATTGCACGGCCGCCCGCCGAGTCGTTCAGTTGCGTCCAAGTTTTAGACCTGCTCGTATCGTGCGTTTATGCGAGAAATAAATTGAATACGTGAGGAAAATTATTGAAATCATGGGATATTGTTGTGTAAGGTGGTGTGGAAACAATTCCAAAACTTCAAGTTTAAATAAAAATGGCATAACATTCCACAAGTAAGTCGAAGTCATCGTTTGTTTGATAATTTCTTTCTAGCCAGCGGAGTTCATTGAAGTCTGGACGCTGAGAAGTAGTTAGTTAGTCTGTCCCCTTCCTTCAAATTGAACATACAATGTGCTATTCCTTTCTGGCGGAGCACGTGTAGAACTAGTGATGCGCGTTTGATAACTTTGATAAATACCGGATTTACCGATACCACGTGCTTTCGTGCGTACCGAATTTAAGAAATATTTTAGAAAACAGATATCGCGCTATATTACCTTTTTTATTTTATTTTACTTTGAGTAGTTAATCTGTAGTATCTGTAGTTTTATGTAGTTGGTAGTTAGTAGTTATGTAGACAAGTAATGAGTATGTTTACCATTACTGGTATTATATATAATATGTAATTAAGTAATTGTACTGTACATTTTAAACGCAAGCTTTTCAGGGTTCTGCTAATGAATCACAGGTGGGCCTGATGATGAACCATGTTGAAGATTAAGGGAACTTCGAGTTGGTTTGTGATATATATTGTGTGTGAGGGCTTTTTAGAATCCACTTGGTGAGCAGTTGGGTCAACAGTCACAAGATCACGCTGATTGTGAACTTCGAGGATGTGCAACGGAACTCGGGATTGGTTTGATATAGGTAAATGCTGTGAGGGCTTTTTAGAATCCACTTGGTGAGCGGTTGGGTCTACAGTCACAAGATTTCGCTGATGATGAACTTCGAGGAAGTGCGACGGAACTCAAGAGTTGGTTTGAGATATATATATGTTGTAAGGGTTTTTTAGAATCCACTTGGTGAGCAGTTGGGTCTACAGTCACAAGACCACGCTGATGTTGAACTTCGAGGAAGTGCAACGGAACTCGGGATTGGTTTGAGATATTAGGTATATGCTGTGAGGGCTTTTTAGAATCCACTTGGTGAGTAGTTGGGTCTACAGTCACAAGGTAATGAAATGTCAAAAAGGGGCTTAGGAGCCAGTTTTGGCCAGTTCTTAGGTACATTTTCAAAGTAGGTACATAGATAAGTACATATTTCATATTATTACAAATTTAGTAAACAGCAAGTATCATAATTTACCTACAATAAATTACGGTACAATACATTCCGGTACCGGTTACATGTATTGAACATTTCCCATCACTACGCATTCACCCGACAGCGCGCGGTCCTTGAAACGACCAATCGCAGCGCCGATATTACCCACCCGCCCCGCATGTCTTCCGCATGTTTTGGTGACTTCGTTCGCGAACAAAATTAGCAAGATTATAACTCTATAGGAGGTTCTCTGTGACTACGACGGTGGCAAACAAGCATAAGGCCTGCCTGATGGTAAGCAGCTACCGTAACCTATGGACGCGTGTAACTCCACAGGAGTCACATGCGCGTTGCCGACCCTTTACAAAAAGGAGGATTCACTGTGTTGACGGCTAAAGGAACAAGAGGGTCCCTCATCGTCAACACACTGGGTCCTCTTTGAGCTCTTTGGCAACCTTACTCACCAGCAGGAACACAACACTATGAGTAGGGTCTAGTGCTATTTGGCTGTGGTTTTCTGTAAGGTGGAGGTACTTCCCCAGTCGGGCTCTGCTCCAGATTTGAGCGAGATGACATTCACTGAACGTGCCCTACCACACTAAGCTAGATGCCATTCGCCGTGCCCATACCTCTCTTTTTGGCATAGTTTAAGGACATACCCCGGGTCCTAAAAAATAATATTAATAAAAAAAAAAAATAATAATAATAAATTAAAAATGTAACAAAAATGCTGGTGTTCCATTTAAGGGCATAATTGGTATCATATTCTAATATTTATAATTATGAAAAATTAAGAAAAAAATTGTTTTTACGCGAAGAAAAATTAGTTTTGTTTTGTATTGAGGGTGAAATGACGTGCCCCATACAAAAAAAAATTGCGTCCAAAAATGTATCCTCCTACTTTTTCTTAGTCGTAACACGTTACTAGTTATATGCCCTTTAAGGCTCCTTATTCCCTAAAAGGTCGAAAAACTCTATTAATGAAAAAAGCCGCATAAAATGCTATTTATAAGATAGTTTGAAGTATTAGTAATACCAAAAAATAATTTTGAACCATGTTTATTATTATTAAGTCCCAAAAATACGATTCTTACAGAAAGTGTCCTGTGAAGTGTGATTTAAGTGTCATTTTTAAAAATTCACAGTAATTTGAAATTTACTGCTATAGTAATGTTTTTTTTTATCGTGATAGAAATATAGTTTAACTTTGCTATAGTAATATTTTTAGGGCCAAATATTCATAGGGTTTTCGTGGAAAAAATGAAATGTAACCGTATTTTCATCAAAAAACTGGCATATAATCAGAAGGTATTTTGTCGATTATCCAAGATGAATCTTCGATTTTTATTTCCATGGCCGTCTTATACATGATATACTCAATTGAATTTAATTCAAATTGAATAAGAATTTTTACCCTTTTTTGCGTAATCTGAAAATGAACGGTACACCTAACTGGAAAATCCGGAAACGCCTTCCAAGACAACCAATTTTTTTCATATTTCACTCGATAAAATTTAATATTTGCTCTAATGGCCGTCTAGATAAAGAAATGAACTATTATGTGCATCAATAGTTGATTTAAAAAAACTTAGTATTTTTGCCATAGCCTTCGAAGAAAATGAAGCATTTCGTGAAATTCGCGCGTTTTGGGAATAAGGCCTCTTAACGGATCACAACTATTTTTGTTACACCCTGTATGGTGTAACAAGGATAACATCCACTATAAAGTAAAACTGTTTCACTCACGTTAATTTAGTCACTACGCGCGATTTGTTTCGGAGAGCCCAGGTCTCCCATCTTCAAGCACTAAGACACTAACCAAGAGTTCGAAGGAGGTGATTTTCAATTCGTCGGAATCTTTGTTGCAATTTTTTTATGTGTTTTTTTTGTACCAATTATTCGAAGACGGCTGGACCATTTTTGGAAAATTCTTTTTTTGTTTGAAAGAGTATATACAGTTGGTCCCATTGTAACCAGGTCTCTGCAACTTAACTCTTCAAATATTATAGGCACACCTAATTATTTAAATATTTTTTACGCTAGCTCGGGCATTTTCTTTTGGAAAGGTTGAGTCTAAGTGAAGTCGGTTCCTTTTTGTTTAAAATTATATAGTGTTAGGATGTCTTACCAAAGTTTAAATTTAATAAGAATAACATTATACATGCACCCCGAAAGGTGGGCTCACTTAGCCACTTAGTGGTCGCCAACGATAGACGCAGAGGACGAGGCAGGCCCAGGCGGAGGTGGCGGGACGACCTGAACGCTTTCGAAAGCGATTGGCAGGATTTCGCCAAGGAAAGAGACGAGTGGCAATCCAGGAGGGAGGCCTTTCCCAGCAGTGGAACACTCCAACAGACTAATAAAAAAAATGAAAAAAACATTCTACTCTAAACTAGTAGTTTTAGACATCTGTGCGAAACCCATACCACAAGCCTAGTCCTCGCTATACCTTAGATCAGGAGTTTTTAACCTTTTACCCTATGCGCCTCACCCAACATTATGCTAAAACACTACGCCCCCCTAGGGGCCGAAATGGAGAGTCAAAACCGGGCACCGTCCCCGCCGCGGTACATGCCTTATACAGTTTAAATCTGTAGCCGCTTGCCGCGCCCCCCCTTGGGTCACTCTACGCCCCCTAAGGGGGGCGCGCCCCACTGGTTGGGAATTCCTGCCTTAGATATATGTCTTTTGAATAAGTCTTTGACGTTTTCAGATACAGGTCCGCAATTAAAAGCAGCCCTTTGAAATTAAACAAGAACAGTCCAAATAAAATAAAAGGTAGTCCAGCGAAACTGAGCTTAGTCAAGAAACCTCACTCCAATATGTCCAAACTGCAGATAAAAACAGAAGGCTCAAGTAATGTAGATGTTACTAATGTAGAAAATGTGGAAAATAAAGAGGATCATTCAGAGATCAAAATCAAAATGGAAGACTCGATTAATTTGCTGAGGCCTCCGCGGTATGTATGTCTAGCCACTTGTCATCATACAAATTTATATAATTTCAACCCGCAAAAATGGAACCTAAATGCTTGGAAAATAGAATTGAGTATCCTTTGTATTATAAGGAAACAAATAAAAATATTCTTTATAGCACTTACTAATGGTTTATATTCCATTGCAATAAAAATGTGTATGCTATTGTACATTCGGTGGCACTCAGGACTCGGAAACCGGTATTTGCTCCATAATCCATAACCGTCTTAAGTCAACAATGTAATTTACGAAGGTGTCATTTACTTTACGTTTTCAATTTGTCTTTAACGAAACTATTGCCTAAATTAATTTCTCAAACTCCCACCTACATTATTAACCCTTTCACCGCCAAGCAACGGACAGAAAAATCGTGCCACTGACGCCAGAGCAAAATTATGTTTTGGACGTGATATTGATATCACGCGCTGCCGCAAAGGGCACGACTTTTCGTGCGCGTGATTTGACGTCCTTGACGGTCAAAGGGTGAACGTTTTCGGTTTTACTCAATTGTATGTATTTAGTCAACTTTAATAGTGTTAGTATGTGTCACGAAACTCAAATCTCACCTATTTCCAGATTCCGCACACCAGATAGGTCACCTGCAAAGCTAAAGGACCCAAATGTAACGGAATGCAACATTGATTCCAGCATGTCGCTGCTACAGCACGTCAACAAGCTGGAAAAGATCTCGCCAGATCACAAGAACATGTGCAGGTACTTTTCAAAACCTTTTTATGTTGTAGAATTGTTACTTATTTTAATTGCCATAATATTGTGGTAGACTATACACTACTGTAATTACAATAGGTACAAAAGTATCTATAACACCCCATATTTAGAAATGTACGGCCGACCAATTTGACTCCTAGGCATAGCTTGATTTTCCCGTGGATACGTATAAATGAAACCTATTCACTACCAAACTAGCTATTGTGACAAGGTTCTAGAATGGCCTAGGAATCAAATTGGTTGATTGTACCCATAACACCTCTTTGCAAATAAATAAATTGAATTGAAATTGAAGGCGCAAAGTACACTTAGCTGAATTCAGCTATCATAAACAAAAAATATTGGGAAAAAAAACTTTTTATATTTATTTCCAGCCCCACCAAACGTCCTCTAGCAGAAAACATCAACTTGACAAACCTACAAACTCAATGCGACACAGAAGCGAGCGTGTCTCTTCTAAACAATAACCATTTCATAGATCACAATATCAAGAAAGATCTAGAACGAACACCTAAGAAGAATCCCACTTCTGAAGTGTCAACGAGAGATTCAGAAAAAGAAGCAATTGTGCAGAGAGATCTAGAAAGATTGGAACAGAAAAGAGAGACTGATAAAGTAGATGTGATTTTTAAGGAACCTACTGTGAGAAAGAAGGTAGAAAAAAGAGCTTTGCCGGGCTGGTTTTGTGATGAATGTGAAATCGTAAGTAACTTTGTTTTTAGGTATTTGAAAAAATATGTGTGTACAGTAAATTTGTAAAGTCGTCGAATATAACACAGCTTTGGAGAATTCCTTAATAGTATTTTATACAATCGTGACATAATAATGAGCTTTTCGGTCGAGTACCGTGTTTAGGCCACGAAGCTTACTGAGTAAGGTACGAGATTGAAAATCTTAATTATTTCACTATTGTATACAATACTTTTTCTACGAGTGCTCAATATATGCAAGCCGGTAAGAATTAAGTTAGACGCATGCCTTACAATACAACCTATTCCCTCTATACAATTTAGTAACTTCGATCTCCCGCTGGATCGTGCCGGCGATTGTATAATATTATATAAAAATCCATTCCAGCATCCGCGACGGTGCTTTTAAATTTGCGACCACAAAAGCTCCATCGAAAAGTATGCCCTAGTAGTTCGGTCTACAAAGTTTCAATTCAAGCGTTATAGTCGACGATTAGAAAAACGAATTTTAACACTTTCGACGACTTTTATAACGCGGCATAGTAAGCCTTAATGGAATGTGTGAAGGTTCATTTCAAACTGTCATCACGCATTTCTGTGACAGTATTTGACCTGACCGTGCAACTTATCAACCGACTTCAAGATTTCGAAGGAGGAGGTTATCAATTCGTCGGGATCTTTGTTTTTGCTATTATTTTTTTATGTATGTTCACCGATTATTCGAAGACGGCTGGACCGATTTGGAAAATTATTTTTTTGTTTGAAAGAGTATACTTCACAGTTGGTCCCATTGTAACCAGGTCAGGATCTGATGATGGGATCCTGGAGAAATCGAGGTAACTCTTCAACTATTATAGGCACACCTATAGTGATTTGAGTATTTTTTAGAGCATCTCGAGCATTTGCTTTTGGAAAGGTGGATGTTAAGTGAAGTCGGTTATTTTTTGTTTAAAATTATTTATTTTCTATAATTGCTAAGGCTAACGAAGTCTGTCAGCTATATAGTTTGTTATAGTAAACTTTAGTTTTTAATTCTATACTAACGCGCTACCACACTTTCCATGTACGGTTTCAGTTTTGATAACAGCTTAGACTTTTAAAAAACCAGGCGACAATTCCTCTATCCATGGTGCCCTTTTCAACCGACTTAAATATTTCAAAGGCGAAGGGTCTCAATTCGTCGGATCGTCGGGAACTTTGTGTTTGTATGGTCAGTGTACACCGATTATTCGAAGACGGGTGGACCGATTTGTAAATTTCTTTTGTTATTTGAAAGGGTTGGTCCCATTGCCATCAGGTCAGGATCTGATGATGGGGTTCTCGAGAAATCGAGGGAATTCTTCAAATATTATAGGCACATCAATAGTGATTTATATTTTTACAGTACCTAACTCAGGCATATTTTGCTCTTGGAAATGTAGAGTAGCCTGAGTGATCTTGGTTCTTTTGTCTTAAAATTATTATAATGTTTCGTTGTTAACTTCCATTCCTTTTCAGTTCTTCGCAGAGCTGTACAAGAACGATCCAGTAATGCTGGCTAAGAAGATGGAGGAGTGTTCGAAGCACCGCGGGCGACAGAACCCCGTGCGGCCCAAAACTCCGCCCGGCTTCTGGTACCCGCGGTGGGACGTACCGGAGGACACCGAGGAGTTCAACAGGAGGAATAATGCTGATTGAGGGGTTCAACAGGAGGAATTATGCTGTTTGAGGAGCGCAACAGGAGGTATTATGCTGTTTGAGGAGGTCAGCCGGAATGATGAAGTTTGACAACAAATCAGCGGCATATCACAAATATTCGAATTCAGGATTACATAACAATTTGTAGCAAAAAAAAATCTGGAAGTATCTTATACACGGTGTAACATGAGGAAACCGAATAATTTTAACAGCGTATTCCTGATCATAATTGAAGACTAAAATGTCGTATAAACTTTTCTGGAATTCGCCTAGTTTCAGAATCACTACCAATTAAATAAAAAAACATTTTTTATTGTGACTCAGTGCAAAACGCTTTTTTGATGGCGATTTCACCCTTTATGGGGTCTAGTCTAGACATTCGTATTGACAGATATCAAAGTGCTAAAGGAATACTTTACGTTAACTATTTTTTACGAAAAAAAATGTACTAATTTATTTTAATCGGCAGTTTTACCAATAACATTTATGTGCAAAAGCATTTAAAAAAAAAGGATTTTTTTAATTTTTTCTTTGGCGATATTTACCTAAATTCATATAACATTTATTACTCCTTATGACCTCAGGAATTCGTGGTTAAAATCTCTCGGAATGCTTACGAGCACCGTGTGTGTATACTCCTACTCTTAATGAGTTTGCTTGTGGATTCACAACCAAACGGGTATTTCTCTTTGTGCAGGCTGTTTCTCTTGATTTGCCATTAAGGTTTACTTCAATGTTAGAAGCTGTCTAGCATCTGTATAAGACCGACGAAGTTATATTAGCCAAGATGAAGGTGTGTTCGAAGCACCGCGGGCGACAGAACCCCGTGCGGCCCAAAACTCCGCCCGGCTTCTGGTACCCGCGGTGGGACGTACCGGAGGACACCCAGGAGTTCAACTGGAGGAATAATGCTGTTTGAGGAGTTCAACAGGAGGTATAATACTGTTTAAGGAGTTCAACAAGAATGATTGACAACAAATTTATTAGACATGTCAGTGGCGGCGAATCACAAATATTCGAATTCAGGGTTACATAGTTTGTAGAAAAAATGCCATCCGGAACAACCAAAAATTTAATGAGTGGAGGTCAGAGTGACGCTAGCAAAATTTTTGAATTGGAAAATAGTAATACCAAAATTGATAAAAACTGCCGAAGTTGTCTTAGTTATAATTAGGACAGGGCATAGGCCCTTATGGTATGTATGGTGTCTGTATGGTATAGGTTTTTTTTTTGTTATAATAAATATAGATTTATTATAACAAAAAACAAACAGTAGGCGACAAAGTATGAATAACATTTTACGTCGTTTGTCACTACTTTCCCCCAACTGAAACTTCTGGCTATGATATAATCTAATTAATTACATAATTTTCCATAATATTGCATCAAACCCAATAACTAAGATTAGTTTTTCAAGCTATTTGCATTTTTTGACCTCCACCACTTTACAGCTGCCAGATGTCCGGATCTAGAAACAAGCACAGTATAGTTAACTTAAGTGTGTTAAGTGAACTAATTGGTGGTGTTTCGTTGCTCTCGTTATTGTGTCATATCTGACGAGGCCAGCTCTCCGTGTAATAAAGCTTGTCCCAGAAAAAAATGTCGTTTATTAGTTAGTATGAAATAATGTAAGCAATAAAAAGTTACCAAATTTTTGACAACAGTTTATTAGAAATGTAGTAAACAAAAGGTATTTTTGTTATGTTTTTGTTCTATTGTTTATTCATCCAGAAACTTCGTAATTTTCTTTTGATACCTGCCATCAGGTTTTGTACATCAGTGTCTGATTAGTTTTGAAGCTGCATTCCATTTTCGCTTGAAGTTTTCAACTGATGTGGCGTTAGTTTTATGTTTTAAGAGCTTCTGCTTCATACGAGCCCAATATTTTTCTATAGGTCGTACTTCAGGACAGTTAGGAGGATTTTGGTATTTTTCCACAAATTCGACATTATTGGCTTTGTACCATTTTATCACATTTTTAAAATAGTGGCACGTGGCCAGATCAGGCCAAACCAGAACTGGCTTCTTGTGTCGCTTAAAAAACGGCAATAATCGCTTTTCCATGCACTCTTTAAGGTATACATATATCGCCTTTCATAGTTCCTTTAGCAAAGTATGGAGTGCTGCGTTTGCCGCAAGAACAGATCGCTTGCCACACAAGAACCTTCTTCGCAAATTTATCCGTTTTTATGACATTGTACTCGTCATTGATAGTTTTTCTATCGGTCCCCGAATAAAAATGATGTCCCGGCAGTGATTTAAAATCAAGCTTGCAATATGTTTCGTCGTCCATCACAATACAGTATTTTTTGTCGTTAATTTTGAATACAGTTTTCTGGATCTCGTTTTAGCGTCAGTTTCTTGTTTCGAATTTCTATTAGGCACTTTAGTTTGTTTGAAAGTCTTTATAGAATTATTTTTCTTTACTCGTTGCACAGTGGATTTAGACGTTTTAAACTTTTTAGCTAAATCTCTTACAGATGATGTAGGTTTTTTCAGCAAAGCAGCTATGATACTCTTCTCAATATTTTTCTTAACAAACCCGGTCTTCCGACCACTTCCAGGACGCCGTCGAATACCGCCAGTCTCTCTGAATTGGTTCAGGACCCTTTGCACAGTTCTAACAGACGTGTTTAGCTCCATTGCCACTTTTTTCGTGAAAATGCCTTAATATTGGACATATTTGTACAATATTTTCTCATGAAGTTTTTCTTGTGGAGACGAGATCTTTGAAAATGTGACTGTGACAGATTTTTTTCTAGTATTAAATAAAGAACCGAGATGCATTTAACATATAACCAGCCAGTTACAACCATTTTCATTGAAACCTGATATACCAACGCTGCGTAAACTAACGAAATTTTTTACTGGGACAAGCTTTAGTACCAACAATAATAGAAACACATTCCACGAGCATTAATTTACATTAGATAGAGATAGAGTTTTAATCTAATATAAAAGGAAACCGAGAAACAATGTCTTCAAAAAGAACCTAGCCAAAACCCTGCTCGACCAAAAACCGCCCGGGTTCTAATAGTAGTGGCTGCAGCACAATTGCAACACATTCCGCGGGCGTTCATTTAGATCGGTTTTACTCTAGTAGCAAGCCGGAGTGAATTGGCGTGTGCCTTATTGTGATTATTTATATAGTTCAGCCTGTATTGTTTTTGAATAGGAACGATTGTTTATTTTATAGCATAAGTAGGTATGTATAATTATTAAAATATTAGAGTAGGTAGTTTAATTTTTAGATGTCTTTAAGATTTTATAAGAAAATAAATCCTTACATTTTTATTTTTGTCGTTTTCATTTTTAACATTGTAGGTAGACAGACCTCGGTAGACAAGAACTTAAGCTGTCTAAAATCAATCTACGGTATCCGCATAAACTGCATCTATGGCCAGGGCCAGAGGCGTATTTTAAAATTGGGCGCCCGGGCCATATCACATTCATTGCCACCCAGCCAAACAAGACATCCGCGCCCGGCCACAAAAATTTCGTCATATAAAGCTGTAGTAGTACGATCCCGACTATCGGGTCGTCCGGCCTGGGAACGAAATCATCAAATACCCGATAGTCGGGTTCTCGGCCCTGAATGTGATATAGGCCTTATGGCCGGTACTTGATGGACCGGCGCCCTGAACCCAGCGCGTAGGGGGGCAGATGGGGCCCCGGGCCATGGCCCTAAGGTAAATACGCCCCTGGTCAGAGCCGTAGCTAGTGTTACAGTGAAGATAGAGCAGTGCTAATTTAAGGTAGAGCATTTACATTATTGTCATAATGCTTCCCCTAGCTACGCCTCTGCCTATGGCCGCGCTTAACTCAAAACTTGGGGGGCGGACGAGGGTTTAGCTTTTTGACTGGAAAAATGACGATGAAATTGATGTACCAAATTGGCGCTTACATTTTACCTAAGGCGATTATCAGACTGGCACCGCAACCGGATGCAGCGACGGTATGCAAGCGTGACAGCGCTATACACATGCAGAGCGCTATCTCGCTCGCGCACCGGCGCCGCAAGCTGAAACCGCAGTAGTGTGACGGCACTGATTTTAAATATAGTAGGAAATAAAATAAAAACTGAGCATAGAATTTCATATTCCCAAACTACGCCAAAAATTCATTGTTATGAAGGCAGAAGTCTTTTAACTCTTCGTAAATTAAAAAAGAATATTTACCCATAAATTGTTTGTCGACGTGGTCGACAATAATACGCGTAGGTATTTAGCTATTACACTTTGAGTCTTCTTGCCTAGCAAGGAAAGTCGATAGTTGAACAAACAATTTAAAAATAAAAAGTTAAGCCCAGATAAGTTCCGCACAATAGGTACCTAGCACCCCTGGTGAACCTCATATTTATTAATAAAGAAAGCTTTTCAAATTAGCTTTGAAATCAGTCACAAAGCATTGGAAAATTTTTTTCATGTTAAGTCTTCTGAATGATCGCAATACCTAATTTAATAAAATGCGCGAGTGTAAGTTTCTATGAGTGTGTAGTTTCTCTAACTCAAACGTTGACCCCAATATGCGATGACGTCATCTAACGGAACCGAGTTTATCATAATCTTAAAATTAGTTAAAACTGAGGTTTTGAGGGTTACCAAATAAAAGATTCAGTTTGTACCAAGACTTTATTGTTCAATACCATTAATTACCCATAAGTACCTAATTCTAAAACAGGTTACAATTAAAATTCAAGTATGTCAACAGGGTCACAGTTGGTTACCTTTTAAAGTGTTCAATGCAAGTCAGCATAACGAATTAAGGTCAAGATGTGTGTGCAACTGCAGGGAGTATGAATCACTGCACATGCTGCCAACTGTTGCAGTCAAAATATATAACATGACTTGCTCGTTTTTAGTGTGGGCGAAAATAAAGCAAACAATGATGGGTGAACACTTTATTTTATTCTCAATAAAACAGAATATAATTTTCACTAGCTTAAGTTAAAATGGGAAGAAATCAAAATGATTAGTATTTCATCTTTCTTGCTGCATAAACATACATAAATATATTGTATTCAGGAACCTTCGGAACAAAAGTGAAATTTAGTCTGAAAATAGTTTCCATTAATATGAACTGAAAACATATGGTTAGTTTTGATATTTATATTTTTTAATGCTACAACAATATTACATGAGTCTATGACAGTTTTTTAGCTTTCTGGTAGAGAGTATCGACAACCTTACTCATATGATGGATGGTTTCCAGTACAGTCTCATAGGTTTTCTCGAGGGGGGACTCATCGAAGACTATCAGGACGCCTTCTCCTTGGTCCAGGATGCCATTGAGTTTCTTATCCAGGATCATTTGGGACAATTTCTTCTCTACTTGTACAACGGGGAGACGAATGGAGCGAGCTACGTGTTCAACTTGAACTTGCATGTACGGCTCCACAATACGGCATAAGTTCTGTTCCAACATAGTGTCGTAAAGGGCACCAAGGTGAGCTCTCACTACTGAATCTTCTTCAAGTTCTGGCTTGTAAGTTTTTAGTGCAGCTTGGAAATCCGCTAAGGATCTCTTGTGAGAAGCTGTCGCTACTGCTCTCATAGCTTCTAGTTCTTTCCCAGCATATTTGAGGGCCGTTTTGCTGCCACAGATAACAGCAACTTCTTCAGCTTGATTCAACATGATTTTTGATAACAACATATACTTTAGTCCTGTGAGTGCTTTAGGACTATCGGCGCCATCATATCCTTCGAAAGCTTCATAGAAGTATGAATATGCAGTTTTAAAGTCTCGTTCATCTGCAGCATGCAGGATGCCAGACTGCAGGTCGAGCGCGGCCTGCATCTTCGGAGGGCAGTAGATCGCGTTGGCGGTGGTCCTGGCCGATGTTAGTGAGGCGCGTGCTTTCGGTAGATTGCTGAGGGCATGGTAGGTTTTGCTCTCGAAAAGAAGCACTTCCACTAGTAAATTCTTGTCATCCAGCTTTTTGAGCTCGCGCAGCAGTGCGGTGGCGAGGTCCAGCGCCTCCGTGTACATTGCTGTGTCGTAATAAAGCGTGATCAGCCGCGCCTCCAGCGACTGCCTTAGGAAAGTGCGCCGTTCCTCTTTCGCCCATTCTATACATTCTTTACACAACTGAACTTCTATGCCGATACCTGCCTCCAAATCCAGGAAAAAGTCGACCAAGGCGCGCACTAGTTTCGCCGCTTTCGCCTTGCTTATTAGACTGAGGAACGGCCGGGTCGCTTTGATCAGTTCGGCAAGTTCCTTGGCCTTGCCCTCCTTTTTGTACTTCTCGCCGAGCTTCATGATGCCCTGCTCCTTGGCCCTTATGTTTTCTTCATCATCTTCGGGCAATTCTCCAGTACTGACCATCTTGTCGGTCATGCGGACATCGTCCTCTCTGGTTGTTGACGACGACACACGCGATCGCTCAAATAACATCGCGCCGGCCATGATGAGGATATTTATACGCTTAAACTAAAAAAATCCTTCAAGTATACAGTGGATTCCACTACAACTGCACGGTTTTTCCTTTGTATAATTTTGTTATATTCGCAAAGTCATTGACGACCTCTCTTTTATTTTTTTTTATGGATGTCGTAGACGCTGGCTGGGTTGCCAGCGAAATTCTACAAAGCTACTATACTATAAGGAGCACCACACATTAGAGCGGAATTCAGCAATTCATAGACAAAAGCAAAATTGTGTCAATGGAGGCTGAATTTTTGTATGGAGGCCACGGACAAATTTCCGTTTGAATAACTGAATTTCACTCTAATGTGTGGTGCGCCTAACCAAAAACGAATTTGTCTATGTCCACCACGGACCAAAAGGTCAAACCGGACATTATCATGGACCCATCGTATGGACTTGCTAGGCTTATTTCCATTTGCGCAGTACGCTGCAAGCAACGGGTTGATTTACAATGTTAACAAATCCGAGTGTGATCTTTATGGTCAAAAGTAAGTGCACACCAATGTTCCCAATGGTCAGGATTTGCAAATAGTTGAGCAATTTAAATATTTGGGACATATTCTGTCAGTTGGTCTTAAAGATGACGCAAATATTGAGCGCGAACGCAGAGCGTTGTCTGTCAGAGCGAACATGATAGCCCGCAGGTTCGCAAAGTGCTCCAAGGATGTAAAGGTCACTCTACACAAACAGCGGACTATTCTCATAAACAGTACAGTGCTCTGCACGTTCAATACAACAACACGTACAGGGTGCTGATGGGGCTGCCCAGATTCTTAAAACGTTTAGGGAAAACTAGTTTGAGTTGAAAACAAAATTGAGTTCCTTAATAAGTTTTTCGAAGTACCCGATATCATATTCGATTGTATTAGAATTCGAAATACCGATTGAAATCAAAGCTTAAAACTGTAATTGGATTTTTTTATTACATACCGTTTTTTTGAAATATTTTTTTGAATCTTCAGTGAGATTTTACCTCAGGATTTCACACAGTTTGACTGCTGTATAAGTTTACGCGTGAGTATTATATTATTTGGTTTGCGCCTTTGAATTTCGCACGCACATCACACACTTGATCTGAATTCATCAAATCATAGCACCGAGTAAATAATAGTACTATACAGAGGTCCCTCTTTGACGTTACGAACATGTTGTCCCCTTCTTAACGCATGACAACTTAATTTTTTTGACAGAAATGCACACCCTATGTGCACACTCTTGATCATAGAAAATTGTCTACGGCCTCCATACAAAACATCAGCTGCCATAGACAAATTTCTGCAATCATAGATAATTGTCTATGATTTGATGAATTCAGAACTGAATTAATAAATTTAGATCAAGTGTGTAGAGTGCTTAGTGTGTTTTCGCCTTAATTACTGGTTGTAATAAAATTAAAAATTATATACTGTTAAGAATAGATTTATGTCAGTTTTGTTTAATCCGGTTATTTTATGTCAACGTTTGAGTTTGCTATTATTTCTAAAGATAATAAATGATTAAAATCTTATATTCCTAATTTGTTCAGTGGCTTCATTTCACAATGACGTCAGAAACAATGAAAGTAAGTACTTAATTATACGGTCAAAAATGTCAAAATGCAGTCAGTATCAGTACGAACAATACACAGTGCTCGTGAGCATTGCGAAAGATTTTAACCACGAATTCCTGCACGGCTAGCACGTCTTGCAGGAGCGACTTAAGCCGCGAGTAGGAAAAACCTTCCCGCGCCCGTCAAAAATCTCGCTTTCTCGTAGCATAACATGCACCCGCGGCCAATATACATATTCATCTATGCCCGCGGCTGCAACTGACGCGAAGAGATGTCAAAATTGTGCTAAGGATTTTAGTTCAAAGTCGCGAGTCACTGTCATTTTATGACAGTAGCATTTGATCGCGGGTCTGTCGCTCCTTTAACCTTTCGAGACCCGGACAAATATGGCGACATTCCGTCAAAACCCGAGCGATTTTTTGACAGCGTCAGCTGGCTCCCCGGGGAGCCGACGGGTTTTAGAGGTTTTTGAAGCTGGCTACCCAGGGAGCCGACGGGTCTCGAAAGGTTAACGCGCAAGTTGTGCTGCCAACTAGCGACAACGCATGAAGTCGCGCAGATCTGTCTCTTGTCGCACGAGTCGCGCGTAAGACGTGCTAGCCGTGCTGAGGTCTTAAGGAGTAATAAATGTTATATAAATTTAGGTCAATTTCGCCAAAAAAAATATTTGTTTTGACGTGATAACGTCTTTAAAATCGTTTTAGTCGGGTGACATGTTCAGAAACTTGTGTCACACCAAAACCTCACGAGCGCGATCGCAGGTATAACGAGAGAGAGACGGACCGATCTCCCGTCTCATCTCGAGCGCTGCCAGTCATTCCGTGAAACTTGTCACGCGGAATCCTCACGAGCGGTTAGACGTTATCACGTAAACATCTCGATCGTAAACCTACTTTACAAACAACCAATTTTTTTTATTTTTTTTTTTCGATTTTTTAAATACTTTTGAACACGAAACACAAATGTTATTGGTAAAACTGCCGATTAAAATAAATTAGTAAATTATTTTCGTAAAAAAATAGTTTACGTAAAGTATTCCTTGGCACTTTAATATCTGTCAATAAGAATATCTAGACTAGACCCCATACAGGCGATTTCACCGCCATCAAAAAATCGTTTTGCACTGAGTCACAATAATATTTTTTTTTTGTATTTAATTGGTAGTAACTCTGAAACTAGGCGAATTCCAGAAAAGTTTATACGACATTTTAGTCTCCAATTATTATCAGGAATACGCTGTTAAAATTATTCGGTTTCCTCATGTTACACCGTGTATATGGTTCCGATGATCTGATGATCGAATATTATTTATATTATAATAAATAAAACTGAGAAACACTGTGATTGGGTTGCTATATAATGTGGTAAAAACCGGTATTAGACATTGCAATTTCTAGTATCCAATCTGTCAGATTAGGAGGTGTAATAAAAGTTAGAGCACTTTAGGGAGCTAAGCGAGGGGAGGAAGCGGCAGGGTACACGACAGATTAGGCCCTACAAATTGTAATGTCTAATACCGGTTTAACGTGTCAGGGCCGTAGCCACAGTTGCAGTTAACATATGACAGTGCTAATTTAAGGTAGGGCATTACTATTTTTAAGGTAGGTTATTTACTTGTATGAATTCATCGCGTCAGATAAGACCGACAAAAGCGTAGCTCTATCCAAGATTATACTCGTACGTATAAAGGGAATGTATTGTGTTGTCTTTGAAGCTATTATAAAGCTTAAAGCCTTGTTAAATTTGTCCTAGTTAGCTTCCTAAATGATTTACATTTACTAAATTTAATCAAGTGTAACCGCATTTAGCAAGTAAATGTACTATTTAAAAAACTTTGGATCCTATTTAGGATGCCAGTTAGGACACTAAAAAAAGTAAAGTATAACAGGGCTTTTACTTGCCTTGGCAAGCCATTAAGTTATCACTAAACATCGGTATCAACGTTCAAATTTCGTGGCAATGTACGGTTGGCAGAAAAATAAATACAAACAAATCACTTAGTATTTTCAACCTTTATTTTGTATATGTAAATAAAAAAGCCCCTAAATAGTACATTTCCTAATTAGGGTGGTAAAACAAAGAAAGGCCGCGCAATCGCAATTGTTGCGGCCCAAGCTGCAAGCGAGGGACGTAATTATGCGATCGAGGGCTTTCTTTATTACCTCCCGTGTTGGAAAAATATGTGCACATTTGGCCAGAAAGCGGCTCTATCCGTACGCGTAGCGTGCGGAAAAAGCCACTTTATGTCCAGGTGTGGCATACAATATTTTACGAGTTAGAATAGATCACTAAAATTTGTTCCATAGATTTTGCTGTCAATCTTTGACGTCTGTAAGAATATATCCATTTTAAATGACTAAAAGATCTTTCCACGCTGACTGAGGTAATAGGAAGGTATGTCAAGCATTGAAAATTTTGCACACAGTTTTTATTTACACTTTCTGGTATTTCAGCCTCGTTGTTTTTAGATAGTTGGTTAATTATTTGTACAGTCTTATAACCAGGATTTTTCTTTAATACACTTTTTAATTTAAAATAAACTTTTCTGGCATTTTGATGTAACCTTAACGTTGATATTTTTTTTTGCAAACCATGAACAATGTTTAATGATTCTGCTAGACTCAGTTTTGGATCCTCCAATAATTTTATTGACTTAGCAATTATACTAAAGTGTGTATCGACGAATAGTAACTCAGTTTTTAAATTCCGGTTACGGAAAATTTTTATTGCTTTAGAAATTGCACTCGCTTCACGCGGATTTAAGGCATCGATGACAGATTTGATTTTATCATAATGCATGTGATAATATGAGGCAGCATTTAACCATGTTCCCCATCTTGTTATCACGGGTCGGGGTGGTAGAGGAATATTTACACACATTTGATGAAATAAATTTGTCCTTGAAGGAGCGTTACGAAATATTTTTTTGATACAGTCAATCAAACTGTTTATGGTCGGGTAAAGACTTCTAATTATCTCTGCGACTCGATTACATCCATGTGCTATGCATGTTACATGAGTCATATTTTTATATTTCTGAACAAGGTTTTTAGCTGCTTTTACCATGTAGGAACCGGCATCCGTTATAAAAAATAATAATTTATCCATGTTTTTTTTGTATTCATCGCCCCAAAGATCTTCAAGGGTTTCCTCAACGAGTTTGGTTATTGTCGAATGGTTAGTCGCCTCCAATACCTTAGAAGCAAATAAATGTGGCTGGGTACTAGTTCCATCTAGAGCTCCGATCAAAATATTTGCCACTTTTTTTCCCACGGAATCTGATGTTTCATCAACACTGAGGTAAATCATTTTATTTGTAATTTCTCTTTCAATTCATTTTTTTTCTTTTCATACAATTCAGGTAAGCATTTTACTCGTATTTTTGTTTCACTCGGCACAGTAATATCGTTTCCATATTTATGATTTAAAAGGTTTTCTACAAAATTTCTAAATTTAGGATTGTCTAATTTTGACCACGGTATATTCGAACAAATCATAAACTCTGTTAAATCTTTATTAAATTTTTCTTGTGCATTATTTTTATGAATTTTGTTGTGTAAATCTGTTTTTAAATGGCGGTCGATACTAGATTTAGAGGGAAATAATTTCGAATTACACAATTTGCAATATACGATATCGTCTTTAATTTCGAAATCAGCATTATCTCGTATTATATCCTGTAAATGGCAGCGTGAATCAGATAATTTATCTTGATGAGATTTTGATTTCAAATGTTTCTCTATATTGTACCTTTTCTTTTTTATATTCATTTCGCAAATAGTACAGCAAGCACCTTCGTTAGTGAATATAAAATCAGTATACTGCGTCAAATCCATTTTCTCAAGTCTGATAGGGAGTTGGGTAAAGATTTATCAATGCTAAATTGTAGTTGTAAGTGTTTTTAAGAACTATTATCGTTGAAGATTTTACCACATATTATTTTGCATGACAATTAAATTGACATTTGTTGCCTATTTGGCATTTAGAATTTTTTTTACAAATGGATAATGAAATGAGTATTGAGGTTCTATGACGTATTAAGAATATAAACCTCTTTAAATATATGTACAGTTTACCAAAGTACGATTAAGAATAAAAATAAATTAAATGTTATTTATTACTAATAAATAAAACAATGATACCTATGTATTTCTTTTTTTGCGACCCTTACCAAGTGCCACGAAATTTGAACGTTGATACCGATGTTTAGTTATCACTCTGAAGCTATCTAATCATAGTGGCTATTCAGCCTGCTCACAATACATTGCGAGGTCAAGCCCCATCGGAAAAATGTAACGTGAAAGCTCAATAATTAGCGCTAACGGCTTTCTGCTTCCATTAGCAATCAACTGCATAATGAGCTTGAAATTATTATATTTTCAGACGGAAGTGATCGACTCCACTCTAGAAAATCCGGAGTGCGTTAGCATGTTGCTTGATATCTGTAAAGAAGTCAAGCTTTATTATGAGAACCCTATAATTTTTCTAACCAAAACAGATTTTTCTGACAAAGCATTCAATGTCATGTGCAGTGTTCACACTATATTGAATGAAGAAAGAAATGAGCTCACTAGAGGTCGAATTTTAGAATTGATCATTGATTACCACTTGCTATGGCTGAAATATGTCGATGCTATAGAGAACTTTGAAAAACTCATAATTGATCGAAGCCTGCCTAAAGAAGAAGTGTGCCAAGCAGTAAACTACACTATGGATAGTATGTGCTATCGCTTAAAGCATTTCCAAAGATTCATTGAAAAGAATCGGACTGGTTTGACTAACGAAAACCATGCTATTTTAAATGCGGAATTGGAAATTGTGGAAGAAATGCATAAGGAAATTGGAAAAGCTTTGGTTGACAAGTTGAAATGTTTTAGAGGGATTCAAAGCGGGCCAGAATATGACATTAAACTTAAATCTGAAGTTGAAGATCTATTACAATGGTTTGATAAAATTAGTGACAGCCTATCTGTGCTGCTCAGTAAATACGTAAGCTTTAACGTCCAACATTTAAGTAGCGATTTAACGAAAACGTTACTACATATAGTTGAGGAATTTAAATCTGATGAGTCACCCGCAACTAAAAGATTGCTGGAAGAACTTAAGGAAAAAGGAAAAGACATTAGCTCAATGGTAAGGTCAGTCGCAAGTCATGATCTTGAAATAAATAAAGTCATTGAAAAAATGTCTGTTTTAGATGACCGTATAAAGCGATTAGAAGAAGAAAATGCACACGCGGCTCTTGGTGCACTTCGGCACAAAAAGGATTTTCTCGAAGCAAGATTAGCTTCGTTGGATAATTTAAAGACAACTTTAAAGAGCCTTCACAACATAGTAGACTACGTATCTGATATCCCAGAAGACGAGATGTGTATATGTCCAGATTTCTTTCAAATGAGAATATTTAATCACGCACTTCCATCCCCTAAGCGCGAGCATTTGATTTCCGAGTTCTGTTACTTATGGGAGATAGCCGTCATTGGAAAAAAGAAAAGATCAATAATATCGATTTTCAGTGCCACTGATGAGAAAGAAGAATTTACTGATGATCTTGGAATTTTTCATATAGACGAATATGGTAGAAAAATATATAGGAAGCCAGATGAACCGACATTATACCAATGTAACGAAAGTGACATATTGGTACCTCTTTCCGATGATTCAGAACACGTTTATTTTTACGACGAATGTGGCAGATACTTCTTAGACTCTCATACTAGACAAAAGATCTATAAAGCTCATGCAACAGCGAGTGAATTCATGATGGATAGCTCTGGAGCTCTATTGAAGTTGAAGGAAATTCGAAATGGCATCACGTATTACTACGATAGCTTCGGGCGATACTACATAAACGAGGAAAATAAGCATATCTATGAAGAAGAAGATGCTACGAGTGAATATGAAAATGATGGCTTTGGAAATCTTGTACGCATAAGAAGTCAATTAGATATACTTGAACCTTGCCCTGCTGATGAAAATGTCACCGAAGATTTTAATTATTTGAAACGAAACGTTGGAGCGGCGTTGCGTGAATGTATCGCGGAAACTATTGTTCGGCAGCCTGCAGATCCAGTGAAATATTTGTCTGTGTGCCTTATTAAATACAGAGACAATATTGAACAGAGAGAAAAGAGAGCTCGAGAAAAGGAACAATTGGAAGTGGAAAGAGAAATACGCGCAGCTGAGGAACGCGAAGCTTTGGAGAGAGCTGCGAGGGAAGCTGCCCTCCTAATGACGCATGGTGGTAGTGAGGCTACCTATGATTCAAATCTAATAAATTACACGGCTCCAACGCCCGATATTATTTCAACGAGTTCCAAACAATAAAGCAAAAGTGAGTCGCTTTCAAGCTTGACGGCGCATTAATATTCCGATAATTGTCTGTGTAGTAGTATGATTTGTATTTTGTTTTATTTTAAGAAGTTATTCGTGTGAGTAATTTGGTAAAGGCACCATTTGGCGGAAGGCGCTTACGTCGTATCTTGTACAGATTCAATATTGTAAGATTTGTAAGCAAGCAATGGGGAAAGCCGGTAAAATGTTTTATTTGTGTATTTTTATGTAGATTATTACCTACTTTTTTAGCTAAGCTTTGAATGATTTTAACTGACTATTCTCTTTCTTTTCTCTGTACCTTTTTGTCATGTCCCTGTTTAGCCCAATGGATGACTGGTAGAGAATGCCTTTAGGCATTAAGTCCGCCATTTGTACATTTTTATGTTGTGTGCAATAAAGTTTAATTAAATAAATAAATAAAAAGTCCTCATAGATGGCGCTGCGAACGATGGTCCTTATTTTATATGGAGTTACCCTTATGGAATTTATTTAGTACCTACCCATAACACAAGCCTTATTGTGCTTACTGTGGGATTAGGTTGATTTGTATAAGATTGTCCCATCATGTTTATTTATTTATTATCAATTTCAGAGCTGGTTAAATGAATTCTAGATGGCACTGCACTTCGTACAATGGTCCTTTTTTGTATGAAATTTGATAGGGTAAATCGCCAGTTACTGGCCACTGTCCAATAACTGGCCACCTGATACTCGTACTAAAAATGAACTCTGTTTACCTACAAACAAAGCTGAAGTAGAAACTGAAGGGTTTCAATAGCTGGCCACGTTATACTAAAATGAATTTTGTTTGTAGGTACGCAGAGTTCGTTTTTAGTATGAGGTGGCCAGTTATTGGACAGTGGCCAGTAACTGGCGATTTACCCTATATACCATAGACAAACAAATTGTCAGTTTCCTTCCCCATGAAAGCAAAAGCGCCGATCGCCAAATGGTACCTTTCCCGAAAAGATGTCATATTTTTAATTGATTTTGTTAATTCGATTACGCAGTGTATGCAATTATTCAGATATCTAAACTTAATAAAATTAATGATTATTGTTATTCTCACTGGGTTTTTTTTGTGCAGCTGCAGTAAAAGAAAGTAAAGTATTTTTGAAAACGAATTACTAAGTGAATATGGCGTATAATATGAATATGTCAGAAACTACTATAGAATATGATTTTTTTACTGTAGCAACTCTCGAATTTTGACAGATGTCGGCCATATTACGATTACGAGTTGTGAATTTGACGAATTCCCTACTCCTAGATAATATCATATCATATCATTTAAGTTAAGCGAAGCAATACTTTATAAGGAACTTGTTATAATCATCAGATACGGGCTGACTTTGAAACGATGTTTCGTGGGAGAAATTATGCTAGGTAGTAGTAAATTATATGTGAATAGAGTGAAAACAATTTGTGGTTTCTACGTGCTTCTTACAATGATTAATCTTTTAGGACAAGGTTTTCCAATATTTTATGTAAATTAGCTAGCATTCGTTGGAGTGACGTATCGGGCTTCGAATGTTTTCGTCACGTGCCGTCGCGGGGATCGAGTGTACAAATACAAGTGCGTGAATGTAGTAGGGTGTTTGAATCATTGTCGTCATTTTCCTTTACTCATGGCCTTGTAGGCCGGTTAGTGCGACAGTTTCACGATGGCTCCCAGACCGCCCGGTCCTCCGCCGCCTCCAGGCCCGCCGCCGCCGCCGGGGCCGCCTCCGCCTCCCAGTTTCGGAGGCTCGGCAAAGGGAGGTTCTGGTGACAACAGGAACGCGCTGCTTAGCTCTATCAGGCAAGGGGCAAAGTTGAAAAAGACTGTTACAGTGGATAAAAGTGGACCATATATTCCGGGGAAGGTGTCAAGTTCTGGTGGTAGTGCGTCTCCGGTTGGCAATGGGGTTAAGAGTGGTGCTATGCAGAATGGTGGCAACTCGGCTCCAATGCTGGGAGGTCTGTTCGCAGGTGGAATGCCCAAGCTGAGACCGACTGGCAAATTTAGTGGTGGTGAGTATCCTAAATATACAATCCTATGTTTATTATTGTTAGCCAATGTCTACATTGACGGATGTAAAGGAAAACGGCTTTTAGCCTTCAATTAATGGACATATAGATATATGAATACAAATACATGGTGTTGCTAAAATGATTTGACGTGTTACTCTCTGAGGGCTAGGCACGGATCCAGGATTTGTGTCGTCATCGAGTTACTACTTGTCTACTTAAGGCTGCGTTTCCACCAGAGATGAGCGAAAATGTGTTGAGAAGCATGTGTACGTTAAGCACTAATAGAATCACTTCATTTGTTTATACTCGCACAACGTAGTTCCAGGATTGGTTGTTAACAAACACATTACTTGAAACGCATCCTCGCTTATCTCTGGTGGAAATGCAGCCTGAAGATGTTTAATAGTCTATTGTCAAGAAATTCTTACATTTTATTGTTTTACACGTTTGTTTTAACATCAACAACCTGACCCTATGAGATCATGTAGAAACAAAATTATTATTTTTGATTTGCAATAGGGAAATGAAAATAATTTAGTACAAAGCAGACACTTTCTAACAAAACCCAAATTTTCTTTAAAAAAGAGTGAGGTGGTAATGGTAACAACATTAAAAAAAAAAAAATTATGAACTTTCTTGAAATTTCCTTCCACTATTTTTCTATCAAACTATTTTCACAAGTCCAAAACCACCTGTTGCCAGCTTATCACCTTAAAACATATCTAAACAGCTACAAGTACACACTGATATGATATCAATGGTATTTAATTATATTATTGATTGTTTTCCACTTGGCTGCACACAGGGTTGATGAATGACACCAAGTTATGTTTATCAACCAACTACAAGATTTCGAAGGAGGAGGTTATCAATTCGTCGGGATCTTTGTTTTTGCTTGTTTTTTTTATGTATGTTCACCGATTATTCGAAGACGGCTGGACCAATTTGTAAAATTATTTTTTTGTTTGAAAGAGTATACTTTACAATTGGTCCCATTGTAACCAGGTCAGGATCTGATGATGGGATCCTGGAGAAATCGAGGGAACTCTTCAATTATTATAGGCACACCTATAGAAATTTTATGAATTCTTATGCTAGCTCGGGCATTTGCTTTTTGGAATGTGTGTGAAGTACGACCTTTTTTGTTTAAAATTATTTCAACTATTGTTGTTTGTATGACAACACTATACTAGTAGTACTATTAGTTATTCTGTGACTACACCTACCAGCACAAAGCAAAATGACAGAATCACATTCCTCTCAGCTGGTATTTATGAAGTAAGCAAAAGAATTTAGTAAATAAACAATAAGGGCATGCACGCAACCGGATGCGGCGACGGTGTGTAAGCGTGACGGCGCTATACACATGTAGAGCGCTATCTCGCTCGCGCACCGGCGCCGCAGCAGTGTGAAAGCCGCCTTACCAGTGTTTGTGATTTCATTTTCATTCCCCAATTTCTGAATGAAAGCAGCAATAAAATTGACTGGACATAACATGTCCTTAAGACTGCTTTTTATTAATTTATTAAACCAACAACAAAATTACATTACAGACAGAGACCACCAGCGCAAGCTTAAAAAAATATGCAAATTGCAAATACATCATGAAATTAATTAAAAAATCCGTCAAATACTTTTGGGAAAAATATTAAAGAACTTATAATACAGGAATGTTTATTCGAAACAAAATAAAATGCGGATGAAACTCCCATAAGTACAGTCGTAGTAGCAGCATAAGTAGGTAAGCGGGTGAGGTGTTCAAAATAATCTTTAATTACACTCTCTTATTCTTCACTATCACTTCACTACATAGTATTAAACAATAGTAGTTTATGTAACTGTTACGTAATAAGGGTCCTTAAAACATGAGTGTGATAATAAGATCACACGAGTGTTTTAAGGCCTAATTACGTACAGTTGCATACGCTGCTTTATCTACACTCATATTATTTATCCTATATGCATTATTCGGAAACCATAGAATGGCCGCCATTGCACCGCCATGGCCAACTCGATTGTGCCGGCGGTCGGGAGGGAGAGTGCCGGCGGTCGGGGGGGAGCGTGTCGGCGGCCGCGCGGGCGCGTGCAGGTGTATATTATGTTATCAAAACTCATAACACATCAATGTTTGAGCATGTAAAGTTAAAATTACGTTACTGCCACAGATAAAAAGCTTATCATAGTAAAATCGGTTGTGGTAATGCTAGCCATTGCCTACCGTTTTCGAACACGTTTTAGAGAACTGACAATGTGAGTGTAGATAAAGTCGATTTCCGCTGTCTGTCCCTATGTATGCTTAGATATTTAAAACTACGCAACGGATTTTGATGTGTTTTTTTTTTATATATAGTGATACAAGAGGAAGGTTTAGATGTATAATAAATGCATAATATATAAGAGAAACACTGATAATCTTAGAGGTTTCTAATGTGATGTCGTAAATAAACACATTTTTTTGCACTTACATTGCAAACGCTGGCTGAACCCTACGAGATAGATCAAAACGATGTACTACAGTATTGTACCATCGGGTTCATAATTGCATACCCAGTTTATCAATGAATTCATTCATAAATTGGGTATGCAATTATGAACCCGATAGTACACCTTAAAGAGGTCTACAAAAAAGTCAGCGATGGTATATGTCTATCTCTCAGGGATAACCCACAATAACCATTTTTAACCGTGCGAAGCCGGGGCGAGTCGCTAGTATAACAAAAGTCATGCCTAGATCATTTTGAACACCTCATCCGCTTACCTACTTCTGCTGCTGACTATAACAGCGAGAAGAACATTAATAACGAATACGATAAATGTCGATTTTGGGCAAACAGGACTAGTGTGACAGCAAGTATGACATAACTTGTTACGTATTTACAGAGACAAGTAGTTTAATAAAGACTATCAATGTCAACACAGTGCTTTCTTTGTTATTGTACTTATTGTTCTGGCGTCGCGAGGCCGTTAGCGATATAATACTGGATGTTTTTTTAATAATTGGCCATATTATACGAGGTCATATTGAAAAACTTTCTATATCTAAAACTTTCCCCGAAATAATAAAAAAACGTTGCCCTCCCCCTCTGATCGGCCAAAATGTACAGTCACGTCTGAAAATATGGATACATTGAATATGACAATAATATGTAACCACGAGTCTATTACCAAGGCGTAAAGTTTTGGATACATGTTTATGTCACATTAAATGTATCCATATTTTCAGACGTGACCGTACGTATGAAACAGCCAAAAAGCCAAAAATTTGGTTCCATAGAAAAAGTTGTTCAGTATAGCCTACGTCATCGCCTCGCACGATATGTTAGATGAAATTAGTTATGGAATTAGTGTCCTGGGGGAGAACATAGGCACAGGGCGGACACGCCATACTACAAAGCTGTTTTGAGCGCCTATGTGTGCACGGCACGTCTGTACACGCTTCAATGTGTGCGTATATTTTCAGGGCTGTCATTCAATTATTTTTCTAGTTTCCGCTGTCGATGTCGTAACGTCTCACTCACTCTACAGCGAGTTGAGATAGTTGTGTCCTTGTCGGTACTGTTTCGCATGCGAATGCGTAGGTGGACTAAAGGCGTAAAATGACAACGGTTATGTACAGTCACGAACCTGGATTGTTGAGCCACTTGCCATTGTTCGTAATTCGTAAAAAAGAATCAAATATGATAAATTTAAGTAGTCCATAGTCCAGGTTGTCCATAGCCATTCAACGTGGTAACGCGGCTAGCGTGATGGGAACTTTTGCACCGAGGACAACTCGTGGGGGACTTTTTGAGTAGATTAGTCATAATGTAAGAGTTTTGTTTATTGTTTTTTCTGTCTGTTGCTGTTAACAATTTATATTTGAATAAATTATTTTGTAATTTAAGTAAGGTTATATTAAAAATAAATAAGTATCTATTTCACATTACATCTCCGTCTCTATCGTCCTTGCCTATTCGAAAGAGAGTGATGCAAATAGACGATCGAACGAAAAAAGAGGTTAGCGGATATAGGCCTGGCTACTCCAATAATTGGACGTTTTGACGAGAGCTAACGAACCCCACTGCGGGCCCACCGCGAGCATGGAAATTTAGTTACCTTCCTCTCTGTCGCACTTGCTCATAATACGAGCGAACGATATGCAGATAACAAAATTTTGATTTTCAAATTTCGCGGTAAAACCCTCATGTCTACGTTCTATAACCTGACAAGGTCGCGGCTCGCGGCCGAGACGCGCGCGCGAGCTGGCAACAGTGCAGCAGTGGCAACGCCGCACGTTTTGTTTCATAATTTCATCAATGACACGTCTTTTCTACTTTGAACAACAAAAATATGCGTCATATCACGTATTATATCGTCATGGATTCATGTGCTACTCACGATAAAGCATAATAGTTATTTCGACCGAAAAAATACTTCTTTCCTTATTGTATGTAATTACTTTCTAAACACCCATTAACATGACAATACACCTTGTACGGCGACATTTTGCGTTGTTTCTTCGACGCGCTGCCGACCCGCTGACGGCCTACCTACGGCCTACCAAACGGCCGCCGCGGAGTGAGGTAATTCGAATCGGGGCGGGGCGGAGCGTGGCCATTCTGTATGAAACACTATTATCTCTTCTGTGACATAGGATACTTTATATTACGGAAATTAACAAAGTACAAATTGTATAATGAATTTGTCCTTATTTGTCTTATCATGTCAACAAACGTCTGTCAATCTATACATCGTAATGTCATATATTTTTAGGTATTTCGTTAATTTTTTTCGATTATCAAAGACAATTTTATTACAAATGATACTTTACTAACAGTTAAGTTATACTTTACTAACAGCAATTTAAGTGATAATCCCAGAGCAAAGTGTGATGTCTTTGAGAAGTATTTGTTTACATGATAAGACAAGAAACTTCGAGAAACAATGTGAAATAAGTACAGACTCAAACAAGATTTACTGAAAATATGTCTCGTGAAAATTTGTAACCGGCCAGTCTTATACCGTAATAAGACTGTCAAAGAAAGTACCGCTCGAGTCGTCCTTGCGGTACTATTGTGGGGTCATTTTTTGGGCTGATTGTGTATCCCTAGTATTATTTGATCGGTGACATGACAAGTAGGATGAATTGACTATAAACAGACAAAACGCTCGCACCGGCCAGAAGCTAATATACCTACATAAATCCTGAGAAAGTGATTGTTACAACTGAAGAAGCTGCATGTCTTACCACTAAGGGCACTAAGTTGTATGTTGCATGTACCACCAATGTGCATTGCATTGCATTATAATATACTAGCCTTTTCCCGCGGCTTCGCCCGCGTACTATAAGTACTCAAAAAGGATACGATACCCATGTTGATTTTCAGACTTTGTGACCACATTTGCCCCTTTTAGGGGTCGAATTTTCAAAAAACCTGAAACACTTGTTTACTCATTTATCGTTAGGAATACTCCTGTGAAGTTTCGAAAAAAATAGTCTAACAAATCTTGATTCGCCATACAATCTTTGGACCCCCATTTTACCCCCTTAGGGGGTGAATTTTGAAAAATCCTTTCTTAGTGCACCCCTAGACCTTATAAGGAACCTACGTGCCAAATTTGGAATCTCTAGAACCAGCGGTTTGGGCTGTGCGTTGATATGTCAGTCAGTCAGTCAGTTTCTTCTTTTATATATTTAGATATGTATGTTTATTAGTATGTGTATATATTTGTATTTGTGTAATTTATGTAGTACTAGCTTTTGCCCGCGGCTTCGCTCACGTTAAATTCGGGGTAACACGGTTCCCCTTTCCTGATTGCCCCACGGAATGCTCCATACAAACTCCCACCCCCCATTTTAGGGAAGTGGGGGGTTAGAAAGAGACAAAAAGTAGCCTATGTCACTCTCCATCCCTTCAACTATCTCCACTTAAAAAATCACGTCAATTTGTCGCCCGTTTTGCCGTGAAAGACGGACAAACAAACAAACACACACATACACTTTCCCATTTATAATATCATTATGGATGTATCGAAGTATATTTAAGTACAAATAAGTTATAGGATAAATCAGCAAGTTTTCTCTTACAGCACCCACGTTAGCGAATTTCTGTTTAGCCCTATGGTTGACTGGTAGAAAATGCCTTGAGGCATTAAGTCTGCCATTTGTACTTATTTTTACTGTGCAATAAAGTTTAAATGAATAAATAAATGTGCTTCGTCCAAATTTTGATACAGTTCAGTCTTTAGTATTTACTCGTCTTCCATAATTCCGTATAATTAATGAAATACAATACGATGGCAGTTTATACACGCAACCGGAATTAAAACGAAAGAAACTGGTTATGGGCCCAGATTTCTACAAGATCCTTTAGAAATTATCAATTAGGATTAATGTACAGTCGCCATCAGAATGTGTGGGCAAGGCTCTCAAAAAATGGGACAATCAATTTTCTTTTATCAATTTATCAATTTTATCAATTTATCAATTTATGTAGGTATTTATATTTAGTATATATGATGTAAGAAGTTTATTTATATTTATGTATGATACCGAACTTTATATTTATGTTAAAAATAATTAAACTACGCTGCGCTCCAAAACACGCATAGCTGACGTTGGCAAGAAGACTGCCAGACTCAAGTGGGATTGGGCGGGTCACGTCTGCCGCATGCATCCGGACAGGTGGGCATGTGTAGCCACCAAGTGGATGCCGCAAAAGAGGCGCGGACGGGGCAGGCCCAAACAGAGATGGCGGAACCATTTGGACGCTGTCCTCAGCACCTGGCCGGAAAAAGCACTGGATCGAGAGTTATGGAAAGGAGCGGAGAGGCCTTTGCCCAGCAGTGGGACACTATTTTGGGCTAATAAAAAAAAATACCAATAAAATATCTGTATCTGTACTGAGTATCTACCTAATTAGATTATAAATTATAATACAACTCATCTTACCGTATCGTACAGTACCTAAGTCTGCCTAGCACTTCCAACTTTCTCTCTTATTTGCTCAAAGGTTAACTGGAAGAAATCCCTTAAAGGAATAAGTTCGCCTTTGTACGTATATGTTGTGTTATATGTCTTTCTTTGTGTGTTCTTGTACAATAAAGTGTTTTACTACTGCTACTAAAATCTCGGCTGCGGGAAATTTCAAATAAATCAAAATATCATACGTCTTTAACACAATTAACTATATTGCCATTTATAAAGCGAAAAGCGTTTTGCCGCTGTGCGGATATAGATGGAAATATAGTTAATGATGTACCCCCGAGATTGCTCCTCTGCACCTTTACACTAAAATACTACTTACAGTTTTAACTTTATTTGAATTATAAATTGAAATAGCTGCAAACGGAAGAAACAGCAGACGCTTTAACCTCTGGGCCACCGAAATCACGGCGACACTCCTCCAATTTTCTCATGCATATGCAATCTTTGTGCACTGCTAGCAGGAATGTGTTGCTATATTAGTAACGTTGACCGGAGGTGTAATGACTGGTACAGTCAAGTGTAAAAATATGGGTGTACTCATCTTACTCAAAAATATGTCCCATAGTATCTTATTCCGTTGTAATAAGTGCGTAGTACCATATTTATGAGACGATTTTTTCGATACGTATTTTTGCACTTGACTGTACCACAGAATAATATAATAGTATTTCTCTACAGAAGGTCGTCTTCCCTACAAAATCAGCGTTTGACAGAACTTTGACAGATGAACGGTGACACATGACGTCTCCGTACAATTTTACCTTTCGACGTTGTAGGGTTGACAAGTACGCAATTAGTATAATTCCTGGACCTGCCCCAATCTGCCTTAATCTACCTAATCTATCAGTAATTTTAATACAAAACTGGATAAATGTCCGATTTATTACCTTATTTGCCCAATCTAATTAACTAAGTATTTTAGTACTAAACTAGGTACTTAAATATTTTATCTTGTCTGTGGTTATGCCGCAAATAAACGAAAGGGATTTTGACAACCCCGAAAACGTATCCGATACGTTCCAAGGGCAGTAGCTGTCACAGCGTGGAGATGGACACCCTTGCTGGTACTTACATATTTATATATTTCTGGAAGTTGAAAACAGCATACCGATTTCGTCTGTAGACCGGACGGAACTAATCAGTTGCGTGGCGGTAAACTGGGGCACCTCGCGCAGGATGTTAGGATGCGCCTGGGCAATGCCGTGTACCATACAAGTGTGGATGAGCATAACGCCACAGATTATATAAAAGTTCTGTTAACGCGCTAGCCACACTTGAACTGAATTTAGTGCTGGATTCAGCTGTTGTAGAGAAAAATCTGCGGGAAGATGGAAAAAATCAACTTCCGGCAGAATTTTGTCTTTGGGCTCAATATAAAAATTCAGCTACCATAGACGCATTTCCGACTTCCAGTAGATTTTTGTCTATGATGACTGAATTCTGTTTTTTTTTCGTTTGCGTCTTAAACTGAGCGCCTACTGCGAACGTCGGAATTCGAAAATTGACTATATCTGCCTCTCTTATTGTTCTTGCATATTCGAGCGATAGGATCTAGATAAAGTAAATGGCTATTTTCGATGTTTGCGCTAACCATTGCTGGCTCAATTATTTTTTAAATATTTTTTAATTTTCTATCATATAGGGAGATTAGGGAGCTGCCTATCAACACCTTCTATAAGGTTACTAGCAATGGCGGGATCTCCTTGGAACTGGATAGGGAATGTTCCCGTTTCTGATTTTGTGTGACGAGAACCGGGAATTCCCGGTTCCGGTACTGGATTTGTATAGAAAACGAGTACCGGGAGCAAACCCTAGAACTGGACTTCCACCGGCTCGCCTAATTAACAGGTCACAAAGCCAGAAAAGAAAAACCAGTATTAACTTCGGCTTGCACAAGTTTTCTTGATAAAAATCGTATTAGGTATTATCATACCAGTGTTCTACCATCTAAGTAACGACGATTCAGTAACAAAAAAATCAAAAGAAATCGGTGCAACGGAACTGACGGTTGCCAATAAAGTAGGGCGCAAGAAGGATGCGATTAGGACTGCGTTGAGTTTTAACAGTAACTAAATTGATAAATATAGACCTTATCCCAACGCAATAAAGTTGAGGTATGGTCAAATTGTTCTGTTGACGATGGTACTGGCGAATTGGTATGCGTTTCGTTTACGATGTTCCAACATTCCTTGGGAGGTTCGAAATCGTTTTGTTAGGATTTCGTTTCGATTTTATGAAGTTATAGTTTGCATACGTCTTCCTTATAAAATATAAGAAAACAAACCAAACAAAGTTAGGCAACTAACTGAAATTACTTTTAAACAAAATGTATCTATATCCTTCGTTGGTTGGCAAATTGACAGCTTTACTTTGAAACCCTAATTTCAGAAATATCCTTAAACTACATTGGAGAAAAAATTGCATTTGCCATAAATAGCCGAATTAAAACGCGAAATAACAAACACAATCCTATATCAAATAAACAAAAAAACGGAATCAAATTCTTATGTCGCCATGGGAATATTATGTTATGTCCCCCATTTGATGCGGGAGCGACATTTGCATCCGCATTTGTGGCATGATAAACAAAAAAAACCGACTTCACTTCCTAAAAGCAAATGCCCGAGCTACTGTAAAAAATACTCAAATCACTATATGTATACATAGGTGTGTCTGTAATAGTTGAAGAGTTCCCTCGATTTCTCCAGGATTCTATCATTATATCCTGACCTGATTACAATGGGACCAACTGTAAAGTATACTTTTTCAAATAGAAAAATAACTTTCCAAATCGGCCCAGCCGTCTTCGAATAATCGGTGAACACACATAAAAAAAATAGCAAAAACAAAGATCCCGACGAATTGGAGATTTATGATCTATGGAGACCTCCTCCTTTCTTGAAGTCGGTTGAAAAATGGAGGGTCACAAGAGACGTTCCTCGCGTACAGACGCCGCTTAAATCATCTGTCAAGATGAAAAAGAATTATGATGATAATATCCTTTAATTTCAGGAACAACACCAAACGGCCAGATCAAAACCGAAGCGCCTCGGTACCCGCCACCTCAACCCAAAACCTCGCCAGAAAGAAAACCTGGCAATGTTAACGCGTTGTCCGCGGCACTGTCGGAGGCTCTGGCCTCCAGGGACCAACAGGCCTCGAGAGACCAGCAGGCGAGCCAGGCCCCGCCGAGGCCGGTGGTGAAGAGGCAACCGAGCGAGGTGAGGGCGAGGGGGCCGCCGCCACAACCGCCTGTGCAGAAGCAGATGCCTTTGGTAAGTTTATTTTGGTAGCCCTTGATTTAGCTTGAATCCCCATCCCCATCGATAGATAGGTAGGTACAGTCACCGGCAATAATATCTTCCTACATGAAGGCAGCAAATATATGCGACGCTCCTATTTGTAGGGCCATAAGAGCGTGTCACATATTTTCGCGGCCTTGCTATTGCCGGTGACTGTACTGGCTGGTGGAACTAACTCCTTGTAAAAAAAACCCTAAATGGCTTATACTATACAAAGCAACGTCTACCTTTTTAGGGTTCCGTAGTCAACTAGGAACCCTTATAGTTTCGCCATGTCTGCCCGTCCGTCCGTCCGTCCGTCCGCGGATAATCTCAGTGACCGTTAGCACTAGAAAGCTGAAATTTGGTACTAATATGTATATCAATCACGCCGACAAAGTGGTAAAATAAAAAGTGGAAAAAAATGTTTTATTAGGGTACCTCCCCTATACGTAAAGTGGGGAGTGATTTTTTTTTCATTTCAACCCTAACGTGTGATATATTGTTGGATAGGTATTTAAAAATGAATAGGGGTTTACTAAAATCATTTTTTGATAATGTAAATATTTTCGGAAATATTCGCTCCAGAAGTAAAAAAAAATGTGTCTCCCCCCTCTAACTTTTTAACCATAAGTTTAAAAAATATGGAAAAAATCTCAATAGTAGAACTTTATAAAAACTTTCTAGGAAAATTATTTTGAACTTGATAGGTTGAATAATTTTTGAAAAAAAAATACATATAAATTTCTGAACTAAGTTTGTGCTTTAACCGTATAAGCAAGTGTTTATTGTACCTGTAAATTCTACAAAATCACAATGAAATGACGTGCTTTCAAATAAAGTAAAAACGGTGAAAATCGGTTAACGCAATAAAGAATTATCCCATAAAAATCATCTTCCATACTTTAAGCTCGCGCGCTATTGTTTACTTAATTGGCCGATAGATGTCGCTTTACGTGGAACGCTCATATCATATCCTACATGGCGGTGTTATTTTCACTCCTAAGTGGGGACACTTACTGTGACGGACGGAAAACTACGGAACCCTACACTGAGCGTGGCCCGACACGCTCTTGGCGGGTTTTTAACTAATATTACAAAATGAGGAGATGATTCCTCGTATGAGGCAAATAACGTTTTACCTACCTACTTATTTACTTAATTAAAGGTTTTAAAAAGTAGCAAAATACCCTCTGCGAGTTAATTACATTTCCTGTAATTAACTTTTTAATACCACAATGACTTTTTGTAATCTTCGATAAATTAAAAATCTATACGGCTGACAACAAAGACAATTGATGGCTTGTATGGAAATTTTAAATTTCCATTACTCTAATCGTTTTAATTGTTCTTGTGTATTACATTGTAAGATTTACGAGTTTCTCTTTAAATAAAGACCATCACAGAAATTTAAAAACAGGTTTTACCCCCTACTACTGCCTCCCACGATTTCATTAGCATTACCTGCTTACAACGAACCTTATTTGCATGTACTTAAAGCTCATTTCTAATACAAATAATATACGCCGCATTATAAAACTGAACACTGTATGAAATGTTTACAAACTCGCGAAGCTCACAAGAGCGTCCGAATGGAGATTGCAGTTACAGCTCCTGTTCTTCCTAATAATAAACCGACCTTATTGCTAATGGTGTAAGGTTGAAAACTGCATATAAATTTTTAGGCCTCGCCTTCGTGTGTGCATTGAATGGAATATCGGACGATTGACAAAGTGCAAGTGGTTTATTTTAAAACTCCCCGTGTGGTTTATTGAAAATGACTATCAAGGTGGTCTTTACACTAATGTGTTACTAAAACAGCTTTATTTGTTGAGGTGCTATTTTCAAATCAGAGCTCTTGGGTTCGAATCCTGAGGGTGTTACCACACCAATCGATCGATCGACACCTGATCCGTGGAAAATGAGAAGGGCCTTGTTCCTGTCCAATGTCCTCAATAAAGAACATGCATGGTGCTTTATTTTAAGTGCAATGGTTCCTTGCGTTTCTATCCAGAATATATGTAATGTAACTACTGCAAATTTTAATAAATCAAAAATTTTACAGAATAGCTATATGAAAATAAAAATAAAGTGTCTTTAATTGGATACATTGTGAAAAATCCAAACGTTCCTTTAAATAACTTGGCCAAAACGATGGATGTAATGTAACCAAGAAAGATATTTGTGTGCGTATTTATTTAGTATGACAGTACTCATGCGTTAGATTTTGTGATATTAAACGGGATTATGTGGTAACTGGCATTAACTATTAGCATTAACGAGTGCATTCAGTTGCGATATCAACGGTCGTGTATGCAAATATTATGTTTACCTACACTCACATTGTAAGTCCTCTAAAACGTGTTCAAAAACGGTAGGCAATGGCTAGCATTACCACAACCGATTTTACTATGATAAGCTTTTTATGTGTGGCAGTAACGTAATTTTAACTTTACATGCTCAACTATTGATGTGTTATGAGTTTTGATAACATAATGTACACCTGCACGCTCCCGCGCGGCCGCCGACAGCCCGACACGCGCCTCCCCGACCGCCGGCACAATCGAGTTGGCCATGGCGGTGCAATGGCGGCCATTCTATGGTTTCGGAATACGGCATTTAGGATAAATAATATGTGTAGATAAAGCAGTGTATGCAACTGTACGTAATTAGGCCTTAAAACACTCGTGTGATCTTATTATCACACTCATGTTTTAAGGACCCTTATTACGTAACAGTTACATAAACTACTATTATTTTTACCGGCACCGTGCGGTAACAGGGATGGGCCGTGTTTAGATAACGATTAGTGAACTACGTTCGCGGTCACTGCGCGTACTATCTAACGACCAATGTTTATTTTTAACTAATTTCAAGTGGTCTGTTGTGAACACTACATTGTAGACTACTTGCGAGTTTCGAAAACTTGCGGCGTAAACGGCTGTAACTTTTGATTGCGTTGGCTTAGAAGTTTGATTTTTTCACAGCTCCAATCCACCGTCGTGGTATAAAAAAAACCTAAAATTTGTACATGCTGCATTCAGCAAAAAATAAATCGCGCGTGAATTTAAAAGAACATAAATAGAATATCATCCATTCCTGGGATAATTATCTGATAATCATGGATTACTGTCTGATAATTAGCGGGATAATTATCAAAGATTATTATCTGGTTTATTTCGAACCCTGATTAAAACATTAAAACATTTTACGTAATTTTAGCAACTTCTCCGTAGTTTTGCCGTTATGTACAAGTAATGTACAAATCTTTGTCTACTATATCTGACCGATTTCTCTCAGTTGCTTAAAGATTAGCTGGAAGAGATCCCTTAAATGGATAAGTTCGTCTTTGTTCACTCACAATATTTTTGTTGGTAATGTACGTTTTGTGCAATAAAGTGTTTGACTAGTATAAGTACTACTAACATCAAATAAAAGTTCATTAACAGAAACCATCCAAGTCGTAAATTCGGATTATTTCCGAACAAACCAATTTCAAGTTCGCCCACACGCGACGGAAAACGCAAAAATATCCTTAGCGGGAGCGTGGCGTCATGGCGTCATCTTTACTCTCTGTGGGAGTTTGGCTTCCGATTTTATCTTACTTGCATTGGCTCTAAAATGCAAGTAAGCCCTTTGCATACATGGGTGTACCTATTGCGTTTTCTATTTAAGGTAGATGGCTCATTCTATTTTTCGTTATCATTAATCTATTGCCAGAAAAAAGTATGATAGACATTGAATTTCGTGTATAAAATTGTACCTGAACCAAATAATAGAGATTTCTTGAATAAATTGTTAACCAAAATTCATATATTATCAATGTAAAAAGATGGTAACGCAGTGGTAAATGCCTCATTTTCATACAAATCGGGAGATAATCAAGGACCACCGGGTTACTGTGATTAAGAATATTTACAGTTGTTATTATTTAATAAGCTATCGGCATTGATAGCCTAATTAAGCCTCTTTCTCCGTCACAAAACAGCTAATGAAAGTAGTGGACAAGTATTCTAAAATATGCATTTTATGAAAAAGTGTTAAAAACTTACAAATTTAGTAAACTTTGGGAACCTTAACTTAGTTTTTTTTTTAGGGGTGCTAATAGATTGTGATTAAGTAAGAGGAGTTATTATATTTTTTACGTAAACTAGTTTACGTAAATGTGATAATCCATATCGAACGGGCCCTTATTTCGGCAGGCGCTTATTATCACAAATAGTAACAACTGAAACAAGTTTGGGTAATCATGACTATCATGAGTGAATGAATATTTAAATGCTTTTTATGAAAATTTTGTCAAAGTAACTATAACGGTTCACGTGGAAGAAAGATCACGTTTCATGCCTTAATTAATACAACCTAGTAAACTTCTCTGTCTAACAAACACAAATGTTTAAGTGACGGATAGAGACAAATGATTATGAATTGCAATTTTGACACGCTTCTACACTCGCGATCAAAAAAATCGACTCAAGCAACATTTTTTACTTTTGGTCGTATTTCCGGAAAGCGGGAAATATTTTAATAAAACTTTGAATGCAATTTTATTACGAATTTATTCCGGAGTTTTACGCCATTATGGACTATTAAGACCTGGCCACGTCAGATATGACACAATAATGAGAGCAAAAAAACCCGTCTGGTTAGATTTCTATACTATCCTTATTGCTAGATCCGGGCATCTGGCAGCTTTTAATGGGTGGAGGTCAGAGAGACAGACAATTTTTTTTATTAGAAAATTAGTATAACCAAAATAGGTAAAAACTGCCAATGTGTTCTCAGTTATAAAGAACACGGCTTATATTTTAACATTAGAACATAAACCATTGCGTATTATTACGGAAATAAAAACAGTAGGCGACAGCAAACTATGAAGTACATTATACGTCGTTTGGCATTACTTTCCCCCAACAGAAACTTTTGGCATTACTTTCCCCCAACAGAAACTTTTGGCAATGATATAATCTAATTATTTATGTAATTTCTCTTAATATTGCATCAAACCCTTCTTATCTAGGATTGGTTTTCTTGAAGTAGTTTGCGTTCTTTGATCTCCACTTTACAGCTGCCAGATGTCCAAGATCTAGAAATAAGCATAGTATCGCAAACTGACTGGAGGAGGGGTTTCGTTGCTCTCATTATTGTGTCATATCTGACGTGGCTAGCTCTCCGTTTATTATTATGTAATATGTACCTATTATCAATAACATTTAATTTTATTATACGTAATGGATTTATCCTTATAATTTATGGTAGGAAGTCATTTATTAAAGAAATAGCTAATAATAATGTATATAAAATAATAGTAATAATTCACATCTCTGCAATGCACGGTCAGGCAGGTGACAGTTTAGTTAGAGCTGGGAATGCCTGCTCCGTCGTCGAACCCCAATAGTTTCGCTGCAGGTTTGAATTTGTGACGTGTGCCTCGTATGCACATACTGGTGGCTCGAATTATAGTAATGCATATCCTTGTTCTAAGCCAACCCAGTATCGTACTCAGCGATTTATTCCAGCGGTCCGCGAGGGCGTCGCCTATGTGTTTGACAAAGGAGGTCATCTGTGGTGCGAATACGCCATCGACGGAAGTCACGAGAGGGGTGAAGGTAGCGTGTGTCGCTTCGCAGGCAGCGGAGTATTTTCTTTGTTTTTCAGTCTCAGCAGATTTTAGGACAGAAGTGACATGGCGTGTAATGTAAGAGGGAGCGTCAGTGTCTACGACACGGATATCAAAAAGAGCCTCTCTCTGAGCATTCCATACGCCACGGCAAGATAAGTCGCCGCGTAATCCAAGGTCACCTTCTGTGATTATGGGTTCTATTGTGACGTTGCTCCATGCTTGGTGACATAGTTCAGCAAATAGATCACGAACTTCGTTGTGTCGTCTTGAAATTAGCCCCCCAGTCTTGCAGCAGAGAGCATGGTCGATATTAAATTGGCTGTTGCCACATCCATCACATGAGGGTGGCATTGAGTTTGGGGTTCTGTGATAGCGTATTGCCAGGGCGTCTCTGAATTCTTGAGGGGACAAGTCGAGGTTATCTTTCTTCGTTGGTATAGTAGATCATAGAGTATATTGAATAGTAGGGTATAGAGCTATCAGTCAGGATTTTCGAATGCCACGCCATCTTTTGATAGTTTTCCGCAACTTTTCATATGTATATACATCTATAGCTACGTATACGGCTATAACAGCGATGGCGGGCTTTTTAAATTGTTAAGGTTTATTAACGCTGCAAGGGTCTGAGCATACTGAACCAGACCACATCGGGTGTGAACATCTCTCTTATATTTCATCTAAAAACTGCTAACGAAGTTCACACACGGTGTGGTATTAGTTCAGTTTGCCCAGACCATGACTAGGAAAAAAAAATAAAACAATAAATTTATTTTTTTCTACTTTTTATTTTATTAAAAATAATAATTAATAATAATAAAATAATTTGTTTAATAATTTGTTTTTATAAAGGCCCCTCCGGCATGTGCAAACACTAAATTTGTTTAATATTTAATATGTGGGTAGGTTTGCATATTGAGATAGTTTTTGAACGGAGGTAATTGTACATTTTTCCTCAGTCGACCCGTTGACCACGAACGCTGTAAAGTGTTTGAAACGTCGGGATGTAATTTAAACTCAATACACGCGATAAAATCCGTTTTTAATTGTTTTATTTCATGAATAACTATCGCGGCAACCGAAGACAATATTATTAACTTTTTTATTATTTATTCCTACAAAGACATGGTCACTGACATAGTCCATATTAATGTCGTTAGTCGTATGTTACGGGGCGCGGTAAAATGATGGTTTTTCGAAAGAAATCTTACTTAATGACTTAATCCTGCGCCCTCGGTCTTTTTCACAATTGTACCCCGGAGAATGCAATGAATTTAAATTGTTAATTAACAACGCTGTAAAGGCCACCTCAAATTGTGCACAAGTCGGGTTGTTATTTCTTGCACCAAGGCTCCGGATACAGCCAAAAAAGTTTTCCAGGGGATCCTGCTTAAAATGGCGCAACCATATTGACTTAATGTAATAATTGTGAAATACCACACTTGCTAAATATTCCAGGTTTTCGAGAGTGCGTAACCAATTTGGCACCGAGAATACGTGACTCTTTTTTCCCCTCTGGTGTGATGAACTTCATAGTGTTTTGCTTTTAGTCCAGACACGTCGATGGCTTGATGTGGGTGTGAGCGGGCCCAGTAAGTCTTTGCTGGGTCTTTTCCTCTCATTCATAAATCCTCCATTCACAGAATCAAACAATTCGTCGAAGAACAGTATCACGTCGGCTGTCTCCTGGCTCGACGGATCTAGTATTCCCTTTTCTGAAATATAACAATAAACTTAGTGCAAGTCAAAAAAATACCAATAACTTAAGGATAAAAGTCAACACAACTAAAGAAAAACCGGCCAAGAGCCGTTTCGGATCACGCATAATGGAGGGTCACGTAAAATAATTATCAAAAGGTCGTACTGCCTATGGAAGAGGTTTTTGGAGATAACTCGATAACGCTTTAAGCGTTAATGATCAAAATAATTTTGGTTGAAAGAGTATGCAAAGGTGAATCTCAAATTTTATCACCGCACCGCTTGCTGCCGGCAGGGTGTTCATCCTCACACCCTGGAGCCTAAGGGGTCGCGCACTGTACGGTTTAAGAGGAATTTCCTTAGCGCTGCGGCAGTGGAATGAACTTCCTGGCGAGGTTTTTCCGGCGGGCTACAGTATGAGGTTCTTCAAAAAAGGGGTGTATAGGTTCTTAAAGGTTAGGCAACGCTCATGTGAATCCTCTGGGGTTGCAGGCGTCCATAGGCTACGGTAACTGCTTACCATCAGGCGGGCCGTAATCTTGTTTGCCACCGTCGTGGTATAAAAAAATGACTCGATGAGAAGTAGATGACTGTGGAAAGAACAGTCCAACAATAAACCTTGTATCAATTTTTTTTTTGCACAAAAAGTAAAATCCACTCCGTATATGTGAAGTCTTCAAGTCAAAGGTACATCATTGTCGGTTGTTAATAGTTTATTTCTAAAGAATTTTTATGGCAGTTACACCTTATCGACAACCTACAATGATGTACCTTTGACTTGAAAACATCACATTTTTATCATTGTGCATATATAGTGACATACGTATAATACGAATCACCTTCCTTTTTTGTTTCATCCTAACACAGCATCCCTCATGCTCACAGGTATTTAAACTAACCTGAGGTTGTTGTAGGTCGAGAAGAGTCCTCGGGAGCCACATTATATAGATTTATATTTTCAACCAGCGGGGCATGGTGTACATCAAAGCTTGTGGGATATTACTCGCAATTAGCAGCGGTGCACTTTGTATGGCAATTCCTGGAAATTATATAAATGGAAATTTTATAAAGGAATATACGTCTTTAATAAATTTGGTAATAATAAGTAAAAGGTCAAGTAGATTAAAAAAAAAATTTAAATTGTAATATATGAAACTGTTTTTAAATAATATTTTTGTTAATGACAAAGCTTCTCCATGAAAAAATATGTTAATAAAACTTGAACGGCATATTTTTAATACATTATTCAGGTCACATGTGTCAAAAATCCTTTGAAAGTACATAATATTTTGTGGTCTTTTAAAGTTATGTTTCCCCGGCATCCCCTGTCCAAGAGCAGACCTCAATACAGTGGGACCAGGTTGATTTGTATAAGATTGTCTCACAGTATTTATTTATAACTAATTTACATAAATAGTGACATACATACAGTATAGATCACTTTCCTTTTTTTTTTGCTTTATCCTTGCACAGCATTCTCCATGCTCACAGGTATTTAAACTAACCTGAGCTTGTTGGCTGAGAAGTGTCGTCAGTAGCCACATTATTCAGGTTCCTATTTTCAACCAGCGGGGCATGGTGTAGGTACATCTTGCAAAGCTTGTTGGATATTACTTACGAGGTGCAGCGGTGCACTTTGCATAGCAATTCCTGAAAATTATATAAATGGAAATATATATAATTATTTATTATATATAAATATTTGACCTTAATAAATTTAGAAAAATGATTAAAAAAAGTTTTTTTACCAAGTAAATTTGTAATAAATGAAATATCCTTAAAATAATATTTTTATGAATAGCAAAGGTTCTCTATAAAAAATATGTTTTATAAAACTTGAACAGCATATTTTCAATATACATTTTAGGTCACATGTGTGATCATATGAAAGTACATATTTTGTGCAGTACTGAAAGTAATGTTTCTCTGTACAAAAGCAGGACATGATACCTTATTTTATATACACAAGAATCAAACAGAAATCATACTAATTTGTGTGTGCTTATGTGTGTTTGTTGCAACTTTAATTGTTTAGTCATGTAGATATCAAGATATTTTGGTTGTTTAATACTACCACTATGAAAGTCCAACATAACATTACCTCTCAATGGCTCATTAATTCACTGTACCAGTGTGCAATCATAATTAATTTGTACCTTCTTACCTTTTAAATAAAGTGTAGGAACCGCAACATTACTGAGACGACCACTTTGAGTCATATATTTTTCTTCAAAGTGAACATGACACACTTTTCGGTAGTCATGTATAAATTGGTTGTCCAAGGATAACACATCGCCCAGAACACAGTACATCCAAGTACGGAACCTGTCAGGCTCATTAACTGGGCTAGGTAATTTGTGGAGAATCACATTATCTGACCCTGAAAAAATACCATATACAATTACACTAACACTGGTGTTGATATAAGATCTATTTTTGATTTTTAAACACCAATATAAAGTGACATAAACAAAAACACCACATATAAACCCTAAGAAACTGAGGGAATCCATAAAAACCGAAGTAATTATTATAAACACCACGCATTGACGATAAATGATGACAGTGGTTCAGGTCGGAAAATAAATGTTAATTAAATAGTAAGAATTATAATGGTTTACTACTATTTTGCCGTATTTATAATACAGGCCAAAGTTTCAATATTAAGTATACCTCTAAATGAACAAAGACCATAATGGATTTAGAACTCCATATATAACTTTAGGATGTAGACGTATATATTATTGTGTAACAGTTAAAATTTAATAAGAGTATCTAATATGAAAATATGAATACTTACGCGTTTTACCACAATTAGGTACACAACACATCGCACTCTTTCGAACCATTGTCACTTTTAACCATACAAGCAGAATATCAAAGTCCATTGAGCACACCAGGTATATTCACATAAAAGCAGAGTTATAGGAGTCCAGGGCAAGCACAGTCGTATTGTAAAATCACAAGAAAATCATAAAAAGAACACTTTCAAGCATCGAGGATTACAAGAAAGTATACGTCTTGAAATAAAAACATTATGGCGGGTCTAGCAAAAAAACGTTCCATTTCGTCCAAACTTTTCTAAAAAATATGTTTAGTTGACGTTATTAAAATAGACTCATTTATAGAAAAACATTTAATTTATATTTTTTTTTAGATAAATGGATTAGACAAATATTTTGAAATGCCATTAATCAAAAAATACAATAGTTTTGTTCATTTTTCATTTTGTAAATTGCGTGTAACGAAGAAGGTGCCAGTAGCTCAAATTCATAGAATTTGTTTCCAGCGCCATCTGTATTTTCCTTACCAAAGCCTATCCGAGTACGGCGCGAGTATATACATGTATTACTTTGTTCGAAGTGAAAACACCGTGTAGTAGATAGCCAGGTGGAAGACTTTGTTTTCATTTTCAATGCGATTGATCTTTCTATAGCTCTTCTTTTGTTAGGGGGTAATTTGGCCAATATAGTGTCTAAAAGTTCGTTATCGCGAGCTTCTTTCATTGTTCGGCTTTCTTTGCGTGCGTCAATCAGGGATTTATTGTGTTGGGCTAGGTCTACATGTTGTGTCCCGATCAAAGCTGATGATAGGATTGAACAGCCTTTTTTAGAGGTTTTGTAGCTCAAATTATTCTCGGTGAATGGATTGGATATTGCCAAGCCACCTTTATGTACGGGTAGGGAAAACAGAGCGGCTTCGTCGGCAGTGATGTCGCTACCCATCATAGTTGGCATGAAATTAGCCCGTAGTGCAAGTGTCAGTGGGTCAAAAAGTTCGTTAGAATCAGCGATTACACGTTGTAGGAATGACCATTTGAATTGGGCAGCTTTGGTAAGTGCTGTGTAAGCTGCTTGGGGGGAGTCCTTACAGACATGTGTTAGTTTCTCGATTATTGAAATAAATTGCTTCACTTTGTTTCTTATAAAGTCTTCTTTTCCCTTGCCTATGTAACTACCAAGGAAGGGTGAACCTGTGGCGATGGTAATGTTAGTTCCTTTAAAAATCTGCTGTGCTTTATTTTTGCCTGTTTCAGATACAATAAGGATTGTCTTTTTAGGTTGAGGGAGGTATCCATATGCCGGTCCTATGTTGCAGATCTGTTCCCACCATTTACGAAGGCTTTTGAAGTTTCCCTGGACCGATGAGTCATCAGCGTACCATGTCTGGAGTATATTCTGTTCTTTTTTTAGTTTATTGATTATGGGTAATGTTGCAAGAGCATATAGTGGCATAGCGAGTGGATCGCCTTGGGTAACGCCTTCTTTGCTATACATTCTTGTGTCTGAGTTTCGAATAACAAGCTCGGCATGGCCGTTATATGTGTTGTACAGGAAACGGGCACAATGTGGCCAATATATTCGGGCCTGCCACAAAGCAAGCTGCCTATTTACACTGTTGAATGCGTTGTTAGCATCAACGAGGAGCATTCCCCATTCTGAGCTTGGGTGACATTTCTTTTCAAAAGTGTCATTCATTGCATGTATGGCTCCTTCGATACCAGAGTTGAGGCCACTGCAAAGTTGCCACTGTCCACATGCTTCGGTGACTTCAGATCCTGTTGCCAAGATCATACATTTAGAGAGGATTCTTCTAAGGCATTCCCCGATTCCAATGGGTCTCACGCCTGGGCATTTATCCAGAGCTACCAGACGGCTCGACATAAGGGATTGTATTTGTGTCCAAGGTACGTGTTCGTTATTCAATTTCATAGTAAGTTGGGCTATGGCATTTCTTAGGTGCAGGCTCGCATCGCCGAAACGTCCTTCCAATTTTCGGACGTTGAGCCAGTTGGACCCCCACCACCATGTAGTTTTCTTGCAACTTGCTCGACGTGGTTACTAGTTATGTCGACATCTAATAATGGTGGCATTTCGGGGAAATCCTCGGGCAGGGCAAATAAGTCAGGGTTGGGGTTTGCGGGAGGTGGATGTTTTTCTCTTAGTACGTCGCTGACGGTTTTACCGGTATAATCGATTTCGTCATTACTATTCAGGACTTTGCTTGTATCTTTGGTTAATAGCCAGCTTAGGGCCTCGCGGACTTTGCCACGTTGAATTAGTCTTGTGAATGTTTGTGTTGTTTCGTCGTTATTGTGGTATTTTCGACTATATGTATTTTGAAGAGTTTTGTCAGATTTTATCGATTCTGAGATTAAAATATCAAACTGCTCATCGGCCCACAGTTTGAGGTGGCGGTCAAGTAATCTGCTGATATCTTTGGCCTGTTTAATGTTTTTGTCCCTTTGTAGCAATACGGCAGTGTAAATTAGTATTAAAGTATAAATTTAGCTTGGTTAGGTGTTCTATTTCATCGGCAAGTGTATGAACGAATTTTCTGCTTGCTGTGCCAAAAGGGAGATCGTAAAGTTTTCCATGAAGTGAGCATATGTCGTTCCATCTTTTTTGCCATATACCTGTCTTCGATCCTGTGTTGTTAAGGTAGGGCGACCCATATGCTTCTTCTAGTGGTGATGCAAAAGGCGAGTGTTGAGTGGAGGCTTGTTGATGCGAAGAGGACTGCTCACCATGGGCGGCACGTATGTGACGTTGCAGGCCGTTTCTTTTAAAGGTTTTGGAACAGGTCGGACAGGTTTCTTGATTGCTTGAATTGACTGCGGTCGTATTCATTTCTTCAAAACACAATTTTGTTGGGGGCTTTCAACATGTTGTCATTAGGTATGAATGTTGATATTTTTGTTTTACGGTAATTTCGAATGGAGTAAACACTTTCACTATATATTTAGATATTCTGGTGTATTTTAAGAGTGTTTTTGTGTTGTACGAGGGTTGCTACTTATATATCCGGAAAGGAAAAAAACAAACAAACGTACACGGCTGAAAATGGTTTTATTGTTTTTCAAAGTATTCCCCTTGATGATCTATGCACTTTTGCATTCGCGTGAACCAATTTTTAAAGCACTTCTGCCACTCCGCCTGAGGTATACTCTGAACAATTTGAACTGAACTCATCCACTTAATGTCTTATCTTTTGTGTGTAAACCGCAGGGGCGCGTGCCACTATGAAAAAAATGGTTTAGCCACGTGTTAGCGTTTATTGAATTTCTACTATATGGACCACGCAATAAGATTCAATATGAACTAATACGAAAAAAGCTCTAAGTTCTATACGGTTGCACCCAATACAAGCGATTCAAATGCTCTAGCACCAGCGTAACTCGACACCGAGATCCGAAACAAACGTGCGTAATTGGTGATCGCGCTTGCACTGGTATTCCGAGCGCACGGCTAGTTAGCGATAAGGAGGCAATTGTAATTTTCCCGAACGGGCAGGTAAAACAGGGTTGGATTCTGATTAAAACATTTGGGTGGATGTACGATTTACAAATATTTAATATATGAAATATATACCTATACATATATAATAGATTTTAATAAATATTGGGTATGTTAAAATTATAATCAGACATATAAATAATCAACTATTTTAAAATTGCTTTCTTAATTTTACAGCTTAGACTTACTTTAACCTATAGCAATTTATGTACTGAGAATAACTCAATTCAAATATAAATAATATGAATCTACATTATAGTTGTGTTATTTATCATAATTTGAGAGATATAAAGAGAATATAAAAATATATATATTTATAGTACATATTAGTCAACACAAATAATCATATTAATCTTTTCATCATATTAGCATATATAGCGGCAGAAACGTTTACTCGACCATGGTTTTGCTAGTTGGGTTATTATAAAACCTTAGAGTGGTGGGCACTGCCAGTTTATACTTATTTCTAGTATTAAAATTATGTATATCACAGTTCTTTCTAAAATTAACAATGTTTCTATGTACATACACAATATTTTCATAGATATATTGACTATGCACTGTCATTATATTAATGTCCTTAAACATATCTCTAACTGAGGCTCTATATTCTCTTAATAATAAATTATTTAAACATTGCTGTCTTAATTTTATACAATGTGATAGTAATAAAAATACTTTAAAGGAAAAAATAACACTTCACACGTCTTTCATTTAGACATAACAGATGTGTCGCCAGGGTCGTTCTCTCATTGTTGTAATTGATAAACACGTGGTATAAGTACCTGTTTATTTCTGAATGTTATCTACCGTAATTTTCCCTTACCTATACCTAACCTCAATCATGAAAGAGGGAGCGAGATACCAATAAAAAAATCTACCTGGTCTGTTATCAATTTCTGAGACACATTTGGTTATGACAGTTTTGAGTCTAGTGTTTGACTGGCTTTCGCTTGCTCAATACATGTTTTATTTCCCGATTCATGGTGCTCTTTTACGCAACTTGGCTACGTTTTACCGGATATTCCCTGCTTTCGATTGGATTTAGTACCTTGCGATTTAACGACCCCAGGCTGTGTCTATTGAATTATCATAACAAGCACAACTATAATGTAGATTCATATTATTTATATTTGAATTGAGTTAATCTCAGTACATAATTTGCTATAGGTAAAAGTAAGTCTAAGCTGTAAAGTTAAGAAAGCAATTTTAAAATAGTTGATTATTTATATGTCTGATTATAATTTTAACATACCCAATATTTATTAAAATCTATTATATATGTATATATTTCATATATTAAATATTTGTAAATCGTACATACATCCAAATGTTTTAATCAGAATCCAACCCTGTTCTACCTACCCGTTTGGGAAAATTACAATTGCCTCCTAATCGCTAACTAGCCATGCGCTCGGAATACCAGTGCAAGCGCGATCTCCAATTACGCACATTTGTTTCGGATCTCTGTGTTTAGTTACGCTGGTTCTAGAGCATTTGGATCGCTTGTACTGGGTGCAACCGTATAGAACTTAGAGCTTTTTTCGTATTAGTTCATATTGAATCTTATTGCGTGGTTCATATAGTAGAAATTCAATAAACGCTAATATGTGGCCAAACCATTTTTTTCATAGTGGCACGCGCGCCTGCGGTTTACACACAAAAGATAAGACACTAAGTGGATGAGTTCAGTTCATATTGTTTAGAGTATACCTCCATAACGTGTTGTTTGAATGCGTCGGCAGCATCTTCAGCGGTCGAAAATCGTTGACCGCGTAATTTATTCTTTATATTTGGAAATAAATAAAAATCGTTGGGTGCCAAGTCAGGGCTGTACGGCGGATGACCCGTTAATTCCACATTTTGACCCTCCAAAAATAGAGTTGTTTCGCGTGACGTATGACAGCTGGCATTGTCATGATGAAGAATGATTCTTCGTCGCTGGTTAGTTTTACGAATTTGTTCAAATACTTCCGGTAAGCAAATGGTCGTGTACCACTCTGAATTAACCGTTCTACGGTTTTCTAGTGGCACTGTAGCTACATGGCCATTAATACCGAAGAAGCAGGCCACCATTTGTTTCAATGTACTTTTTGCACGAGTAACTTTCGTAGGGTTCGGCTCATTTTGAAACACCCATACCGTTGATTGTTGCTTCGTTTCGGGATCGTATGCATAGATCCAGGATTCGTCACCTGTATAGATGTTATAAACGGCTTTTGAGTCACCACGGTTATATTTTTTTAACATTTTATTGCACCATTCGACGCGAGCATCTTTTTGCTCTTTTGTTAAGTTGTGGGGTATCCAATACGAAAAATTTTTTTTTACAGCCAAATAATTATGTAATATGCTATTAATGCTGGTCATAGAAATACCCAGAGTCGCCTCTATCTCGCGGTACGTAACATGTCGGTCGTCCATTATAAGTTTTCGCACAGCCTCGATATTTTGTTGTACAACGACCGATTTCGGGCGACCTGCCTTAACTTCGTCCGTAAGCATACTACGTCCACGATTGAACTCACTAAACCAGTGATACACAGTAGTTTTAGATGGGGCTTCATCACCAAAAGTTGAAGTTAGTTGATCTATGGACTGTTGTTGCGTTAAACCACGCCGAAAATCATAATAAATCATAGCACGAATATTTTCACGAGTGAGTTCCATTCTTGCTGCGAGATGACATTTAAAACCCGTCAAAAACAAAACACGAGCGTTAATAAGAAAGAAAAAATATACCGGCCAGTACTTAAAAAAGTTCAAATTTTACCATGGAGGTCAAATATGCTATTTAAGAAGATTGTAATCCCGGTTTCCGGATATATAAATAGCAGGCCTCGTATATTGCAGAGATGTGAATTATTTTAAAGAAATGTATTTGGATTTTCAAAACAGAGGGTGACAGTGGCATGTGTCTAGTTCGAAATTTTTAAGGACTTATAATTTATTAGTTATGACTGATATAAAATGACGTATAGTCATTATATATACTGATATATATGACGGGTCAATGTCATAATGACTGCATTATAGGAAGGAAAAGTAAATTGACCATTTTAAAACAACCACAAATACCTAATTATATAAAATGTTATACATTATTTTATATTACTGACGTATAGTTGACGTGAATTGGTTCCTAAGTATAAGTTAGTATGACTGTTCTTCATGTCCAATAATCCCAAGTCAGTGAGGGAGGTATCTTTCTGGTTCCTTGTATTTTATAATAACCGTAGCTGAATCACTACGTAGTATAAAACAAAGTTGCGTTTCGCTGTCTGTCCCTATGTATGCTTACATCTTTAAAACTACGCAACGGATATTGATGCGGTTTTTTAAAATAGATAGAGTGATTCAAGAGGAAGCTTTATATGTATAAAACGTGCATAATATAGCAGAGAAACACTGATAATTTTAGAGGTTTCTAATGTGATGTCGTAAATAAACTCATTTTTTGCGCTTAAATTGCAAACGCTGGCTGAACCCTACGAGATAGATCAAAATAATGTACTACAGTATTGTATACCTTAAAAAGGTCTACAAAAAAGTCCGCGATGGTATATGTCTATCTCTTAGGGATAACCTACAATAACCATTTTTAGGGTTCCGTAGTCAACTAGGAACCCTTATAGTTTCGCCATGTCTGCCCGTCCGTCCGTCCGTCCGTCCGCGGATAATCTCAGTGACCGTTAGCACTAGAAAGCTGAAATTTGGTACTAATATGTATGTCAATCACGCCGACAAAGTGGTAAAATAAAAAGTGGAAAAAAATGTTTTATTAGGGTACCTCCCCTGTACGTAAAGTGGGGTGTGATTTTTTTTTTCATTTCAACCCTAACGTATGATATATTGTTGGATAGGTATTTAAAAATGAATAGGGGTTTAATAAGATCATTTTTTGATAATGTAAATATTTTCGGAAATAATCGCTCCAGAAGTAAAAAAAAATGTGTCCCCCCCCTCTAACTTTTGAACCATAAGTTTTAAAAATATGAAAAAAATCTCAGAAGTAGAACTTTATAAAAACTTTCTAGGAAAATTATTTTGAACTTGATAGGTTGAATAGTTTTTGAAAAAAAAATACAAAATAATTTCTGAACTAAGTTTGTTTTAACCGTATAAGCAGGTGTTTATTGTACCTGTAATTTCTACAAAATCACAATGAAATGACGTGCTTTCAAAAACTCTTAAGTACCCTACACTAAGCGTGGCCCGACACGCTCTTGGCCGGTTTTTTAGCCCGTGCGAAGCCGGGGCGGGTCGCTATATATATAATGTATGTAAATGTAGCTAATGATAATGATTCACAGAACGGTAAAATTACTGTACAAACGTATTTTCCTTTAATTAAAAGCAGTTATCTCATAAAACCCTGTCATAGTGAGCAGAATCCGTCAGTCAAGTGACAACAAAAACAGTCGTCACGAAACCAAGCTTCTTTCTTACGAATGTGAGGGTTACGTCACTAACTTAATAACTAAACCACGATAAAAATGCAGCTCAGACAAGCTATTATAGTTTATGTGCCATGGAAATAAGAGCTTTCACATAAACGTATACCTTTGCTTCGCCGTAGCATCAAAACCGGTGAAGCTAATTAAAAATAATTACTAGAGAACTGATCGTAGCAAGCTCGTATCTGATGGAAGACTGTTAACGCATATTAAACTCTATTTTGAACTATTTAAGTCTCAATTAAGACAATAATAACAATCAGATTGTTATCTGATTATTGGCTTAACGGTCATAGGTCGTAATGTTTGTCAAACGGCAGTTCACAAACGTAATTTCCTCGTATTTAGTTACACCTTATGAAGGAAATATTCTATTAGACATACATACTCGTAATATGTGTTTAAATATGACAAATATGGTTTTCAATCGACTAAGGTTTCGAAGATCTTGGTTATAAATTCTTCGCGATACTTGTTTTTTCTCTCTCTTTTTTTCATGTATTTCGATCATTCGAATTATTCGAAAACGGCTGGCCCGATTTGGAAAATTTTTTTTTATTTGACAGAGTATACTTTATAGTTGCTCCCATTGTCATAAGGGCAGGATGTGATGATGGGATTCTGGAGAAATCGAGGGAACTATTCAAATATTACAGGCACACTTATAGTGATTTGAGTGTTTTTTACAGTAGCTCGGGCTTATGCTTAGCTTATGGAAAGGTGAGAGTGAGAGAGGGTAATAGAAGTCGGTTCTTTTTTGTTTAAAATTGTTTAATTAACTTATTATAATGTTACTTTTACAATAGAAACCAGTTTGTGACAAAAGTCTATTAGTTTTGTTTAGTTTTTATTCTCTTGGGTACTTAAACACTAATTTGTGTATCTTTTATTTATATTTATTATACTAAACTGAGCAGTATTAACCCAAAGATCAAACAGTAGGTCTAGGTCCTCGTTCGACCATAACATTATGCAATTCAGGTAATCTTTTACCTTTTCAACCGACTTCAAGATTTCGAAGGAGGAGGTTATCAATTCGTCGGGATCTTTGTTTTTGCTATTTTTTTTTTTTTTTTTTTATGTATGTTCACCGATTATTCGATGACGGCTGGACCGATTTGGAAAATTCTTTTTTTGTTTGAAAGCGTATACTTCACAGTTGGTCCCATTGTAACCATGTCAGGATCTGATGATGGGATCCTGGAGAAATCGAGGGAACTCTTCAACTATTATAGGCACACCTATGGTGATTTGAGTATTTTTTACAGCAGATCGAGCATTTGGTGTTGGAAAGGTGGATGCTTAGTGAAGTCTTTTCTTTTTTGTTTAAAATTATTTTTGTAACATCTTATTTACCATTGTAACTATGTATTGCTCGCTTAGATTCACTTACACCTTTCGTGTTTTGTTTCTGTAGCATGTTCGGTTCGTATTCACCAAGCTCTCCGATACCCTAGTTCTCTAGTTGCCGAACCGACTGTATGTGAGATGTGAGATTCCGAGTTGCAGTGCTTTGCTTTTGTTTTTTATAAATCTGCATGTGACTGCGGCTTTCCTTGTTGTCTACTATCATTTTTTCCGTTTAACTTTAAACCTTACCTAAAAGAAATACTTATGATAACATAAGTGTTTCTTTTGTAAGGGTGAAGCCAGACGAGCGTAATTTTTTGAGTTGTGAGCCACGTAATTTCGGTCGCGTAATTTCTGCTACATACAAATGAGACAACTCATTTTGCGTCGCCGTGTGGCAAAATAGGGCTTTTGTATGAAACCGAATGTAGCAGAAATTACGCGACCGAAATTACGCGGCTCACAACTCAAAACATTACGCTCGTCTGGCTGAGGCCAGAGTAAGGGTGAGCCCTTAGTTATCGTTTTAACTTTTCTTGAACGTAATATTTACTGTGTCGGTCGGACACTTAACGCAAAATTTGCATTTTGTAGGATATGGTGGATGGTGGGACATAACCATCTGTGCGTAAACAGAAGGCCTACCGCGAACCTCTAAAATCGAAATTTCGTTACCCGCGTCTGTTTCTTCGTAATAGCAAGTGCGATAGAAAGGGAGATAACGAAATTTCGATTTTCGACTAGACAAAGTGCTCTATGCCTACTTCCTGCTTAATTTTGATTTCAATTGGACTAGAATTTTTTTTTTAATACGAAGCACTCCTTCTTTGATCTTGTGTTGTAACCCCTTTATATTACGGCCACTTCTTGAACCTATTCAACTAACAATATTTTCGTAGATAAACCGCGTGACCTTTTCTAAATCAATATGAACGTTACATTAATATTTTAATAATGTTGATGTATCTCAGATCTCATGTGAATACCATAAATTTGAAACCCATACTGCACGTCTATTTCTTAATAAAAAGCGTGGGATGAAACAGCATGGCGCCTCTAACCCACGTGGGTTGATTCTGGGCTTTAAACTGTTTAACCGATTGTGACATTAACTGATAAAAGCATATTTTACCGTCGATAATCAAGAGTTTCACTTTACTTCTCTGTTGAGTGGCAGGCATTAAGTAGGTACATACGTTATTATAATTACTTCTTAGTAGGTAATGCGAATTAATACACAATCTTTATATGTTTTTGTGAAGAAAGGTATATCCTAATTCTGAATCTTTCTTAGAGCATTTCTGAACTGTCGTCAATATGACGAAATCCTGAAATCTCAACAACTGATGTTTTCATCAGAAAAACTTTGTTAATGTTTTCTTCTTATCATTATACCATTAGTCACCACTTTGTAGAACCTCCAGGGTTCGAAATTATCAAGAGCATCAAGACAATTACGGTTATTCCATTTATTGTTGAATTATTAACGTTCGTATTCACGTGCGATTGTTTTGTGTGGATTCCGAATACACATTTTACGTTAATATCATATTGATAATTATCAGCCATTAAAAATCACGATAATTATCAAGATAACTATCATTGATAATTATCCTATCGAACCTTTGATAACTTCATTGTATCACAATAATAACCAAACAGTGCAGTTTCCGGTGTGACTGGAAAAATCACACCCTAAATCATGATCATGAACCTAAATGCGTACTTTGTAATTTCAAAGGAATTTCGCAAACAGCAAGTACAAACCACGGTATCCTTTTACCAGACAGACTGTATGTGTGCTTGTATGTCTCTGGTAGTCAAAAAACATGTCTCTGCGGCCATCCAGTCTACTCCAAGCGGCCCTCACACGCTCTCACCCTCATCAAAAAGTCATTTTTTTTATTGGTATTCAGGACAACAACAGCCATAGATACAATAATTATGATGTAGTAGTAGTTACATAGAAAAAAGGTCAATAATAGTCATCCATTATTTTACAATATCTAAATTGCACAACAGAAAACAACAAAAAAAAAGTGAAATTAATATTATTGTTTTCACAAATGCCCGATACAATAGTACATCCCGGAGGTAAAGAAAATGAACTTACGTTAAATTTTTTACATAACAAAGATGCTGCATGCAAAAAAACAAAAAACAGACACTAAAAGAATTTCATAAAAATGTAAGTTATACCCAGATCATTTTGAACACCTGAACAGCTTAGCATCTTTTGCCGCTACACAATATTCATTTGTCTTTGTCCTCTTGTTATTTGCGGATTAGGAAACGATTACTAAATGCGCGAACGTCACTTATCAGTTACCTACTATAGCGGAACGCGAGATAAGATGAGCGAAATACGCGAGATATATCTTACCGGCAGTTCTTTTGGATTCATTCTAGTGTCGAATAGAGAGGTGTAATAAAAGTTAGGGCAATAAGGGAGTTGAGAGAGGGAAATTAGTTAGTTGGGCCCTAGAGATTGCAAAGTATAATACCGGTTTTAATGTCGGCTGTGGAATGAGATGCTGAGGTTTTCACAAGGCACTACTGTATTTTCTATAAAAAAGAGTGTATCGACAGATTTTTAAAAGATCGGCAACTTTGTTTAGGTACTGTACTGAGACTTAATACTTATGGGTGTTTCGGTCTTTGATGATGATACAGCTTCATTGTTGTTGTTAATGAGTAACGCTAAAACAGATGTCTTCATGTCCTAATTTAAGTCGTTAATGTTCTGACCTATTTTTGGCACTTTTTAATCGTTTGTGTAGTCGCTTAAGAAATTAGGATAATTACTTGTCCAGTTATGACTTTAACACAGTTGCAGTTTTCAGTATACACTCAACTCAAGACCATAGACTAATTAACCCAAGACCCCGCATAGCCGGGCGACCCCCGCTGCCACGCTCGAAGTAATTTCACTCTATAGTAAGACACTAATTATTGGAAGTGACAGTAAACTTAGTACGTCTCCATGGCAACCATTAATGTCTGACTCTCTCTTACGCCCCACAGGACAATCGCGCGTTCCCTGTCTAGCATTGCGTGTTCCCCTCCCGCACCCCTTCTTTTTGGCAGCTTAGGTTTCAAAGAAATAACGCGCTAAGCGGAGTATAGAGATATCTTGTACATGCTCAAGACTCAAGATCAAAGAACATGGGAACAAAGTGTTGTATAGAATATAGAACTCAATATCATCTTAAGGAAGTCAGAAACCGCGTGTCACATTTTTTTTCGAAAGGGAATTTCGAAAAAAAATACGAACGGGAACCTTTATAAAAATGAGCTTCCAATCCAACCGAAGGAGAAGGAGAAAGGCTTAGGTATCGGGATTATATAGGTCGGTTTACCTAATGAGGTTTTCAGCTTTGGATAAAACTACCTACTCAGTAGAAACATTTGGTAACTATAACTATAACGCCAGACACCGAAAAAGTACAGTACATATGTACACTACGTCTCGGTTTCGATTCTGGCCCTGCACCAACTTGATGGTTTATGCATGCGCAATTCCGATAACAGTGTTTTACGGTAAAACATCAGCCACAACATTGTTTTAGTATAATATGTCGTTTCGTATTAAAGTGGACCTTAAATTGTAACCACAGTTCTAAATATACATAGATAACTTAAACATCTCAATCTGTATGAAAACCAACCGTGTCACTTTTTTTCTACCTACTGTGACGTCACAAGGGCGATTTAGTGATGTGAATTCCCCGTTGTCCGCACAAAATCGATTCAAAGGCGACGCCGCCGCCGCACGCGCCGTTCGGCTCGACTTGACTCGACTCGACTTCAGCCTGGCCGCAGATGCACGGAATTTCGGTACGGTTTCCATATGACAGACAGAGACAGAGACACTTTTTGACATTATTCCGTTCGGAACCCAAACGAAAATTCCGTGCGTGTGCGGTCAGAGGGCCTACCGCGAAACGAAAACGAACTCCGTTCGTGTGTCTCCCTCTCTGTTGCACTTGCTAGTTCAAGCGACAAAGATGGGGGGGGATGGGGGGGTTAAAATACCACTCCACCCGGCTTCATTCAAAAAATTCTAACTGTTCACGTTTAGCTAATAGGTCAAGTTTGGTATCAATTTCGGATAAAACGACCATGTAGAATTCGTTTCTGGTATTAAAAAATGCAATTTACTCAGTAATATTTAAAAAAATATATGAAAATCGAAAATCTTAACTAAAATTTTTATATTCCAGTCATCATAAATATTAATTTGCTAGTTTTTTTCATACACTAAAAATACAATATTAAAGCATATTTCATGTAGATTAAAGAAAATATAATATTTAATAACCATTACTAACAGCAAATGGCATTTAAAAAAAATTGCGTCGTGCGTCGTGACATTATTTTTACCGCCGTCGGCATCCGCAGTCAAAATATCCAAATAACGCACTGTAGATAGGTACCATGTAAACTTGTTTTATTTATTGAAATCGATTATATATATAACAAAGATAAAAACCGTACCTGAAGGAATGTAGCCTTCCGTCAGAAAAAGGACTTTTAATATAGGATTTGAGTGCGCAACCCCTTTTCCTTGTGCTAAAATAAGCCAATTTGTAATAAGAATAAAAAACCGTTACTTATTTAAATTTAAGAAATGTGGACTTCTGTTAAAAAGGTAACGTGGAAAGATTGGTGCTTATATTTGTATAATAGTATTGCTTAGCGTCAGTCGCGATCAAAAAAATCGACTCAAACTAATTTTTAATTTCATCGTTTAATATCTCAGGAACCAATCATGAGATCAAAAAAGCAACGGTACCATTTTAGAGCTAACAGTGTCAGCTTTCAATACGAGCATGTTTTTCAGGCGAAAATTTTCAGTTCATGAAAAACAAGCTAGCATACCAAGGAGGTGTAAAATTTGGGTGCAAAAATGACCTTAACAACGAAAGAAAAAACATTTTCATGAACGAATAACAATTTATTTTTATCTTTAATACCTGGTGTTACCACCAAAAACCTTTTTCACACATGCCATGCGTCTCTTCATTGACCTTATCAGCTTCCTTATGGTATCCTGGGGGCATGCTTCCCACTCTTCGACCAAAGCTTCTTTCAGGGCCAAAATTGTCTCCGGAGCAGGATTGCGAGCTCGAACCTTGCGTTTCAGGTAATCCCATAAGTGCTCGATAGGATTTAAATCAGGACTCAGAGGTGGCCACTTCAGAGTCGGGATGCCAACTGCGTCAAGGTGCTCCTTTGTGACGCGGGCGGTATGACAAGGGGCGTTGTCTTGCATGAAATGGAACCCCTCGTCAAAGAACCCGGCGTAGGGGACGACATGGTCTTGCAGGATGTCGGTGATGTACATGTCTGCATTCAAACCACCGCCTCGACCCCCGCCATCAACAAAAACCAGCTCGGTCCGCCCCTCCATGGAAATCCCCGCCCACATCATGACGGAACCTCCACCGTAGGCGACTGTTTCAGCGAAGCAACACTGGGCGAACCTCTCTCCAGGTCTTCGGTACACCCGTCCTCTTCTGTCGATGCTATGGAGACACACTCTGCACTCGTCGCTGAAGAGTACGCGGCTCCATTGGTCGTAGGTCCAATTTTCGTAGGTCGCCACGAATTCCTTCCGAGCGTCCCGATGCCTCTGAGTCAGTTTGGGCCCAGTAGCAGGTCTTCTTGGGGTAAGGTTGGCTTCCTTGAGTCTCCGCCGAACTGTTGAGGTGCTAACAGGCACAACCCGGTTCCGCATCAGGTCTTGCTGGATGGCAACAGCGGTACGGTGGCGATTACGAAGACTGGAGGTGGCGATGAAGCGGTCATCCCTCTCCGATGTGCACCGCTGACGGCCAGATCCTTGTTTCCGTTTCAAGGTTCCAAACCGACAAAACCGACGATAAACTCTGGAGACAGCAGACTGGCTTAAATTCAGCTGCTCAGCAACAGAACGCTGCGAGAATCCTCGATTCACCAAGGTGACGACTTCGGTGGCTTCAGCTTCGGTGGTATCCATTTTTCGAAGGTGATTCCGGTGTAAGATTGCGAGGAGATGTGCACTGGTCAACTTCTGATAAGCGAATGATAAGAAATAACCGGTTACACCGGTTTTTATTGGTCTCAAGAGGGCACAACTCGTGCATATCATAACCATGTAAAATGCCATTTTGTACAAAAACTGCGATAACCTAAAAACTACGCAACTGAGATCGATGTCTTTTACTGTTTTTTGTAGCTGAATAAATTCGTAATAAAATTGCATTCAAAGTTTTATTAAAATATTTCCCGCTTTCCGGAAATACGACCAAAAGTAAAAAATGTTGCTTGAGTCGATTTTTTTGATCGCGAGTGTATATATCTTCAATAAGTCGCTTACCTGTCATACAAAATCATCACATATTTTTGGAGAATGCTATTGGCTTCTGCTATTGCTCCATCTTGAAGTAGTTTAAATACTTGTGTGGCCGGGTTAAAGGCGTTCCGAGTTTCAAAGGCACTTTTCTTAAATCTTCCATTAAATAAGGATACTGTGTCGCATCCAGTGAAGGCATGGAACACGGGCAAGACTGACGCTTTGTCAGGGCCTCTCAGAAACAAAATAGAGTTTAGTTTGCGGAATGTATAAACTATAAAATAATGTATGGCTATTATAACAAAATACTCTTACCTAATATAGAGTGGCATGCGATAAAATTGTAGTTTTTCCCTGTGCCAATATGAACCTACAATTCCTATAGTTGAAGTAAGCGACCTATTGAAGAGTTCAGGTTTCAGCATGTAGTTGAAATTTAAACGTTTTTAATTTTCCTCATATTATTGCAGGCCGAGTCTCTGCTCAACACTAAATGAATGCCGGAAGTACTTCTTCTTCTTCTTCTACCTAGCGTTATCCCGGCTATTGCCAGGGTCCACTTTCTTGCTCGCTTTCCTCCACATTGCACGGTCCTGGGCATCTTCTTTTACGAGCCCGTTTTCACTCATGTCGGACTCCACGACATTCAGCCAGCGCTTCTTTGGTCTTCCGCAAGCGCGTCGCGGGCTGTTCAGGGCTAGATCAAGGCATATGATCCCTATGTAGTCTGGTGGCCTGCGAGAGATGTGACCGAACCAACAAAGGCGACATTCTTGGAGCTTCTCTGCTACGTCACGAACTGCGAGGCTGCCGCGTATGTACTCATTACGAATGCGATCAGCACGTGTAACGTCACACATCCACCGCAGCATCTTCATTTCTGTAACGCAAAGCTCCTGAATACGCCTTCCACGAACCGGCCACGTCTCGCTTCCGTATATTAAGACCGGTCGGATGATGCACTTGTACACTAGCCCCTTCAGTCTTAGCGGAATTCTGCGATTGCAGATGACTCCTGTGACCTCTCGCTATTTAGATCAAGCTGCGCTGATTCGGGCTCGGATGTCGTGGTCAATGGACCCGGACTCATGCAGTACGGATCCCAGGTACTTAAACTTGTCCGTTTTCACGGCAAGTTCGTTCCCTATTTTGATAGGAACGGGATCAGTACTTCCGCGGGCCGTGTATTCGGTCTTAGAGACATTTAGCTTTAGACCACCGTTCTCTAGCGATCCCTTCCATAGGTTCACCTTTCGCTCTAGTTCCTGTTTGTCCTCGTCCGTCAGTGCAATGTCATCTGCATACATGAGCAGCCACGGCGGCGGGTCCTGGATTTCCGCCGTAACAGCATCAAGCACAACACTAAACAGAAAAGGACTAAGGGCCGAGCCTTGGTGCACGCCAACTGTGATCGGGAAGGGTTTAGTGTCGCCAACAGCGGTCCTCACTAGAAAAACCGAATTGCGGTACATATCCCGGATAATGTCAATATAGACTTGAGGCACGTTCTTCACCTTTAGTGCCCACCAGATCATCTGACGAGGGATGCAATCGAAAGCATTTTGCAGGTCAAGAAATGCCATATAAAGTAGCCTAATGCCGGAAATACTTTTATACGAAAAAGATCGTCAGCTGGAAAATATACCACCAATAGAAACAGCCCTATATCAGCATTTACTACGCGTAGTGTACATTTAAATAAATGTACCCAGCTACTCGTATGTCTTTGTGGAGGGCACTATGATGAAATTGATGAAACACAAAATGTATAATTAAATAATTAAATTGTAGTTAACTCTCTCATTATTTTTATGCTTTATTTTGCGTTTCTTGTTAAAGTGTGACAATCTGTGAACGACGCTTCCGAAGTTACTTTGGCCATATAATGAGAAGCGAGGACGAAAGTTTGGAAAGATTAATCGTTGTTGGCAATACTGAAGGCAAAAGGTCACGGGGCCGTCCACCAGCACAATGGACTGACCAACTCAAAGGTGAGGAACCCTCTCAGAAGTTCTACGATGTGGTAAGGAAAGCGATGGACCGAAATCGATGGCGAGAGTGTGTTCGTACCAATCGTGCCCGAACAAAACCCACCAAACACGATCATTTGTCATGATGGATGCGACCAAGAAGAACAATGCGTTTCTTGAGAATACGCGGAAAATATATAATGACTGACGCTAAGCAATACTATTATACAAATATAAGCACCAATCTTTCTACGTTACCTTTTTAACGGAAGTCCACATTTCTTAAACTTAAATAAGTAACGGTTTTTTATTCTTATTATAAATTGTCTTATTTTAGCACAAGGAAAAAAGTTTGCGCACTCAAATCCTATACTAAAAGTCCCTTTTCTGACGGAATGCCACTTTCCTTCAGGTACGGTTTTTATCTTTGTTATATAAATAATCGATTTCAATAAATAACAAGTTTGCATGCTACCTATCCACAGTGCGTTATTTGGATATTTTGACCGCGGATGCCGACGGCGGTAAAAATAATTTCACGACGCGCGACGCAATTTTTTTTTATGCCATTTACTGTTAGTAAAGCTTCTCAAATGTTATATTTTTTTGAATCTACATAAAATATGCTTGAATATTGTATTTTTTGTGTATGAAAATAACTAGCAAATTAATATATATGATGACTGGAATATGAAAAATTTAGTTGAGATTTTCGTATGTTTTTTTAAATATTACTGAGTAAATTGCATTTTTTAATACCAGAAACGAATTCTACGTGGTCGTTTTATCCGAAATTGATACCAAACTTGACCTATTAGCTAAACGTGAACAGTTAGAATTTTTTGAATAGAAAATGAAATTGAAGAAGCCGGGTGGAGTAGTATTTTAACCCCCCCTCCCCGGCGCCCGAAGGGGGGGTACCTTGGGGTACCGATCTTAATCAGCTTGTTTGGGGACAAGAAACAACTGTGCCAAATTTAATACTTGTGCATCAAAATTTGAGGTTGTGCACTTAAGACCCATACTATTATTAAAGATGTCGTGTAAAATTAGGACATATTTCGAGCTTGTTTGTATCAATAACTACTAAATTGGCGTTTTTAAAATAGTAAATATCATTCGTCTGTCCGATATCGATTAAAATCGATCATCGAAATAATGTTGTAGAATGAACAACACTAGTTGCTAGTAATTATTTTACACGATTTTTTTTAAAGTGGGGCATTCCACTCATACAATAGTATGTTATTCAATCAAATACAAACACTGAAAACATTGAAAAAATAATCAACCCAGCCGGACTTGAACCTGGCATCGATACGCCTTACCGGGGCTCGATCGCTTTACCAATTAAGCTATGGGTTCAGTTACTGAGTTGACGAAATTCTCAATGCCTTCAATCATCTTTTTGCATTTTTTTTTTTTTTTTTTTCAATGTTTTCAGTGTTTGTATTTGATTGAATAACATACTAGTTGCTAGATTTGACAGACGAATGATAAGTTCCCTTGTACCACGAACTCCAAGTGATGCGCGACAGTATCGCTTGTTCTGATATTCATCGTCTCTTATAGGAAAAATGTCCTTGCGTTTGGGTGCTTCATATTTTTGGGCTATTGCACTTTAATACCATGCAAAAGGCATTTTCTTAATTTTCACGGACAATCGGCTACCACAACAGACGCGCGCGGAATGTCAGTAGCGACGGCCAACTCGGAGACCTACTCAGAGTTCCGACACGCGAAGTAGATGCATTTCCGTGATCTAGGTATTTTAGATCTGTGATTGTAACTTTTGTTGCATTGATGAGCGTTAAATCCACTTAGCTGCATTATCGGCAAATTATCACCAGTATTTTCCGAAGTATTAAAGGACCATTCCTTTCGGTAGACATGGAGATTTCACAGTTTTTTCAGTTCTTAAACTTTTGCCTCTGACTCCTTTGTAAATATGCCAGGGTTCGAAATTGTCAAAATAATTATGTTCTCTGATATTAATCACATAATTATACGATATATATCGAATAATTATCGCCGGTATGGATTATTTTTCTATTATAGTTCAACTACTATAATGTTGAATTTCACGCGCCATATTTTTTCTGTGCGTTCCGCCTTAACAAATTTTGGGTTATTATCAAATGGATAATTATCAGACATAAAATCTCGATAATTATCAAGATAATAGTTATCTTGATAATTATCGAGATTTTATGTCTGATAATTATCATTTCGAACCCTGAAATATGCAAAAGTGTACACATTACTCGTATATTTGATGTCGACTTTACCAAAAAAGCTTCAATTTAAACTGATTCGAAGTAATGCAATTGTATGTAAGCACTAATTGCCGTCCCATTGTCAAGGGAAACGTGACCTGGCGATGTGCCAATCTAAAAACTTTGATTTGGAAGCTCCGTCCTCTCCCGTTTCCTCCTCTAAAATTTTACCCATTTTTGTAAAAGTTCCTTCGGATCATGAGGTAATAGGAGCTTATTGTATTTCCGGGGCAAGATACTTTGGTGAATTTCTTGGAGCGGTTTATTTCTTGCGTAATATTGAATAAGAATTTTTACCAGTAAAATCTGGTAAAAAATCTTATTTTGCCAGACCTTGCAAATTGGTATTACCAGAAAGTAAAACAACTCCGTCATATTTTCCAAAACAGTTCTAAATGAAGTGGTGTTGTAGATTTTAAGTGGGGTTACAGCACTTAAATATGAACTCAGACTCCCTTAAGTGTCCTGTGAACCTTACTTCAATCCAACCAGATAAGCGCGCTTATTGGCAGTTATAAATAATTCATTTGCAAAATCTAACTACATCACATGCAGGATGGAGGGTATAAATAAATCGCGCATTAAAAGTATATATCCAAGACTACTTCATTTTTCTCATGATAGGAACCGAGTTTTTACTTGACACTGACAATTTTAAAACCAAGCCATGGAACAAAACCAATCAATAGCAATAGATTTCTTTAGCATTTTCAAAATATTTTTTTAAAATAAAGTCAATGGCTGGTGGAGTTTCGGTTTATCCAAGTCGCGAAAAGTTTCCTTAAAAATTACGACGTTCTAGGAAATTTCTAGAAAATTTTCACAGGAAATATTTAAAAAACGGAGAGATTTATTCTCCGTTAAAAAATTGTCATTTTTTGTGTAAATTTTCGTAGTTTTTGAAACAACGGCTTTCACGTTAGTAGAGTAGCCGCAATGCTCGATTATCTGAATATACGACAATCGTACGGGGAGTGGGGAATGGGGAGTCTTAGCACTTGACATTACTTAAGAAGGTGTTAGTGACAAATACAAGATTGTCATTGGAATAAGACATTGTTTTCGAGCGACGATAAATATTAGTCACTGCCGACGACCCTGAATACTAATGTGGAGTGATTCATTTACGAGATGATCGCGATTTTATACGATAGCTTAGAAAGAACAATGGCATTGCAATGGTAATGATGACATCTCATGTATAAGTCGTTTCTTAGATCATCTGAGGTCATTTTGGATAGTCAAGTCATACACTATTAGTGCGACTACGTGCACTTTTGTGGTGACCATACTGACCCTGAGTGGCTGGCTGGAGACCATAGCAAGTGCAGACTTCTGGCCGAAGCGGTGTGGTATTTCGGCGGTTCCGGGGAAATGGTCAAATCCTGAACCGGATAAAGGGGTTAACATTGTCGTTCGTAATCAATGAATGGCGACTCGTCTAAATTAAGTGATTTGTATGGAAAACACTGCTATTACCACTAAGCCGTCAAGTAATTACCTAACAATATGTCGTTATTTATCCAAAGAGGTTTCACCATGAACTCGCTAGAGACACACTTAAAATGTAATCTTACTTATACAAATTCATTACTACATAGGCCATTTTCGAATCGAAAAACAGACTTTTGTTTGGCTCTGGCATCGACATATAATATCAAGACGAGTAAAGGCAAGCAAAGTTCATGTGAAAATACGACCCATTTTCATGTTTACAAAACTAAAATGTCTTATGTCTTGTTAACCAATCAAGTACTCATTCTTTAAGCATATTTTTTCGTGTTAACCTTAATTCTGCAAAGGTTTCATGCCATTTCACCAATAAGAAAAGTTGCCGTGTTGTGAGTGGTCAAAATCAATTTGACAATGAAGTTTAATTGGACAGGAGACACTCAAATCAAATGACTGAAAATGTCAAGTTAACGTATAATAAATACGCCTTAGTTTGACGTGGATGTGTTCACGTAATAAATAATACTTAATGCAATCAATTAACAATTTATTTTTAGTGCATTTTTCATTACTTATAAATTTCATTACGTAAATTTAATCGTTCTTGGAATAAGGAATATGAAAGCCTTCTATTCATCTTTCATTTATTTAATTAAAGTGCTTAATTACAATATAGGGACTTACATACTACAAAATAAGCATAAATTGACATAATTTTTTTACAATTTTATAAATCCGTTACATAGGGAGACCCTCTTGGTCTCAAGCAACATAATGTTAAGCAATTAAGGTTTATTATGGCAAAAGAAAAACGATTATTTTTTAACTTTATTTATGACCAGACTAGAAAATAATAGCATACCTTCAATATAAATAATTAAAATTCTCTTTGCTTCCTCGTTTTTTAGAACTAAATAAATAACGTATGAGTTCGTTTATGTGTACTATTTATTTTAGCAGGCTTAGGGAAATACAAAGATAAATTTACATTTTGTATCCATTTTTTTATACTACAACGGTAGCAAACAGGCATACGGCTCACCTGATGGTAAGCAGCTACCGTAGCCTATGGACGCCTGTAACTCCAGAGGTGTCTCATGTGCTTTGCCGACGCTTTCATATAAAAGAGGATTCACTGTGTTGACAGCTAAAGGGACAAGAGGATCCCCCGTCGTCAACGCACTGCATCCTCTGAGCTCTCTGGCAACCTTACTCACCGGCAGGAACACAACACTATGAGTAGGGTTTCGTGCTAATTGGCTGTGGTTTTCTGTAAGGTAGAGGTAGTTCCCCAGTCGGGCTCTGCTCTAGATTTGATAATTAAAGACTATGCTATGAAGTTATAGCATTCATTATTAATGAAAAATAAGAGTCATAGCTATTAGCCAGTTGTACTAGAAATGGCACGGCCAGAATGGTATGATTTTACAAGAAATAAGTATCATCATCATCATATCAGCCGAAAGACGTCCACTGCTGAACATAGGCCTCCCCCAAAGAGTGCCACAATGACCGGTCCTGCGCCACCCGCATCCAGCGGACTCCCGCGACCTTCACCAGGTCATCAGTCTACCTTGCGGGGGGTCTACCCACGCTGCGCCTTCCGGTTCGTGGTCGCCGCTCGAGAACCTTTCCGCCCCAACGGCCATCGGTTCTACGAGCAATGTGCCCCGCCCACTGCCACTTTAGTTTAGCGATTCGGAGGGCTATATCGGGCTACTTTGGTTCTGCTGCGGATGGCCTCATTTCTGATGCGATCACGCAGAGAGACTCCAACCATAGCCCTCTCCATTGCCCTTTGAGTGACTTTGAGCCTTCTTATGAGGCCCATTGTAAGCGACCACGTTTCAGTTCCATATGTCATCACTGGCAACACACACTGGTCAAAGACTTTCGTCTTGAGACACTGCGGAATATTGGACAAAAAGATGTGCCGTAGCTTCCCGAACGCTGCCCAACCGAGTCGGATTCGTCGACTGACCTCTTTCTCGAAGTTGGATCTACCTAACTGGACAGTCTGTCCTAAGTATATATAATCGTCCACAACTTCGAGTGTAAAGTCTCCGATTGTAACGGGAGTTGGTGCTACATGGGTATTTAACATGATCTTCGTCTTATCCATGTTCATCTTTAGACCAACTCGCTCGGAGGCTTTATTGAGGTCATCGAGCATCGTACTCAAATCCTCCATGGTCTCAGCCAAGACTACTATATCGTCAGCAAACCGAAGGTGAGTGATGTACTCGCCGTTTATGTTGATGCCTAGCCTTATCCAGTCCAGAGTCTCGGAAACATCCTCCAGTGCAGCGGTAAACAATTTAGGAGAATAACATCTCCTTGCCTGAATCCCCGCTGCAACGGAATAGGCTTCGAGTTCTGGTCCTGGAGTCGGACTGACATAGTGGCGTTCTCGTACAAACACTTCAGCACTTCGATATAGCGATAGTCCACTTGGCACCTCTGGAGAGATTGTAGTACAGCCCAGGTTTCGATCGAGTCGAAGGCTTTCTCGTAGTCCACGAACGCTAAGCAGAGGGGCAGGTTATACTCCTCAGTCTTCTGTATAACCTGACGGAGCGTATGGATGTGGTCTACGGTACTAAAGCCTCTTCGGAAACCGGCTTGTTCGGGAGGCTGGAAGTCATCTAGCCTGCGTGCGAGACGGTTCGTAATGACTCTTTAAAACAGCTTATAGACATGGCTCAGAAGTGAAATAGGTCGGTAGCTCTTCAGTAACGCGTTATCGCCCTTTTTGAAGAACAATACCACCACACCTCTGTTCCATGCCTTAGGCGTTCTCCCTTCTAGTAAAACGGAGTCGAACAACTTCTGAAGGGTCATAAGGACCGGTTTACCACCCGCCTTCAGAAGTTCGGCTGTAATTCCGTCTTCACCAGGTGCCTCATTGTTTTTGAGCTGTTTAAGAGCCATTCTAATCTCGTACAGGCTGATGTCCGGGATGTCTTCGGTATAATGTCGGGTCAATCTAGCTCTAGGGTCTTCCGCCAGATCAACTTCAGGTCTGCTAGTTGATGTGTACAGCTGTCCATAAAAGTCCTCTATCTCCCCCAGAAGCTCGGGTCTGGATGAAACGATTCTACCATCCTCAGTTTTTAATTTGGCGAGCTGGCTCTGCCCAATAGACAGATCCCTTGCGAAAACTTTAGAGCCCTTATTCTGCTCAATGGCCTCTTCAATACGATTTGTATCGAATTGGCGCAAACCACGGGTAAGGGACTTAGAGATCCGTTTATTGAGCTGCCGGTATAATGACGCATCTCCTGAGGATTGCAGAACCATTTCTCTCCTTTCCTCGATGAGTTTCTGAGTGGAGTCAGTATATCAGAGTAAGTATAGTAGGTACTAATTCCAAGGGTTTTGTTTTGTCGATTTACGAGTATTACTACTAGGTAATACTTATAAATGAACATTCATTATACTTTTCCTCAAATGAGTTATGTTTACTTTTCCAAAACTTATATTGCATAACATCGACCAAGTCCGTAATGTATGAGAATATCTATGCGTGATTTACTTACCGATGAAAAGAAATATCACCATCTTTGGCGCCTGTGTGGCTCCTGCACCAATTCACGGCACAAGCCGGCATTTTAATACCGATATATTATCGAAATTTCATGGACCGAAAAAACTAATATTTTGACGACATGACAATTTCAAAATGTTTGACATGACATTAGGGCACCGCTGTCACAAGCTCCGCCCACTTTGGCACCAGGAAAGTGGAGCACATTTTGAGCGTTGATTACGCTTCCTTACTTATTATTCTTCCAAGGGCTCTGGTCTAATATTCACAACGCTACCAAGCGGACTGCCTTTACAACCACTCAAAGGATGGTATCCGAGTATATATTGTTGGTGCGGCTCTCAAGGGCTATTGTAGACTGGTTAACTAGAATCAGTGGTAAGCCTAAAATAGGAATAGTTCAGGTCGAAGAGTGCCATGAATTTGTATGTTAATGGGAGTTTATTGGCTCCGTGTACGTTGATAATAGTCTGAAGATAAACGTAGTATAAGCCTTGGTGAACCAAGTCACTTACAGTAGAGGAAAAACATAATACTTAAAAAAGGTGAATTGAATACTATTGGGATACATATCACGCATGTTTAGAACTTTAGGTAAAGCAATGTGAATTCTGTTAATAATCATCATATTCATTTTTTTACAATAAAAATTATAAACCACAGGTACAAAATGTACAGCTTCAACTTACCCCTAGTAAAACAAAAAATAAAAATGAAATAAAAACGAAATAAAAACGAAATAAAAACGAAATAAAAACGGAATAAAAACGGAATAAAAACGAAATTAAAACGAAAAAAAAATGAAATAAAATTGAATATTAGGTACAAAATGTCAAATATCTAAAATCTTAGACATAAACCCACAAGTAACTATTAGAAATTCACTGATAGAACGTGTTGAGGAGGCTAGGAACCTCGGATTAGTGATGGACAGTCAGCTTAGGTTCGAAAAGCACGTGGGGGAGTTGAGTTGGTGAGATCCTGTTTTTACCGCTTGAAGGTTTTGTACCAAATAAGAAGCTTGTTAAGTGAGAAAGTAAGGGCAATTTTATGTGAGTCACTCATCCTCTCCAAATTAAATTACGGGGATATAATTTATGGGCCACGTTTACAAGCGAAAACTCGCCGTCTCATACAGCGAGTCCAAAACGCTTGCTTTTGTTATCCAATCCCACTCAGAAGTTACATCACGCCGTACTTAAATAAAGCTTCTATATTGAATATGTCTTCTAGGAGACATTTGCATCTTGCAAGCCAATTGTTGGGTGTTTTAAATGACAAAAAGCCCAGTTACCTTTTCTCAAAAATACAAATTTCATCTTTTCACAAACGATATGGCACTAGATCTACTCGACGCTGCCTTTTGGAAGTACATCCACACAGAACTGTTGCTTTTACAGGCTGTTTTCGGTATCTCGCAACCAAGTGTTGGAACAATATCCCCCCACCTGTCAGGCGCCTTAAAACAAAGGCAACCTTTAAATACCATTTTAAAAAAGTACTAATAAATAAGCAAATAACAGGTATTCCACACGGATACTTGGTTTCAGATTACCGAATATAGCCTGAATGGAGAATATATGTTTTCTGTTATCTTTTTACACTACCTACACTTACACTACATTACATATCGGTATCAGCATACACCGCATTTTCTTTTTCTTTTTTACACAAGTAGATACATTAAGTTAATCATAGTGAAAATTAAGATATTTATACTTCTATCATACATGTGACGTGGCCTGGGTTCTGGCAGAATACCAGTGCTTCGCCCGTAAGAGTGAAGCGTATTGCTGAGTCAGAACCCTTTTGTATTGCTGCAACGCACACAGAAATCGTTTTTTTTTTTTTTGCTTTTGGTTTCATATGTTTAACTATTTTTATAGCTTCTTTCTTTTAAGGATGTAATTTATGTACCTACCTAACTGTGTGTATATTGTGGCAAGCAAATAAAGAATATATCTATCAGAATAAAAATTACACAAATATTAAACAAAAATTTTACCAAAGTTAAATAAAAATTTAATAAAAATGAAATGAAATAAAAATTACGTGAATGTCGTGGAACACTCGGTTGGAACGAAGTTATATTATTTAATTTTATTTAACTTTTGACTTTGTTGACGTTTTTTGACTTTTTTATCATTTTGAGTTTTTTATTTTTGGACTTTTTTTTAATTTTGAGTTTTTTTATTTATTTGACTTTTTGACTTTATTGACTTTTTTTGACTTTTCACTTCACTTTATTCTATTCTATTTTATTTCACATGTGTATGGCTTTGTGTCGCGTTTTCATAACGGTCACGTGACTTTTTTTCGCCTAGCCCCTATCCGCGAACCGTCCGATAAGGAACTTCGTTCCAAAATAAAAAAAATAAAACGGAGGACCGTCCGTGCGTATGTCACATCCATTTTACTCGGAAATCATAAAACTTTACTAAAGCACGAACTTTTGGTATTAGTTTCTTCTTATTTCATCAAAGGTAAGGAACCCTCCATCATGCGTTTTCCGATACGCACTTGGCCGGTTTAATTATTTATATTTTATATAAAAAGTGAAAAATTATTTTCATAACTCGTTAATCTTATAAAAATAAGCCCACAAGCGGTACCCTTTAATTAACTGTAATTAATTTTAAATACCAATGAAAAAAAAACAATCTTAAAAAAATATTAGGATTTTTTATTATTATAATTTTGATTACCTATACGTCGATCGAGTTCATTCACAACCTCCCGTAAATGTATGTTACGGCATTAAATGTGCTAGACCGCTATAATTGTAGGTACTTGGCGCATCGTTCGTTATCTACAAGTTAAGCATAGGCTCCAAACAAAAAGTAACAGCGGTCTCTCGTACTATTATAAGGTCGCTTTGTGTACGCGATCGTGGCAGCGCAGCGCACAGCCTCCCCCTTCGAACGCTAGAGTTACACTGAGGCTCGCGGCTCGCGTATGGTTTTACTGCACCAAATCGCCCTAAAAAGGGTTTTTGTTAAACGAAATCTTTAAATTAAACAAAAACAAACAATAATTTTGAAGATAAATATGTTGCCAATATTATGTCGAAAGAACCATGAAAATATCTTTTGTAGTTTAGGAGCAGAAGCGACTTTTATGTTGAAAACGTCCTAATTTTAATATTTTATTTTGCCATGATAATTACTTTTTTTCAAATATTTCAAACACTAATTATATTAATAACAAATCAATAGTTACTATATATTTTTTTCAGAATTTTTTATTGGATAGATTACGAGCCTTAGGCCGTTAAAAGTAACCATTTTACGTAATTTCAGGTAGGCACGCGACTTAATAATAATAATCATAAATAAATACTCTTTATTGCACACCTCATACAGTTACAAGCACAAATTTTACAATTAGATAAATTTAGGTAGAGGTAACAACAGGCGGTCTTATCGCTAATGAGCGATTTCTTCCAGACAACCTTAAATGACGGGAGTACTTTTTTTTTCGAGCCAGCGTAATGATATAATGTCATTAATTGCAGTGATACGGAATATGGATGCAGTTTGTCATATGAATGTTAAAACCAGTTGAAACCTGGACCATTACATTATATTGAATTTTACTTCGAAATTAACCTTGTGAAATACTGGTTTGGCTTCGAAATTTGACTTTCGCGGATATTCTGAAACACGTAATATTTTATGGCGTTAACCAGAGACGTCTGTCAAATCTAAAATGCCGTTAATAATCGTTTGTCCGCTTTATGCACAGACCAGCAATGCGCATGCGCGAGCGGTAGGGCCAGAGACAAGCTAAAACCTCTGGTCTATGGTGTTATGAATAGGGGGTTAGTCTTTAACAAAAATTTTTGACACTATTAAGCGGATTAAGACGCGGTGAGATGCTTGTAGTCTATAGTTGATGACAAGTTATTTCTAGGAGCTAAACTTATGACTGGGCTGTTTCATGGAACTTGTATGACACTACATACTTACATAGGTACCAAAACTATAATACCATACTAGTGTTGCCAGTGTGTATGGGGTGGCAGAGCTGGCAAAATGCCACGGGCCCCCGGCCTAAGGGGGCCCCCGGTCTGAAGGGAATGTGCCCTTATAAAGCAAAAAGTAACGAAATTTTGTACCTTTATTTTATTTTTTATTTATATAATTGACGATACATTATACGTGACAACCTCACAAAGACAGACTATCCTTCCTGGCGGTTGCTTAGGACGTGTGACACTAAGGTCCCATTTTAAAAACTTGGCACACACTACCCGATGACTCAATAGCATTGTATCATTGCAACCTTAGGTATCCCTTCGAAGCCTGTCAATTATCATTGTGAGTCATCACATGACTCATAAGTCATGACTTGCCACTGACCTTACAGTATTGATATAAGCTGATGTAGAGTATCATATAATGTATTTTACGTGTGGATTAAAGCTGCACAAATTTATTAATTGGCTTTGATTCCATCACCGTCAAATCAACCAGAAGAGAAAAACAATTGACAAGCGGCGACAGCCGCGTCCCGTTCGCGGGGGAACTTAGAAAATTCAACTGAATTCTCTAAGCAGAGGAATTTACAAACTGGGTTAAATGATAAATTTGGTTGGGTACCTAAACCTATGCGTTTCTTTAATCAATCAATAATAGTTCATGAGCATCGCATTAGAACTTACTTAGCACTAGCTGATTCATTTGTTTGCCCTACGTAGCCCTAAAAATAAGCTGTAACCTTGGAAGTTGAGTTTTCGATGTTTAAGAAGAAAATTTAAATTATCTCATTAAATTAAGGAAAAAATACACATCTTATTATAAGCAACACTCTATCTGATACCTGTTTTTCATCTGAGATATACCTATGACTTAAATAAAGGCTAATTTGTTGCTTCCCAAAATCAAATAAAACATGTAATCGATACAAAGTAGCGTTAACAGCAATTGGGTCAGTCAACTAATCAATCGTTAGGTCACTCGCCAAGGACGCTGTCCAAAACAATGTCTCAGACAAGGATCGTCGCTACATTGAGTAGTCGTACGTAAGACTAAGATTTTAAGATTTTTTTGTGTTCTCTTGCTGAAATATTGCAACAAAAGCACGTAGAATATATCCTTCTGACGACTGGGTTTTTTAATTTAACTCCGTCAAATTAACGAAAAGTCAAAACTTCTTAATGTCCTACATGTAGGACGCTCGGCGTCAGGAGGGTAGGAAGAGTTGAAACATGTTACAATACAACTGTCTTGGATGATAGCACTTGCACGTTTATTGCAAAGTACTTGATCTTAATACTTATATTTAGCATTTTTGTGTAGTTTTTGATTGATCATTTAACTAAGGGGCACCAAGAGTGATGTTATAATTATAAGACACAGCAAGATATCGAAGAGTGTTAACTTAGGTCTTGACAAACTTAAGTACATACACAGATCAATTAAGTACATACCTACTATGATTGCATAAGACTGTAGTTACAGTTCTACACTAACTAACATCAGGGGAAAAAGTTTTTAAGTATACTTAGCAATTCTACTAGATGACATCCTATCATTTCCAAAAATTAATCATGAATGGGATGGTATTTTAACTAATTTATTAACAATAATTCCACGCGGTGGGAAGAAGTTGATATCTCGAGATTTTAAGTCGAAGAAATTAGAACCCTATGTAATTAAATTTTAGGTTCAAAGTACTTCAAGTTTTCATCTCGAGATATCAACTTCCCGCCGTGTACGGAATTAATTAGTGCCCTGTACCTTTTAATAAGCGCTTTTGGTTTGCGGTTTATAGTAAATAGAGCTCACAAACCAGCACACTTAACACAAGATTACCAATCGGACATCTTAAATTAATTTAAATATAACTAGTTCAGTTGTAATTTAACGATATTTTTATTTACAATTCTACCGTCTGGTTGATCGTAGGACAATATCCTATACGAGTAATAGAGATATTAGTAAACAAAGTGAGTCATAATAACCGACACGTAATATAATAAATAAACACGTTAATGTTGTTAGTCACCATTGAGGTTATCTCGTAACTGCAATCTTGACCGATGTCGCTGGTTTTCCTTTCGTTTATGAATCATTTTATTTACAAACTTCGAGTTTTCATGTGAAAATCTTGTTTTTTTTAAACAATGAAAATATGTGCAAGTCTGCATAATTACTGTCAATCTGTTAGTTTTATTTTTATTTTCTTACCATCTACTTAAAATGTTATATTTGCAATTATTTCAACTAACTAGATATTGTCCCGCGACATAGTCATTAATATAATAATGTCTCATCTATTCAAGTACAAAAGGACAAATGAGGTGGAAATCATTATCATAATGGACACGTGCTAGATTTCACACCTCTTTTTCACTTACAGAGATAAGGTGAAAGTGTGGTTATTGCTTTCTTACACATCAAATTCTAATTCTTATAGCCTAATACTAATTTATATGAAACAGATATGTGATGTCACGGACAAATTACGCACAGTCAGCAGCGAAAGTAGCTTAGCGGGTGAGATGTACAAAATGACCTTCACAGTCTTCACACACTCTTATTCCCATAACAATAAAGTTGTGTCAAGATCATTTTGAGCTACTTCTGCTGCTGACTGTACTATTAATTCGTTCCAATTTAAGAGTCCGGTAAAGTTTTTTTCGATTTTGCTGAACTTTTCGATACTACTATAATCATATATATTGCGATATTAAACAATGTTTTTCTCAATATTTCTCAAGTATATGGTTTTAGTCTTACAGTCAACATTTATATTTCAACAAAAGCTTGCTTCTTTCCAGAGTTCTTCAGACTCTGTGCTCACGACTGGCGTCGCGGATCGCATCCAGAACATCCAAGCGCCCGTCGCGTCCACACTACACCGCAACAAGAGTGCGCTGCATTCTGCTACCCCTGTTTCGCTAGGTAAGTAAAATGTATAATATGACACGTATAACGTATCTTTATTCAAATCTATAATCTTTTATCGGCGAGCCAACTAGAGTGAACTGCGAGTGTAGGCCGTTGATGAAGACTGACTGATACATTTCTTGTAATGCGAGCGCTTATAAAGCGCCTTCTGCTGCTTCTGCATCGCTAAATGGTTATTATGGATGGGTTATATCGATGTGACACCGTGAAAATGACAATGTGTTACTTTTCGCGCGTTGTTAAAAAGACGCGTTTCTTCTATTTTGTGGGTTACAGCATGTATTAATGCCCGCTGTAAAAACAAAAAGAACCTATTGTTAGTAATGTTTATAATAATCCCTTAATTTGCTCTTGATTACCGATCCCACATTGTCAGTAATTTTACATATATCATCCAGGACAGTCGTATCTTCCAGGCGGCAGCATGACGTCACTAACATCAGCTCCCACGACACCAACGCCCTGCGCGTCACTATCAACCTCAGACTTGTCAGAACGACCACGGATTAGCCACGGCAAGCCGAACCTAGCGCCTCGGCCGCCGGGGAATCCGCCGGACCGGCCGAGCCCGCCGCCCAAGAAACTTAACATTAATGGAGGAAAGATGGCTGGCAGAGCGCAAAGCATGAGGATGCCCAGGTGAGAAATACTTCACCTCCGTGTATCTATTTTCAACCGACTTCAAATTTCGAAGGAGGAGATTCGCCGGGATATTTGTTTTTTTTAAAGAAAGAAAATACATTTATTTAAACGCCGCAAAATTAAACATTCTTGAACCTAGAAACAACACAGGCACAATGAGACCTTAAAATAGGATCAAATTACTCAGCGTAATGCCGCGGCAAGCCGTGGCGCTGGTTTTCAGTAGGGACCTACTTAACCTAACTTAACTAGGTTAACTTAACTTTTAATTTATGTTCACCGATTATTCGAAGACGGCTAAACCGATTTGGGAAATTCTATTTTGTTTGAAATCATATATGTACAGTTGGTCTCACTGTCATCAGGTCAGGTTTTGATGATGGGATCCTGGAGAAATGGAGGGAACTTTTCAAATATTATATAAGTATTTTTTACAGTTAAGTAGCTCGGGTATTTTCTCTTAGAACGGGGGAGTAGCCTCAGAGATGACGGGTATTTTTCTTTAAAAAAATATTCCTCGTTAATAAATAATCGCAATACGGTTTACCGCTAAGGTAATATATTATAATATTTATTATCCTTCTTTGTGCGAGTTATCAACAGCCGAGCGCATGCATCTTATAATGACTTTATCACTCAGATTTTACTTTATCAAGTTTATCAACAAGAGATATCGATTCGAGCTTGGCCTTTAATATTATGAACAGTTGAACATATCTTTCAGACGTTTTATTTTGCAGTGTTTTCGGTGTTTTGGTCCTTTGCCAGCATCAGAAAGTAGGTATTAGGATTTAGGACTACTAATAACAGTCTGACCGTAAATTACATTTGATAAAGTAAGGAAAGGTAAACAGTTATCTTCGTTATAAATATTGTACGTTAATCAACCGGCCAAATGAGGTCCATGCATTGTGTAAGAAAACTTCTAAAACTAGATGCATATTGTAAGTGCAATTCTAGGTCGTAATCGTACCGATTCCTACCCGTCTCAGGCTCAAGAGACTACGTCGCGGGACTGGCAAGGTAACCGCTGTAACCCTTTGTTTATGCTGCCTTTCCACTGAAGAGGTTGATTCCCAACCAATAGCATCATCCGCCGCCCATTCCCGGCCTGAGCGGAAAGGTGAGGGAAAGCCTATTGGTTGATACCCGCACGTCTTCTCGCATCTTCGCATCAGTGGAAAGGCAGGATTATATGTTTGATCATATAATCAACTGTTTGAGTATGCCATCCTCACTCCGATACCTTGTTTCTGCAGGTCACCGCCGGTGTCGCCTCCGTCGCCGGTGGGCTCGCGGCCGCCGCAACTGCCGCCCGCTAACCCGCCGATCGTAACCAAGAATCCGGCGTCACATTTCGGTAAGTAAATGTTCGTTATTTAATTAGTAAGGCCAAGTTTTTAGGCGACATTGCTATACTCGTACCCACAAATATCTACCTATTAGCCTATTACTCAATGGCCTTTTTGTAGGACATTGGGTAATTATTTCGCTTGCCCTAAAAATAAATTTGGCCATGGGTTTCTTTTTTGGAAATTAACATCGTTGGTTGTATTGGTACAGTAACTTATTAGATATTGAATATATTAAGGTGTTTTGAAAAAAAATTTGGATATTTTAAAACAACCTACACACTGCTATTGGTTGTTAATTGATCGGTTAGTCAAGACTCTTATATCGTTGTTAACATAGGCACAATGCGAGCGCCCCGGGGCCTCCGGCCGCCCGGCGTGTGTCCGCCGCCGCCGCCCGGCGCGCCGCCGCCGCCGCCCGGCGCGCCGCCGCCGCCGCCGGCGCGCAACGCCTCCCTCGCGCAGCCCCCGCCGCCGCCGCCGCCTCATCATAGGCAACATGTGAGTATATCTTTATGGGTCTACCGCTGAACTGCGAACTGCGACGGATGTTAGAAGATACGATGACGTTAAAAATCCACAACGTAAATGGTTCCTACTAATCCTGTTGTCTTTTCTTTGGGGCCCTGCATACACCGCATACCCAAACTACATACGTTTAGAGATTTAGAGAGTTTTTACCATATACCGTATATACTCTTTCTATATAATAAGTCACATTCATTTGAATGTGACTTATTACAGGTCATTAGAGAAGGAGGTGATTTTTAATGATTTCAGCGCCATCTACGCGTGACTTTGCGTGCTTATCTTTATCTTGCGTGTATATCTTTTTGAAGGTGTTTGAAAAATATTTACAATCATTCTAAACCGAAAAAACCGGCCAAGAGCATGTCGGGCAAAAGATCGTTTCTTAAGGGATATGTTGCGGTGCTTACGTCATTTTAGTATGGGACACATGAATCCTTTTACTTTGCGTTTTTGAGTTATAGTTCAAAAACGGCTTAACCGACTTCCTTCAATATAGTTTTCATTGAAAGTAATTATCAGGCCTCACTTCCATGAATTTTTGACCCACAGTTCAAAAGTTAGACGCCCTTTTTTGAACTTTCAGCGCTATTATTTACGAAACTATTAGTTTTATCCAAAAAATATTCTAGAAGACCTTGATTCGTTTTGAAAGAACTATCCAATGATATCTAACACGATAGGGTTGGAGCAAAAAAAATTCAACCCCTACTTCATGTGTACCCTAATAAAAAATATTTTTCCAGTTTTTATTCTACCACTTTATCGGTGTGATAAATGACTACGGAACCCTAAAAACGACCTTTTGAGTGGGTGAATTTTGACGGGCCGGCAACTACGGAGCCCTATGTTGAGCATGGCCCGACATGCTCTTGGCCGTTTTTTTTTTCGCATAAAGTAAACAAGATTTCATTCCATTACATTTTTAGTTTTTATTACTAATTATTTCAAAGTTAAAAAAATAGAAAACGATTATACCTATAGATAGTTAAGATATTTTAAAATATAAACAAGTTTCGTTTTTTATGCCAACGTTTTCGTTTCAATTACATACTTAGTTGAGAACATTTCCGGGAACGTTCTCCGGATCAAAGTGAATTAAGCTTTTTTAATATTAATAATCTCATTTGGAGACAAAATTGCTGTACCAGTATCAATAAAACATATGTTAAAATTATGAAGACAAGAAAAGACAAAAATATTAAGAAATAAATGTGTCCTCTTCCAATAAAAGTACAAAGCAATATGTGAGAAAGTTCTCGAGAATGTTCTCGCGAGAACGTTCCCGAGAACGTTCTCGGAAATTTCCCGAGATAGTAGAGATTTTTGCACTTAGAATCTTTTTTTCGGTTTACAGTGATCGTGAATATCTTTCAAACACCTTTAGGAAGATTTACAAAAAATAAAAAATCTTAATTTGTGCAGATTTAATGTACTTTCTCGGAAATTCTCGTTACAGAGAACGCTCTCGAGAACTTTCTCGCAACATTCTCTCGTTCGGGAACGTTCTCGAGAACGGCACATCTTTATTGATGACCAAGTTTTCAGCCAAAACAAGAATGACTCCCGAATGTTTTACACAATAACCTTATATGCGTCCGATTTTTCCGTGTTGTGTTCTAAATTGGTAACGCCTACCTACTTAAAAAAAAACAAACGTATTAGGTATGAATAACTACACTACAAATCAAATAATTTTAATACTAGTTTTTTTATATCATTCTATATAAATCACTGTTAGCATGTTCTTCGTGTAGAACATTCGGCAGTTACGACTACACTTGTTTACCCCTTAATTGTCACCGCAACAATATCGGGTTAATACTAGGGTTATGATGGTTATGTTAGGGTTATTGAACTTATTCAATACTGAACTTTATACGAGGATAATTCTATAAAAGGTAACTGTTTCACTCACGTCTATTTAGTGAGTACGCGTGACATGTTCCGGGCAGCCTAGGTCTCCATCTTCAAGCAGAGTGCTGGTAGGTGGTTAATGGTTGACGGTTGTTCCGGCAGAGCGCGCTCGTGGCGGACGAGGCGCCGGCGCCCGCGCCGCCGGTGCGCGGCTCGTCGGTGCGCGCGCCCGAGCTGCAGCAGCGCTTCGCCGAGCTGTTCCAGCCGCCGCACCGCTTCCCGCCCCCCGACCCCTTCCTGCGCATCGTCAAGGGCTACTCCAGCGCCACTGTGGCTGGTAAGTTTGCGTGACCGAGCGACACTGACTCGTTCAACCATGAACGGGGTTAAAGACATTTTGGGACTTCCAATGGGACTACTTTAAAAGATACATTATTAAAAGGAAAAAAAAAGAAGAATGACTGCATTTACAGATTTTTGAAAAATATTGGGCTCAAAAGATTCTTTCACCCTGTTAATTCAGCGGGCGGTTAATCGGGTGAGATGTTTAAAATCTGGACACAACTTTATGGTGTGGGAAGAGCGTGTGCGTATTTTGAACCCCTCACACATTTAACACTTCTGCTACCTATGCGATGCGATTTGTATAGGTATGCGTGGAAAATTTTGAGCCTATATCGAGGATTAAGGGTATTTATTGTCAAATATATTGCCACTTTGGCAAATATGCTTACTGGTATAGATGGTTGTTAAAGTATTTTTCGTAATTACAGCAGTAGTTACATATAATAAAAAACAAGTAACTATATGATAATTTCTTAAGTAATAAACAATAACTATTAACCTGTCTCCTTTTTATTATACAAAAAATTAAGCGCGCCTAAACAAATTGCATCCTATACAAAAAACGAAAGACATTTTTTTGTTCTTAAATCTTATTTATGACACGACCTACAAACCACTGATCTCTATTCTGTATTAACTCACGCTGGAGTTGCAATTGCCATGATACAATGCCATATTTTACCTACTTATTTATGGAGTATCGAACTTAAACTAAAAAATATTTATACTGATTGACTGCTATTACGTTATATGGAGTCTTTATATAGCTCCTGTTGCCCGCCGTCCTACATGTAGAACATAGGTTCCAATTAACTTCTTATTATTGTCATATAGTACAATTTAGACAGACATAAGTGGCAAACATTGATACCTAGTCAACAAAAGACTAAAAAAACACAAATTTATAAACTTTCATGGCTGGAATCGAACCAGCGTGTTCAAAATCAAAATAATTAAATGAAAATATTTATTAAAATAATTTGATTTGTCTGCAAGTAATTTATTTTCAAAAAAATGCGTATTTTTGTTTAATATAAGTATTAACATGTTATTTTTATGGTACGTGTGGCATTGGGTACCTGTTTTAACATTCTGAACTTAACTGACTTCAAAACTTGAAAGTTAGCATCAGTTTTGTCGAAGGCTATAATATATACAGATCGTCCCTAAAACCAACGTCAACCTTTAACGGGCAAGACTGTAAAAAATCCTCAATTCAAGCCTCATCGTCAATCTATAGTCCAAAAAAAATTGTACAAGAAAAAATACTAAAAAATTATGTTACAGATGGTCATTTTTGAGACCGTTGCCCTGTAAAGGGTCGATATAACAGCTGATGACCTATCAGATTAAGCAAATAGACACCCAGTAGATAAGAGTAGTACATAATAGAGTTCAGTGGTATACCTCTGACGCTTGTTAATTGTTAGGCAGACACATTATTCATATTACATTATTCTGTCAAATTATTAGAATGAAAGTAGGAAAAGGAACACATTTAGTGACAAATAGTAGATAATCTCTCGCTACAATAAGAATTAATTGTAGATTGGAGTTAAGACGAAACGTCGAAAATAAGACAGTAGTTCTAAACCAAAAGTTGTTTAGGATAGTTGTTGTTATTCAAAGTGCACTTACTAAGATACGAGACGATTTATTTAAGTATAAAAATAGTGATTTATTTGTATTACTATTATTTAATTTGAACTGCCTAGATTTATTCCATTTCGTTTATGTATACGCACATTTGCGTAGATTTGTATCAAATTAGTATTATTATGTACATGGTACATACTATACAGTAAGTGCAATAGGTACAAGTCATGTGTTGACATAATAATTAGAACGTATGTAGTTAGTAATAAGAGTCATTTTATATCGTTATCCGGTACATACCAAATTACCCAAACTTTTGTAGAAGTTTTACAATATTAAGACTTTTGCTTCCTTTTATACATTACAAGTGAGGCATTTCTTACTAGTAACTTATTTAAAACAAATCTTTTGAAGGGTTATTTTTGTAAATTGACTTTAAATTGAAACATTATGTAGAACTAAATCTAAAAATATTTAAGCAGTTTTTCAGTGTTAGAAATGCCTCAATGCACGATGCATGTCTAAGGGAAAATTGTTTTTGAATAATTTTATTTTGCACTTTATGAGTATGGATATTTTAAAAAGGACTATATCAATTTAAGTATCCCTATTGCGTATTATTTTTAATTTTTAAGTGAAAACAAAACTCCCATGTTTAATAATTGCATTTATCTTCAAGTCTGAATAATTGAATTTGCGTTTTTCACAAAGTGTTTTCACTTCCATCCATGTTTCAACATCTCACCACCACTGAGTGTTTCACTGATCATCGAAATTTCAAATTAACCCCACGGGAGTTTGGTTCCATTGGCTTCAAAATTCAGTCATTTCAGACCAAACATATATTTGTTAATAAGTTTCTAATAAGGTAGATTAACTTATTTTTCGTATTGAATATGTAGATGTTTAACATTATGTTTACGTTGAGTCATTATATTAATCGTATGTATATGTAGTGTAGTCGCTGTAACGCAAAGTATTCTCCCGGCGGAGAGGCAATCGCTAGTGAATAAATAAACAAAATTCCATTTACCTTGTTATATGTTACCTTGTATTGTTGTCGCATGCATTGGTTTAAAAAAAATACAATTTAATTTAAATTTGCTTGCATTTGCTAATGGGTGTCGAAGACACTCTAAACTTAATTTTGTTATGAATAGTAAAGTTAAAACTTAATTTTATTATTATACGCATGCTCTATGATCTCCACTATTTTAAGACTGAAGAACGTTTCAGTATTTATTTTTCCGTCCCCACCTTTTCTACGTAAATACGCATTTGATAATCACTTTAAGATTACTAATTACTTTTTGTTTCCAAGTTCGGAACTAATAAGATATTGTGAAGTCTATTTCCAAAATATCGTCGTGACCTCTAGCGTCCCAGGGTCCTAATACTAGTACAAATTGACTTCAAATAAATTTAAAACATTTTCATTAGGAACAGAGTTGAAATTCTTTAGTTTCGTGTGATTTTAAAATAAAACTAATTCCATCTTTATTTTGTTTATCTGAAGATTCTCCCTGGCAATTTTTATTGTATGGTGCGCCGCTAGAGGTTAATATTAGTAGCAATGTATGTAAGTTAATCATTTCCATACATAGTTTAAAAAACGATAAAACTCATATTTTTTCAACACGAATCAAATCCAAATAATTTTTCAGTAAACATAGCTTAAAATTTCTTAAATTTTTGATTCGTAATGACCTAAAATATTAAGAAGAATGGTATACGATCAGCATTTACCTAGCGATTGCCCTCGCTTATTAGGAATGTTAAAAATACGTATGTCCTTTGTGATCTATTATTTTAATAGTGAGGTGCCATGTACTGCGAATTTGTGTAATTGTTGACGGCTTGAAGTTATTCACATTATAATTTAGACCACAGGGTTGCTGCATTTCTTAACCACTTTATAAGTGAGTTAAAATCACTAGAAGACTTTAGTCTTTTATTTTATATTTTTGTAAGCTAGGCTAGGTATTGTCTGTTGTAGTATCTAAGTGACTAAACAGAGTATATAGCTTAGCGATTTATAAATATTTCTTGAAATGGAATTTGTACTACATGTAGTACGACAGGTTTTTTCATCTCGTTTATATTTTTATGTCTGATATCGCGAATATACCTTCAATAATGCACAATTTTTATTGTGTAAGTTAAGAAACGGAGCAACCCGAAAGCTTTTTGTATTGAGAAGCAACAGGTATTGTGATACAGTGATGTGGTACGATGCTTAATAATTATTTACATTATTATTTTTAAATAAAAGAGTAATTATTATTGAAGAGTTATCATGTATTTTATTCAACCTAACATTTTCGTTTCGATGCTTATTTTGTGTCCGTTCCTTTCATGCTTCTGATATAATTTCATATAGAAATGAATTGTAATACCTATTGTAGTTTTAACCTGTTTTGTATTACCGATTAGGTACCATACCATAGTATCAGTATCAGTACCCATATTAGAAATATCTGACGCATTGCGGTACCAACGACAGTTTTAAAACGTAGGTATTGTAACCAATTTGCGAAGAAAATAATTATAATTATAAAGGGGCCCCTAGATTGATAACAAACCAATAAAACATATTATCAAAAAATAATCAATTCATAGTTAATTAAACAAAACACAACAATGATCAAATGGTGGACATCGTTTCATAAGACTTACCGCCAGTTATAACTATGGCCGGACTCACGGTACAGATAAAAAAAGCGTCTGTTAAGATATGTTATTCATACGTAATGTGGTACCTAATCGCTTTATATCCGAAATATATATCATATTTATTGAGCGGTAGTCGTCGCGTTGCTCGCTCCCTATTGGTATGACGTCGCCTATCCGTAAGTGTTGTGGTACTCAGAATGCGAACAGCATGTCGATGGGTAAGTTTAAATATTTTCTTAGAGCATGATAGTTATAGTTTTTGTATTTACTTAGGGCTAATTTGCAGTGTGCATGTTTTTTGCAATCATGCTTCAGCATAACGTGAAAACAATAAAAGCGTATAGAAGCAATCAATCTGCTCAGTTTTGTGTTTTCGATTACATTTCTATTTCTATGCGTGTCCAACGCACCTTGAACCTTACCTAATTGCTTCCATACGCAAGATTAGTTCGCAAGATGTTTTCCATGTTTTTTTTAATTGAAACCCGTTTTACAATATTTTCAATCTGATTTCATCTAATTCTTCGGGTTTCAAACTGCTTGTGTTAAAAATAATGTGGAAACAGATTTATAGGATTCATTTACATCGCACGCGCATCGCATATTACCTGCACCGTTGCACGGCATGTTTGCATGAAAACACTTTGGTTAAGATGTTAAAGAATGTCAACTGGAGCAAATGTCATCATGGAGAAATGCTCCACCTTGACAAATATGGCGTAAGGATGCATATAGCACTTGCATCGTCTCCCTGTAATAAAAAGTGAATTTGTGGTCAGTGGAGAAAGGTGTGTCTACTCTAACCCTTACGACATATTTGATTATTAGCTAGTTTTTAGCGGTATATTTCACTAAAGTGGTTTGGCCATACTTATGTGCGATAACATAGGAGCGCTCCTGAGTGTATTGTGCACAATATGTTCAAGCCGCTTTAGTGAGATACAAGCATTTTTAGTTTGATTTTATAGGGCTCTCAATATTTAATGACATAATTTATGAGTTTTATGACAATAACAAATGTACAAACTAATAATAAGCTTGTGTATTCTAAATTGCTCTTAGTGATAAATACATAAGTACCTATCCATCAAATCGGTATAAATTTAAAAACGCAAGCGCCCACAAGTATTTAAACACTAGCAGCCCACCAATTAATACATGAAAGTGATGAATATTTTGCAGTGCATATGAATTCATAGCATTATGGAAGTAATCGAGAAATTAAATTTGTTATGTTCTTAAAGTAACAAAAGTAAATTTAATTAAAGTTAATTTGTGCTATATAAAGGAATTTGGGCCTTAGGAGTCTAAAAGATGTTACGCTTTGACCACTCGCGATTAGACAAATATTTGTTCGCGCATTGTTCGTTCAGATGTACTTATTTGATGGCGACTGTGCAAAAATGTTTTCAATAACTGTGTTTGGATCTGAGTTTCATATTAATACGTATTTATCGAGAAACTCAATAACCGAAATGTGAATCGAATTGGAACAAGGTCATCATAAGGTAGCTTGCTTACGCAGTTGAACCTAAATTATATTTTACTATGATAAGAGTATGTATCTCGATTCTTCACTTTGGTTATTCAGTTTATCGAAATTGACCGCTCGGTGTTTTTTTTACCTATAAACTTATAATATGTTGTGGATGCAGCGCGCTTGGGCGCGTACCCGACAGGCAAGGCCCCGGCGCCGGCGCCGCCGCTGGGCGTGCCGCTGGCGGGCTGGTCGGGCACGTCCAGCGCCTGCTAGCGCGCGCGGGGGGCGCCCGCCCCCCCGGCCCCCCCCGCCTCCGCCTGCACCGCGGCGCTCCCCCCCCACTCCCACCCCGCGCACGCGCTGCTGTCCGTCGCCCACGCGCTCCTCTACCCCGCCAACACCATCGCCGCCAACACGCCGCACAGGGACCTCCTCCCCATCGAGGAGGTCACCATGCCTTCCGATGACGTCAGCGATCTCAGAGACGTCGTTGACGCGATCAACAAACTCTGCGACACGATGAAAACTTCCAGTTACGACGACGAAACCTTCGAGAGCTGCTCCCAATCTGGGAGCGTCGATTTAGTCGACGCGCTCATAACTGAGGAAACCGTCCCGGAGGAAACGGTTCTCGAAGAGATCGAAAGCGACCCCGACTGGTATGTGGCGTGTCAGGTTGAACCGGCGGAACAGAATGACGTTCTAGGCTAGAAGTGGCTACTCCGGAAGATGTAGTCGTGAGTACGGCTACGACTTACACAGCGGAGACGTGGACGGATCCGAAATCAGATGTACAGACAATTGAGGATAGATGTAATGAGCCGAGATTAGAGACGGTAAGTTCAGAAATAGCGCAGCAAACGCACGATAGATTGACTGAATCGACTAGGTTAGAGACAGTGAGTCAAGAGGAATTATTGCAGAAAGCCAAAACTGATACGCAAGATAGATGGAGTGATCCATCGTCGAGATCAGAAATAGTAAGTCCAGAATTTGTTAGGACTAAAGTTGAGACTCAGGACAGATGGAGTGACCCTCCTAGATCAGAAATCGTGAGTCCTGAGATTGTACAGAAACATGAGAACTCAGTAGAAAGATGGAGTGACTCCTCCGTGTCTTTACCAGGGCAAGTTGAAGAAGAAACCGTCACATCAGACGAGCGACAAGCTCATGAAAGCGAGATGTATTACACAGCTTCGTCTGAAGTGTCTCTGCTCTCCGATTTGGAGGTAGCGGATAAAGTACAAGAAGAACCGATAGACAAGGAAGATAGGAAAGAGTGTGTGATAGCAGGTCACGTAGCGGCCATGCGAGAGCGGTTTGAGAGTATGACACGGACCAACACGCCTTGCCCCGATCTTATACGCTCTGCGTCGCCTGCGCACGACGTTTTTAGAAACATTACGCCTTCCCCTGATCGCTTAGGATAAATAGAGTAATTAGGGAAGAGGTAGATTGGTTAGATTATTCGTATTTTCAGATTTCAAGAAACCTTATAACAGTACTTGAGATGTTAGATATTAAAATAATGTAAACAAAAATCATGTGACTAAGGACCATCAGTTGCACGAACATTTTTCCAGGATCCCATCATCAGATCCTGACATGGTTACAATGGGACCAACTGTGGAGTACCTATACTATTTCAAACAAAAAAAGAATTTTCCAAATCGGTCCAGCCGTCTTCGAATTTAATCGGTGAACATACATTAAAAAACAAAGAAGAATTGAGAACCTACTTCGAAATCTTGAAGTCGGTTGATAAATACAAATTTTTGTAGGTAACTCGTTGAGCGCATGACGGAGTCGCGTGGTATTGTTAGTTTACATTCTTTATCTACACTCATATTGTAAGTTCTCTAAAACGTGTTCGAAAACGGTAGGCAATGGCTAGCATTACCACGACCGATTTTACTGGCACACGAGAGTTGGCCATGGTGGCGGTGCAATGGCGGCCATTCTATGGTTTCCAAATAAGGCATTTAGAATAAATAATATGAAGTGTAGATAAAGCAGTGTATGCAACTGTACGTAATTAGGCCTTAAAACACTCGTGTGATCTTATTATGAAATTCGCCTGCGGCTCATTTCATAAAACCACACTCATGTTTTAAGGACCCTTATTACGTAACAGTTACATAAACTACTATTTAAGACTAGCTGGAGACTAGAGGGCTCTATTGACACCAGATAGATATTCAAACGTTTCTCGTACGAATGTAAATACTAGACATTTGTGGTTGTATTGGTGCATTTATTTTTAAGCATACGTGTAGACTACCTTAGATAGTCGGGGCAATAGGTTCTCATATCAAGACTTATTTATGATAACTAATAAGTATTACTGTTGTTTAGGTATAACTAGTCTACCTCTTTTCTTAGGTGTCATAGACTAAAGAACTATAGTGGGCGTAGGTACAGAGTTGAAGAATATGACTTTTACCCCCATCTATCTATGCGGATTCGGCAAAATCCGGTGGCAAAAAGCTTTATGTCCACGCAATAAGAGCGAAAAAGACATCGGCAGGCGTCGGCCGAGCCGATCCTTTTTTTTCCACCGGATTTTACCGAATCTGCGTCGATAGATGGGGGGAAACCCTTAGAGAGCATTCGGCAGCTGAACTAGGTGGCGCTACTCCATTTGGTTATTTGTAACCGGATTGTTAGGGATTGAAAATCTAGTTCAGCCCTCAAACGTTTCTCGATATATTCTTCAACTCGTCACCCAGGTACGGCGATTACCATAGTTCTATTGTCTATGTTAGGTAGGTATGTTGTGGTGTGATCCTCTTTTTATGAAGTATTTAAAAGCAACCTTTGCTAGTCTTATTAAATAACACCAACAGTAACGAACGTGCCAAGGTGTTTCACTTAGGAGGGTTGTGATTTTTTTCGTAGCTTATATTATGAATTTGTACGGATGCAATAAGTCTTCTGATAGTCGAAAGGTTAATATGTCGCTATTACTAGAGTTTGACCACGTTAACTGTCCGTACATTCAACGCCCAGAATATATATACACTTTTGATTCTTATTACCAAGGAGAGGAGTAAGGTGCAAAACATATTTACGGCGTTGACTGGACATTGCAGCGGTATTCAACAGCCCCTATAAGTATTTTGGTTGGTCGGACCAGGTCCGCACCGCCCTCGACTCTAGTTTTCACAATGCCATCCACACAGCTAGAGACAGAAACAGATGGAGAAAGATCACACGAGAGAGAGTGATACAGAAGGGAGGTCACGACCCTCAGTACTGAGGAATACGAATCAAGGAGGAGGCGGATAAAAGTATTTTTATCAAATAATTTTGATATTTATGCTGGTTATGCACACTTTGTCACTTGCAAAATCGACGTAGTTACCGTGGTCACACTATATCTTAGGGTCGTCTAGTTTGTATTAGAATTGCCCATATTTTGTACCTAAGCATTTTTATTTCAAATGTAACGGGGTGAAATAATTTTCTCCTGTCACTCGTTGCCATGATTTTATCAGATGTATCCCTTTGAACGTCACTCACACGCTAAGATCACGGAAGCAAGCGAGCTAATACAAACCTTATTTGAAAGTATGAAGGTTACTTTGACAGGGTACGCCACAAAGCTATGGTTCTTGGCGCTGTGGTCACGACTACTCATGACACCTTTAGGTGTTCTTGGCGTTAATAAAGTCTTGTGGTAGTTTTAATACTTCTTTAATGGACCATCTACCGAGCATTATAAAAAAATGATGTAATATTTATTTAACTGTACTGTTGTCCCCCGGTGCCCCTGGGTGACGGGACAGAACAATAGAATCAGTTGATCCACCCAACTAGTGACTCCATACATTTCTCACTGTCAGAAGATTCATAGGCGAAGAGGTACATATCTGAAAGTTGCTTAGTTTTAGTCAATATAAGGGCAACGTTTGTATTATTAGTTTTATTGCTAATTCTTAAGCAAAAGTGCATGTATTTATTACTTCAGTATATTTGCACTACACTGATATACCCAGTGGTTAGCGAAATGTAACAGTACTAATTAATCTATTGTGATTTGGAGAAGCTCAAATTTTGTAGTTTTTTAAAGAAAACTAGCCTTGAACTATTGCGTCAGACCAAGTATTTTGTATGCTCTGAATATCTTAGCTTACGCTTTTGAAATTTTGGGGGTTATAACTGTCATTATCCTGTTTTTTCTTTGAACACCAGAGGCGTATCTTGAGACTTGGCGCCCCGGGCCATAAAGGCCTTATGGGCCGGTACCTGGTTGACCGGCGCCCTGAACCCAGCGCGAAAGGCGGCTTACGCCATGGCTCTAGGGTAAATACGCCCCTGACTATGTACTGACTACAATGGTATGTATATACCTACAGATTATATGGGTAGCAATTGTCATTTATATTGGAACCAAATAAAATTCTGTACCTGTGTCTATGGTATCGCAATACTTAATCAATTCATAGTCTATCTATAGATAAACAAGATATTATTAATTCTAATCCTTGTTGAGGATAATGACAGGTTCGAACACTTCGAACGTTCGAATACTGATGGGACCTACGATAAGTGACGTCACGGCAGGGCAGGACCCTTAAAGTTGTGATTGGCCAGATCGCCATTTAAATTTTTCTTGATCTGCTCTGATTGGCTGGCGAAATATGCTTCCCTATTTACGTAACAATGATATACTTATTATATAATTTATAAATCGTTGCCATAAAAAGTTTGTTGTCAAATTATTTTATAGAATCATTCGGTTACTTTATGACTTGTCTGTTGTGAATTTTGTACCAAATGTTTATTGGGTAAAACAATTTATTTAATGGTGATATTAGTTGTATACAATATGAAATCTTGTTGTAATCCATGTACTTTAGTGTTATCAGTCTTCTAACAGTGTAGTTGATAGTCCTAGTTATTATATAAACGTGTTATGTGTACAGACCAGACTTTAACAATATACGGCTACTTAATACATTATTTATTTTATTTTTACCCAACAACGGGAAATATGTGCATATAAAACAAAACGAGAAGTAGACCCGGGCCACCCCCTAAGGCCGCCACTGCAAAGTTTTAACGCAGACTGTACTTTTCAGGACATTTACGAGAGGATTCTAACGAACCCAAACACAATGAGCTTCGATTATTTTAATACAGAGTTCTCATGACATGACCACCTTCGGTTTCCATCATCAGACCAGCTCGATGGTACCAAAATATTGAATAATTTACCTATGCTAAATTTCAGCTCAATTCAGGAATTAGTTCTAATCTGACGTGCAAGATTTTACCTAAACAAGGAATCCGGCGAATCGAGACTTAACCCAAATTTCCCGTGCAATAAAATAAATTCCAAGTTCATTGTTTTCTTTCATCTCTCTGGTACAGCTGTTAGTGTTCAATACATGATGAATTTCCCAGTGTTTTAACACTTGAACGCAGAGAAGCTTATGTAACCCTTTGACCGTCAAGCATCGGACAAAAAAGTCATGCCACTGACGCCAGAGCCCGCGAGCGCACTCGTTTATATTTTGGACGTGATATCACGCGCTGGAGCTAAGGGCACGACTTACCGTGCGCGTGATTTGACGTCTTGGGCGGTCTAAGGCATCGCGAAGTCCTGGCCATAGTGTAGTACCTACACAAACACATACATCTTCCTAGCACTCCAGGTTCAATTGAGGCTGGGGTCCGCTTGAAAACCTAATACCATGAATTTGCGTAGGCGCTAGTTTTACTTAAAGCGCCTGCCATCTGACCTTCCAACTCTAGGATAAATTATGGCGTTATTAGAATTAGGTGCGGTTTTCTTACGATATTTTCCTTCACCGAAAAGCGAGTGGTGCCTAATCAAATGCATAAGTTTGCATCAAAGACCTTCGGATTGAAAGTAGGACGACTCTCAAGGATATTTTCATATAAATTTGATGTTTATACTACTGGCTTTTCCATACTGTTGCTTTGAAATCCGGTTCAGTTGCGTTGGTTGCGTATAAGTAGGATCTGCAGTACCTATACTGTTAAGGCAGCCTTCAGTGAGTAAGGTTACATGGTAGCTTGTATGGTACCATAGTACAGTACGCGAACAGTTTTGATACGACAACTCACAAGTGCGATTTTCTTTTTTAGTTAGAGAATATGATATGATTACTTATAGCAAAAAATATTTTCTAACAGTTTTTGACGTCGCGCTAGGTATTATATAGATATTTGTTAATAACAACAAGAAAAGATTATACAAGATATATTTTTCTTTACCATACTATTTCAACATCATCTGTCATTTTATAACAGTTTGGTCAATAGATTATGTGAGCATAATCGAAAACAATTTGTCAAAATATAAGTGACCTTGAATTCTAAACGAATTCCAAATGGCTAAGCCGACATATGCTCTTGACAAAACCGTTATAAAATGTGAAGTTATGTTGCAATAGTAAAAAGCGATGGTGGAGAAACATATAACTTACATAATCTTTTCTATGTGTAGCAAACAAATACATGTATTACACCTTAGCGCAAAGCTAACAATTGTTAGAAAATATTTTTTTTATTATTAGTACTTGTGACTTGTGATTTATGTCATTTTTAGGGTTCCGTAGTCAACTAGGAACCCTTATAGTTTCGCCATGTCTGCCCGTCCGTCCGTCCGTCCGCGGATAATCTCAGTGATCGTTAGCACTAGAAAGCTAAAATTTGGTACTAATATGTATATCAATCACGCCGACAGTGGTAAAATAAAAAGTGGATTTTTTTTTTATTAGGGTACCTCCCCTATACGTAAAGTGGGGAGTGATTTTTTTTTTCATTTCAACTCTAACGTGTGATATATTATTGGATAGGTATTTAAAAATTAATAGGGGTTTCCTAAAATCATTTTTCGATAATGTAAATATTTTCGGAAATAATCGCTCCAGAAGTAAAAAAATATGCGTCCCCCCCCCCTCTAACTTTTGAACCATAAGTTTTAAAAATATGAAAAAAATCTCAAAAGTAGAACTTTATAAAAACTTTCTAGGAAAATTATTTTGAACTTGATAGGATGAATAGTTTTTGAAAAAAAAAAATACAAAATAATTTCTGAACTAAGTTTGTAATTTAACCGTATAAGCAGGTGTTTATTGTACCTGTAATTTCTACAAAATTACAATGAAATGACGTGTTTTCAAAAACTCTTAAGTGGGGACACTTACTGTGACGGACAGAAAACTACGGAACCCTACACTGAGCGTGGCCCGACACGCTCTTGGCCGGTTTTTTTAGTGATTAAATAGCTGCCGTTCCTCAACCCACCAATGGAGCGGCAGCTGACCTTCACGAGGCTTCATTGATCGCCCTTAACCAATTCACAAGTTATCATGGTCATGAAATTTATTCCTGGCTTACGAATCTATTTAGAAAAGATTAAGGACTTAATTAGGTACAAAAATGTTGCTACTCAAATGGCGGTCTATAGGTAAAACACTAAGAATATGAGTAGAAATAGAGACACATTTATATAGACAGCCACATTCTAAGAACTTTTTGAGTCGGAAGCGCCATCTGAACGAGACCAACCAGACAACAGACTAACTCTTAGACTGGTGCTATCTATATAAGTGTATAGTCTTTGGTAGAAGTGAAGATAGGGATGAAGGAGTTGAAATAAAAGATAAAAAGATCAAATTCCAGCGCATTTATTCGGTAAAATAGTCAAAATTCTACAAGATTAGGCAAACATCACAACTTCATAATGGAAATGCTTAAGAAAAAAATGATTTCAAGGCTAAACATTAACGAATCTTAATCCTTACAGCGTTCTTAACAGTTTGGTAGGTAATAATGTGAGACAGGGGGCCGTCAATCCAACAACAGTCGTTGTGACAGCGCGTCGCCTGCCCGGTATCGTAGCAGGGAACTGCCGGCCCAGCCACGCTGTGGCGAGCGAGTCACCTGTCCTACCTACCCGCTCCCTAGGCCTGGTCCGAGCTGCCTACCGCCCTACGTGCGCGTCCGGTTGGTCAACACGTCCATTCATTACTACTCTGTTGCTCGACCCCTCCCCCCCTTCAAGTAAATAGCCTCACGCCTCAAGACTCTTCGGTAAGTATTTTTATCGTCGCATATAACTGTCATTAAGACATTTTTGAACGATTAGAGGAGCCAAAGGTCTGCAAATAGAATTGTGCCGATCTCGAGAACGTTTTCCGTTTCATACGGAAACTTTCTCGCTCGAGAATATCTCTCATAGTAAACGGAGAAAACTCGAGCACAACTCTATCTACAAAACAGTCAAAAATCTGTACTACTCGTATCAGGTAAAATTGATTGGAAAAACAATTAAAGTTGACCATAGACTATAATCTAACCAATAGGATCACTACGTACGTCGAGAGGTAGAACGCGCTCTAAACCAGCCTTTCACGCTATCCGTATACGGGCTCAGGAGTGTGTGCTATCGAAACTAACATCAGATCTAGAGTTTTAGGTCTTATTAGGACTTTGCTCAGTTTAAATTAGAACATTTAATAAAGGTGCGATAAGATAATTATCTTGTTGCAATAAGCATGAAATAATGTCGGTTAACAGTATAGGTGTCATTTAATACTTATCTACACTACAGTAATCAGTCTTATCAACATATCCGTACTATGTTTTTCGAGAATGCGCACGATTCCCGTAATTTGCCTTGGTGACAATTGCTGCACATTGAACGACAGTAAGTAATAAGCTTCTGAACCTGCTGACGATATACGTCAAAGTGAATAGATTGTAAAATAACAAGTAAACATCGACCTTGGCAGAATCCATGTTGCTAAAATCAGTAAAAAAAGTATATAGACAGATGGTTCGTTTCGATAGCACATCGATAGCATGCCAAGTTTCTCGCGGCCGCATCCCTCAGCTACGCTAGTGAGAGGAACTGTCAGCGGCAAAACTGGCACGAACAAAGAGCTGAAAATGACTTTAATGTGATGAGAATAAGGCTGCTTTTTCAACAGCTAAGATGCGCTATGTTTACATACATAATGCTTCGCAGCTTATTTGTATGTTAACGAAAGGCAACATAGGTACGTTGATAAAGCAGGCTAAGGATCATTTTAAAACGCTTAGTTCGAGTAACTTTTGTCGCCGTCTGTATCGGCTCCGCGAAAACTAGTAGCGCTAACGTTTGACGCGACGCACGCAACGGAATTTGGATGGTGTCGAATATAATACACATTTTTTAAGTAATTGTATTGCACTAATCGTCCAATATGAACGTTTTCGAAGTATGTAGTTCGAAAAATCACTAGGTATAGGTTGAAAGAGTTAAATGTCATAAGATTTAAATATGGAATTATAAATTAAAATGATTAAATTAGCTTGACAATGATTATGGTTTGAATAATTATATTAATTATAAACAGCTTCGTCAATGCTTCAGCCTTGTTGTCAATAAATCATCTTTCTTGAAATCACGCCTCTCATTAAAAAAACTAATAAATATTAGGGTTGTGTCTTGTGTAAGATGAAATATTATAATCAGTTAGATTATAATATAAAGAATATTTGACATGTTTTTTCTTTCAATGAAACAAAGAAATGAAAAACGTACGTGACGTCACGTCGTGCTGAAAAGCGCAGCACTATCTTCATGTTTCATTGAAAAAATACGTGTCCAATATTTTTTTTATAATCGAACCGGCGAGTTGTTTTATAGGCCACGAGCCTAAATGAAGTGTATGTGTGTGTTCCGTTGCGCGCTCGCGTTGTGCGTGCGTCTTACCTGGTCGTAAGTATCCCGTCACCGTATTAGCAAGAGCATAGGACACACAATCGTCAAGCAGACGTAATAATAAGTACCGTAACGAGCGCCTACCTGCGCTTGCCGTCGGCGCGGGCCGACTCAGCCTCTGTCAACAGTAAGCAACCCTTTATAATAAAACAATTATTATAACTATCATAAGACCCTACCTCGCTTGGTTTCGCCGGCTATGGAATGTTAAATCGAGGAAGCGTTGTGTTACCAAGTTTTAAAGATTGTAGTACAGTGGACGCTGTGGCGCATTAGAGCGAATTTGAATTATGAAATGACGCTAAAAAGTAATGAACTTATTCTGAAAAGGTTATATTTTTAGAATTCCGTTGTTTTATTTATACCAACCATTGCAGATTGGATGGTAGAAATATTTTTGTAGATTGATGAAGATATAATACTAACGCGATTTCGGACGGTTTGCTTAAATTAGATGAATTTTCGCAAATAAATAGTTAAATGAATTGGCTACCCTAGTATTGTACACTTGTAGTAGACTTTAAAACTACCCTCCATTCTGCAATAGTTGCTACGTTCAACAACAGATTGCCTTAACATTTAAGAGTATAGGTAACGGGAAACTATATAGAGCGTATTGCGGCTTTAACATTCAGTTGTCAAAATAAACGCGTATCTTCTGTATAAAATAAATGTAAATATTAAAGTCTCACTGGGAGTAAAACAGTCAATGTAATTTTGAATTCAATATCCCAATCAAAAGCTAAAAATATCGTATATTCAGATATGAATGGTGCTGCGACTTGTCAGACCAGCACAATTTTCCGTTTTGAGGTTAAAATTTTCACGGCGAAGACAGCTATCACAGACCTGTTCAATGCTGAAATATAATATAGACAACTAATCCTTAGAGCACACATTCCGCAACAGTAACACAGGCCGTTATAACCGCAACACGCCCCCCCTAGCCAGACGATAAGAGTACACACTATGTTCATCCTGCGAGTCGATCGCAGCTCCGCTATCGGAACCGGTGCTGCATCATCATGCCCGGCACGCCGCCAGGGAACATCGCGCCCATGGGCATCATGCCGCCCATGCTGCCCATGCCGCCCATGCTGCCCATGCCACCCATGCTGCCCATGCCGCCCATGCCGGGCAACAGCATCCCTGCGCAAAAAGAACACGTTGTAAAGGCTTGCGGTGCAGGCGCGCTATAGCATAGTACCGGGGTAGCAGAGAAAAATAAAACGCATGAAATTTAAAAATTAAAATGAGCTTTAAGTTATGTTTGTATCGTTTTTACAGTCGCATATGTTGTTTGTGATATATTAATATTGTAGAACAATATTAGTATTTTAGTAGTGTCGATTGATTCAGAATGGGGATTTCTAATATCTATGTAGTACAAAACATTCACGATCGAAATCTTAATTACTATTTTGAATCGTCGGTTCATCCGTGCGATATTGTTTACTGTAAGTATACATTCAAAATAGGATATGAAACCCTTGCTTGTTTGAGTGCTTTTTAGTGATAAGACCGCCAATTGTTTTACCTCTCTACTTTTACTGATTGTAATTTGTATTTAGCTTCGAGAAACATGTCAAGGAGGTACAGTTTCCAACAAGATTTACTGAAAATATGGCTCCTGAAAATTTGTAACCGGCCAGTCTTATAAGACTGTCAAAGAAAGTGCCGCCCGAGTCATTCTTGCGGTATTGTTGTGGGGGCATTTTTTTGGACTGATTGTGTATCCCTAGTATAATAAGATCGGTGGTATTTAGGTATCTTTATTTTGAGGTGTGCAATAAAGAGTATTTAAACCTCAAGTAATTTGGAAATATACAAGCGATTTCTGAGTCACCTGCATTTGCATAACTATATAAGAGAATTATCATATTTAAAAGGTGCAATCATCATCTTACCATAAAACCTTAAAACAAATAAAAAATCAATAAAATGTGTAAAAGTTAGACCTTTCTCGGCTGCCCCAGCAATATGCTTTAGCAACAGGGGACCTTGGTCCAACACACGGCGGAGCCGTTGTGACTGATAACAATCGCCTGTCGCCCGGACGGACCGGACCACCACCGTACATCCATGTGCCGAAGTCGCACGTTCAAACCAAAAATACATATATATTTTCTAGCTTTACGAAACTAAAAGGGCCTTAAATCGTGTTTAAAGGTGTTTTGCTACATACAGTTTTAAAGTTCTATTGTCAATGTTCTTGTCAGACAGGTCAATGTTAGTTTAACATGAACTAAAAACACTAAAATAAGCTATGTATTTACAATGAGATTTTTTGAAAAATTTTGCGCTAAAAACTAAAATATAAAATAAATAACGATTTACTTGCCCATTTTAGTTTCTTTTAAAGCTATTAAATAAGTTAAAGTGGTATTGTAATGACACGAATGGTATTTTTAGTTTAAACTGAAACAACCGATTACGCGTCACTCGTCACTTCGGACACTCGCGGTGTCGAGCCCTTAGGGTTGCCACCGCCGTCGTTATTTTTACGAGAAAAGTGTAGGTATACATGTAGCTTAAAACATAAAATTAGGCAGCTTACTTTGTGAGCTATTTACCAATACCTGGTTCCACGGGGAGAGCTGTTTATTGTTTTAATTATGATTAGTTCCCTGACGCCCTTATAGGTGGCAACCCTAATAATATTATCGAGATGGGTCAGTTCGTTAAGATGTAAGGTAGAGTTTGGGTGTTGGGGCCGCTGGGGCCAACACACGTACCGTACCGTGGTCACATGTATGCACTTCGTGTGGCGACTGATAGGTGCAGTAAGCAAAGGAACACAGGTAGGTAGGATAAATAATTCACATGAAAAATCACACTTCCAAATATACTCGGCGATATAACTGTATCCGTAGACATGCATGTTCCGGTGTGAGCGGTACGGAGCTCGTAGATCCAACTCAGCCAACGACTATCATCGGTTCATGCACAGTTTAAAGCGACAAACTACTGTACGTAAATATAATATTAGTGTACCCACCCGTAAACCGACAAAATTCACATCTCTTATGACACTACTAGAAAATCGAGACAGTAATAAGATAGAGCTACTACAGTAAGCAAATCCATTAAGGAATGTGAAGAAAATTACCGGTCGGTTTCATTCCGTCCCTCGGTTGTGCGAATGGCACATCAAAATGACGGTTATACTCTGCAGTGATTGTCTACGGTTAGCCCGTTAGGATTCTACTGGGCTCGTTGGCTATCGCACTAACAAAACGATACCTTATTTCGGTAGAAAATATAAATCAAAAATAATACTAAAACATTTATTTCATAAAAACATTCAGTCCATTTTCCACGTACATGTTGAGCAGACTACCATAGTCAAGTTATATCTAGTTCTAACAAAATGCCTTTGAAACAATCAATACGACGTAGAGGAGATTTTACATGAATCCTATGGCTGTCAAATGGATGTACAAAAATACTTTTGGAATTTATTGAATACATGTTTGTATTTTGGAATGTGAGAATGTCACGAGTGTGCCTAGCACGTAACGTCAAATAAATAGGCTTATGCTCTTTGGCTCTACATACAAACGACTCAAATAATAGTAACATTTGGACCGATCAATTACAAGTTAATTTTTAATTGTTATCATAATGAGCTTTCAAAATTGAAAAACTTATTTCTAAATCTACTTTATATAAACAACGTTAAATCAGTAAGTACGAATGTAACACTTATTCAAGTAAACATTTTCACAATTTATTTAATCTGAATAAAAAGTAGGTAATTTATAAGATATTTTTTTTAATAGATATGTCACATTATAAAGGTAACAAATGGTCATTATGAAAATATCAGAATGTGTATTTTTCTTAGGGAAATGAGCGTTTACCGATTTAATTTTTATTATGCACATATTAGTACATTTTACTTCAACTTTGAAGTCTCTATATTTACAGAAAAAATATTATGCAAAAAAAAAAATATCTAGAACAGAAAAATATTTGTCTGTAAGAGATAAACTTACGCCGAAAATATTTACTCGGTATGTACTTAATTTAAGAAACATTACATAGTCAGTAGCATTTTATTATTCACTTTGTACGAAAATGTTGTACAAGTATAATAAATTTCATGCCACAATCTTACAAAAATTTAAGGACACGCTCGTATCCTGAAAGCCCCTTATCGATAAACGTCTCACAAGCCTCATCTAGTTTTAAGTTGTCCATTTCTAACAGCTGTCAAAGTGACAAGGACAAACGATTATCAGTTAAACGAGGCCAGTGAGAGTAACGAACAAGGGTGTGAATCGGTAAACGCTCTACCTCTGCTGCTGCTGTTGCTGCATGTAATACTGCATGTGGGGATGGGGTTGCATGTATTGTTGGTGGTGGTGGTACTGACCGGGCTGCAGCGGGCGCACGAGGTTGAACTGCGGCAGCGGCAGCATGCCCACGACGGGCGGCATGGACACGGGCACGCCCACGCGCACGCCCTGCGGCAGCATGTGCAGCGGCTGCATCATGGGCCGGCGCATGGCCGCCGCCTGCGCGTGCGCCTGCGCCTGCACCTGCTGGCGCGCCGCCGCCGCCACGGCCGCGTTCATGTGCGCGGCCACCTGGGGGGGACCGACTACTCAATATGGGCCCGAAACTGGACAACGCACTAGCAAAATCTAAAAGCTGCGCATCGAATAGGCGCGGCCGTCGCGCGAGCATTTTCAACCGACTTCAAGATTTCGAAGGAGGAGGTTATCAATTCGTCGGGATCTTTGTTTTTGCTATTTTTTTTTTTATGTATGTTCACCGATTATTCGAAGACGGCTGAACCGATTTGGAAAATTCTTTTTTTGTTTGAAAGAGTATACTTCACAGTTTGGTCCCATTGTAACCAGGTCATGATCTGATGAAGGGAACCTGGAGAAATCGAGGGATCTCTTCAACTATTATAGGCACCTATAGTGATTTGAGTATTTTTTACAGCAGCTCGAGCATTTGCGTTTGGAATGGTGGAAAGTGAAGTCGGTTCTTTTTTGTTTAAGATTATTTGATGGTTTGCCGTAACGTTTGTCAAAAATATCAAGTAGACTTTAATGGTTAAACGTTAGGCAGCGAAGTTCATAGTTTATGGTCATTCAAATAATTTTCGCGACCGCAATGTTGCCCACAAATTCCACTATTCATCAAGATACAAGCTTCTTTGACTCCGACCTGTACTTGTTTTACGTTCTCCCATATCTCCAATGACACATGTTCAAGAGGAAGTCCAAAACATAGCAAAGTTTACTAATGCAATGCTTACCTCCGCCTGGCTCGTGCTTAGCGTGACCATAGTGAGCTGTGGTTGTAACTGGTTCTTTGTCTTGGGCCTGTACTTGGGCTGACTGGCCCTGATCTCCTCTAGTGTTTTCAGGAAGATGCATGAGGGTTACGAACGTCGTATATTCTTACCTCAACCCGGCTCATGCTCGAGATAACCATAATGGGCTGAAGTTCGAACTTCTCCTGTAGCTTCGGCCTTGTCTGGAACTGGATCTCCTTCAGTGTCATCAGAAGGATGTGTAGGGGGGGTGTACGTAGTCTTACCATGCTTACCGTAACCTGGCTCATGCTCACTTCAGCTTGGGTCTGTACTGGTCCTGCCTCGTGTGGATCTGGATCTCCTTCAGTGTCTTCAGGAGGATGTGTAGGAGGGTGTACGTCGTATAGTTTTACCATGCTTACCGCAACCTGGCTCATGCTCACTTCAGCTTGGGTCTGTACTGGTCCTGCCTAGTTTGGGTCTGGATCTCCTTCAGTGTCTTCAGGGGGATGTGTAGGGTAGACGGTCTCGACGTCGTATATCTTACCATGCTTACCTCGGCCTGGCTGGTGCTCGGCATGATAATAGTGGGCTGCAGTTGGGGTTGCAGGGCCTGTACTTGAGGTGCCTTGCTCTGATCTCCAACGCCACTTGTTCAGGAGGATGTGTAGGGAAGACGGTCTCGACGTCGTATATCTTACCATGCTTACCTCGGCCTGGCTGGTGCTGGGCGTGGGCGCGGGCGCGGGCGGCGCGGGCGCGGCGTGCGCGGCGTGCGCGGGCTCGCGGGCCCGCGGCCGGTACTGGTGCCGGCGCGCGCGGATCTCCTCCAGCGACACGTCCTCGGGCGGGTGCACGATGCGCGACGCGGCGCCGGTGGACGTCACGAGCGGGCACGAGTTGGCGGCGGGCGGCTTCACGTCGCCGTTCTCCTTCGGGTCCAGGGAGGCAGAGGTGGTGGGCGGGGCGCTTATTGTCGCGTTGCTAGGGAATTTCATACGGTTTCATCTATCTTAAATGTGAAATTGGCTCCGGAGGTTTGTTTCTTTCAATCAATCAACATTGGTTCAGCACATGAATATCTCGACCTAAGCACGAAACGGGTACAGTACATGTTGTGACACTTTTATGGAAAAGATACCATTTGGCGGAACTTGCTTACTTCATACTTTGTACAGAGACAACATTGTACTCTAGCCCGGAAGACAGAAAAAGATGGGCGGACCACATACTAGCAACTGCAAGAGAAAACTGGACTGATATAGCACTAGATAAACAAAAACGGAAAAAGATGAACTAGGCTTTTACCCTCGGGATCCGACAATACAAAAAAAATACAGTGATGTGTGCGAGACAATAGCTCAATAAATAATGTAAGTAAGATGTATATTATTACCTGTAAGCGGGGAAAGTGGGCTTACTGGGCGTGGAGGTCGGCACGCTCGCGGCGGGGAACAGCGGCCGCATGCCGGGCATCATCATTCTGTAATATCACAAACTTTGTGAATCATCTTTGTAACAACTACACAATCGGAGAGACCGTAGAGTTGTGTGGTTCTCCAGCACGTTCCCCATTTTGTATGGTAAGGTTCTCGCTCGAGAATCTTTCCCATAGTGAATGGAGAACGTCACATCTCTAGGAGAGGGTAATGAACAAAATACAAGCAGGAATTCCTGTCAATGAAGATAAACGAAAACTTTGAACAGAAGACGGCGCCACAATCGCAAAAAAAAAAACATGTTGGTTATTATTATTAATCGCATGGCATGCACAGTTTAAAGACAATCGACGAGTATAGCTTTGAGGTTGTTAAGCCAGGTAATCAAGTTAGGAGTGACAGAGACCAGATCTTCAGCTGGTCCAGAATACGAGTGAAGGGGGCAGTGCCGGAAGATATGTTCAGTGGTCTGCTCTTCCTCAACACACTCGCAGTGGAGAAACCTTCCAGCCCAATTAGTAGGTAAAGGAATTGCAACAGCCCTACTCAACCTGTTCAGGTAACACCAAAATTTGCAGGGGAGATCGAACCCTTTTTTAATTTTTGTGTCGGGTCGATTATAAAGGTGAATTTCCCAGACATGTTAGCAGACCACTCCACTTTCCAGGGAGATCGAACCCTTTTTTAATTTTTGTGTCGGGTCGATTATAAAGGTGAATTTCCCAGACATGTTAGCAGACCACTCCACTTTCCACCTATCTGAGATGCTAAAATTCTTCAAATTCTGGGTTGTAGCGCAGGGTGGGTTCCGGAATTTTAGTCGTTGAGGGAGTGGATGGCAGAACTCATTTTGAGCTGGCAGAGGGTTTTTGGTAATTTTCTAAGTTTCTCTCTTCAGTGCCTGGAGCCGTCGAAGATGAGGCGGCGGGGCAATGTGACATAGTGACGGTAACCAGTGGAAGGGTGTAGATCTGATCTGAAGTTGACACGTGGGACGGCCCCTTTTACTTGGGTTCGAGTCGACGCGGACACGTCTGTAGACCGCATTAAAGCGGCCTCCATAGGACGGAATTAGGAAATGTTCGAAGTTTTAAATTGTTTTTGTGTTTATGTTTATAAATTTTTCCTGTTTTTTATTGTTTTTTTCTTGTTTTGATTAGGATATTCTTATTTTGGGGATGTGACCGTGGCGTCAATGCGCCGTGTCGTCAAATGGTTGCAACGGAAGACCAGCGCTGGCCCTGCCGGCATTTAACGCTGAGTTGCGACCATTTCGTGGCAATTAACCTTTTCACCGCCAAGCATTGAACAAAAATGACGCGCCACCGACGCCACGTAATCGCGTTTTGTCAAGCAAAATTGAACTTTGCGGAAGCCCGCGTAGGTCCCTATTGCATTACAAAGCCTGTCGGCTGTAGCCGTCGTTGGCGTCCATGGTACAACTTTTTGATGTCGGCCACAGCCGACTGTGGCGGTCAATAGGTTAATGTTTCGGGTTGTATATGTTATTTATTATGTTTTTTGTAATTGTCATGAATAAATCTTTCATTCATTCATTGATGGTACCAGAGATGCAGATGCAGCGCATAGTTTCGGTTAGTTTTAAGTTTACTTTGTGGGTATATCCGCTTTGAAGCCACACTTGAGCACAGTAATTTGCCGCCGAGTAGACGAGTGCACTGGCTGTGGTGCGTATGTAATCAGCGGAAGCTCCCCAGCCGGTACCGCAAAGTTTGTTTAGGAGATTGTTCCTCGTCGCGATCTTCTGCGAGTTTTGTTAAATGGGTCTTATAGACTTCAAGATGTTTCGGGCAGGGATTGTACTTTAGAGCATCGCTCATGTAGACAGCTGGTTGATAATGCTTGGCATAAGTCTCCATGCACTAAAATATACGGTCAGTGCTGTTAGATCGCTTTGAGTCACGAGTGCAATGTCGTCGGCGTATATAAACTTGGTGGAATCTGTGTGCGGGAGATCGGATATAAGCAGGTTGAATAGTATTGGTGCCAAGACTGAACCTTGTGGGAGACCATTGTTGAGCTTGCGTTTTCGGCTCCTCCTACTACCCAACAACACTTCAAAGAGCCTTTCAGCGGGCATGTTAGAGATAAGATCGACCACTTCTCTACTCGGTAACACTGCTAGCATCTTGTGAATCAATCCATGCCTCCAAAATGTGTCATAGGCAGTTGTGAGTACAATGAATACTGCACTAGACATGACGCGTGTCCGATATCCAGCTTCTATGTGGTTAGTCTTGAGCTAATCTGACCCATATTACTCCACATCGTTTTTTAAATGTCTGCCCATCGTTGCAAATGTGCGTATTCGAAATTGACGAATTTCTCGTTTGTAGGGGTGGCCAAAGGGGGATGACATTTCATAGGAGAGGGATGGCATTTGTACATATCGCTTAGAGTCTGACTAGCCAAATATTGTTGACAGATATTTCCTTGTCGTATCACCAATTGTCTATGATTAAAATAAAAGCTAAAAGTCTGTTGTCAATTTATGTCATTATTATTCAAATTTGTTCACGGTTTATAAGGGGTTTATTTTAAATAATATTAAAAATAACTGTACCGAGTGGTCCGCAAACTATTATTTAGGCTCGTAAATAATTACGACGATGTGCGAAGTTGACGTGAAGCGTCTTGTATAACGAAAAACTGCAATGTTTACAAGTCGTCAACAATTTTGTAGGTCGGAGCTCTATTAACATTTTGATACTTTAAGTACTAGTTCTAACATTTGCCTATAACTTTGATTAAGTACGTGAATTTATTAATACCTGAATCTCATAAACAGGACAAGTGTGTAAAGAAACGGATAAACTAGATGTTCTGGAAAATATCAAAACAATCAAAACATTGGAACGTAAGAAGTTTCTTACTAAAAACCAATATTTAGGAGAAATCTGTGGACTAACTGGTCAGTAGTAATTTTTTGTAAAAAAATAAATAAAAATATTTTCGCGAAACATGTCTATACAGTACGTAAACCAACTAAAACCATCCCTTAAAACAAGTGAATAGGGAACTCAAGTACATACATAGGTATTAAATTGTTTTTACTTGCTGCCGAGCATGTTTTGGGGAATTTAATTTCTGAATGTATTTCTCTTGTTGCAGTCGGTTAAAGATCTTTCTAACACCCTGTGAAGCTTGTTTACTTCGTTGACTTCTGTATGTTTACCTAAACCTACCTACCTACCTACCTTACGTGTGCACAGAAGTCAAAAGTATTTTCTAGTATCAAAACTATTCTTCCTGCTACACAAGGTGTGACCAGCCCATGATTTTTTTAATTTCCCGCCAAATATTTGGGTAATATTTCAATAGTCAAGACTCTATCACATCATACAAAACTCAAAAAACAAATGCCATCCGATTTCAATTATTATAAGTGCATTTTTCCTACGTTCTCGTCCACCGATCGAAAAATTCAATATTTGTCCGGCTTCTAACTCTGATGGCTCGATAACTGCCCAGCCGGGGCGGCTGGCAATTTGTATCTTGTGTCTGTATGTGATGAAGAACAGGCATGTTAATTTTCAAGCGGTTGCCTGACAACTTAAATCTTCGCTCTCATACAAGGTGCCAGTCCCACCTGGAGGAATGGCATTAAAATTTTATTATATAACCAGCATACACACTTTCAGGCAACCGCTGTTTCAATCGGTTGCCACGCGATAAAAAAAAAAATATTTTACACCCCCCTCTATTTCTGTCCCAATCCAAGTTGGGTTAGTTCAGGTTGCACGGGGCGGTTCCTCATCACTTCGGGAGCTCAAATACTGCGAGTCATCCAGTTGCCTCGCGGTCACTCTGACTATGCGGCATTGCTCTGAATATTAATACTTAATTTTTCTGATGAAAATGGAATTTAAAAAATTCTGAATATGATTAATTGATCACTTTACTGGTAGATGCTTTGAAAAACGGTCAACCAACAAACAATTATTTATAGAATTTTAATCAATATAATTTAATAATAGCCTTTATTCCTGACTTTTTAGACTTGTTTACATAATTATTTACATTTATTTCTATTTTTGTTTTTTTCTTTCTTTCTTCTTTTTCTTTGTCAGGCTGTCTTTGACATAGGCCTCCTCCAGGCGACGCCATTCCTCGCGGTTTTTTGACAGTATTCTCCAGTCATCAGGAAAATCATCTTCCCATCGTTTATAGGGTCTTTGTTGTAGTCTCTTCTTTTCTCTTGGGTACCATTCTGTGACTTCTCTTGTCCATTTATCCTTTTTAGAACGCATCATGTGCCCTGTCAATTTCCATTTAAGTGTTCTGATTTTCTGTAATACATCTACTACTTCTATTTACAGTTTTAAAAACGTCAGTTTACAGAGGTGTTTTGAAACACTAATGTAGAATGTTTATTGTGTTAAGTTAATGTTCATGAGTTCATGACATAGATATTAGATAACACAATAGCAAGCTGCTAAGTTTTTACTACCAGCAACATAATAAAACAACATGCCAAAGTTAGTGTATTTTCTTTTTCCTATTGGAAAATTTCTGAGATTCATACTCTTCACTGATATGCAAAGGGTATTGGTTTATACAGCAGACATCACTGTTATTTTCTTAACAATAAAATTATGCAAAGATCATTTTGAATATCTCATGATATAATGACATAATATACAAAAATACTGGTGATCCGTTTATATTCATGCTTTTATGTTACATATTAAAATACATGTCACGTATTACCCGTAAGGGCATGGCAGAAACTTACAACACATTAATTGCCACCCAGCCAAACAAGACATCCGCGCCAGGCCACAAAAATTTCGTCATATAAAGCTGTAGTACCACGATCCCGACTATCGGGTCGTCCGGCCTGGGAACGAAATCGTAAAATACCCGATAGTCGGGTTTTCGGCACTGAATGTGTTAAGGGCATAATTAGTATCGTATTGCGACATGAAAAAGTAGGAGAAAAAAATTTGGACGCGAAAGAAAAATAAATTGTATGGGACACGTAGTCCCAGGCGGCCAACCCTCCATACAAAACCATTTTTTTTCGCGTGATATAATTTTTTGCTTAGTTATTCATAATCAGAATATAATACCAATTATGCTCTCAAAAGGATCACTAGAATGTTTGTTATCACCTTGTATACACGGTGCTCGTGAGCATTGCGAGAGATTTTAACCACGAATTTCTGAGGTCACAAGGAGTAAGAATAAATGTTATATGAATTTAGGCCAATTTCGCAATTTTTTTTTGCTTTTTTATTTATTTTTTAAATGCTTTTGAACATAAAAACATAAATGTTATTGGTAAAACTGTCGATTAAAATAAATTAGTACATTTTTTTTCGTAAAAAATAGTTTACGTAAAGTATTCCTTGGCACTTTGATATCTGTCAATAAGAATGTCTAGACTAGAAGGATGAAATCGCCATCAAAAAACCGTTTTGCACTGATTCACAATAAAAAAATGTTTTTTTTATTTAATACCAATTAAATAAAAAAACATTTTAATAATGTAACTCTGAAACTAGGCGAATTCCAGAAAAGTTTATACGATATTTTAGTCTCCAATTATGATCAGAAATACGCTGATAAAATTATTCGGTTTCCTCAAGTTACACCGTGTATACATATATATAATATTATCGGTACCGCGATAATGATTCGTTTTTAATTTTTACATATATCCAACATATCGAGCCATTTGCATATGTCAATGTAAAAAAAGTTAAGATGTACTAAATTAAATGTGTCTTTTACAATTAACAAAATATTAAAATGTCTTTTACAGTTAACCTGTCAGAAAGCAAAAAGTTCTCAGGTTAAAATTAAATAGGTAATTACATTAATGGCATAAACCTAAATTTATGTAAAGGTTTTAAGTTAATGTTAAAATTTCTCTTTTAACAAATTAATGCCTAAATTACAAAATTGATTTATTAATTAGGAAAATAAAACGAATTAGTGAGTTACGGGCGTCAAACAGTGTTTACCTTAAAAACTTCTGGGTGTCATGTTCAAATATGGTCATGGGTCTAAAATAAAAAGAATATGCTGAAATCCTGCAGGTCATATTGCCAGTATGTCCCAGTTGACAGCAAAGGTAAGGAAGAGAATGATCATAGCGTTAAGACTGCCTGTTGTTATCATTATTTTAAACAGAATCTGATTCTCTTTTCATTTGCGGTTGAATAAAGAATATTAATATAATCTATTTCTATTACATATGTGCACCTACAATCCGTATATGCTAATTTTCCTCAGACGACTCGGCAACATAATTGTATAAAAGGGACTTCACATAAAACATAGTCGGATTATAACCAAGTTTCCCATCCCATTTTTATAGTACACTAGCTGACCTGGCTAACTTTGTACCGCCAAATGCATTTTTTTTCTCCAATATTTTAATAGTCATTCTGCTATTCTAAAAAACCAAACATCATTAAAATTGGTTCAGTTGTTCTTGAGTTGTAAATGGTGTAACTGACAAAACTTTATTACATATATATATATATACAGGGTGACATCTTGAGACGTGATCAGTTATATGTTTTACTAACTCAATAAACAATTACCAATTGATTAGGTTGGTCAATAGGTGGTCCTACTAAAATCAGGTTTTTTTTTAATTATTTAAATTTTTTGCCATTTATTTTTCTTTCAAAAGTAATAATTGTAGTGTAAAACAGTTTTATAACATATAATAGTTTTATAACGTATTTTTTTTATTATAATAGTTTTATAACGTATTTTTTTTATTAAAATAGTTTTATAACATATTTATTTTATTAAATTACATTTTATCAAGAATAAATGACAAAATTGTTATTATCGACAGTTCCATTTCAAAGAGGTAATTCAATTTATTTATTTAAATATTCTAATAAGTAGTATCAATACCCCGAAAACCCCGTCCAATGAAAAGTTAATTACAAAAACTTGTAAAAAAAGGATTTTTTTGTCTTATTTTAGTAAAAGTCGGGGCATTCAACTGCTAGTTGTTTATGGAGTTAGAAAAACATATAACTGTTCACGTCTCAGATGTATTCATAAGAAACCTTACCTAGCTTGTGCCTGCATAAAGGGAGGCATCATAGGATTCATCTGCATGTGTCCAGGGTACATTCCTGGAGGCATTCCAGGTGCCATCGGGGTAGGCAGGATGCCCGGAGTCACTGATGATGGACCCGCACCTAACTGTAAGGATAAATCAATCCAATTTATATTTAATATAATAAAGTTTGTTAGGACCAACATGACTGATTTTCCCTTAAGAAGAAGAAGAAGAAGAAGGCAACCTACGAAACCTAAGAGATAGGAAACGAGGAATACTAGCAACGACTAGTTGCAGACTAACCAAGTCTACCAAAATAACTTATGTAATCGGACCAAAATTGTATAATGCCATCCCAAAGTAAATAACAAACCCTAGAAAATAATATCTCATTTTTTAAGGAATTGAAAAAAAGGCTAATTGAAAATGCTTTTTTTGACCTTAGAGAATTATGTGACATAAAATTAACTCAATTATAATTGTGTAGCTCTATTGTAATCAGAATTGACATAGTTTGACTTTTGTTTTAACATAATATATATACATAGGGTAAATCGCCAGTTACTGGCCACTGTCCAATAACTGGCCACCTGATACTCGTACTAAAAATGAACTCTGTTTACCTACAAACAAAGCTGAAGTAGAAACTGAAGGGTTTCAATAGCTGGCCACGTTATACTAAAATGAATTTTGTTTGTAGGTACGCAGAGTTCGTTTTTAGTATGAGGTGGCCAGTTATTGGACAGTGGCCAGTAACTGGCGATTTACCCTATACATTTTTAAACTTATTACTATAAATTGCGAATTAGTATTATATAATAGCTCACTAGTATTAATTTTAGTTTTATTTTTTCTTTTGATGTGTATTGTATCTGTGCATTTATGAAATAAATGAATATGAATATAAATGAAAATGTTGACTAGCTTTATCCAAGGGTTTGGGGGGTTGATCACTAAACATCGGTATCAACGTTCAAATTTCATGGCAAAGTACGGTTTGCAGAAAAACAAATACAAACAAATACATCTAGTATTTTGAACATTTCTTTTTTTTACCAAAAGAAAGACGCTAAATAGTATTTTATACAATCGTGACATACTTAATTATGTCACTATTGTATACAATATTTTTTGTACGAGTGCTCAAAACAGGCAAGCCAGTAGGAATTGTTCGAAGAATGTGTTACAACTTGCTGCCTCAATAGTATAGTAACTTCAATCTTTCATTTTAAAATAGTCGACGATGCTATGCGCGCTCCATCGAAAATAAAAATGTGTTTCGTGGATTTTGCTGTTAACCTTTGATTAGATCAATAAACAAAAGACCTTTCCTTTCCACACTCACTGAAGTTAGGGAAGGTTAGTGAAATAATGAAAATATTGCACACATTATACTATTACACTTGCTGGTATTTCAACTTATTTGGTGTTAGACAGTTCTTTGATAATTTGTATGGTGTTATTAACACAGATTTTCTTTAAAATATTATTTAATTTAAGATAAAGTTGTCAGTCCTTTTGGTGTAATTTTAATATATTTTTTTTGCAACCAATTTATTGTTTTTATTGTACCTACAGAGCTCAGTTTGGGATCTAAAAACAATTATTCGTACTTAGCAATTATACTAAAGTGTTTATCCATGAATAGTACTCAACATTCAGTTTCCCGGTTGCGGAAAAATTTCTTTACTTTAGCTACATTGCACTTGATTCACGCGGATTTAAAGCGTCGATAAATAACAAATCTGATTTGAGCATAATGTTTGTGAATAGTGATAATATGAGGCAGCATTTATCCATGTGCCCCATCTTTAACACTCGTCGGGGCGAAAGAGGAATATTTTCACACATTTCTCGAAATAATTTTTTGCTTGAAGTTCTGAAAGAGCGTTACGAAATTTTTTTTGAGTCAATCAAACTGTTTATGGCAAAGATTTACGAATTTTTTTGTTTATGGCAAAGATTTCGAAGTATTTCTGCGACTAAATTAAAGTTTAAGTTAGCTGCATCATAATTAAATTTAAATGAAAATAAATATTATTAATAATTAAATATTCGAAGTATTTATTTTTCTGCTATCCCTACCGGGTGCCATGAAAATAGAACGTTGATACCGATGTTTATTGATCACGTATGGCTTTTGGAAAATGGATGGTATGGCCGTAAGCCATTGTTGTTTATTTTGCTTGACTTGGTGAAGGCGCTACTATGCCCCCAGATTTGAGGATGCAACAAGATTAAATGTGTTTATTGGAGTGTAAGATAGTAATAATTAGCAAAGTAAGTTTTTATTATTTAGCTTGAAATTACTTTATTTGAAATGAATGCATATAAATCATAAATAAATTATTCCGCAAAATTCAAATTGTATTCGCTATAAACTTCAGCTGGCAATGCCATTGTTCATTTTACAGATTTGTATTATTGAAGGATTGGAATAAAACTTTTTGAAATGTTTATAGAAATGAAATATTTTTTTTTAAATATCATGATAAAAAGAGAACTCACTAATGCAGGAGTAGCTTTTTTCTTAGCAGCAGGCTCATCATCTTCACTGTCAGACCCCTTTCCTCCACCTATACATACAATGCAGGTAATTAGCAAACACTAACTTACAAAAATCCCGGCCAAAACTTAAAAGTGGTGTAACAACAAACTTCAACAGTGGTTAGTTTGCCGGAAAACACTAATTTAACTACACACCGAGAAACACCTAATAGCTACTGTGTTCTGAATATAGTAAAATTGATTAAAATGAAATGTACATACAGGCGGATCCAAAAAACCAACTGATGTGGAAAATAAATCTTTTATACCTGATTTCTGCTTCTCATGCTCCCTTATATCTTCAGGTGGAATACCTTCCATACCATAAATTTCTATTTCAATATTTGACCTATTTGGTAACGAATTTGGTACTTTGTCTATGGCTTCCTTGTGGACCTGCAAGAAAAATAAAAGAAGGTAGATCATGACAATTTTATATATAAATTTGATAGAGTAGGTACCTAATTAGAAAAGGGATCATGGCGGATATTTACGTACTGTTATGGGATCAGAATTACCGATAATGGCGCGCCAAAATACCACAAGCTAATAACAGAGTTAAAAGAGTACTGGCGCATTGGCCGTGGGCGGATGGCCGCCCGCCAACTTCGCGTAGGGCTGACGTACCTGCATGCAGTGTATAGACAAGCCCGGACCCGTATATAATTTCTTATGACAAATGTGACATTTGAAATGCTTCGCTTTCTGGTGTTGAATCAAAATCTTCTCATCGTCGAACTCCCTGTTGCAATACCTGACTGAACGCTAAGGAAATTATATACAAATCTCGCCGCATTACTAATTGACCTATTTATCAAGGTCGGCTTCGCAGTATATTGAATATTTTAAAAGGATACCAGCACCATGGTTTAGATGCCTTCTTCTTCTTCCTGCCCATTTTCACGAGTCACTGATGCTTAAAACTAAATAAATTAACAAGAATTACGTATTATTAAACTTATTAGCTAGTTATCACAGATTTATATTTTTAAACGCTCTTGCGATAAACAAAAACTACAATTTTAACACAATATGCGACACACTTAACAGCAAGGCAAACGAAGCTATGCAAAATGGCGGATTAGCGGCCACACCACATTTCACCACAGAGTCCACACACTGCAACAAAATGCATAGACAACATTTACCTTTTTGAGGGGTCTACTCACGAAACGTAAGCGACTGGTCAACTGATTAGAGTGAGATTGAACTATAGTTAGACTGAGAGAGCAGTTGTCAAACGTGTTGCATTGATCTATGGATGGTATAGGAAGGATGGAACTCTCTTATAGGAAAACGGTCGAAAAAGTGTCCAGCGGTAATACAGCTATTAGACATGGCAATTTGTAGGGCCCAACCTGTTGTGTCCAACTCCTGTCGGCGTCGGGCCCGTTATTACACTTTCCCTACAAATCGTCCCTACAAACCCTACCTCACCAACAAATCGTCCCTACTAACGTTTACAGAGATGCCTTCAAAACATCTAAAAAATGTATTGGTGAAGCACGGTGATAGTACTCATAACGGTATACATTAAATAAAAAAGAAACTGTTTTTATTATTATAGATATTTAAATGACCGCTCGAGCTGCCTGAATCTAACTTCATCTGCCCAACCCTTCTATTATTTAAATACAAAACTAGATAAATATATTAATTACCAACGAATCTACACATTTTAACTTTTATTTTAAATAAAAAACCAGGCGGAATGTGTAGCAAACAGAGAGTTCTAAACCAGGAGAGGCCCTGAGTATCATTTCCCCTCTGTCAAAAGTATTGGCGGAAAATCTAGTACATCTATAAAAACTATTTCAATAATCGATGTCACGCCATTTTCGTCATCGCTGTCGATGGATAACAAGCTCCGTGAAAATGCCCTTATGCGCTGTTTTTGGATGTAAAAAAATGTTATATTTCATCTAGTTTACAAAAAGATGAAATACCATTTCAGATGTAAGTACAGTTTTACTTTATTTACCATTACTTTCGTAATAAAAGATTTTACCTAAATCGAAAATCAAGCTTCGTTTACAGAATCGATTCAAAGACAATCGTTTTCTTTCTGACGGGCAGTAACTATTTGACGTTTGACACTTCTCCATATTTAACGCGCTTAAGGATTGCTGTCTTCTATATTTTGTTTGAAAATACAATCAAAAATGATCCTTGGCTTTTTTGTTTGACATTTGCAAAGACTGCATCCAATAATGAACCATATGTTAACACTTGTACAGTCGACTATCTATTGCTCCATTTAGTGTTATGAAGTATAAAAATAATATGTCAAATATGTTTGGTGTTTTCAAGTCAAAGGTACATCTTTGTCGGTTGTCAATAAAGCGTTGCTGCCATAAAAATTCATTTAGAAATAAACTGTATTAACAACCGACAATGATGTACCTTTGACTTGAAAACTTCACATGCGTGCTACCTCGCCCCCCTCAGATTTTGGCAGACTTTTTTGTTTGGAAAGATGAGGCGAAGCGTACTCCATTTATAGAGCTTTATGGTAGCAAATGGCTAACATTATAAATAAAAAAGGTAAAATAACTCTAACGACCTCCATAAACAGCTGCGGGTGTCGGGGCACTGCCGATCGCCCCGATCGCCCTAGATCGGGACTCCTACTCCCTAGGTGCCATTACACCTACCAACCTGACAGGTTGGACCCTACAAATTGCCATGTCTAATAGCCGTTTAAGCACTAAACAATAGTTCCAAATATCTCCGGGTGGCGCTAGGTATAGTTCAGCACTTGAAATGAATTACCGATATTTAATACTTATAGTCTGGCAAACCATTTCTGTCAGTAGAAACGCGCGGCAAATTCAAATTACGTACATGTGGCAACACTTTGTGATGAGATGAGACACAGTATTTCATGACGAACATTTCAATTCACATTGAATTTGTTTCTAGTGCATTTCACTCTCTCATCTTAAGCGCGAGTGAGATAGAACTCCTGCAACGTTCCCAATTAAATTAAAATTCATTTTTAAGTCATATGTCAATTGCCTCAACCAGATTATCTGTTGCAGTTGATGACATATCAGACGAAATATATCCGTCTCATTTTTACACACCGTAAATGTCACCTAATGAAAGGGACGGAAATGCCACCTAAAATTAAAAACATACAATTTGATGATCATTGCTGCTTTTTTCACTGATTCTTAGTGTTGTCATACTTTTGTTCGCTGTACATTGCTACTGCGTTCGTTGGCTGCCCAGACTATATATGACTTTCTAAATAAAATTAATATTCAGAGTGTTTTTCATCTCCACAAATAATTATTTTGGATTTTTTTTTTTTTAATTTCAAAATTAATTTAATCTAATTTAATATCATTGTGGCGCCATCAGTTTATCGCCTTTTGACGGACACTTTTGTAACATAGAGATTAATATCCTTCTTGTACCATCCATACATTGATCAATCGTGTTAGGCGCTCCACACACTTGATCTGAATTCATCAATTCATAGATGAAATGAGTCTGAAATGCTTAAAGGACAATGGGCAAATTTGTATGGGCACTGTCCCCACCCACCAACAGAAACGAAACATGTCTCATTTAATAGATCTTGGCAACCTGATGATTTGTTATTATGACGAGGATTGCCCTTTGTATGGGGTTTTCTTGGAAAACCGTATTTTGTTTATATATGTATATATACGTCACATACATATATTTAGGACAGACATCTTCAATTTTCATTAAGAGTTTTGGCTAAAAATATTAATAATTTTAAGTTAACACTGATAATATGTATCATATGTTAAGTAGTATTGTAGATCTAATAATATATAGCTCTATAAGCGAATTTTTGTTTTCCTTTTTTTTAACCAACTTCAAAAATAAGAGGAGGTTCTCAAATCGTCTGTATTTTTTTTAAAGAAATGTTGTTGTTTATTATTGCTAGTAATATAATGTTTCTGTAACCTTCTACTTGTAACTTTCAAAGAATTTAACAAAATATATATGAAAACAAAATACGGTTTTCCAAGAAAACCCCATACATATGGTGATCCTCGTCATAGTAAAAAATCATCCGGTTGACACGATCTACTAAATGAGACATGTTTCGTTTCTGTTGGTGGGTGGGGACATTTTGCCCATGGTCCTTTGTCTATTGTTGCGGCAATTTGTCTATGGTAGCTGATGTTTTGTAGGGTGGCCATAGAAAAATGTTCGCTACCATCGACAATTGTCTGTGAAAACTTGAAAAGCTGATTTCGAAGCTGAATTCTGCTGAAATTTGTGGTGTCCCTAAGGGTCACCACACATTAGAGCGGAATCCAGCTATTGTTGTTTGTCAGCTATTGACCAATGTGCAGGTTGTTGTGTAAAGTAGCATCAACTCAAGGATGATATAGACATGGATGGACAATATCCATACAAAATCGCGTTCCCTTATTTCAGGTTAAAGCACTAGCGTCATCTATCGGTCACACCAGACACTAAATCCTAGTTTCTAATACTTTGTTCATCGCTTAACGCTGACAGAATAACTCGACTCCAGACTTGACAGATGGCGCTGTGGCACTTCGTACCGAAAACAGACGTAAAGCAGTGATGTTGTAGATCAATGGCGGGGCGTACCAGAACTCGTTTCCCAACGGCTTGCCCAACTTCCAGCCATTTGAGTACTTTTACTGGGGTTCGTGGAGAAAACCCCGGGTTCCCTATCCCTACAAATGTTGATGATGCACTGCCACTGGCAGGTACTAGAATACCTTTCCGGGGAGCACCGCGGACGAATGCACAAGTTATCCCGTGGCGTTCCCCCCCTAACGGTAGTGCGGATGACGCCGGTGTGTTTTTAGTGGGTAGGCCTCTCCCCTCCCTCTGTCTAGCAGAGGGAGTTAAGGGAGAGGAGAGTCCCACATACCCCCCACTATGGGCCCTCCCCAGGCCCCTTGGGGATGCGTAAAGCATTTTCACACCGACAAAAAAAAGGTACCTAACAGTAGCTAATTTATGAATTTAGTTGCCTAAATCAGTTATCCACCAGCACTTACCTCTTCTCAGAAGCGGCCTTAAGGGGTGGAGAACGAGGCAGTCGCCCGGGGCCTCGCGCTTGCAAGGGCCTCACAACCGCCTGTAAGATTTTTAAGACGATTGTCGCCGGAGTGTCCTTGAGCGTTTGGGCGCTCTCTACCCGCGCCACCCGCGTACCCCTCTCATTTCGATCGTGCGTAAATCCACCGCGATGCACCGCAACAATGTTCAAAGAATATGACTTTACCCAGAGGCGCGCGGGCAGCTTTATAATAATTATAATCCTTTTGCGGATGTTTTGTGATTTGAATACTGTGATTGAGTACTACGGTGACATTTTTAGGAATGCTACTTATATTACCTATAAAATAAGATAAGTAATAACGATCTCGATTAGTAGATTTTAATGTAAAAAAATAAAAACCTAGATTTTGAATTTAAAGTAGAGTGAGCGCCAAATTTTAACGAATTTACGAAATATGGTTAAAAATATTCCGCATATCAGAAAAAATTAAAAAATACTGACTATTACAGCAAAAAAAACTGAATGCACATCAAAGCGGTGTTTTCATGTGAATTTGGATTTTTTTTGCTGTGCAAGTGAGCTTAATAGATGGTTATTTTTTGTTGCGATTTTAAATATTAACCGTAAAAATTCACTTCATTACGATAAATTAACAAAACTAAGCCTGTTGCGAGTTGCGTATAGTAAAAATGCACATGTAACGAGCGGTATTTGTGCACGAAATCGTCATACAATTGTCATGAGAGCTGTAAGCCCATTAGATCTTTAAAATATAACATATAACACAGCGCAAACACTTCTTAGGGTTCCATAGCCAAAATGTCAAAAACGGAACCCTTAAAAGTTTTTTGAAACATGTCCGTCTGTCCGTCCGTATGTCAAAGCCATTTTTATTATAAAACATATAGTACTGAAATTTTATCTAGAGGTGTGTTTCATGTGCCGCTACTTAGTTTTCTGGCTAAATTGCTAAAAAACTTTTAGGGGAGGCACTCCATACATACATATGCCAAACTAAATGTCAAAAATATATTTTTTGTAAATATTGACATGTTGTACGATACAGTTTTAAACATATTTTATATATATAGAGGATTTTTAAAACTGTTAACAGAAATATTTGTTCGAAAGTCTAAATATAATATATATTGTACTTTTGTACTTTTTACATTTTGTACTTTTTCGGGTAGGTGGAGAAAAACAAGTCACATCTTGTGCACTAAATTTATTGTTAAAAAAATATTTATAATCACTTTTTGGACAATTAAACCTAATAATATTGATGCTTAAATAACCCTTATAACCTACCAGCATTTCCATTACATTTTCTCCACAAGTTAACTTCGATTTTTATCACTCACTTCACTCTCACAAAATGTCAGAAACAAGTGCAGTAAAAAGTTCAATTGAGGAATTGTCCGAGACATTCAAGAAGACGATGGCGCAGTTCCAGAAAGATCTCGACAACGCGGGCACCACTAATCCAACAGTCGCTGCTGTGGCTTCAAAGTTTGACTTTTTCAAGGACTTTGTTGTGAGGTCTCTCGATGCCTTGCAGAAGCAGGTGGAGCTTGTCACTCGCCAGGTGGACCACATTGAGACGCGCTCTCGCCGCAAGATGTTGTTAGTACATGGTATAGATGAATCTGATTCTGAGGACACAACAAATCTTGCGGTTAACAAACTGCAGGCCGTGTTAGAAGATCTTTCCGCAGCAGATATTGAGCGCAGTCATCGGTTGGGTGGTCGTGGAGGGCGCGGCAAAAAGCCTAGAGCCATTCTTGTCAAGTTCAAGGATATAGCCATCAGGGATGATGTATGGTTTGGCAAGGTGGCACTCAAGGGCTCAGGCGTCACACTTGGAGAGTTTCTCACAAAGCCCCGCCACAATGCTTTCATGGAGGCTCGTGAGCGTTTTGGAGTGCGCAACTGCTGGACCTGGAACGGCGACGTGCTTGTGCTGGGAAAAGATGGCGTGCGCCGCCGTGCCAACAGCGTCGCCGATGTGAAAGCTATGTCAGTTGCGCAGGCGACGCCTACCGATGCCGACGCGGAGCATCCTGCCGCTTCGTCGGAACCTGATACTCGGCCCGTCCCCCAGGCTCCGCGAGCTAGGCAGCAGCGTGCAAAGAGGGAGACTGTGAAGGCGAAGATTCGATCGTAGAGTACTCGTACCTACTTTGTTTGTTTACTGTGTAGTGCTTTTCTTGTTACCGTGTTACAATTGACTTCTTAATTTTGTCGTGCAGCACTTATCTGTGTCTACCCTTTCTTTCTTTTTTGATTAATTTGTTTATCTTAACTAGTTTTCGTAATAGCATTTGCTTTGCTTTCACATTAACTTGACATGACAGGCGCTTTGACATGAACAGCCCAGTGTTGCCACTTGTAAATTATTGCGTTCCGTTTCTGCTCTGAATGTTAATTATTTGTTGTTTTGTTTTTAATTTTGATCCATCCAGATATGCTGGCGGGTAGATTGTGGAGTTTTTGTTTAGTTTTTACTGTATATATTTTTATATTTATTGAATATTAGTATACACTTATTATATACTTATTATATTTTTAACTTTATATATATTTTTCAGATGCCTTTCAGTGATAACAGTGATCAGTATTTATCTTTTTCCTCCTTAGATAGTGTAAGTGAAGACAGTTTCCATAGTTTGCCTCCTTCGCTTCACGACATTCTGGAATCTCAGTTTAATGATGTACCTAAAAATTTTAACGTTGTGCATTTAAATGCGCAAAGTATTCCTGCACATTACAGCGATATGTTACTCTCTTTTGACATTAAGAACATTCATGCTATTTTAATTTCCGAATCGTGGCTCAGACCAGCTTTGCCTTCAACGTCTTACTCTTTACCTGGTTTCAATTTAATTCGGCACGACCGCCTTGGAAGAGGTGGCGGTGGAGTTGCGATTTACCTTCGTTCTTACATCCCCTATTCAATTGTTAATGTATCTGCCAGCTCTTCTACTTCTGATGCCGCAGAGTATATGTTTCTCGACGTTTCCCTCTCTCATTCCAAACTTTTACTTGGCGTTTTTTATTCCCCCTCCCTTAACGTTAATTACTTTGATTCTCTTGAGAAACTTCTCGAGGACCTTATGCCTTCTTATAATCATCACATTCTTATGGGAGATCTAAATACGTGTCTTCTGAAGGATGACAGTCGATCCCGGCGCCTTAAATCCCTGGTAGATGCATGCAATCTAACTATTCTCCCTTCAGACGCCACACACTATTTTCCAAATTGCTCGCCTTCTCTTCTTGATTTAACTTTAGTTTCTTCAACTTCTCATGTGTCTAAATTTGGACAATACTCCGCGGATGCCTTCTCATATCATGATCTGCTCTATCTCTCTTACAAAATTCGTCCTCCCAAAGCTAAATCAAAAATTCTTTTGCAGCGCAATTTTAGTGGATTAAATGTGGAAAAGCTTCGAGATGACGCTTTAACAATCGATTGGAGCAGTATCGCTCGAGCGGGTTCGGTAGACGATCAAGTTTATCTCTTTAATTCGCTCCTCATACAACTTTATGACGCTCATGCTCCTGTTCGTGCAATAAAAGTCAAGCATCTCCCTGCTCCTTGGCTCACTGAGGATATTAAAGCCCTTATAGAGAGGAAGAATCAATCTAAATCTAAGTATAAGGCTAACAACTCTGAGAAAAATAAACTTAAATATCATACCCTGCGCAATCGCTGTAGCACTATATGTCGAGATGCTCAGAGGCGTCATATTCACAGTTCTGTTGAAGATGGAAATCCAGCCAAAGTGTGGAAATTTTTGAAAGGTCTCGGAGTTGGCAAATCTCAACAGGCAACCAATTTAAACAATATTAGCGTTGACCAGCTTAACCAGCATTTTTCATCGTCCACCTGTTTCAGTGGTCCTAAGAAATCTAACTCACTTCATCATCTTTCATCACTTCCTGCCTTAGATTTCTCTTCTTTCTATTTTAGCCATTTCTGTGAGAGTGATGTTAGGAAGGGTATATTGAATATCACTTCTAACGCCGTTGGTGTTGACTGTGTTAGCCGAAATATGATACTCCCTCTCCTTGATTTGTTTGTTCCTATTATCACCGGTATTCTGAATTTTTCCATTTCATCAAGTACTTTTCCCAGTCTGTGGAAGGATGCCAATATTATTCCTTTACCCAAAAAATCCAACCCCAGTTCCTTCTCTGACTATCGCCCCATCTCCATTCTTCCTTTCCTATCCAAAGTCCTCGAACGGCTAGTGCATCAGCAACTAACTTCCTTCCTGAATAGAAATGACCTCCTAAACCCATTTCAATCTGGTTTTCGTCCGGGCCATAGTACTACCTCGGCTCTTGTCAAGGTTACCGATGACATCCGTTTGGGTATGAATGACCAGAAGCTTACAGTTCTTGCACTTCTAGATTTCAGTAATGCCTTTAACACGGTCGATTTTGACATTTTGCTCGCGTTCTTACAGTCTCTTAACATATCGGCTGCAGCGATTGACTGGTTCCGCAGCTATTTGGTTGGTCGTCGGCAAAGAATTAAACTAGATTCTTCGTGTTCTTCCTGGTGCAGCACATCAGCTGGTGTTCCACAGGGTGGTGTGCTGTCTCCTCTTTTATTTTCTATCTTCATTAATTCCATAACTCTTGATCTCTCCTCTTCGTATCACCTCTATGCCGACGACCTTCAAATATATTCGCAGGGTGTGCATAGCGATCTCAATTCAGTTATAGAAGCCACGAATCTTGATCTGCTCCGCATATCAAATTGGAGTCAAAATTACGGTTTAAAAGTAAACCCCCTAAAGTCACATGTAATTGTGATGGGTAGCGCTAAACAAATCTCCAAAATTGACTTTCTCAGGCTCCCTCCGATAGTCTTCGATGGTATCCAAATTCCTTTTTCCAACCAAGTGAAAAATCTTGGCGTAATCATGGATCGTTGTCTATCATGGGTGCCTCAGGTGAGTGAAGTGAGCAGGAAGATGTTTGCTGCCATAGGGTCTCTCAGACGGCTCCGGAATTTCCTGCCAAATGCTACTAAAATTGCGCTTGCTCAGTCGTTACTTCTCCCCATTCTTGATTATGCAGATATCTCCTATTTAGACCTAACCGAGGAGCAACTTAATAAGCTTGAGCGTATTCAAAATGCCTGCATTCGGTTCATTTTCGGATTACGCAAATTCGACCATGTTTCTAGTTTTCGTTCTCAACTCAAATGGCTCCCTATCCGTCACCGCCGTAACTCTCACATACTTTCTTTACTCTTTTCTATACTTTTTAACCCTGCAACTCCCCGCTACCTCAAAGAGCGTTTCTCTTATCTTAATTCTATTAGATCCTCTCAAAAATTGCTCCTAAAAGTGCCATCTTCATCTTCCAAATTTTATAATTGCTCATTTACGTTCCAGGCCGTTCGTTTGTGGAATTCTCTCCCTCTCAACATTAAACGCGCGCAATCTATTGGTAGCTTTAAATCGCAACTTAAGGAATACTATTTATCTCTTCCTTAGGTTTTTAAGTTGACACTGTTGTTTCTTATTGTGTGTATTATATATGTATATATGTACGTATATGTATGTTTATTTTGTATTTATTTAAGTATGTATATTCATATGAATGTGCTGTGTTATCTATTTCGTCTCTTTTGTTTCTATGCACCACCTACTGCTTATTGTTTTTCTCTAGTCTCCACTACCCAAAGGTTGTCTGGAAGAAATCGCTCATTAGCGATAAGACCGCCTGTTGTTACCTCTACCTAAATTTATCTAATTGTAAAATTTGTGCTTGTAACTGTATGAGGTGTGCAATAAAGAGTATTTATTATTATTATTTATTATTATTATAATAGGCTCCCCATCTAACTTTTAATCCGTAAGTCTAAAAAATATGAAAAAAACCAAGAAGGCTTAGTACTTAATTTCTACGTTAATTATTTCACATATTATCGGTTTATCCATTTTCAGTTATCTCCAAGAAACTACTTTCTTTCAGTTATCTCCAAGGAACCCTACAATATGCGTGGTCCGATACAAACTTGGCCGGTCCTTTAAAGATATTTGATAGGTAGTATTAACCCTTACTAGTAACTTATTTATTTACTTTGTGTTGATAATTAATATAAAATTTGTATTTATTTCACCGACATAGTAAAGTTTTTTTAGTGTAGTCAACGCGCATGTGAATCTTCTGGGGTTGCAGGCGTCCATAGGGTTTATAACTGCTTTCCATCAGGTGGGTCGTATGCTTGTTTGCCAGCGTCGTGGTATAAAAAAAAAGCTTTTTTTCCTTTATTCTTACATACATTGAACACAAAGTGGTAAAACAATAAGTATCTGAAACACATTGTTGGATAGGTCTTTGAAGAAGAATAAGCCTTAAGGCGCTAGGCGCTGATTGTGGCCGAAAACTGTTACTTTCTAAGGGATATATCTCAATAACGGGCCATTCAAAAATTTTGAAAAAAATATATGTTATTTGCCATTTCATGTACAACATTGTCAACGTTTGAATAACTCGTGTAACGTATAGTTTCTCCGTTATGTAAATGTAACGAAATGTCGTTTTACGGTTAATTTTGCTTATATCTACTGAACGGCTCATTCGATTTAAAATATTGTTGAACTAAAAAATATGTACTACAGAACACTACAAACTCAACGTAGGATATTTAAATTGATTAAATTTTCTTAAACAACTTGATCATAATTCCACATTTCGTGCGTTATTAGCTCGAAAACGGCGTTGCTGGCAGTCGCGAGCTAGCTTTGAGACGAGGAGGCTGTGTCGCTCGTCGCTCCGTGCTTCCCTTGTACTACATATACTTGTGCTTGGCCCGTGAGCAATAATATCGGACTTACTGTGCCTAAAGACTAAATAACCGCAGAGGGTTCATGCGGTGCGGATATAACGTGTCTTCCCGGAATCAATAATGTATTGACGTTTTATCTTTTAAGATAATGTACTTGTATGCATGTTTATGTACGTTCGTATAAAAAGTGTATTTTATTTAGATTATAATACAAGTAAAAAACAAATGAAATAAAAATGGAGAAAAAACAAAAATCATGAATCTCACATTGCTCTGAAAACAAATTTGGTCATGTAAGTAAACTAAAATTATTATGTTTTAGTAGACGCATGCATCACGCAAAATAGGCATTAGTCGTCGAGTTGTGGAAATCTGCTAGTACTGCAATACAATAGACTAATAATTAATTTAATAAAAAACTCCAAAGAACCAAATTTATTTAAACATATTTATTTAAGAATACCGTGTTCTAAACGAATGTAATATGCGTTTTATTTTAAGATTAAACACAATCTTTAATGATATACTTTATACTAATTTCTCAAATCTAGAAATTGCGAAGTAAACTGCAAAGGATTGCAGATAAACCGGCCAAGAGAATATCGGGCTATGCTCAGTGTAGGGATCCGTAGTTGCCGGCCTGTTACAATACATCCATTCAAAAGGTAGTCTATAAAGAAATATTTTGTGGAACTTACGTTATTTTACTATAGGCATAACTCAAAAACGGCTCAACCGATTTTATTCCATATAGTTTTTATTGAAAATACGTGATAAGTATTTCAATGGCCTCACTTCCAGGAATTTTCCCATTTTTTTTGGACCCACGGTTCAAAAATCAAAGAGCATTTTAACTTTCGAAGCTATTATTTACGAAAGTATTCGTTTTATCCAAAAGTTGTTTAAGGCATATTCTTCTTGAAAGACCTATCCAACAATGGGTTTCAGGTACTTATTGTTTTACCACTTTGTAGGCGTAATTAAAACACATAATTACTCATACCAAATTTCAGTCTACTAACTATCACTGAGCAAAGCCTGATTGAGAATCTAATAAAAAATTGCTGATATTTAAGAGTTCAATGTATGTAAGAATAAAGGAAAAAAGCTTTTTTTTATACCACGACGCTGGCAAACAAGCATACGACCCGCCTAATTGAAAGCAGTTATAAAGCCTATGGACGCCTGCAACCCCAGAAGATTCACATGCGCGTTGACTACCCTAAAAAAACTACTATGTCGGCGAAATGCAAATAAATACAAATTTTATATTAATTATCAACACAAGTCAATAAATAAATTACTATTAAGGGTTAATACTACCTATCAAATATCTTTAAAAGACCGGCCAAGTTTGTATCGGACCATGTATAATGTAGGGTTCCGTAGAAAGTAGTTTCTTGGAGATAACTGAAAATGGATAAACCGATAATATGTGAAATAATTTTCGTAGAAAATTAAGTACTAAGCCTTCTTGGTTTTTTTTCAAATTTTTAGACTTACGGATTAAAAGTTAGATGGGGGCTATTATATTTAGACTCTCGAAGCAATTATTCCTGAAAATATTGACTCAATAAAAAAGTTTTAAAAATACTCTATATATATACATAAGATATTTTTAAAGCCGTATCGTACAACATGTACATATTTACAAAAAAAATATTTTTGACATTTAGTTTGGCATATGTATGTATGGAGTGCCTCACCTAAAAGATTTTTTTAGCAATTTAGCCAGAAAACTAAGTAGCGGCACATGAAACACACCTCTAGATAAAATTTCAGTAATATATGTTTTATAATAAAAATGGCTGTGACATACGGACGGACAGACGGACATGTTTCAAAAAACTTTTAAGGGTTCCGTTTTGACCATTTTGGCTATGGAACCCTAAGAAGTGTTTGCGCTGTGTTATATTTTAAAGATCTAAATTTAATGGGCTTACAGCTCTCATTTGTATGACGATTTCGTGCACAAATACCGCTCCTTATATGTGCATTTTTACTATTCGCAACTCGCAACAGGCTTAGTTTTGTTAATTTATCGTAATTAAGTGAATTTTTACGGTTAATATTTAAAATCGCAACAAAAAATAACCATCTATTAAGCTCACTTGCACAGCAAAAAAATCCAAATTCACATGAAAACACCGCTTTGATGTGTATTCAGATTTTTTTGCTGTACTAGTCAGTATTTTTTTATTTTTTTCTGATATGCGGAATATTTTTAACCATATTTCGTAAATTCATAAATATTTTGCCGCTCACTGTACTTCAAATTCAAAATCTAGGTTTTCATTTTTTTACATAAAAATCTACTAATCGAGATCGTTATTACTTATCTTATTTAGTAGCATTGCTAAAAAATGTCACCGTAGTACTTAATCACAGTATTCAAATCGCAAAACATCCACAAAAGGATTAGGTATGATTATTATAAATATGCCCGCGCGCCTCTGAGTAAAGTCATATTCTTTGAACATTATTGCGGTGCATCGCGGCGGATTTACGCACGATCGCAATGAGAAGGGTACGCGGGTGGCGCGGGTAGAGAGCGCCCAAACGGTCAAGGACACTCCGGCGACAATCGTCTTAAACAACTTTTGGATAAAACGAATAGTTTCGTAAATAATAACTTCGAAAGTAAAACATGCTCTTTGATTTTTGAATCGTGGGTCCAAAAAATTTGGAAAAATTCCTGGAAGTGGGGCCATTGAAATACTTATCACGTATTTTCAATAAAAACTATATGGAATAAAATCGGTTGAGCCGTTTTTGGGTGATGCCTATAGTAAAATAACGTAAGTGCCACAAAACACCTCTTTATAAACTACCTTTTGAATGGATGTATTGTAACAGGCCGGCAACTACGGATCCTTACACTGAGCGTAGCCCGACATTCTCTTGGCCGGTTTATATGCAATCCTTTGCAGTTTACTTCGCAATTTCTTGATTTGATAAATTAGTATAAAGTATAACATTAAAAATTGTGTTTAATCTTTACAAAAAAAACGCATATTACATTCGTTTAGAACACGGTATTCTTAAATAAATATGTTTAAATAAATTCGGTGCTTCGGAGTTTTTATTAAATTGATTATTAGTCTATTGTATTGCAGTACTAGCAGAATTCCACAACTCGACGACTAACGCCTATTTTGCGTGATGCATTAGTCGACTATAACATATTAATAATTGTAGTTTACTTACATGACCAAATTTGTTTTCAGAGAATTATAGTCGGTGGTGTACACTTATTTATACGGAAAATGATGATGATGGAATTTCCATTTGCAGAGCTAATCCTTTAGGCTCTAAGATTAATTTAAGAAGGGGAGCCAATCAAATTTTTGATGCAAATTTTTGACGAAGTAGGGGGTGCCCCCCATAATTAATTAAAAATAAAATAGAGCTATATAGTCAAGTTTGATATCATTTTCGTGTATAGCAAGGATGCCGAATTCATTTTTGGTATTTTATTATATATATTTTTCCATATAAGAAAACTGAGTAAACATAAAAAATATGAAATCAACGTTTGATATTTTTTTTAATAAATGCCTATTTTTTTTTTATTTATGGCCGTAACATGAAAAAAATATTTCCATGATAAAGCCCTGTTATTTCACTTTATAAAAAGTATATGAATCCTATATTGGTTATAATATCTTTAAGGAAAAAAATAATAATAATAGGACTGTTATCAACCACATTCTAATTATGTAGGAAAAACGATGTGGTTTGAGCTCTAATGCTTGCCTAATTTTATATTTCACAACTGAATGGACGTCAACCATTTCAAATGCTATTATTTACCATGCCTTAGTATGCTTGTTATAATCCGTAAGTGAAATAAAGAGTTCGTTTAGAAGATACCGGAACAGGTTACCAATAAAGGGGTATTAGATCGAGTAAGTATTTGGTAGGGTAGTTTTTTAAAACTATCAATTTAGTAAGTACATCATTGAGTTACCCAAAGGTAAGCGCTTGGCGGGTACGGATTGGAGGAGGAGAGCAGAAGATCGAGCACAGTGGCGTGCCATGGGAGAGGCCTATGTCCAGCAGTGGACTGATACTGGCTGCTGCTGCTGCTGATAATGATGATGTAGTACTTACCGAAATGAAAATCCAAAAAGACGTTTAGCTATCAAGCTAATTTCATCTCTATTGCTAAGACATTAGACAGGGACATAACATTGTATATAGGGCCATATAATTTTGTAACCAAATAATAGCGTTATCAAATAGAGGGGTTCTTCAGTCCCTGTTATCTAGTGACGTTTTCAAGTGAAAGGTACATCATTGAGGGTTATCAATAAGGGCCCGTTCATTTTTTTTAGAGAAAACATAAGCAGTAGGTATACATCTTCAACTGAGGACAGTCTTTTGGCGAATAGTGCACTCTAAAATAAAAATAATAATTCTGTTTTATACCTACTTAGACATTACACAAACTTATTTGAAAATTTGTTAATATATCCATATTAGCTATTATATATATCGTCGTCTAGTGCCCATAATACAAGCTTTATTGAGCTTACTGTGGGTCTAGGTCGATTTGTGTAAGGTTGTGCTATAATAATTATTATTATTTATTATAACTAATATTTACATAACTAAATGCAAGTCTGCATATCTAAAGCTGCTTCATCCCACAACTCTATAATTTTTTGGTTGAAATTATACCCTCGTTCTGTTGACAAATTGATCCAATATCTGGTGCACACCTTAAGTTCTGATGACAATTACAATTTAATAGATTCAGTATCATTGTAGATCCAAGATAGCTGCCGCTACAGAATGCAGCGTATTACACATTTCTTAACAAACCTCTAAATCAAGTATAAAATGAAAGGGATTTATTAGTAGAACACAGTGCATTGCGGATCATAAAGTTAGCGGAGTTTAGACAGTTTTAGTAACATAACAACTTGAAAAGAAAATAAGTGTTTATGTAAATTCAAAACCTTTTATTGAAAATAAACAATGATATAGATAATGTACAAAAAGCTATAAAAATAATTCGGTAGGTTCTAGGTACCAGTCATCACACCACTCTTCTCATCAATGTAGCTAGAGCATTGAAAAGACAAAAAACTAAAATCGTGGGGCGCTTGAATCTTTTACCAACGGACAACGCCTAATATCATGTATATACAGGATGATTCATGAGACGTGAGCAGGAACAACCCTACACACTTAGTTAACGATAATTAATCGGCCGCCATCATGTTTAAGTGAAACAATAACGCCTTTCAATTTTTTAAACCTATTTTGTTTGGTAGAAATATTATTTTCTGTAATCATGGTCATCCTACATAAACAAATCAATAAAGATAAAACCTCTTTAACAATCATGACAGCACTTTGATTATGAAAAAAATAATTGTCAAATTAAGTGAGATACGATGTTTCCAAAGTAACCAGACATCAATTTGACACATATCACAGAAAAACAAGAGAATATCAGTACTCGACGGAGTATTCTAACTGTAGAGTGACCATGCGTGTCGTAAATAATTTTGAACTTTTTATTTTTACTTTAAATTATTTTTTTTGGGCTTATCACACTAATACTGATATCAAACAATAGCTTGTTATTAACTGAATCCGTAGTGTTAAGCCTGCTCACGTCTCATGAATCACCCTGTATATATGTGAACTTAGGTTAGGTACGCTACGCTGCTAGTGGTGTGTGTACCTAGGACCTATCGATTATTTTAGCCTTGAGTACATTACCTGCATCAATTAAACCGTTTAATATACGATTAGAAACGGGGAGTTTACCTAACTCAAATATACATGGTATACCATAAATATCATACCAATAATAATATTTTAATAGTATCTACATAGTCAAAACAGAAAATAATTATTTTACTTATTTTATTTATGGCCTGGATACGAGACTTTCAAGCCAAATCTTTATTGGATAACTCTTCACTATAATGTCTTACAATGATAACAATTGTTTTTCCCACTTCCCACAAAAGTAGGAACATTCATATATTTTTTGCAAAAACGGTTGAAGTTACCACAAAACTTTCAATAAAGGAAATATTCGTCATGAAATTCTCTACAATTCTTGCCTTTGAAGTATGTTGCTAAGACTTATAGTTTTCAATCTATGTGTCGCGAAAATTTTAACCCCCACCGCACCATAAATTTAGGTGGCTCTGCTTCCTAAAATGGCCTGTGGGTCATAAAGTCTCACTATGCAAAAGGTGATCCCATCATCACTAAAATCCGTATAATGCCCTTTGTTGTCGTGTGCACCACCGACTATTATGAGATTCATGATTTTTGTTTTTTCCTCCATTTTAATTTTATTTGTTTTTTACTTGTATTATAATCTAAATAAAATACACTTTTTATACGAACGTACATGAACATGCATACGAGAACATTATCTTAAAAGATAAAACGTCTATACTTTATAGATTCCGGGAAGACACGTTATGTCCGCATCGCATGAACCCTCTGCAGTTATTTAGTCTTTAGGCACAGTAAGTCCGATATTATTGCTCACGGGCCAATCACAAGTATATGTAGTACAAGGGAAGCACGGAGCGACGAGCGACACAGCCTCCTCGTCTCAAAGCTAGCTCACGACTGCCAGCAACGCCGTTTTCGAGCTACCAACGCACGAAATGTGGAATTATGATCAAGTTGTTTAAGAAAATTTAATCAATTTAAATATCCTACGTTGAGTTTGTAGTGTTCTGTAGTACACATTTTTTAGTTCAACAATATTTTAAATCGAATGAGCCGTTCAGTAGATATAAGCAAAATTAACCGTAAAACGACATTTCGTTACATTTAAATAACGGAGAAACTATACGTTACACGAGTTATTCAAACGTTGACAATGTTGTACATGAAATGGTAATTAACATATATTTTAATGACTCGTTATTGAGATATATCCCTTAGAAAGTAACAGTTTTCGGCGACATTTAGCGCCTAGCGCCTTAAAGGGCCGTCCGGGGCCTCGCAAAGGTTAAGGCCGCCCCTGCTTCTACTATTTATTATACAATACAATAATATGTAACCAATTACCAAGTACCTACAAGTAGTTATGATGAGAATTTGCCAGCATTATCCCTCTTGTAACCACAATGTTTTACATCATGTGTCGTAAACATCTATTGTGGATTCATACAACGATAGCTAGACGTTGGTAGATAGATACCAACAAATACTTATAGGATCTGGAGGCACGGCAGACAGTACTTAACTCATCAGTGGCGTAGTGAGTAGTGGGGCAGCTAGGGCAAGTGCCCTGGGCGCAATCAAGACGGGGGCGCAAGAAACCAAGTTTGCTAACTACCTATTAAAAAATAATTCAATCCAAATCGGCAAACAAGGCAAAAAAGGAATTATTTAAATAATTTCATTGATTTCATTCTTATAAATACACTTATTCCTGAATATACTGCGAAGTAATGTATAATAACTACTTTGCATTACATTACACAATTAGCAAAATATGTAAACCTAAATATTTAGACGTAAAATTTTGATTATTATTATCTTGTGAAATGAAACTAAAATTTATGCGATTAATTTCGTGAGTAATGTTGGTTGGGCTTAAAATGACACATCTATCAAAAAATAGCAACATGTATACTTTTACATACATAAGTACCTACATACATTTTTTAAGACATCAATCAATTATATTTCCCGTGACATTCAAATTTCCAATATCTCTGAGGAATCTACTATCTACCACAGAAACGTCTAAAATGTGAAAATAGACCAGGCGTCTTGATTCGCGAGTTGAAACGGCTCTTACAAATATGTTATGGAAGAAATATGTTTTAAGGCCATTTATGTTATTTGAGGCATGAAAAAATGTGTTAAAGTTTTAATAAACTTTTTTTGTAGTTAGAACACAAGGAGCCTAATTAAGTACATTTAAAATAAGTAAATGTTGTCTATATTTTTATTTTCTTTTTAACTATAATAATTGAATTTTTTACATTAATTAGGTATTGTTGAACGCTAAGCCTATTCGTGAAAGAAACAGTAAAATGTTGGACATCCATGATCTCAATATTCTTAATTACAATCCATCCGCGATTGTCGTAGTTTTGGTAATGTCATGATTATTTAAGATTAAAGATGATGGGTGTATTTTGTTTTTCAGTATTATTACACAAGTTTTAGAGGTCACTACCGCTTGCGAAAATTTGTCGTTCATCGATTAAGATTTAAAAAAATGTTTGCGTTAACTTTTGTTTTACTAGCGTCTGCTTTTGACATACAGTCGTGGCCAGATAATTAAGAACAAGATTATTTTTGCCATACAACTGCATACAAATATGACATTTTAAATTTGATAAAAATAGAAATTTTGCTTATGCTATTTATATTTTAAAAAATACTGACGTATCCGTGTTTAAACAAGACTTAATATGGGCCATAAACATCTTCCATAAAATTTGAACTTTAAAAAATACAGACGGTCAAATCAATACTTTTTGTAATTAGGAATGATTTTCATACATCATTCCTAATTATAGTATGAACTTATAAAAAGTGTTGATTTGACCGTCTGTATTTTTTAAAGTTCAAATTTTATGGAAGATGTTTATGGCCCATATTAAGTCTTGTTTAAACACGGATACGTCAGTATTTTTTAAAATATAAATAGCATAAGCAAAATTTATATTTTTATCAAATTTAAAATGTCATATTTGTATGCAGTTGTATGGCAAAAATAATCTTGTCCTTAATTATCTGGCCACGACTGTATGTCAATAAATGACATTAGTAATTTTTAACTGTTCTGAGGAAAAATTAATTGCAGAAATTCCTTGGAAACGTGCCACATAAAATCCGAATAAAAAATCGACAGTAATGACACTAATGACATACTTTTTATCATCATACTTTACAAAGACAGAGGCTATTACGTCTGCTAGCACTAAATAAAACTAAAAACAGTTTTTCTAAACTCTTAATAGGAGAATTACAATATATATATATTTTCTAAGCGGTCGACCTCTAAAACTTGTATAAAACATTGAAAAAAAAAACAGCCAGCATCTTTAAGGCCAAATAATATACTGAGAGGGTGCCCCACAAAACATAAAAAAAAATGTTGAAAAAGAACCACCACAGTAGACTTCATATATTTTTTTCTGTAATTCTAAAGAACATTTTTTTTTACCCAAAAGTTTACGCCATAATAAATATTTTTGTTATTCTGGTAATAAGTGCTTTCATCTGATAAATTACACGGTATATTTTGAAAAACTTTTTATTCGTTTATTCTAATTAACCACTCAAAAGTGGCTCCATATATAAACCTAATTTATTAACGTACACCCGGGGATATTGATTAAATATGTGTACAACATTTTTGCTAAACCGGTCTCGTAGCTTATGAGCAAATTTAATTTGTGACAGATAGACAGACACACGGATGGACAGGTTCTTTTTTACCATTTTAGTACGGAACCCTAAAAATCATCAACCGACTGTATCGTGGTGAAAATACCATCAGCTGGTCACGTGAACATACGGCGTTCAAGGTCTTTCCACCTCGATACAGCTGGTTGACAATTTTTCATTTTTATGATGACAAATGTTCCATTGGGATGCGACGACAATTTTTTAAGTGATTAAATGGGTTCCGTTCCTCACCCACCAACAGAGCGACAGCTGACTTTCACGGGGCTTCATTTTACATCGACCTTAACACACTTCACAAGTTCGTTCGCTTAGGACGGGGACGTGATTGGTTATGAAATTTGTTCCTGGCTATTACATACAGTCAATTTGTAGAAAATCCTATAAAAGGAATAACGAAAGGGCGCATTTTGGATGCGTGCCCTGGGCGCCGTTTTACATCACTACGCCCCTGTAACTCATATTTGCTCAAGGCTTAACGGGATTCTTTATCATTTTATCATAACGTCAAACGACAGGTTATACAGCAGGTATCACCGTTCACGCGAACATGACAACCATGAAGCGTGGGCGTGCTGGCATACGGTCCGCTGATTGGTCCAAACTCAAGATGCCACGTAGGTATTTTCGACGTTAAAAAGGATTATATTTATCATGTTTTCAAGTGCTAGTGCGTCGGATACGTAACGTTAAGTTACTATACTTACTTATGGATAGTTTAGCTCATCAAACAGAGATAAATCTTTATGAATGCGCTCGTGAAGTTTAAAAATCTATGACTACCTAAGTATTCAGTGCACTTGACTGCATAAAATATTGCATTAGGTAAGGTATCTAATCTATCAATGTTAGTGGAGAAAGGTCATTGCTTAAGAGCTATGTCGGTAGAGTACGCGTAAATCCTCTCTCATATCACATGGCTTTATTCCACATATAACATCTTCATAAATCTATTATATTTCGACTATAAGATTTTTCAACCTGTCCTCTGCTGGGGAAAGGTGGTGATGTGGTGAAGCTCCTTTAGGCCGCCAGGGAAACAGTAAAGCGGGCACTCTTCGACGATGTGGAATAAGGTTTGATCTGGGGCGCCGCAGTCACAGGTTGGGGAATCTCTTAGCCGTCATTTGAACAGATGGTGCTTAGACCTATGGACAAGGTGCGCACATTGACTATCATGGTCTTTGGTGCACATCCACTGGTTTTTTGTGTGTTATTGAGTAATGGCTGGGCCATGAAACGCACGCTCCGAGCGTACACGCCACTACACGCTTGACATTTGGGCATCCTTCAACTCTTTCAGCTCCCTAAGGGCCCTAACTCTTATTACACCTCTCAACCTTACAGATTGAGCCCTACAAATTGTAATGTCTAAGGCCGTGGTCGCTTTCACCCGCCGCACGCGGCCGACAGCGGCGGGCCGCTGTCGGCCGCGTGCGGCGGGTGAAAGCGACCACGGCCTAACAGTTTATCTACACTCATACTGTAAGTACTCTAAAATGCGTTCAAAAACCGTAGACAATGACAAGCATTACAAAAACGATTTAACTATGATAAGTTTCTTATCTGCGGCAGTAACGTAATTTTAATTATGCATGCTCAAATATTGTTAAGCAATGAGTTTCAAATTTGGAACATCGAATTTGATAACATAATGTTACCGCCATGGCCAACTCGATTGGTCCCGCGCGAGCGCCGGCACAATCGAGTAGGCCATGACGGTACAATGGCGGTCATTCTATGGTTTCCGAACAATTAATTTAATATATATAATATGAGTGTAGATAAAGCAGTGTATGCAACTGTACGTAATTAGGCCTTAAAACACTCGTGTGATCTTATTATGAAATTCGCCTGCGGCTCATTTCATAAAACCACACTCATGTTTTAAGGACCCTTATTACGTAACAGTTACATAAACTACTATTAAGGGACGCAACAATAGGACGAAATGAAATCGTAATTAGCGAATACAACCGGTAAATGTTTTGTATAATAATTACCGGTAATTTACCGATTTACCGGTATTTTCTATAAAAAATACAGGTTTTCAATCCCTAATCGTAAAAACGCTTGCTCCGTCTAACGCATAGTTGCATCCCTCAGACTGGCCTTCGTTGGCCTAATGTGTGGAATGTGGATATTGTGGATGATGCAATGTAAACTATAAAACTTTCGTGAGACTAACGGGTCAGTCACGTAATTAAGACGATTTTTGCTCAACATGTTTCGATCAATTTACGATGATCATTTTCACGAGCCGCATCGGCAGCCGGCGGCTGGTAGTACTCGTAGCCGTTATAAATATTGTTTAATAAATATGGTTACGTGGGATCATAGACATAGGATAAATGGTATAGACGGAGCATGGCAATAACAATACCAAGATCGAACGGGATGGTCTTATTACACTTTCAATAGGTACGATAAAGATGGTGCTATTATCGTTGGTCCTTGTCATAGACCTTTTTACCCTCTACCTAATTCTTATAGCAGTGGAGGGTAACAAACATTTATAATTCGCGATTACCTCAAGAATTTCTGTGTTTACTAAGGGGGCGTCCATTAATCGCGTCATATTGTACTGGGGGGGAGGGGTCAAGAAAAAATCACCAATGATCACCACAGGGGGAGGGGGGTCTGGACACATATCACGTGTAATTTTTTTATTCCTTGTGCAACCTATACTGAATTTGGTCAATAAAATAAAAATTATCAACTTTTAAATGAATCAATTTGTCAAAAGCAGAGTAAAATTGCACTAGCACTATGATTATAAATAATTTTTAATGGCATTTGACATATTATTTTGTGAAGTAGGTTTTTAGGGTTCCGTAGCCAAAATGGCAAAAACGTAACCCTTATAGTTTCGTTATGCCCGTCTGTCCGTCCGTCCGTCCGTATGTCACAGCCATTTTACTCGGAAAGTATAAAACGTATCTTAAGGCGCTAGGCGCTGATTGTGGCCGAAAACTGTTACTTTCTAAGGGATATATCTCAATAACGGGCCATTCAAAAATTTTGAAAAAAATATATGTTATTTGCCATTTCATGTACAACATTGTCAACGTTTGAATAATTCGTGTAACGTATAGTTTCTCCGTTATGTAAATGTAACGAAATGTCGTTTTACGGTTAATTTTGCTTATATCTACTGAACGGCTCATTCGATTTAAAATATTGTTAAACTAAAAAATATGTACTACAGAACACTACAAACTCAACGTAGGATATTTAAATTGATTAAATTTTCTTAAACAACTTGATCATAATTCCACATTTCGTGCGTTATTAGCTCGAAAACGGCGTTGCTGGCAGTCGTGAGCTAGCTTTGAGACGCGGCTGTGTCGCTCGTCGCTCCGTGCTTCCCTTGTACTACATATACTTGTGCTTGGCCCGTGAGCAATAATATCGGACTTACTGTGCCTAAAGACTAAATAACCGCAGAGGGTTCATGCGGTGCGGATATAACGTGTCTTCCCGGAATCAATAATGTATTGACGTTTTATCTTTTAAGATAATGTACTTGTATGCATGTTTATGTACGTTCGTATAAAAAGTGTATTTTATTTAGATTATAATACAAGTAAAAAACAAATGAAATAAAAATGGAGAAAAAACAAAAATCATGAATCTCACATTGCTCTGAAAACAAATTTGGTCATGTAAGTAAACTAAAATTATTATGTTTTAGTAGACGCATGCATCACGCAAAATAGGCATTAGTCGTCGAGTTGTGGAAATCTGCTAGTACTGCAATACAATAGACTAATAATTAATTTAATAAAAAACTCCAAAGAACCAAATTTATTTAAACATATTTATTTAAGAATACCGTGTTCTAAACGAATGTAATATGCGTTTTATTTTAAGATTAAACACAATCTTTAATGATATACTTTATACTAATTTCTCAAATCTAGAAATTGCGAAGTAAACTGCAAAGGATTGCAGATAAACCGGCCAAGAGAATATCGGGCTATGCTCAGTGTAGGGATCCGTAGTTGCCGGCCTGTTACAATACATCCATTCAAAAGGTAGTCTATAAAGAAATATTTTGTGGAACTTACGTTATTTTACTATAGGCATAACTCAAAAACGGCTCAACCGATTTTATTCCATATAGTTTTTATTGAAAATACGTGATAAGTATTTCAATGGCCTCACTTCCAGGAATTTTCCCATTTTTTTTGGACCCACGGTTCAAAAATCAAAGAGCATTTTAACTTTCGAAGCTATTATTTACGAAAGTATTCGTTTTATCCAAAAGTTGTTTAAGGCATATTCTTCTTGAAAGACCTATCCAACAATGGGTTTCAGGTACTTATTGTTTTACCACTTTGTAGGCGTAATTAAAACACATAATTACTCATACCAAATTTCAGTCTACTAACTATCACTGAGCAAAGCCTGATTGAGAATCTAATAAAAAATTGCTGATATTTAAGAGTTCAATGTATGTAAGAATAAAGGAAAAAAGCTTTTTTTTATACCACGACGCTGGCAAACAAGCGGCAAGCGGCAAGTGGCAAGGGTCGTAACCCGCCTAATTGAAAGCAGTTATAAAGCCTATGGACGCCTGCAACCCCAGAAGATTCACATGCGCGTTGACTACCCTAAAAAAACTACTATGTCGGCGAAATGCAAATAAATACAAATTTTATATTAATTATCAACACAAGTGAATAAATAAATTACTACTAAGGGTTAATACTACCTATCAAATATCTTTAAAAGACCGGCCAAGTTTGTATCGGACCATGTATAATGTAGGGTTCCGTAGAAAGTAGTTTCTTGGAGATAACTCAAAAACGGATGAACCGATAATATGTGAAATAATTTTCGTAGAAAATTAAGTACTAAGCCTTCTTGGTTTTTTTTCAAATTTTTAGACTTACGGATTAAAAGTTAGATGGGGGCTATTATATTTAGACTCTCGAAGCAATTATTTCTGAAAATATTGACTCAATAAAAAAGTTTTAAAAATACTCTATATATATACATAAGATATTTTTAAAGCCGTATCGTACAACATGTACATATTTACAAAAAAAATATTTTTGACATTTAGTTTGGCATATGTATGTATGGAGTGCCTCACCTAAAAGATTTTTTTAGCAATTTAGCCAGAAAACTAAGTAGCGGCACATGAAACACACCTCTAGATAAAATTTCAGTAATATATGTTTTATAATAAAAATGGCTGTGACATACGGACGGACAGACGGACATGTTTCAAAAAACTTTTAAGGGTTCCGTTTTGACCATTTTGGCTATGGAACCCTAAGAAGTGTTTGCGCTGTGTTATATTTTAAAGATCTAAATTTAATGGGCTTACAGCTCTCATTTGTATGACGATTTCGTGCACAAATACCGCTCCTTATATGTGCATTTTTACTATTCGCAACTCGCAACAGGCTTAGTTTTGTTAATTTATCGTAATTAAGTGAATTTTTACGGTTAATATTTAAAATCGCAACAAAAAATAACCATCTATTAAGCTCACTTGCACAGCAAAAAAATCCAAATTCACATGAAAACACCGCTTTGATGTGTATTCAGATTTTTTTGCTGTACTAGTCAGTATTTTTTTATTTTTTTCTGATATGCGGAATATTTTTAACCATATTTCGTAAATTCATAAATATTTTGCCGCTCACTGTACTTCAAATTCAAAATCTAGGTTTTCATTTTTTTCATAAAAATCTACTAATCGAGATCGTTATTACTTATCTTATTTAGTAGCATTGCTAAAAAATGTCACCGTAGTACTTAATCACAGTATTCAAATCGCAAAACATCCACAAAAGGATTAGGTATGATTATTATAAATCTGCCCGCGCGCCTCTGAGTAAAGTCATATTCTTTGAACATTATTGCGGTGCATCGCGGCGGATTTACGCACGATCGCAATGAGAAGGGTACGCGGGTGGCGCGGGTAGAGAGCGCCCAAACGGTCAAGGACACTCCGGCGACAATCGTCTTAATAAATATTTAAATATAAGGTGTGTTTTTGTATGCCGCTACTTAGTTTTGTAGTAAAATTGCTGAAAAAGATATTTTAAGGAAGGGCACTACTCCATACATGTAATTATTTGTAAAAAAAAATGTTTTTTACCAAATATCGTCATGACGCACATCACTCGATAAGTCATTCAAAATAACATTGAGGTCTGTTCGAATATTTTTTTTATTTAGTGAATATTTTAAGAAAAAATCACCCCGTAAGCCTAAAAAAACTTGTCACTTTTGAACCGGAGATCCACAAAATATAAAAAAAATAGAGAACATTATCGGTTTAGGAATTATTGAGTGATCTCCTAAAAACTCATACGCAGATACGACCTTTTGATATTACTTTTTCGATAGTAGGTATGAAACCGCGTGGTCCGACACGCACTTGGCCGGTTTTTAGGGTTCCGTAGTCAACTAGGAACCCTTATAGTTTCGCCATGTCTGCCCGTCCGTCCGTCCGTCCGTCCGCGGATAATCTCAGTGACCGTTAGCACTAGAAAGCTGAAATTTGGTACTAATATGTATATCAATCACGCCGACAAAGTGGTAAAATAAAAAGTGAAAAATTTTTTTTATTAGGGTACCTCCCCTATATGTAAAGTGGGGAGTGATTTTTTTTTTCATTTCAACCCTAACGTGTGATATATTGTTGGATAGGTATTTAAAAATGAATAGGGGTTTACTAAAATCATTTTTCGATAATGTAAATACTTTTGGAAATAATCGCTCCAGAAGTAAAAAAAAATGCGTCCCCCCCCCTCTAACTTTTGAACCATAAGTTTTAAAAATATGAAAAAAATTTCAAAAGTAGAACTTTATAAAATCTTTCTAGGAAAATTATTTTGAACTTGATAGGATGAATAGTTTTTGAAAAAAAATTACAAAATAATTTCTGAACTAAGTTTGTAATTTAACCATATAAGCAGGTGTTTATTGTACCTGTAATTTCTACAAAATTACAATGAAATGGCGTGCTTTCAAATAAAGTAAAAACGGTGAAAATCGGTTCACGCAATAAAGAATTATCCCATAAAAATCATCTTCCATACTTTAAGCTCGCGCGCAATAGTTTACTTAATTTGCCGATAGATGTCGCTGTACGTGGAACTCTCAAATCATATCCTACATGGCGGTGTTATTAACCTGTGACGGACGGAAAACTACGGAACCCTACACTGAGCGTGGCCCGACACGCTCTTGGCCGGTTTTTCTATTAAAGATTATTTTATTTTATATGTATGCATGGAGTTTCATTTTTTTACCCTTTACGTGTACGTACGTTACGTAAGTAGGTTCACTTGTTAGAAAACTGTACTTACTTTAGTTAGCAAAAAATTACACGTCATATTGGACAGTATGACGCGATTAATGGACGCCCCCTAACAGAAAAGCTGATAGGTATTTTTCTTAGAAAGTTGTGTCGGCTAAGGAAAACAATGGTAAATTGTTTTGTTTTGTGCTATACTTAGAAGTGACTTTAACGTCATTTATGTCTATCCCTTACGGTAGTACGCGTGTGTCGCCAAGACAGTCTTAATACGTGACGGGGCCCTAGGGCACTTGAGAATCAGGGGCCCTCAGGCGCTCAATTAGGGACAACGTTGACTGTAAAAAAAACTTTCGGGGCCCCCCCTGAGGATGGGGGCCCTGGGCACGGGGCCCGTGTGCCCATATGGAAAAGACGGTCCTGGTGACGCCTCTAGTTAAATTCTTGCTTTTAGCGTGGGATGACCCCACCATCATCCCAATTGGTACAGTCGCCATCAGATATATCGAAGCGTCCAAGGTGGTCACAAATATCTGAACAAGGACTCTATTGTCAAGGCGATAAAGTGCTTGTTCAGATATTTTTGAGTACCTTGGCCGCTCCGATATATTTGATGGCGACTGTACAGTCGGAGACGGACATGGATTAACCAAAATCATACCACCTTAAAGTGACTATTACCTATGCTTATATCATACACTGTTTGACTATTGTCAATGTACACTGATAAAGTCAATAAGAACTTGATGTTTGTTGATCCGACGATGTTTGCAGTTTACTTTGCAGGGGCTTCTCGTTATCATCCGCAATTGGAGTTGATTGATGGAAGACTTTGACTCGTTCGTTTCCACGAAACTTTACAAAGCTCGACAAACAAGTAGAAGCAAACAAGTAGAAGGCCAGTGAAAAGAAATCGTAGACGTCTCGACTATGTGCCTTTTTTACAAGCTTTTATTTAACTCAGTGTTTGTTAGTAGAGATGCAACGGATAGTTGATTGGCCGGATACCTCATACCGGATATCCGGCGGATCCGTTGACCGGATAGCCGGATATCCGGCCGCCGGATATTCGTAGGTGGCACTCCGTGTAGGTCGCAACTTGTTCAAGAAATTGTAAGCTCCCTAAAATTATGCTCTTTATTGAATGGTAGAATCGCGTGACAATAAACTAATATTAATAATTGATAAGTAAATTATTTGGTGGTTTACTATGTATTCATCCAGTTTTTAAACTTGACTATGTATTTATTATTTATTTATTTAAACTTTATTGCACAGTCAAAATAAGTTCTAAAAATAAAGTTTAGATAAATAAATATACAGCCAGTACAAATGGCGGACTTAATGCCTCAAGGCATTTCTCTACCAGTCAACCATAGGGCCAAACAGAAATTCGCGAAAGTGGGTGCTGTAAGAGAACACTCATCATCATTTCACTATCCGGTATCTGGCCGGATAGTACCTACGCAACCGGATAGTGGCCGGATATCCGTTGCATCTCTACTTGTTAGCTATTTTGTTGTTTAATAGAATACTGCAAACCAGATTTGAACCAGTTCCCGATGTCCGATTTTGCTGGCGTATCTTGGATGACAATATTATATTTTGGTACCATCGAGTTGGTCTGATTAAGACTGAAGCTGGTCATAGAACTCTGTGATAAAACAATGGAAGCCAATTGTATTTGGGTTTGTTAGAGCCATCTCGTTGAGTAGTCGTAGTTGACCTTAGCAACAAATTTACAGTGGGCTTTAAAATTTTCGACAAAAACGTATTATTTGTATGAAATATTATCGAAGTGACACAACCAACTAACAATAACATATAATGAAGTTATTGAAAACTATGACAAGAAAATGGTGCATGGGTTTTTGTAATTGTAAACGCGCGTCAAATAAAAAATCTATAGGTCCCGAAAGGTGGAGGGTAACGTTTGGAAGTAAAGTGGCCTGACACATTTTTTGAGCAAGTGTAATGAAACTAAACTTTTACCGTCAATCGAATCCAAAGTTTTCAATCGACTTCAAGATATCGAAAGAGGAGGTTCTCAGTTCGTCGGGAGCTTTGTTTTTGCTATGTTTTTTTTGTACATACGAGTATGTTCACCGATTATTCGAAGACGACTGGAAAGAAGGATCTGATGATGGGATCCTGAAGAAATCGAGGGAACTCTTCAAATATTATAGGCACACCGCACACCTATAGTGATTTTCATATTTTTTACAGTGGCACGGGCATTTCCTTTTAGAAAGGTGGAGTCTAAGTGAACCGGTTCTTTTTTGTTTAAAATTATTTGTTACTACGAGTTGTACGAGATTATAAATCGCATTGATATTGATTGATACTTACTGAATTGGATCATCTATGGTTTAACAAAGAACTTATAAATATTCATGTTTTTCTTGCGTGATATTCACTTGAAGTGGTTAAAAATGTACCTTACCTTTGCTCAGTTTACCAGTCACCAGATATGTAGAAAACACTTAGGTACAATAATAGGTCTCTAACTACTGTCCTATCTTCAAGTACACCGTTTATCTGTTCAAGTGGTTTATTCAGTATTCAGATATTTCAAATATTGTAAAATATGGCCTCTGCAGGTTTTACTACCTTATTACCTATTTACTATTTATGACACCAGAGTCTTGATAGGGTAATTGTGCTCCTTTTCGTCCACTTATCGATTTTGCCAGCTTTGTGATGCAAAAAGAATATCTTAAAGTACCCTTACTTAAATGTATTATATTTCATTTTATAGCTTATATAGTCTAGTTTATGTTAATATTACGCGATAATTATCCATACTTGCGAGATTTTGTATAAAAAATATTATTTGAAAAAGTGGGGTATTCGTTAGTTTTCGTCCATAAATGTCAGTTTTCCGTCCTGGGCTCTGCTAGTTTTCGTCCACTGAGTAGGGTGATTATTTCTGAAAATATCCACTTAATCAAAAAATGATAAAACAAACCTCAATGTTATTTTTAAAGTCCTATCGATTGATGTGCAACATGATGATTTTTGGTAAAAAAAAATTGTTATATGTATGGAAAACCCCTTGTGGCTCCCCCCTAAAAAAATCTTTTCAGCAATTTTACTACAATACTAAGTAGGGGTATACAAAATACACCTTCTGTTATAATTTCATCAATATTAGTTATAGTCTCCAAATAAAAAATGGCCATGGCATACGGACGAACTACGGACATGACGAAACTATAAGGTTTCCGTTTTTGCCATTTTGGCTACGGAATCCTAAAAACTAATGATAGTAAGGATTAACACCATGTTTTTTTATTTCCGTTAATATTAGCATACAGTTAGGTACGATTAAGGAAACGAAATGGCGTAGTTAGTTTTTATAAATTTGTTTTTTCCATACAAGTATGTATTGTTAAATCGATCACGGTATTATATTTAACTCAACCAAACAATCGAATATTATAACTAAGGCATTTTATCACCAAACAATGATATTGTAGGCCTTTAATGTTAACCACTGTCACTGCTTGTACTATAAAGCCTTGGCCAAACAGCAAGCGTGGCGCAGCGCCGCGGTCGCGCGGCGCGACCTGCCGTGCGACGACATATCGCCTGACTTCGTGTCACTGACTTTGAATAGAACTTCATACGCGAACGTACTGCTGCGGCCTGCGGTCGGGTTCCAACTTGTTTGTACCTTAGCCTTGGCCAAACAGCAAGCGTGGCGCAGCGCCGCGTCTGCGCCGCGTGACGCCGAAGCGATGACTGTTCAAACAGGGCGCGCGCGGATCGCGCCGGCCTTGCGCTCTCAACACGCCCTCATTGCGCGCGCGTGCGCGATGCGGACGTGACTCGCTCATTCCTTCCGAAGCCAAGATTATTTTTTCGAAAAGAAGATATTTTTTTCTATATCCATAATCACAATCACAGTATATTGCTACGCTCGCACGACGCACCGCGCTGCCTAACGTCCGACTGATGTGACCCAGCGCGGCGCAGCGTACCGCCGCGCAGCGCTACGCCCGCGCCGCGTGGACGCGGGGGGCCGCGCGGCGCGGGGCGCGACAGAAGCGGGGCGCGGCGCCGGCGGGACGCAGTCTGTTTGACGTCGCTAACCTGTTAACATGTGCCGCGGTCGCGCCGCGCGACCGTGGCGCTGCGCCACGCTTGCTGTTTGACCAAGGCTTAATGCAATTGACACGACTAGCGTAGTCAACCGCGCATTGGATCATTCATTATTGGGTCGTTCCTTAGAGAATTCAACCCGGAGTAGCCATGTCTGCCGTTTTCTTTACAAAGCAAGTCTGCCGATTTTTGCGGGGAGGGGAACGTCAAGTGTATTCTGTGGCTATTCGTACGTAACGTACAAATAGGTATAAGCATGACCACTGGTCATATGTTTTCGGCAAAGGGGAACGCCTGTCAATGGCGACTCCGGTTGGTTGAATTCTCTAAGGGTCGTGCATTACCCGGAAAGGTTTCCGATTGGTTCCGATCAGATCCGAAGGTTATGCGACTATTTAAAAAAGTAGCTTTTTTCATAGTAATCAGATCAAAACACGAGACTTCCTTTTTTCGGATATTTGTTCAAATATTTAACAGCGCATGTTTTTGTTTGTTTGTTTTCGTGTGGTTTTAATTGCCGGTAAATAGATAAAGGTGATGTGATAGTGCTTAGTGAAAATAACGGATAATATTCATTGTGAAAGATGTATGGGTGTGTGTGCGTGTGTGTGTGTACGGACGATGGCAATGGCACGATCACAAAGCTTTCTTTTGAAGTGAAATAAGCAGAGCACGCCATAGTATGGAGGTTATAATTGTTATTCTACTACCATTTGGTCATTCTAATGTTAATTATAGTTTTGTCTTCTCACAAATAACTCGTATATTAACGATAACAATGCAACAGAAGAGCTAGTTTTAGTCTTTGCTCAAGTCATTTAAATGTTTTGTTTATTACATTTATTTACGTAACATTATATGAGGAATGGACAGAAACTAAAGTGTGTAGGTAATCAAATATAATATTACCATACTACTATATACTATAATATTACGTATTAATTAAGTATTTTGAAGTAAAATAACCATTAGAAATATTTACCTAGCTGTCTGGATTTCCGGGATCAGGTGGTCGCAAAACTGAAATTTATACCAAATTGCTCTGCTAGTTTTGGTCCACAAAGTTTATATATTAATTATATTCTAAAACTTTAATCTCCACTTAAAATATTGTACAATTAACTTTAAAATAGATAATTCATGCCAAACATATTTAGTGCACTGCCTAAATCATTAATAAAACTCATCATAAACTTTTCCCGCCACAAGTTTTTTTCTTCATTGCGATGATATTTGCTAGGGCCGAATTCGAGGCGGCTATTAATGTTTTATTTTTAAAGGCACTATTTGTCAAATTACTTTTTTATGATAGTAGAATTGTTTCTTAGATATTATGGATCGCAACAAGACCAAACTTCCGCAGGAAAATTCATTTACGTTCAAGTTTTCTCCATATATTTGTAGCAGAACCGTCAGGTGGACGGAAACTGACTATGGACGGGAAACGAGCACAATCACCCTACATTAATTAACGAAGTAGACTTGTTTACATAAAATACGAGTAATACAAAGAGGGTGTTTTAACCTTTGTGGACTAGGAGCTGGCCACGTCAGATATGACACAATAATGAGAGCAACGAAACCCGTCTGGTTAGTGTCTGTCCCAAGTAAGATAGTTGAGTAGGTTTTCTTGAGAAGACAAAGTTTTAGCGATTTTTTTCGAGGTAAAACCATTGATTTATTATGTATTCTACTAGATGTGACATCTAGAACAAATTTAGAGTGCCATGTTTGGCGGTTGACAGCTATGACGGATTCAAAGAGTAGTATAGACTTGTGGTGATTTTCACTAAAACTTTTGGGACAAAGAATTTCTTAGGGATGTCATCTCCTGTTACTCAATGGGTAAAACTGCTAATTAAGCAACACGGGACACTTTACGCTTTAAAAAAATGTGCTTTGCTTATTTAGTAAGGCTGCGTTCACATTGAACACGTTGATTGAAAAAAAAAAAAGTAACATAACATGAAATAATCATCCCAATTTTTTTAAATATATCTAAACTTATTTAAAAAAAAGTTTAATATTTAAACACTTGTGCTTATCAGGTATCTGCAACATTACAATTATACACCTACTTAAATACCTATTTTGGTGGAAAAGTGTCATATAAAATAAAAAATGTTTATCTTTGCAAGAAATTATCATTTTCAAATTTTTTTACACTTCTAAACTTAATTTTCTGTCAGATAATGAACAGTTGTACACGATTTTAGTTCTTATTTGGTATCTCTAATATCAGAATTCTTAAATTAGGTACCTACTACCTATAGCTGGGTTTTTGGTAAAATTATAGCGAAAACATCAAAAATTAGCCAAGTGCTTGTCGGACCACACATAATGGAGGGTTCCGTAGCTTCAATGGAGTAAGAACCAAACTAATACCAAAAGGTCGTATCTGATGCCTATTGAAGAAGTTTTTAGAAATAACTCAAAAATGGCTTAACCGATAATGTTCAAAACAATTTTCGTAGAAACTTTGTGAGCGCTTTGTCACATACTTCTAAAAAAATCATATTTTTTGGACTTACAGTTCAAAAGTTACAGGGGGGGGACGCTATTTTTTTGACTTTCGAAGCGATTATTTCAAAAATATTCAGTTAATCACAAAATGTTTTAATAAACCTCAATGTTATTTTTAAAGACCTCTCGATAAATGTGCAACATGTTGATATTTATTAAGATTTTTACAATTTCACTATATAACTAAATAGCGGCATACAAAATACACCTCATGTCAAAATTTTATTAAGATACGTCTTATTAATCCAATCATTGGGGAATCATCTCCATACATTGCCTTACAAAAGGTGGAATAGAAAATATTTTAATGGTTATTGGTAGGCTATAGGGTGGTAATTAAAATACTAGATTTGAGACCTTGAGGGGGGGAGGGCGCGGCCGCCATCTTGGTTTAAAGGTGCCAAAAGTCCGTTTTTGAACCTTGGCGCTTAAACGGTTATCAGTATGCTTAAAATTTCTATGGAACATATGAAGAAGATAAAATTGTCTACAATATTTCCATACACAATACATCTGTAAGTCTTACAGATATAAAGATACAGGGGGTGAAAAAATGTATATTTTTTATATCATAAGAATTTTATTTATTAGCTTCAAAGTTTTGTGCTTCGAGATAAGGAAATGAAGTCTCTACCACAGTTTTGTCATATTCTAATGATTCTTTTAAAAGATATTCAAAAGTTGAATTCACCCCTGGAGCACTTATAGAGGGGGTGAAAGTAGTAAGTCTCACACACAAAATCAATGTTTATTACTCATGATAAAATACTACTAGGCGTTGTCAAGTATAGCAATCGATCAATTAGGGTATAATTAATTTAGATTTGACAAAAACATATATGCTTTCATACGAAAAAAAATTTTTTTTAAAGAAAGTGCTTGAAAATATTTTTATTTTTTTAAACTTCATATAACTGTCAAGTTATTATTAAAATATCGTATAGGCTTTAGCATTTTTTACATAATGCCTGAACAGCTCTCTTTATGACAAAAATGTCTGCGAAAATTATAAATATTCAATTTTTTTTGTATTTGTATAATAAATACAAATACAAAAAAAACAGAATAACTGTACGTCTTAGAAGATATAAAGTTACAGGAAGGAAAAAATTACTCATACTCATTGCCTTTATACTTCTCGTAGACATTTTTGTCATAAAGTCAACTGTTCAAGCATTATGTAAAAAATGCTAAAGCCTATACGATATTTTAATAATAACTTGACAGTTATATGAAGTTTATAAAAATAAAAATATTTTCAAGCACTTTCAATAAAAACATTTTTTTTTTGTATGAAAGCATATATGTTTTTTGTCAAATCTAAATTAATTATACCCTAATTGATCGATTGCTATACCTGACAACGCCTAGTAGTTTTTTATGATGAGTAATAGAACATTGATTTTGTGTGTGAGACTTACTACTTTCACCCCCTCTATAAGTGCTTCAGGGGTGAATTCAACTTTTGAATATCTTTTAAAAGAATCATTAGAAGATGACAAAACTGTGGTAGAGACTTCATTTCCTTATCTCGAAGCACAAAACTTTGAAGCTAATAAATAAAATTCTTATGATATAAGAAAATATACACTTTTTCACCCCCTGTATCTTTATATCTGTAAGACTTACAGATGTATTGTGTATGGAAATATTGTAGACAATTTTATGTTCTTCATACGTTGCATAGACATTTTAGGCATACTGATAACCGTTTAAGCGCCAAGGTTCAAAAACGGACTTATGGCACGTTTAAACCAAGATGGCGGCCAACGCACCCCCCCTCAAGGTCTCAAATCTAGTATTTTAATAACCACCCTATAGCCTACCAATAACCATTAAAACATTTTCTACTCCACCTTTTGTAAGGCAAATGCTCCAATTATTGCGCTATATAGTTTCCGAGTAAAATGGCTGTGACATACGGACGGAAGGACGGACGGATAGACGGACATGACGAAACTGGGTTCCGTTTTTGCCATTTTGGCTACGGAACCCTAAAAAAGAAAAATGCTAAAAGTAGAAATTAAGCAAATTAACAAATAAAGTCTTTTGCATGTAAAGCCTGACCAGAAATATATGATTATTGTCAAGAGGGCGCTATTATTCTCATTTATATGGCAACAGTCATAGAGCGTGTTATTCTTTATGGTATAGTGACATCTTGATTTGTCACTGATTTGTTTACCTGTCAGCTCTGATGTTAATTTGAAAATGTTTCACAGCGAAATAGTATCATTTCCCGGGCGTATTATTTACATCAGTTTATTGTATACACTATTTACAATGTTTCGCTCTTGAATAAGGATAATTTTGGGAATTTTTGGTTGTTTATTATTTAATATTCAACACTTTATTTTTAATCAAGTAAACCGTCTCAACGACACTTGACAACAGTAACAGCCTATCACATGCACTCACACATGCATATCATTCTGTCATTAAAATTATTGCCAGTGTAAGAAATTAGTTCCAATGAAATTCCGCAATATGGCGCATGATCATATATTTCTGGTCAGGCTTTACCTAACTCCAAACTCAAATTGTTCGCGCGTTGTTTAAAATTCTAAATGTGCTTGTTTTATTGGTTGCCTATGTTTTATGTTTATGCCTTTAAGGAACTTGAACATCACAATTTTTAAAGTGACCTATCTTGGGTCAGAAATATGTATGTACCTACCTATTTCTGACCCAAATATCAAAAACTCAACTGAAAAGCTTACCTCAAACTGTGGACACGTTGAGGGTAACTACATTAAAGACATCGTGTCAGTTTACCCCAATGGGAACGCTAGTTTACTAAAATACAATTATTTTCGTCAAGGTTGGCATTACTAGGATAATTTGAATGTCAAACGATCGGCGTTATATTGAGGTTTGGTTGGACGACAAGCATACGGACAAGGAAAAACGGATAGGAAAGTCGTGACAGGCTATTTCAAAGAATATAATACTCACTATTCTAGGCACTGTTTTACAGCACAATTGAATTACCAGTTTTTAGGGACATGATCTCTAACGGTGGTGTTGTTTTGTCAATACAGGTCATGAAATTTCCTACCACGTTTTGTCCACTGTTACTCACCAGTCTAGTTTTCCCCCATTTGACGGTAACTCCTTGCGTATATGTAATGTCCCTGGCTGATTCACTATTTTGACAGTTGACCGAGTTGAGGTGACATAAGCGGTGTTAAATATTTTGATATTTGATATTGACAAGAGCCCGTTGCAGTTTAATTTCTTGTCACATTGTGCACTGCTATCGTTCACGTTACCCCACCTTATCTATTATTTTTAATCTCCTACCTTAATTAAATTATTCATGCATTGTCTATGCTTTTCAATCTCGTACCTTACTTAGGCCACTCAGCAAGCTTTGTGGCCTAAACACGATACTCGACTGAAAAGCTTTTCATTATGTCACGATTGTATTTCAAATGATAAGTAGGAAAATAATTTTTTTAATACAATTTGGTCACTCTACTCAATGTGATGTTTTGATCAAATACTACCATATGATCCTAGTGATCAGTTACAGAGTCAGAAAAAGTGGTTCAGGATCACGACCCATATTTCACCTGTATAAAGCATATAACCTGTCTAAGTATCTTTACAAACTTCTGACAGCTTTTGACAACCCACACATGTCATTATTTGTCAGGCGCGGATATGCCTATGTTATTTTATTTGTTATTTATTTATTTCCTGAGTAGTATCGGTATTTAGTGAACAGTGTGATATGTGAACCAGAAAACTGCCGGAAACAACAGGAGATGAAGGCGACACGCCTTCGCGTAGCGGCAGCCAAGAACGGCAAGCCCCAAGTAAGTGGGTCTAGGTAATTCATATCATATTAATTATTTATTTATTATTATTAATAGGAGCCAAGAGTGTCCTGCTGCTGGTAAAACCAATAGTTTACAGAGCTATCTAAGGTTTTGGTTAGATTAGGTTGGTTAGGTTTCTTCCATACGGCGTGTAGCGCCAAGATAACGCGAAGTAGGAGCTCGGCAATGGCGGAGCTCCGTCAATTCCGCCTCAGTGAAAAAGTCCTGGCCGAATTTTTTTGTCTCGAAATCTTTGGTTAAAAATCGCCCCCTCTTTCGTACACTCTGACCCCTCTTTCCCTTCCACGTATCCCAGTCTTGAACCGTCTCTCACCAGTTTCTATCGAATCGTCAAAGGGACCCATTTGGCCGTTACTTTGGCCTAGTGCCGGCAGTGTCCCACTCAGTCCTACTTCAACTTAGCGGCTGTTTCAGCTACCTCAGCTATTTGAGTCTTGAAGCGTATGTCTGATGAAAGTGATGAATTAGAGATAGAATATTTTGAAAGCGGAAGGCGAAAGACCTAGGGCCCCAGATGGCTTACCCTAGTTAAAAAAGCCACCTCAGGCGTTTGCCTCCGTTAACTCCTTTAAGCGGTGAGATCGAGACACACCACGAGAGCTTAAAAAGTGGACACGATCCTCAGTAATGATGAGGGCCCGACACAATAGAGAGAGATGTCAAATTCATATACAAATGAAACAGTGACCAAGGTCTGCGATGCCGAAGTCTAAAGTCTAACCAGTGTCTTCTGCATTCAGACAGACGCCCAAGGCTGCGTTTCCATCAAGGATGAGCGAGGATGCGTTGCGAGGAATGTGTTTCATCATCATCATCATCATATTAGCCGAAAGACGTCCACTGCTGGACATAGGCCTCCCCCAAAGAGTGCCACAATGACCGGTCCTGTGCCACCCGCATCCAGCGGACTCCCGCGACCTTCACCAGGTCATCAGTCCACCTTGCGGGGGGTCGCTGCGTCTTCCGGTTTGTGTAAGGAATGTGTTTGTTATGAACTAATCCTATAAAAGAGTTACGCTGTGCGCTGTACTTAAATGAAGTGATTATATTGGTTCTTAAAAACACATTCCTCGCAACGCGTCTCCGCTATATTTGGTTGAAACGTAGCCTTAACCTAGGCTACCTAGCTAGGCTAAGCTATTAATATTAGATTTTCTTGCGAAACAAATCATCAGCTTCCTTATGTTTGTACCAGCATTCAGCCGCGGCATAATAGAGCGTGGGGTCCGGTCGGCAAACGATTCAAACGATCCCAAGAATTGGCGGAGGCACTTTTTTTACTAAAGCCACTGCCATCCTCTTCTTTCTCCTTTTAACCCAGTGGGTAACTAAGGCCTTGTTGGGATTAGGCCCAGTTTCCTCACGATGGTTTCCCTCACCAAAAAGCGACTGGAAAAATAGAAAATTTTATATTGTACATAAAAGTACGATCCGGGGTTACTTCTGGAATAAAAGTATATTTGATATTAATTAGATTTAATTTAGCGAATCTACTGTAAGGCTGAGGCTAGGTACTTAGCTTAGCAAGACGATAATCAATTCATCACACAGTTACGGCCTGATGAAATGAAACAACTCTACCGCGCTAGTGTCAAAGGCAGTATTTTGCTATAGTGTCAAACTACCTTTTAGACTAGCACGGCAAAGACATAAGGAAATATGACAGTAATATGTTACGTGACTAGTTTTATAAATTTAGACAGTCTAAGTAGGTAGGACCTATGTTTATAGCCCTCTTAAATTACATATTCAAAAACAGGTTTATCTACCTGCATATATGGTATCTACATACGTTCAATCAGAACGTCTTCTTTTATACCTACACAAAAGAATTACGAATACGGGGCACCCTTTTTAATAAGACCAAATTAACTTGAGCTGCTATTTGTATTCAATTATTTGTCGTTGAAGATCATTAGTGTTTCGCACGCGAGAAATGAAGGGGGCAAATACAAAGAAACGATTTTGGCTGTTTTGAATGGTTGGCCAGTGGCTTTTATTTAGTTTCCAAATGAGTTCAATGGTGACTGCAATGAAACTACCAGTATAAAGAAGGTGGTATTTTAGATAAATGGGTGTATTCTCAGTGGCGTAACGTAACTACGCTAATTGGGGCCCGTGGCAAATTCATAGTATGGGTCCCTTTATAGAAAATGTTAGAATCCTCCTTTAGTCTTGGTCATGTCCCCTCCGGCCGGGGGCCCCCTTGGGCCAAGGGCCCGTGGCATTTTACCAGCTCTGCCACCCTATAGTTACGCCACTGTGTATTCTGTACCTAACCTTAGGTAGGTACATAATACAGATATATAAAATAAAATAAAATAAACTATTTTTTAAATTTAATATCGCTACTACATGCTTATTTGAAATTTGAACTGTTCAAATTATCAGGGCCCGGAATTAGGTGAGCTAAAATACCTAAAGTTCGCGAGAGGACATAATATAGAGTGGTTACAACCGGATGAAAATAATATTTTATTTGGATTCCGGGTATTCGATATTCATCCGGGCACTGCAAGTAATAGTCGTAATGATGAAAAATGGTTACATTGCAGCCATAAAGTTAACATTATAATAATAAATCTGAAAATGTGACATATTTTAAATTAGTAATCTGTATTTTCCTATTCATTATCAATGCTTGTCAGAGTGGCGTATTAGCGTCAAAATAGTGAAAGCTACTAGTACTACTATAGTATATATAGAAAGATAAGGAAACAAGTACTTACGTATAGGGTTATGTACTTAAGTACATACAAAAGTAACTCACTCGCTCCAGAAGGCATAATATGTGGTTGTCCATATTCGAATAGTCCTTGTGGCGGATTTATTATTATTTTTCTGCTTGTGTCCGTACACAAACATAAAAGGTAACATTAACAAATAAATAAAAGAAAAAATCATAAACAATTTAGAAACTTTTATTTTTATACATACAAACACATTCTTAAACATTTATCACAGATAATCAGTCAAAAAGAATAAAATCTATATAACAATCTTATACCTACATATAAAATATCTAGATTTTTTTCAATCGGAATCCTCAGTTTCCGCGTTACAATCGTCCTGGTACAAGGGTTGCTAGTTATATATCCGGAAACAAAAAAACAAACAAACGTACACGGCTGAAAATGGTTTTATTGTTTTTCAAAGTATTCCCCTTGATGATCTATGCACTTTTGCATTCGCGTGAACCAATTTTTAAAGCACTTCTGCCACTCCGCCTGAGGTACCTCCATAACGTGTTGTTTGAATGCGTCGACAGCATCTTCAGCGGTCGAAAATCGTTGACCGCGTAATTTATTCTTTATATTTGGAAATAAATAAAAATCGTTGGGTGCCAAGTCAGGGCTGTACGGCGGATGACCCGTTAATTCCACATTTTGACCCTCCAAAAATAGAGTTGCTTCGCGTGACGTATGACAGCTGGCATTGTCATGATGAAGAATGATTCTTCGTCGCTGGTTAGTTTTACGAATTTGTTCAAATACTTCCGTAAGCAAATGGTCGTGTACCACTCTGAATTAACCGTTCTACGGTTTTCTAGTGGCACTGTAGCTACATGGCCATTAATACCGAAGAAGCAGGCCACCATTTGTTTCAATGTACTTTTTGCACGAATAACTTTCGTAGGGTTCGGCTCATTTTGAAACACCCATACCGTTGATTGTTGCTTCGTTTCGGGATCGTATGCATAGATCCAGGATTCGTCACCGGTATAGATGTTATAAACGGCTTTTGAGTCACCACGGTTATATTGTTTAACATTTTATTGCACCATTCGACGCGAGCATCTTTTTGCTCTTTTGTTAAGTTGTGGGGTATCCAACGCGAACAAATTTTTTTTACAGCCAAATAATTATGTAATATGCTATTAATGCTGGTCATAGAAATACCCAGAGTCGCCTCTATCTCGCGGTATAAGTTTTCGCACAGCCTCGATATTTTGTTGTACAACGACCGATTTCGGGCGACCTGCCTTAACTTCGTCCGTAAGCATACTACGTCCACGATTGAACTCACTAAACCAGTGATACACAGTAGTTTTAGATGGGGCTTCATCACCAAAAGTTGAAGTTATAGTTGATCTATGCACTGTTGTTGCGTTAAACCACGCCGAAAATCATAATAAATCATAGCACGAATATTTTCACGAGTGAGTTCCATTCTTGCTGCGAGATGACATTTAAAACCCGTCAAAAACAAAACACGAGCATTAATAAGAAAGAAAAAATATACCGGCCAGTACTTAAAAAAGTTCAAATTTTACCATGGAGGTCAAATATGCTATTTAAGAAGATTGTAATCCCGGTTTCCGGATATATAAATAGCAGCCCTCGTAATTTGTATTAGCTTGTTCAGCATTGAAATAAATAACCATCAGCTTTTCAATGTTATTCATACTTAAATTATTTCTTTTAATGTCCAAAATCCACTTATACGTAGAAAACGACCGCTCCACCTCTACTGAAGTTAAAGGTATATAATTGTAGCACGATAATAATTCGTTTTCTATTTCCTCTCCCTTTTTTATATCATCAGATATATCTCTAATAACACCAAGATCAGGATTTCTAGCTATAACATGTTCAAGTTTTTGTTTAACTGGATCAGACGAACACCACCCTATCACCGCTCTTACTTCGTCAAATATTTCGAAAGATTTTTCTAAAGATAGTGTTGTGTTTTGCAATGATTTTAAAGCTATTTGTATGACTTTGTAATATTCGTCGATATAATCTAAATCATTTTTTAAATTTTGTTTTTTAAATACTTTTTTAGCGTTTCTAATTGATACAGCTTCAGAACTATTTAACATATTTACTACTCTTTTAATTTCACTATAATATTTGGCGTAGTAAGTCGCTGCTTGCAGCCAAGTGCCCCATCTAGTTATGACTGGTTCTGGTGGAAGGGGTGTATTAGGATTATTTTCTCTAAAAATTTTGATTCTATTGGGGGCTTTTAAAAAAAATTTTTTCACGTTTGAAATTAAGTCATTTACATCGGAATACTCTGAACGTATTTTTTCTGCTACGCGGTTTAGGGCATGAGCTAAACATGTTACATGTTTCATATTTGTTAGATCCTGTTTTAAAAGACGTCCTGCTTTTAACATATATGCGACGCTATCCGAACACAAAACTAAGACATTATCGACATTGGTTTCGTATGAGTCACCCCACATATTTTTTAAACATTCAATTACAAATTGAGCTATCGAGTTCCCGTTGACTACTTCCAACATTTTGCAAGCAACTAAATATGGTTTCAGGCGGACCTCATTTAAAGGTTTCACTAAAAAGTGGACTACATATCTACCTAAACAGTCAGTCGTTTCATCCAATGATATCCACAGCTTTTGGTTTGAAATTTCGTCATAAATTTTAGATAATTTCTTTTTGAAAAGAATGTCTAAATAAACCTTCCGAAGTAAAGATTCGTCAGGGATGTTAATACGTTTAGTACAACTGCAGCAAATATACTTTTGAAAAAATGCTTTAAAAGCTGGCAGGTTTACTCGATGCCATGGTATATTACATAAAATAAGGAATTCAATGAAATCCAAATAAAAATCTACGTTTGGTGTCTTATTAGTTCCTTGGTGTTTTTTTCCATTTATGTGTCTCACTATATTGCTTTGTTTACATATTAAACTACTTTCACACTTTGCACAGTATATAGTATGACGAGCACTATCATGGTACAATTCCGGGTGATCTCCAATCCAGCTTTGGACAACTCCATCGCTTGGTTTCGACGCCATTCTATTAATCACGCCGTCAATTCGGAATGAGCAGATCTGCAAACAAAAATAAAATACGTATGTAACGGTATTTTTTAGATATAGGATATGAATAAATATAACGTTTTAGTGTTGTATCATTTATGGCATTGGAACGAAAATCAATCAATCAAAATCAATTCATAAAAATTCTATTTTTTTATATTAAAATCAACCCAACAAACTTGTAAGCATAAAACTTTACCATGAGTGCATGTCGTACTCATACATTTGCAGAAAACTTATAAAAAGAAATCAAATTAGAAGTAGATGTTACTCTGAGATAAATAGGAATTTAGTCTAATAAATTGCCCACGTGGCATATTAAAATTAGGGTTGACTTACCGTATGGGATCCATATGAACGAATATATGAAATGCAGCAAATCGTAATCCTTAAATCCAGGCCAAGGTCATCATTTGAAGAATATCCAGTATACCATAAAACAAGCCAAAGTCTAAAACAAATCGTCACGATAAATCCGGTAAACCACACACGCACTAACACAACTGACCAAGGTTCAGGAGCGAATGAGTCCATCTACCTACCTGAGTATCTACTTGACCTTTTACCATCTCCCTTATCTTTTGAGCACTAATTGTTTACACCGCTTGGCTCTAACACGCCCCTTGTGAGTCATTAATAAACAATGTGTAGGGAAACCCATATTATTCGTCTTACAACGACTTCTTATCTTATCTTATACATACCTTCTTTTGTCTAGCCCTTTTTACTAAAAACTAACATTAAACATGCTGCACTGTAAACAAAACATATCACGTTCAATATTACGACAAGTCCCCGAATAAACATCGAATACCCGGAATCCAAATAAAATATTATTTTCATCCGGTTGTAACCACTCTATATTATGTCCTCTCGCGAACTTTAGGTATTTTAGCTCACCTAATTCCGGGCCCTGCAAATTATAAAGAAACCATAGCGCTTCAAAATAATTCTTTTGCAGTTGCAGAATCAGTATCAGTAGGTACCTAGGTATTTATTACATACCTAACAGGTTTTTAGTTTGTATAATATATTTTTGACAATAACTTGTATCTACATTTTACCATTATTTATTTAGGAAACACTGGACGCTTGCTGCTTATTAGTATTATAATTGGTCATCAAAAAAGCGGTCAATATCACCAGCTGCTGTTAAAATAAGTGGAATCTGCCTTTAGGATTCCATTTTCAAACGAGAACACCATAGAGCAACACATTTTTTGCTTCTAATTGTCAGTTATACATATGATCGCTCTGAATTATTTATTTAACAATCTGTCAATCCTTAAAGTTCCGTTTCCCACATGTATTTCAACACTCCTTCATATTAACGATAACGATATATCTATATCCACTTCTATATTTAAAGCATTATATTCATTTATTTCATATAATAATATCAAACTTTAATTTTACCTATTCCTGATCCAATCCTTCTCCAAAATTCCGTTTATTCCGAATTTTTATACCTAATTCCGTTTCCCCGTTTTACTCGTCTGGCTGAATGCGCCAGGAGCGCGATGCCATTAAAAAAAAAAAAAGAGCAACACATGTGTCGGAAGCCCGTGTTGCTCGAAGGAGAACACGTTTCAAATTCGAATCCCGAGTGAAGTAAAACCAGTTCAGTTCACAGGTGTCCTGAATTCGGCGGTGAACTTTTCTTTGCTTGTAACAATGTGCGGATAACACGGGTCATGACATGAATAATAAATTAGTGTGTGTTTTGTCTGGGATTCTCATGAATATCAGTCAAAACATACAGTTATTGACGTTTTTAACCGACTTCAAGATTTGAAAAGAGGAGGTTCTCAATTCGGCGTGTATGTTTTTTTTTTTTATGTTTGTTACTCCATAACTCCGTCATGTCTGAACCGATTTTGAAAATTCTTTTTTTGATTGTAAGTATATATATACAGATTGGTCCCGTTTTTGTCAAAACGCAGTTCTGATGATGGGATCCATGAGGAATCGAGAGAACTCCTCAAATCTTAAAGGCATACATATAGTGATTTTTATCAACAAAACCATCATTTTCATTCAAAACAGTGACATTTGATGAAGTAGAACTGCTGATGATGATCAGAACGGAACTCTTCAACGACGCATAGTTCACGTTTGGCGATTCGTCCTCTTCGCTGTGTTTGTTTAGCAAGTTTAATTGTCAGAACAAATGTTCGTCAAGCTCAAGTTCTGATGATGGGATCCATGAAGAATCGAGGGAACTCCTCAAATCTTAAGGGCTTACACATAGTGATTTTTGTATTTTTATCAACAAATCAAGCATTTTCATTCAAAAGAGTGACATTTGATGAAGTGGAACTGCTGATGATGAACAGAACGGAACTCTTCAACGACGCATAGTTCATGTTTGGCGATTCTTCCTCTTCGCTATGTTTGTTAAGCAAGTTAGATTGTCAGGACCAATTTTCGGCAAGCTCAAGTTCTGATGATGAGTTCCACGAGGAATCGAGGGAATTCCTCAAATCTTAAAGGCATACATAAAGTGACTTTTGTATTTTTATCAACAAATCAAGCATTTTCATTCAAAAGAGTGACATTTGATGAAGTAGAACTGCTGATGATAATCAGAACGGAACTCTTCAACGACGCATAGTTCACGTTTGGCGATTTGTCCTCTCCGCTGCGTTTTTTAAGCAAGTTATTTCATTGTATGGAATCTAAGTGCACCATCTACAATAATCCTTCACCGGCTACCCCCATTGAAGTCGGTTTTTTTTTTCTTAAAAATTATTAAGATATAATTTGTTTGGTGTTCCCAAATTTCGGTTGTGACACTTGTGACGGTTGTGAAAAGTTAAAGAACTTCGTGCTGTAATTTTTTAAGACATATACGTATAGGTTAAATTAACGCATTTATATTGCATTTATATATTTTTTTGCTATATATACATACTCGCAAGCAGGTGTTCTGTCAGAAGAACCCTCATTTTGCATTCAGTGCTCGCTTGACCACTTAAGTATAATTGCAAATGTCATTGTCATTAAGTGATTAACTCCGTCATTAAGCAGGTCTTTTTACTTTTTCCTACAATATCTGGCCATAACGCGTGCTCAGTAAAAGTTGAGTTAAAGGGTCTACGAACTTCACCGATAATATCGAGGGAGTTTCGGCACATTGCGCCATTTGACGGATCGATTGAATTCAATGCTCTTCAGAAGTCGGCAGTGTATTCAAAATCGCACGCTATTATTAGTGAGATTTGCAGTATACATTTTTAATGACTTACACGCGGACAGTGTTTGATCTATGATCATTAATATTTATGAGTGTTTGTAAGCATTTGATTGTAAACACAAAAACAGAAAATGTTACATCGATTCTCTCCGCGACAGACTGACATGGACAATTTTTTTTTATGTATCTTTATAACAATTTCCTTTAAGGGAACGTACCCATACTACGTGACCCGTTTTTTTTTTCCACTTTAATTATGGTTTGCACGCACCTTGAGGCGTTACGCGGCAACCGCCGTTTTAATAAATACAAATATGCGCCAAATTATGATATTTTTAACTTTCTGTTTGCAAAAAAACAATATTAAGAATTACTACGTGACAACCAGAGGGGGAGGGGGGGGATCTTGGCATATACTACGGTTGGTCACCGTGGGGGGGGAGGGGGTGAAAATTGTAAAAAAATTGGTCACGTAGTATGGGTACGTTCCCTAATAGTACCTATACTTAACTTATGTTTAAACGATATTACGTTGTTTCACTCTCAGAATAATACCTGAGTAATATCAACTTATTTGTATTTGTATATATGCGTACTGTAAACAATAGGTTCGTCGGTATGTCGGTATGTATATATTGTCGTAAACTTTCGCTAATTAGTGGACGTATTCAATCTTAATAACGCCTGCCCACTTAGCAGAGCTAAATAGCCAAGTACCTGTTAATATGTAAAGACAGCAACAGTTCCTATCTAAGCGCATAAGACGTTTCAAATTATCTATACACGTCTTTATTCTCTTAACAATAAAGTCGTGCTTAGTTTATTTTGGACACTTCACCCGCTTAGCTACTTCAGTTGCTGACTGTACTGTAAGAGCTATCATGTACATGATAAGCTAAAGATAAATGCGTGATTATTACCTGTAATTATACACTGCATTGCTGTATTAAACAGATCATAAAAAACTAGTCAAACGAAAGTAACTCTTATCATATGGTCATAAAGGTGTTTGTTTTGCAACCGCATGTCATTAGATTGTTATTAAATCAAATACAAACATTGAAAACATTGAAAAAATAATCAACCCAGCAGGACTTGAACCTGCATCGATACGCCTTGCCGGGTTCAATGCAGGTTCAAGTCCTGCTGGGTTGATTATTTTTTCAATTTTTTCAATGTTTGTATTTGATTTAATAACAATCTATAGTATGAGTGGAATGCCCCACTTGAAAACATGCAAAAAAAATAGTTATGAGCACATGTCATTACTTATTATTATACCTATGACAAATAAGGGAAATGCCTTTTATGCATGTTTAGGTACCTTACCTTTCTGATCAGTAAGTATAACTGTCTGTAAACGAAAAACTGTCTTATCTATTAATTCTAAAATAATGTATAATGAACATTGCCGTCTTCATCAGCGGAGTAATATAAAATACTTATTAATAAAGTAGTTTAAATATTTCGTAAGTACCTATCATGCGTCAATATTATCAATAGCAACACATGTTCGCACAATTCTCTAATTTGTAGGTAGACGTGATAAGTAGAGTGTGTTGGTGACAACTGTTGATCCACTTGTCATACTATACTCGCACGTGCAATTGTCGGAACGGCTCAGTTAAAACCACCTATTGCCCATTGTACCGCGACAGTCGACCGTACTACCTTCGCGGGCGAAGTACGCCGCGACACGCCAGACCGATTTCATTTTACGCGCGGAAAAAATCGTAAACAAAAACCAACCGACTAAATGTTCAAAGTACCAATTAAAAATATAGGTCAAAAATAGAACAGCCTGTATGGAGCGTGTGTTGTAGTTCGAATTTTGAAAGTGCGCGGTTTTTTTTTTTTTTTCAAATTTAACTTTTGCAGTGAAAATGGGTTTGAAGCCGGAAGATGATAAGAGGCCGAGCAAGTTGGCGATTATGGATGATGTTTCCGACTTACCACGTAAGTTTTTCAAAAAAATTTTTTTACTTTGCAGTAGGGCCTTTAGACCTATACGTTTGCGTACATAGTACAGTGTACACAGTTGTTGAAACCGAAGTATTCTTGGTGGAAGAAAGCGTCGAAAATATGATTATAGTATGACGTATAAAAATACTATGCAAATTACAAATCTAATAAGCTAATTAGGTACCTGTGAGAACATCTATTTATAATATCATTTTTGGCTGGATCTTAAAGTGTACGTATAATTTACATTAATGAATAAGCATACCTACTAATTATACATAACTACATTATTCACAACTCAGTATCTATGCTATTTTTTTATTAAACTATAACATTACAAGAAATCACTAAGAAACATACAAAATAAAACTAAATTCATTAAATTAATTTAGTTACCTACCTACGATAACGTACGATTTGACAACGCAAGACTCATCGAAATTTCTCTCCTCATAAGAAATAAACACAACCTTGATGGAAAATTAACGATGCAAGTCATTAGTGAAATAAATAATGTTCGCAAAACCTCGCTAACCTAATCGTGCTTCAAACTTATATACTCATACCACTGTGTTCTGTTAACACTGTTTACTGACAATAGATAATCTTTATTCCAAAGTTATTAGATCCACCTAATGCCAATGAAGAGATTTGATGGTAGTAGGTACCTATTTCTGGTATGTATATTGAGGATATACATGAGTCATAATTATTGCTATGCTCCCTAAAAGCTAGCGTGATAGCTTGCAATCACAACCTTTGAATGAAATTAACGACGACAGATAAATAGGGGGACTTTCACATGAGTCAGAAACACTGCAAAAATCTTATATAATGGGGAACGCCGGTGAAAACTTATTGTAGAGGGCGCGTCCCCAGATTTCATACAATGAGATAAAAAAAAATCCTTAACAAGGTATGAAAACTATACAGGCTGTAACAAAAATTTTGGTGATCCGTTTAAGGACATAATTGGTATCGTAATTATGAAAAACAAAAAAAAAAACAATAGGGTGCACTCCGGGAGTGCCGGCAGAAGTAAAAACTTGAATATTAACGTTGTGCATTTTTGATATTTTGGAATGGTTAGGGAATAATTTTGCACGAATTGCTTTAATTATCAGTATAAAAGTACTGTCATTTATGTTGTAAAATACAGTAGTCATTTATTGCGCTATCGTACACAAACATATATGACAATTTATAGTATATTAAAAATGTAACACTTCAGAACTATTACAATTATTTATTCGATCAGGTCACGTGTCCGTCTTACGAATTTTCAATCTGACGAATCTGTCGGTCACGTGACCTGTCGCGAGTTTAACATTTTTTCCCCATCACAAAAAGTGCACAACGCCGGTAAAGAAGTTTTCACTCCAAAAATTCACGCAAAAAACAAATTGGTTTTGTATGGAGGGTCGGCCGGCTGGGATGACGAGTCCCATAATTTTTTTTTTAATTTTTCGCGTCCAAAAAATTTTTCTCCCACTTCTTCTTAGTCGCAATACGATATCAATTGTCCTTAAACGGATCACCACTATTTTTGTTACATGCTGTATCACAATGCGAAGGCTTTTCTTAGGCAAAACAATTCCAATATTAGCTTTATTTTCCATCATTTAAATTTTAGAGCATTTTGGAAACCGGCGAATTTCTCTTTGGAACCAATTCGAGCCAAAGTTGAATCAACCTAGTATTTGGCTGTATGATTATTGAAACCATCCAAATTTTTACCTTTTTTTTAATTCTGCCCGTAACAAAAGGCAAAGGTATAGGTATATACAGTCTTTTTTTCCCGCGTTTACTGACAAATATATTTATTAAATACGATTAGGTACTACTTGTATAATCTGAAGACAATGTTTAAATATTATGTTTTCATTTGAATAGTTTGGTTATTTTGAGACGAACCGTTCTTCGCCATTGTTGATGTATCTCGTTGGTACTCTTAAATCTAAAGGCTTCACTTTACGGCTAGTGGGAATCATACCTGTGTTATAAAAAAAACTAAATCATTTATCTGTTTTCTTTCTAAAATGTAATGGATCAACCATATATTTTTCACTTCTCAAGTTCTCATGGTCAAACAGTGTGTCATATTATGCTTACCAAGGCGGACTAAAGTAGTACATTTACTCTAGGGCTAATATGTATACATATTTATGATGTACAAAACATTTTAAATTGACCAATCGGAACACTTCACCATATTAAATCCACCAATCACAACACATGTCGAAGTTAATCGGAACGCTTAGATACTTTTTTGGTGCGTATACTGTGTAAATAATTTAAGTCCTTAAAAAAACATTGTATTTAATATCAACCAATCAAAATACAGCAATGTTAAAATCGACCAATCAGGAAACGCAATTTATTTCTCAAAATATGAGGTGTTTCTTAGTTCCTACTTCACAATCATTAAAAAAGATTTTAATTTTTTGCAAGCGCTTCAATGCGTGTTTTAACACTTTTAACGCTTTTAACTGTCCGTCGTCTGTGGCATTTATTCGCGGTGTTTATATTTTGTATCTATGTCAAAGAAGTTAAAAAAATTAAAACCGTCAAGTTAAACCATAATTTCAGCTTAGTTTAGTTATTTATTTATTTAAACTTTATTGCACAACGAAAAAAGAGTACAAAAGGCGAACTTAATGCCAAAACGCATTCTCTATCAGTTAACCGTTGGGCCAAACAGAGATTAATAAAAGGTAATAGGTGCGGGAAATTATTACAACCATGGGAAATTTTAAACTGAATATTACTAATTCTAAATACATTATACACAAGTTATTGTGCGTAAATAATAAGTATTTTTGTGTTATTTTCTCGTAATCGAAGTGAAAAATAGTATGCATTACTCTGGTCTAAAAGCCATATTACCACTCGAACAATTTTCCCTCACCTCGTTCGGGAAAATAACCACCTCGTGGTAATATGGCCTACTTTAGACCCTTGTCAAACAATCTACTATTCTTATAACCTATATACATATATATAAAATAATTGACTTCAATTCTTATTTTAGGGCCTGTCAGTTCCCCAGATATCAATTTTGAATATGGTCGGATCAAAAATTAATAAATATGAAATGGCGGCCATTTCTTTAAATTTAGATTCGTATTAAAGGGCCTTTCGTGTTCGTATTAAACAAACAGAAACAAATAAGAGTGCAGCCGTTTGTATTAATTTACATCCACACAATTTCAAGATTTTTTCAAATTCAAATTCTAACTCAGCCATATTTTCCAATTCTAACTCTGAATCAACATGATTAAATATTAATTTTACGGGGAAATAAAAAAACAGGCCAAGTGCGTGTCGGACCACGCATAATAGAGGGTTATATATTCAATGGAATGAGCCAAACTAATACCAAAAGGTCGTATCTGATGCCTATGGAAGAAGTTTTTTGGAGATATCTCAAAAATGGCTGAAACGATAATGTTCAAAACAATTTTCGTAGAATAAAGCTCAATTTTTTTTATTTTTTTTGGACTTATGGTTCAATACTTACAGGGGGAACAATTTTTTTGACTTTCAAAGCGATTATTTCTGAAAATATTCATAAAGAAATCTCAATGTTATTTTTAAAGACAGAAAATTTTTGTTATTTGTATGAAGCGCCCAACTAAAGATTTTTTTTCTGCAATTTTCCTACAAAACTAAATAGCGGCATACAAAATACACCTAATGTTTATTAAGATACGTCTTTTCGTTTCCGAGTAAAATTACGGTGACATACGGACGGACGGACGTACAGACGTGACGTGGTAAAACTATAAGGGTTCCGTATTTGTCATTTGGCTACGGAACACTAAAAACAAGCAGAAAAACACGACTATTGTTGATAAACCTGAGCCCTTCCGCCGAGACGAGAGATGATTAGACTTTATGAAGATACTATATAGATCGCTATAGGCTGTATGTAATAGCTACTTCTGATGCGTAATGTAATGGTCACCTATTTGACAGTTTCGCAAGAATCGCAAAATATATCAGTGACAGATAACTGAGACAACATGTCAATACTCGGTGAAGTGATCTTGAAAGATCTGATACGCAATCTTGGTGCCATCCATCATTGTCGATCTGATATTTCAGTGGTTGTAGTTACTGTTCTAGTTTGACGTATTGTTTCTATGTGTAGTTATGACTAAGTCATATATTAATATGAGATTAGGTGATTCATAATATTTCCTAAATACTCATTAGTCATTAAGTACTTCGTTTTTTTTTCAGATAAGAAAAATCGTGCAGTTGTCGTAGTGCGATTTTTGGGATAACGATTTTAAAATTCGCCATTTTGCATCTTTTTGGCTTAAGCGTCACTAATAATGGAAAAAAATCGTCTCATTTTTTTCCAGATACGGCTAAAAAAAATAAAGATACATAGACGAAATCGACCGTTATTTTTCTAATCTGAAAAAAAACGAGGTATAGTTGTACGCATTAACGCGTTTCGTGCGTCGAAAAGGTGGGCCAATACTTTTTCTTTTTAGGTCTTTTATACGCAAAGCTGGCTTGAATATTTTTTTACATATACCTAGCATGTGAATTAGCTCACATATAAAGTACTTTTCGTCTGACTTAAAAATACGAGCGAGGATTGCGTGCACCACGCACCTTCATGAGAAAAACTGCGTTAGGTCAATGCCTGAGGTCATTTGAACAGCCGTTTCGTGTTATATTTATAGATCTAATTCCATAGGGGTCGTGTAGCAAGTGATCGAAGCGTGATACTGAATTTAAAGATAATAATTTTTCGGATGATAAGTAGAAAAATAAATTTTAGCATACAATTTGGTTATCCTACTCAATGTGCCGTGTTGTCGTTTTTCGTACAACGTATGTCTGAAGTAATAGGGAGCCCATGAACTTTAAAAATTAATTTAATTCTATTTTGATATTTTTGATCAAATACTACAAAATGCTCATTAATTTACTAATAGAGTTAGAAAAAATGGTTAGAATCACAACCCAGATTTTTACCCTGTATTAGAGCATTATTATTAGTTTTGATAATTTATGCCATTTTGAACCTATTAGACACGTGACTCATACGATTTTGTTGATGATATTTTGCTGTAGCTTATTTGACGAGATATATAGAAACGCAGTGTTTTATTTATAAATTGTAACATTTATACAACCTAAAGATTTTGCACTAAGTAGACTATTGCTAACAATTTTAAAAACCCTTCATTAGGTATGCCCTACCCCCGACGGAATGGATGGTAGGTAAATATGCTCCTAGAGCAAGCCAGTTGGGGTTTTTCTTAAAAAGAATTGGGTCTTTCCAATAGATAAACCTAATTGTTTCGTTGCATTCATAAAATCCAAATTTCAAAAATACACGGGAAAATCCAGGTGTAACATGTGTTTGCCCTTTAAATGATTTTATAATGATCTAAACATGAGATGTATTATTAATCATATAGTATTGTGACGTCACAATATTATAGTCTCGTATATATAAACTCCATAGTAACAAATCGTTTATGACGTTTCCTAAAGAGTAGCTGCACGGCTAGCACGTCTTGCAAGAGCGACTTGAGCCGTGAGTAGGGAAAGCCTTCCCGCGTCTGTCAAAAATCTCGCTTTCCGGTAGCATAACATGCAATCCACCCGCGGCTGCAACTGACGCGAAGAGAACTCAAAGTTGTGCTAAGGATTTTAGTTCAAAGTCGCGAGTCACTGTCATTTTATGACAGTGGCATTTGATCGCGAGTCTGTCGCTCTTTTTACGTGCAAGTTGTGCTGCCAACTAGCGACAACGCATGAAGTCGCGCTCTTGTCGCGACAGTCGCGCGTAAGACGTGGTAACCGCACTGATTTGACATCATATAGGAAAGAAGTCTATTGAAATCGTTAAACCATTCTTAAGACAATCTTATAGCAAACCAACCAACCAATATTATTTGCACTTGTTTTTAAAAAACGATTTTTTTAACTAATGTTCGTACAGTCCTGCAATAAAATCTTGCACAAGGAAGGAAGGCCGCAAAAATATGTCACACGCTATTATCCTATGGTTCTATTCTACATAATGATTGTGTCAGATATTTTTGCGGCCTTCGTTGTATAATATATTATTTCAGGTGACTCATCGTGCATTGTCTGTGTGCCTAGGCTTTCTTTTATCGTAATGCCCAATTTGGTAAATCTTTATGACACTTTCTTGAGATGGAGCTTACTGTATCTCTTATTTGAATTTCACTGAAGTACTTCCTGATAAACCAAGTTGTTTCAAATAATGATGGATGACTATTCCAAAGGCCACCAGACACTGTCAGTAATAAATGTAATAATGAGTTAATGACATTATTGTCTACTCATTCTTCATATACATAGAAAAGGACGGGTACAGAAATAATGACATTATTATTAGCCCACCTGCACGCCTAGCATAACTTGACGTTTGACGCGACAGTTCATACTTCAAGCGCGACTCGAAGTATGGAGTGACAGGCGACAATGTGAGATATGCTAGCCGGCCTGACATTGTCATTAATAATGACATGATTTCTCTACCCGTCCTTTTCTATGTATATGCCTGGTGAGAAGGATGATTAGAGAAATAATGACATTATTATTACTGACAGTGTCTGGTGCGCTACTGACAGTATCTGGTGGCCTTAATGTTTTTTTCCGGTTTTAATTAGAACTCCTATTTTTTTTTAAATTTCATAGTTATCTCTATCTATGTAAGTAATTAAAGACTAACGAATAACTGCCTTTTTTGTCTTGAAACATCTTTCGAGTTCTTAGTAGTGGATAATTTATAATTCTTATCAATATTTTCCTTGTACGAATCTATGATCTTGAAGTTATAATAGTTCCCTATCCCTAGCTAATAAGCCAGACGGCAGAACTTTTGGAAAATCTTTATACTCTTTGGTCCCTCGCCTCAGTCGCCTCTCTTATGGCACTCCCGCAGCCTATACCTGATAAGATTCTACCTTATGAGTTACTTGCCCTTCGGTTTCCTCTATACCTAAGGTCAATACAAATGGCAAATATTGTAAACAAACCAATATACTTATCTTCATTCATTGCTTCATTCATTGCTTCGCAATTATGCACTTTTAAATGTCAAAAGAACAACTTTTGTTCTCTCTTCAATGTATACACATAAACATGATATTTAAATTGTAGTACTTAAAGGTATGTGTTAATGATTTGTATTTCTGTGAAATAAGTTTCGTAAGTTTTTAATTTATTTAACCTACAAATTTTAAAATTCGCGTCGCACGCTTCGTCAGGTCAGGTGGATACAAAAACAGGTCAACCACAGCCTTCGTAACAATCAATATTTACAAGATGAAATCCGCCATAGGCTTTGTAAAAAATACCTACACATAAAACCTTAAGTTGGGGTCAGACGGCATACAACCACAGGCCTCTGCCACGAGACCTTGGCAGAAAACAGAAATTTTAAACCATGTAGCCAGTGGTTGGTGCCAAATTCTACATGACCTTTAAACGCCCTTGGCAGAAGCGGTTGGTTGGTTGGTTGTCAGCCATGTAGCCGTTCGCTTCAACATTTCGCTCCAACCAAGGTCACGTGGCAGAATCTGCGGCTATCTGCCGTCGGCCCCAACTTTAGCTACACGGACCACCTCGGACCGTAGCTGGCTCCAACTTCCACATGACACCGGCCGCGTTGTCATGTCACGCTGAATCGCCATGGAGATATGTTGAACCATATACGATCCGGAGCGAGGATCTCGTAACCGTAAACTCGTATCGAGGGTTTCGTATGCCTTGCCTGTCAGCCATATTTGTTTACATCAACAAAAAACTATTCAGAAATATATCTATTATAGTACTTACCTTTGTACAATCCACTGCATTGTCATGATATAAATAAACAGAACCACGTGACTCAAATTGACTATTCAGGCAATGTGGACAGGGCTTGTAACCGGTTTTCGCAAAAAGCCCCGAAATAACCACAATATGTTTACATATTTTATGATCTTAACGTAGAACTCGTATTGTTTTTAGGTTATGACTAGACCCCGTTATCTTGTCGCATAGATTTTGTTTATCAGTAGAGCGTGAATGATTTTTTTATCGACCTTCTTGATATCGATGTTTATATGATGCAATTGAATTTTCGCCTTTTAAGTCTATACTCAATTTCAATTAGAACTTTTTGTTTACAAATAAGTACATAACCTTATTGGTCTTACGTGAAAGTTTATTGTAATTTTTGTGGAAAAAATATGATTTAGCCTAACTAACGAACACCCTAGACTTTTATTTCTTCTTTTATTATTATATATATCTTTATACAAAAGTAAGTCTATACTCAATTTCAATTAAAACTTTTTGTTTACAAATAAGTACATAACCTTATTGGTCTTACGTGAAAGTTTATTGTAATTTTTGTGGAAAAAATATGATTTAGCCTAACTAACGAACACCCTAGACTTTTATTTCTTCTTTTATTATTATATATATCTTTATACAAAAGTAAGTCTATACTCAATTTCAATTAGAACTTTTTGTTTACAAATAAGTACATAACCTTATTGGTCTTACGTAGACGTGTGCGCCGCGCCGGCGTGGCGTAGCCGCGCCGCGGGACCCACGCCGCCGCCGCCGCCGCGGATTTCAAAATCCACGCCGTTGGCCAAAATTTCAGAATTCGGCAAAAATTTGCCAATGACAATTACGGATGAAGGAAAGTCAGTTGAAAGGAGAATGGGCATTTTTGTATGGGGAGTGTACCATGGATGTATACTGCTGAGACGTATCTCGTTTTAAAGCTCGTGATCACCGGATTATTTTATTATATGGCACCATTGTTGGATATCGTGCAGGGACCGAGATATTTAACAAAAAAGAGCGAACATATAAAGAGCATTTTTTTTAAAGATACGATATGTAATCCGTTATAGCATGGTTTATCTGAAAGCATATGCGAAATGGTTCAATTCTGTGTAAAACACCCTATGTTTGAATACTTACAGGGCTAGAATTAATTAATTTAATTTAAGCTTGATATGAATACCGCTCGGTTTAGAGCCAAGGTAATGTGTATACGGGAGGTGTATATTACATGTCAAAGGTATTTTTATAAACTATTTTTCGTAATATATACTTTAGCTCCAATGCATGCAGGAACTAAAATATATCGACTTTGTATGTTAATTAATTGTGCTTAATGAAGTTCTAAGTTTTCTACTCGTCACTAGATGGAGCTAGCTTCCAAAATTCTAAATGACATTAAGAAAAACGACGTGCCGGCGCGTCGGTCTAACTCCATCATGACTCATGACAACGTATATCTGCTTATATTATATATCTGCTTACCATCATATGGGCCGTATGCTTGTTTGCCACCGTCGTGATAAAAAAAACAGTATTATTTTTTGACAGGGCTAAGTCGAAAAAGGAAGTTTAGTCTATCTCCCTCTTCATCGCTCGAATTTGCGAAAGCACAAGAGAAAGGCAAATAGACGAATCTTCAAATTCAAATTCTGTTGTTTGAGGTAACCCCCTAGAACAGCTAGTTTATAGTCAACGTTCAGAAACTAACTTATATATAATTACGCGACGTGAAGCCTTAGACCACAGATTTTAGAGCGTTAAAAAGCAATGATATAGAGCCAGCATTATTAATATTTATGTAGTTATATAGACTATATTATAGAGTCGGTAGTCGGTTCTTCTATTGCATACAAGATGTCGCCAGTAACTGATTTTAATTAACTGGTTTTAAGTAGTAAATTGCGGTCATTTAACATTAATTAGTCACAAAAAATTAACGACTTATTTTTAAAATTAATTTCAGGCGAATAAACTATGTAAATGTGTATAAAAGTTAACCTTTTTTGTATAGGTTAGTTAGTTCCAGATTTTGCCACAGCTAGGCCACAGCGCAGACACGAAATAATGAATACCGGCTTACGTGCACCCTTACGGCCTTCGGTGCCATATAACTAATTAATGCTATGATTAAGACCTTTCATTTGAGATAAGGTTCAATTGTATACGCCAGTGGCAAAAGTTGTCCATTTTGCTGCCATAGCTCCATCTAGTGTTCAATAGAAGAATTAGGCTGTCGTTAATTACAGTTAATTAACACATAAAACCGTTTTATTTTGGTCTCTGCATACGTTAGAGTGCAAGTATCATTTACGAAAAATAACTTTTAAAAATACCTTTTAGCTGTTATATACGACTTTTGTATACACGTTAGCTTCGCCATGCTACAGGTGTTTTTACATATTAGCAAATGTTTCATCTACTAATTCCAGCCCTGTACGTATTTTTCCGATGGTGGTGGTAAATAAGCGTGAAGCATTTCTTATATTCTTTCATATAAAATACGCTATCACTGGTTATAGACCGGATATTTTATAAATTAACCGTTTATATGCGCAACCTTTTTTTTTAAATAGCTCGAACCCTGCACGCTATCCAATGATGGCGTCATACAATTAAATAATGCACCAGTTAAGACCTTTCAAATGAGATATGTCTCAATCGTATACACTCATGGTACAAAATGCCCATTCTCCTTTACAACGTATATTGACGAATTAAACCGTGAAAACATCTACACAATGAAATATTTAGGGTTTGGTAAATTCTTTCTTTTTCGGGAGATTAATAAATGAGTATGATTAACCGCTCAGCTAACAAATATGAAGTCGATGGCCTATTTAATAAGATTGGTAACGAAAATAATAAATCTGCCATCAAAATTGTACCTCCAACTAAATTATCCTGAGAAAAGAAGTGTTTTCGGTGGCAGGATTGATCCTTAGAACGGTATGTTTGGACCTACTGCGAGTCAAAAAAGGATCTTCATCATCACTAGTCGTTTCCTCAGAGCTGAGGATCATGTCTTTCTGTTGAAGACTAGGTTCCTCCATAGGCTTCTATCCCTCGCTAAGCGCATGGCTTCTTGCAGTTTTAATTGCATGGGTGCAGTGATTTGGGCACACGATCTTGCAGGGGGAGGGCTTCTTAGTCTAGTCGTGGTCCTGGCACGTCGTAGACAACCGGCGCTTTATGCGTTGCTATGTGTAGCGTAGTATGGACTGATTAGTGCGCATCGCAGTCCAAGGTATCCGTAAAAGCCGTCGCCAACACCACATCTCAAACGCGTCGACACGGCTTTTCAGGCCTTGATAGTCCAAATTTCAGAACCGTATAGGAAAATTGGAAACACCAGGGAACGCATAAGTCTAACCTTAGTCTGCCTCTGTATGCCGCGATCTCTCCAGATCGTATCTAACCGAGTCATATCACCCTTCGCTATTTGAATCCTCCGGATGATTTCACGTTCACAGCTACCATCGCTAGATATAAGTGAGCCGAGGTACGAGTAGGTGAAGGCGCTGACGCATTCTAGGTCTTTCAGTTCTAGGTTTCGTGGAGGAGACTGTTTCCGGTGTACGAACATTAACTTGGTTTTCGCATGGTTGACGTTGACGTGAAGTCCTAATTCGATGCTCTCCGCTTCTATTCGCCAGAACAAAAGACACATCTCCTCTTCATTGGAAGCCAAGAGCGTTGTGTTGTGTCGTCAACATAGCGTAGGTTGCAAATCGTTTTACCGCCAATTGATATGCCACCGTCCCAGTTCTCGGTGACCTTACGTAAGATGTATTCGCCGTAGATGTTAAAGAGCTTCGGAGACAATATACAGCCCTGTCTTACTCCTCTTTCCGGCTTGAACTGGTCCGACAAGGTGTTTACGATGCGCACTCGGCGTACAAGTTCTCAAAAAGGTGAGCTAACTAAATGAGCATGAACACCCATCTCCAGGAGCACGTATAGCATGTTTTTCCATCTAACACAGTCGAATGCTTTGGCGTAATCTATGAAGCATAGGATTAATGGCTTGTTCCATTCATGACATCTCTCGATGATCTGGCCCACGATGAAAATCTGCTTCCGTATCCCTCGCCCAGACACAAAGCCAGCCTGCTCTGCTCTGCAGGTATTTGTCGCTCCAGGAACTTTGTCAATCGTGAATGCATGATGTAAATAAATACTTTACTGGCATGCGATATAATAGACAAAGATCTATCGTTGTCACATTTTAGCGTCGAGCCTTTTTTATGGAGAGGTATAACCATGGATTCAGTCCAGTCTCCCGGTCACTGGCCAGTTCTCCACACTTTGCAGGAAATCTGGTGTAAGAACTGTGTACCTTCGCCACCTAGATTCTTTAGGAGACTAGCGCATATATCATCAGTACCCACGGCATTAACTTTCAGACGTCTGATAGAGTCTTCCACTTCGGAAATGAGTATGTCCGGCTCTAGTGGACGCATAGCGTCATTCCACACAAAAAAATATTCCGGATCTTCTCGATAGAGTTGTTCCGAATAGCCTCTCCATCTAGCCAACACTTTGCCGAGGTCTGATACAGTGTTTCCATCAGTATCCGCTATCTGACAGCTTCTAGGTTTGTAGTCGCGGGTGAGAAGTTTGACTTTCTGGAACAAGTCTTTAGAATGGGAAGCTGCAGCATGGTTTTCGATTTCGTCACACAAAGCATGGATTGAATTATTCTTGTCGCGTCTGCATGCCCTTTTGTAGCCTGGAATACGCCTTTCTTGCTATGTCTGTGTTAAGGCCTTCTTTGAGAGTCCTCTGTCGCTCAATAAGTTCCCAGGTAGCATCAAAAATACAGGATTTCCGGCTTGCTTGGCTCCCAGGAGTGGGGATGACTTGTTTCGCTGTTTCGGACACAACTGCCTTGAAGCCATTCCATGTTGTCTCTGTATCTTCAAAAGTATCCCTTATAACGTCCTTTATCTTGAGAGGCAACCTTCTGGCGAGCTATCGCAAGACAGGACCGTCTAGCTTGTAACATTTCTTGGTAGCTGGCATTGGTACACGCTTTAGATGGAGTTGGCTTTAAAAAGAATTTTAACTTATCACAATTATGAAATACATCACCATAAAAGCGATTTACGAAAAATAGGCAGGACTGAAGCAAACGGCGTTATATATCGTTTTAGTAGTAGTAGCTAGTAGACAAAAGTGACCTTGACGCCGGCGTGGCGCAGCCACGCCGCCAAAAATTCCCGGCGCGCCGCCGCCGCGGATTTTTATGGCGGCGCACACGTCTAGTCTTACGTGAAAGTTTATTGTAATTTTTGTGGAAAAAATATGATTTATCCTAACTAACGAACACCCTAGACTTTTATTTCTTCTTTTATTATTATATATATCTTTATACAAAAGTAATAAGTAGTACCTAGTGACACCTCTTTGAAATTATCAGTGACATACAGTATCGACATTTAGATAGTCGATAAAAAAAATATTCACGCTCTACTGAAAAACAAAATCTATGCGACAAGATAACGGGGTCTAGTTATGACTTTATATTGTAAGATTTTTCGAATAAATATGAAATAGTAAACGAAAGAACGAAAAAAAACCGGTATTTTTGTATGGAGCAAAATACCGGTTACAAGCCCTGAATGTGGAACACCTTTTTGTATCTGTGGTATACTTATATATAATATCATAGGTCGGACGGCTGAGCCACGTGTTTTTTCTTCAATTTTTAAAACGCATATAAAACGGTTTATAAATAGGTAGATACTTCTAATTTTGCTGTGGTTCATATTGTGTATGCTAAAACAATGTAATAGCAATTAGTTAACCACAGATGTACTATCGGGTTCAGAATTGCTTGGCCAATTTATGAATGAATTCATTGATAAATTGACCATGCAATTTTGAACCTGATGGTACACATGTACAGTCGCCATCAAATATATCGGAGCGGCCAAGGTGATCACAAATATCTGAACAACGCCTCTATTTTCAAGGCAACAACGTGCATGTTCCGATATTTTTGAGTACCTTGTCCGCTCCGATATATTTAATGGCGATTGTACTTATAAAACTCCGTTTTACTGAAATAAACAGCTAAAGTAATAAAATCAAGTTATACATTATTACTAAGAGGTGCAAATCATGTGAACGTCGTTAGTGCCAACCTTCCCGAACAATGGATAATTTTGCTATGACGGTAGCTCGTTTAAAAACTAGTCAGAAACCGTTTATAAAGGACTACAATACGAGTATAGTGTTATCTGATGAAATTATAAACTTACCCTTGAGATGTAATAATTGTTTAACGAAACGTTAACTAAGGTCAAAAATAGGGTTTCCGTGCTTGAAAAAGCACAATTGGGTACTTTCCTGGGTAAAAAAAATATAATTCTATTTAGTCCGTCAGTTAGATTATCAAATAATATTGGACACGTATTTTTTTATTTTGTCAATCAAACAAAAATTGGTGAAGATATAGCCCGTTAAAGTTCCGCGTGACGTCACATTATACTAAAAATTGTACTGAAATGTGACGTCACGCGGAACTTTAACGGGCTACATCTTCACCAATTTTTGTTTGATTGATAAAATCAAAAATACGTGTCCAATATTTTTTGATAAACTAACTGACGGACTAAATATATTTTTTTAGGAAAGTAATAGCCAATTAGGAGGGATCCTGCCTTTTTGCCGAATAACGTTACCCAATGTTTCATTTGCCAACTGTGTCATTTGGCATAGGTAAGTACTGCATTTTTTTCTGAAATTGTAAAATTTTCAGGGTTTGTTGTATAATCATCGTGTAGAGCCATAATAATAATAATAAATATTCTTTATTGTGCACCACATGAGAAAAGAGAAAAATATACAGCGATACAGTGATAAAAACTAGGTAACAACAGGCGGTCTTATCGCTAAAAAGCGATCTCTACCAGACAACCTTTGGGTAGCTGGTAACTATGAACTCAAAACAATTAACGGGTAGTGCCGATATGATATAAGTATACTAGTAATAGTAAGTACTTACTTTAAAAACTTATACCTAAATACATAAACACATAATATATACAAAAATACACAATATATAAATACATAACACATACATAAATACACAATATATAAATACATAAATGCATATATAAACGAAGGCAACTTAAGGCAGCGAAAGGTAATGTGATTTCAGAAGATTTTTGAAGATCGGAAGAGATTTAGCAGATCTTACATTCAACGGCAAAGCATTCCACAGCCGAACAGCCCGAAAAGTAAAGGAGTCGTTATAAAATTTTGATGAAGAAGAGGGAGTAGCAAGGAGGCGTTTTTCCGCACACCGAACAGAAGACAGATACTTAAAACGCTCTTTAAGATATAGAGGGGTGGTGGGATTGAAAAGGGTATTATAGAGAAGAGCAAGAATGTGAGAGTTGCGGCGATGGCGTATTGGGAGCCACTTGAGCTGGGTACGAAACTCCGAGATGTGGTCAAATTTTCGCAGGCCAAATATAAACCTTATGCAGGTATTCTGTAACCGCTCCAGTTTGTTTAGCTGGTCTTCCAAAAGATCGAGAAAGGCAATATCGGCATAATCCAAAATAGGAAGGAGAAGAGATTGGGCAAGTGCAATTTTGGTGGAGAGTGGCAAAAAGTTACGAAGCCTACGAAGAGACCCAATGGAAGCAAACAACCTTCTACTGATCTCACTAACCTGCGGTACCCAAGAAAGTGTGCGGTCCAACAGAATGCCCAGATTCCTCACTTGACTCGAATATGGAACCTGGACGCCATCAAATTCTATAGCCGGTAAGTTCCGAAAGTCAATCCGAGAAATGAGTTGAGCACTACCTATGATTATGGCCTGCGTTTTAGATGGATTCACCTTCAGTCCATAACGCTTACTCCAACTGGAGATATTGTCCAAGTCCCGGTTCGTGGAGTTAATGATATCAGGCAAATCACTGAATGGGCATTGGGAGTAAATTTGGAGGTCGTCGGCATATAGATGGAAGGAAGAGAAAATATCATTTGTAATGGTATTAATGAACATTGAAAATAGGAGCCCTGCGCCGCCCGCCCTGCGGGACGCCAGCCAGCGTACTGCACCAAGAAGAACAGGTAGTATCCACCTGCACCCGCTGTCGACGACCTTCAAGATAGCTGCGTAACCAATTAGTGACCGCAGGAGAAATGTTAAGAGGACGCATCATGCCAAGTAAGATATCAAAGTCAACTGTGTTGAATGCATTGCTGAAGTCAAGCAGGGTCAGGGACAGTGAGTTTGCGGTTGTTCATGCCGGCTCGAATATCATCGGTTATTTTGACAAGAGCAGTGACTGTACTGTGACCGGCGCGAAAACCAGACTGGTGAGGATTCATAAGCTCATGCCTGTTTAAAAATGATGTAAGCTGCTGATGTACAAGGCGTTCAATAACCTTAGACAGAAAAGGAAGAATAGAAATCGGTCTATAGTCCGAGAAGGAGGAGGGAGTGGATTTTTTGGGTAAAGGGATTACATCAGCATCTTTCCAAACGGAAGGGAAAATACCAGAGGAAATGGAGCTATTAAGGATATGAGTAATAACAGGAAGTAAGAGGTCAAGAAGAGGGAGAATCATTTTTCGGCTGACACTGTCGACTCCAACGGCATTGGACGAGATGGCTAATACGTTCCTCTTAACATTACTCTCAGTCAATGGTGTTAGTGAAAAGGCTGGAAAGCCTGGAGTTGGAAGACTCGAAAGACGGTTGAGAGTGTCAGTTCTTGCCGGCCCAGAAAAGGTAGCAGAAGTTGAAAGTGCTGGTTAAGCTGAACTAAATCAATATCTTTATCAATGGGAATTTGTGAAGACTTTCCAACTCCTATTGACTTCAGGAACTTCCAAATTTTGGATGGCTCACCATTCTGTACCGCACTGTGAATGTGACGCCTTTGAGCATCACGGCATAAAGTAGAACATCGGTTGCGAAGGGCATGGTATCTGGCTTTATTTTTATTATTCGAATTAGCTTTATACTTCGACTTAGCCAAGTTCTTCCTAGCTATTAAACACCTGATGTCATCCGTGAGCCAGGGGGCAGGAACATGTTTAATCTTGACTGGGCGTATTGGAGCATGAATATCGTACAGTTTTATCAAAGCAGAATTAAAAAGAGAAACTTTAATATCAACACTCTGTGCCTGCCAGATCGAGCCCCAGTCAACTAGTAGGGCATCCTCGCGAAGCCTTTCGACACTCATCCTACCAAAATTGCGCTGCAGCAGTACTTTTGGTTTAAGTTTAGGAGGGCGAAATTTATAAGATAGAAACAACAAATTATGGTAGGAAAAAGCTTCGGCTGGGAATTGAGCAAATCCAGATACATGACCGGGAGAAGAAACAAGAGAGAGATCTAGAAGCGAAGAAGAGTTTGGAAAGTAATGTGTGGGACCTGACGGCAAAATAACCATGTTACAGGCTTCAACAAGTGCTTTCAGAGAATTAGAGCGAAAGTAATTTTTAAGCAAACACGTGTTGAAATCTCCCATGATAATATGGTGATCGTAAGATGGCATCAGGTCCTCCAAAAGCTTTTCAAAAGAAGCAAAGTAGTTAACATGAAGAGAGGGTGAATAAAAGACACCAAGAAGAATTTTAGTGTGAGATAAGCTCAACTCGAGAAATAGATACTCCGCGGCATGTGAAGAAGAAGATTCAGCTGAAATATTTACAATGGAATACGGAATGTGAGAACGTAGGTAAATTGCAACCCCACCACCGACTCTGCTGGAGCGATCGTTTCGAATAAGATTAAAGCCTGGTAAGGAATAACTGGTTGAGGGTAAATATGGCTTGAACCAAGATTCGGACACCAAAATGGCGTCAATCCTGCTTTTCTCGAAAGTTATTAAAAAATAATTGTAATGGGCGGGAATACTATGTGCGTTGATGTGTACAATATTAAAGTTTTTTGGAAAGTTAGAAAGTTGTTGGTCGTGTTGGTCATAAAGAGAGGGAAGGAGACTATGAAAGCTATCATTAGACGAAAAAGAGACGAAATCACTAAGGTCGCTATGTTCGCTTGTAGAAATATCAGACATTGCCTTAAGTACAAATAGATATAGATATATTTATATAATTTAGTAAATAAAAATAAAAACGTTTATAGTAGATTGTACACCAAGGGGATAAAGCACTGTTTTATGTCACGGGCGCGATATTGAATCCCGAACGGAACGAAGGACTCCAGACTTTACTCCCGAGCGCAGCGAGGGGGTCATGAGTTAATTCCCGAGCGTAGCGAGGGAATTAAGACTGAGTCCTGAGTGCAGTGAGGGGTTTAAGCGTGCCCGTGACAAAAACAGCTTTATCCCCGAGGAGTATACTCTACTTTTCTCACCTCTTGTGAGACAATAAAATAGTTAAGGCTACTACTAGAAACGGATTTTTATTAGGGTCCCGTAGCCAAATGGCAAAAAACGGAACACTTATGTATTTGTCAAGTCTGTCTGTCCGTCCGTATGTCACAGCCATTTTACTTGGAAACTATACGACGTATCTGAATAAAATTTACACATAAGGTGCATTTTGTATGCCGCTACTTAGTTAAATTTGAAAAAAACAAAAATTTTTGGGGGGGGGCTCCATACATGTAACTAAATAAAAAATGAAAAAAAATTAACCAAATATCAACATGTGACACATCAATCGATAGATCTTTAAAAATAACATTGAGATTTCTTTGACCATTTTTTGATTAAGTGAATATTTTCTGAAATAATAGCTTCGACAGTCAGAAAAATTGTGTCCCCCCCTGTAACTTTTGAACCGTAAGTCCAAAAAATATGAAGAAATTTGAGGAGATACGCCTTATCATACTTTCTACGAAAATTGTTTTGAACATTATCGGTTCAGCCATTTTTGAGTTATCTCCAAGAAACTTCCTCCTTAGGCATCAGATACGACCTTTTGGTATTAGTTTGGTTCTTATTCCGTACGCACTTGGCCGGTTTTTTAAAGTAAATCAAAAGTATAAATTGATTCTTGATACATTAGTCCATTTTATTCGAATTTTATCTTCTATTTTTATAGAACCTGCAGTTTTTCTCCGTATACTGCAGCTCATATGACACTCGCGCTCGATATCGCTTTACCAATTAAGCTATGGGTTCAGTTACTGAGCTGACGAAATTCTCAATGCCTTCAATCATCTTTTTGCATTTATTTTTACATCGACTTTATAGCAGCCGTAAGCGACATCTAGGTGCCAACTACTACAGTTAGCTACCCTTCCCGCCGACTCTCTTACAAGTGTCACAACGGGAATAACAGATGGCGCCTGCTATCCACTCATAATTATTTTACTTGTTTTTTAAAGTGGGTATTCCACTCATACATTAGTATGTTATTTAATCAAATACAAACATTGAAACATTGAAAAAATAATCAACCCAGTTTGACTTGAACAAACATCGATACGCCTTACCGTGGCTCGATATCGCTTTACCAATTAAGCTATGGGTTCAGTTACTGAGCTGACGAAATTCTCAATGCCTTCAATCATCTTTTTGCATTTATTTTTACATCGACTTTATAGCAGCCGTAAGCGACATCTAGGTGCCAACAACTACAGTTAGCTACCCTTCCCGCCGACTCTCTTACAAGTGTCACAACGGAAATAACAGATGGCGCCTGCTATCCACTCATAATTATTTTACTTGTTTTTTAAAGTGGGTATTCCACTCATACATTAGTATGTTATTTAATCAAATACAAACATTGAAACATTGAAAAAATAATCAACCCAGTTTGACTTGAACAAACATCGATACGCCTTACCGGGGCTCGATATCGCTTTACCAATTAAGCTATGGGTTCAGTTACTGAGCTGACGAAATTCTCAATGCCTTCAATCATCTTTTTGCATTTATTTTTACATCGACTTTATAGCAGCCGTAAGCGACATCTAGGTGCCAACTGCTACAGTTAGCTACCCTTCCCGCCGACTCTCTTACAAGTGTCACAACGGAAATAACAGATGGCGCCTGCTATCCACTCATAATTATTTTACTTGTTTTTTAAAGTGGGTATTCCACTCATACATTAGTATGTTATTTAATCAAATACAAACATTGAAACATTGAAAAAATAATCAACCCAGTTTGACTTGAACAAACATCGATACGCCTTACCGGGGCTCGATATCGCTTTACCAATTAAGCTATGGGTTCAGTTACTGAGCTGACGAAATTCTCAATGCCTTCAATCATCTTTTTGCATTTATTTTTACATCGACTTTATAGCAGCCGTAAGCGACATCTAGGTGCCAACTGCTACAGTTAGCTACCCTTCCCGCCGACTCTCTTACAAGTGTCACAACGGAAATAACAGATGGCGCCTGCTATCCACTCATAATTATTTTACTTGTTTTTTAAAGTGGGTATTCCACTCATACATTAGTATGTTATTTAATCAAATACAAACATTGAAACATTGAAAAAATAATCAACCCAGTTTGACTTGAACAAACATCGATACGCCTTACCGGGGCTCGATATCGCTTTACCAATTAAGCTATGGGTTCAGTTACTGAGCTGACGAAATTCTCAATGCCTTCAATCATCTTTTTGCATTTATTTTTACATCGACTTTATAGCAGCCGTAAGCGACATCACCTAGATGTAGTGGAAAATTGAAATCTTTCGGGTTACTCAGATTCACCGTGTATAATAATAATAATAAATAGCAAATGTGTATAACATAGCAAATTTCTCCAAGGGGCCTCTGCGTGTTGGATCTGTATCCCCACGCAAGCCTATCAAAAGACCGGGATATAAAGGCCCGTGATTCTCAAAGGAGATACAAATAATAATAAAAAAACCAGTCTATCTTGAATTTTAAAACAGATATAATTTATACACCCCGAATAATTAACCGAAAATAACTACCATGACTATTTTTCAGTAAAAAGTATATAACCGCCATCTTGGATTATAAAACAGAAATAATTTTCGAAATTACATCCCCTAATTATAAATATTAATTATTTGTAACGGGGTATTTACCTCGTACCCGAAATATCGGGTGCCCAATATGCAATAACGCTAATATACATGGTAAATACCCCGTTTCAAATAATATTTATAATGTGAATGACCATGTGAGCTTAAAAAATCGTATATCCCATAATTAGCTGAAAACGACTACCAATCCCTACGCCAATTCATGGGATTAGGTTGCCAAGGGGACCACAGACTCAACTGAGCCGTGGCAAAAGCCGGGACAAACAGGACAAAAGGAGGATGAATACTGGTTTGTGTAAAATCGATTTGAATATGAATAAAAATTGTGTTTTTATTCTTATTCAAAATAATTATTGCCCATCTCATCAGTACGTGCGAACTATGCAAAAATAAACTGAACGTAAGACACATTTCTTTAACAGAAATTCTTTAATGGAAAGTTGTGTACGTGAGCAGAGGACTGGACTGTGAGTGTGACTTTTCCAGAATGAATAAACGACAGCAAATCTTATATTTACTAAATTTGTTCCGCCGCCACCTCTCCTGTTCCATTTCAAATGAGAAAGATAGAACCGCCTGCCTGCGTGGAAAAGAGACAGGAAAAGGGTAGCCCTATGATAGGGTAAGCGGTAAATATTAAAGCTATCTTTACCCCATTCGACTCGGAAACCACATTGAAAAGGGTTAAGCCTATTCAAAATGATTTCCATATCGATAGGGTAACCCAATGATAGGGTAACCCTATCATTAGGGTAAGACTTTAATAGGGTTACCCTATCGAAACGATTAATCAAATGAAGGGGTTTTCCGGTCCCTGCTCGCGGCATTTGTTTTTGGTATTTAAAATTGAGGTGGCCAGCGCGAGTTTCAAATCAGTTCGACGACGCGGCGGCGCGGGTCCGTGCATCGTGCGGACTTTACGAAATTAGACTTTAAGCACATAACAATAAGAACTATGGGAAGTCAAATCACATTATTAACCAGCGGGTTATAATGAGATTTAGTACAACATTATAACCCGGCTAAAGCCAAGGGCTATAATGATTTGCTTTCGGTCAGGTTTGCATGATATATAATTTAGCATTGTCGAGCAGGTGATGTGAAAACAATATTACTATAAATTAGGTTTAACCATATAGGTTAAGTTAGGTTTGTTTTATGACAATCCTGAAATTCTTATAGTTTCAGAAAAAAATCCAGTTAGTATACCAAATGGCACAGTTGGCAAATTAAACAGTTTGGGAAGTGTTATTCGGGGAAAAGGCAGAGAACCCAATTGGGTACTTTCCTGGGTAAAAAAAATATAATTATATTTAGTCCGTCTCTTAGATTATAAAAAAATATTGGACACGAATTTTTTATTTTGTCAATCAAACAAAAATTGGTGAAGATATAGCCCATTAAAGTTCCGCGTGACGTCACATTATACTAGAAATAGTACTAAAATGTGACGTCACGCGGAACTTTAACGGGCTATATCTTGACCAATTGTTGTTAGATTTACAAAATAAAAAATACGTGTCCAATATTTTTTGATAATCTAACTGACGGACTAAATATTTTTTTTTAGGAAAGTAGCCAATTAGGATTACCTGAATAAATAGGGATCTACGGACGAAGTTTAGTGTCGTGCTTCGTCCAAGATTTGATAGTTGAACACGAATTACTAAAACTTTACATTAGTATATATATGCAACTTATACCTATCAATTTTACTCTGCGTCCGTAGGAAACACTTTAGTTAGACAACCCTACACGTGATCCCTGGGTGCTAAAAGAGTAATAAACTTGGCAGCTGCACTGTCCCATCTGGACCTCACAGCACTCACTGGATTTTCATTATCATCTGCTTTCCCACTAAGCACCCCAGGGAAGAAATGCCTATCTACATCCAGTGACTTATAGCCATACGATAAATGAAATAACTCAGACTTTTTTTATACTTCGGTGGCAAAAAAGCAAACGACCGGCTTGATGATAAGCGGTTACTGTAAACACTTCTTGTTAAAATAGTGACTTGTTCATACGCTTGCCTACTTCTGTTCAGACGCGGATACGGAGGGGGGGGAGGGACAGGGAATCTCCCCCCCTTGATGCGTAACCCTCGTGTACTACAGGGGCCATAGGTACGGACCGCAAGATCTTTTGTGAAGGAAATGCCCCCCCCCCCCCCCCCCCACCTGTATGAAATCCTGGATTGCTCTTTAGCTGCTAAGCTACTCTTTGTTTCAAAGTTTCAAACTGTTTGTTTCACTAAGGTAGGATTCAGTGGAGCAATTTGACAGCTCCTGGCATACAAGGCGGTTGTCAAATGTTTGTAAAGTACTGTCAATGGCTCCACTCAATTATGATTTCTACTCTTTTTTTTTTGTACAGCCGCTTTTGTAATGTCAATTGTTCTATTTCAAAAACTGCAATCGATAACATTGTCACCTGCCAGTATTTTCTAAAATCACGCACTCACGTGCTTACGAAATTTAATTTCACGTAACTTTATCGATTCACCGACACAATCGGTTCGATAACAGAGCTTGCGAAATTCGAGTAATACACGAAAATAATTAGATTGTTTATGATTCAAAAACGTGAAAATATGTGTCAAGGGTGGACACGTGGAAAGTGCAAACGTAATGACTCTGTGACACTAGAGACGTATAAACAATAAAGACTCAATATCCATACAAAGTTTTGTTCATTGATTCTTTTGTAGATAACAAAGATTTACTTATGCTCAAAATATATGCGTCCCCTGCTAGATCCGGATCCAGACGACGCTAATGCATAATGACGTCATCTACAATGAGAATGAGGATTTTAGGAATGCTACTTTGTATGAAGATTATTAAGCTTGATGACTTTCGAAACTTTTCTTCTATCTACCTCTTTCATAAGTTATGAAAGAGGTAGATCATAACTCTCATTTTCGGACCAATTTGGTGAAAGAAGACTAATAAATTAATGTTAACATTCGAAACAACTTAATCTTAGTAGATACACTGTTTGATCTGACCGCTCTTGAAGCACAACTCATACGGATAGTGAGTATACAAAACAAACCGGGATACCGCGATTCGAATCCTGGACACCGGACCTTCGTAAGGAGGGTACCCTCCAAGCTACGAAGCCCGTTAAAGGTAGAATATACCATGAAGCCTGTCGTTAACGAATGAAGGAGGAGGAGTATACAGGGCATAATTGGCATCTTATTGCGACTAAGAAATATTTTTTAGCGCGAGTTTTAAAAAAAATTGTATGGGACACGTCATCGCAGCCAGCCCTCAATATAAAATCAATTTTATTTTCGCGTGAAATTTTTGTTCTTGGGTTTTTATAATTAGAATACATTACCGATTTTATGCCCTTAAACGGATTACCACAACCACTATTTTTGTTACACCTTGTATTTACCGTGATAAACGCACGTGCTTACACATATAGCCGTGGCAAATTGGCAATTCCTAGACTGCATTGTCATCAGTCCTTATTATTCACTTTTCTTTAACAACACAAAGCATTGAAATCGCCGTTCGAACCGGTTGGTTGCGCTCTTGTAAAATGATGGGCACCATAATTACGATTCGCATTTACGTTTTTTGCCGCGAAAGATTGACATGCCAAAATTTTGTTTAAAAAACTGGTCTTTCTGAACACGTGCAGCGTTGGCATTAAGTATAATGTATGCAAGTTTGTCATCATGCCTTGTTTGGCAGCCGGAATATAGTGTGATTGTTTGGTGCCTGCTTACATTTGTTTATTATGCTTGTGTTATGCAACAAGTGGGTAGACGTAAGTATGTGGTGTTGTTGACATACAGCCACTTATAAATTCAGATCGGTTAGGCAAGAGGCAAGTGCATATGTAGCATTTGGGCAAGTAGATACTAAGCATGAATGAAGAAAACAAGAGGTTGTTATGTCTATACAAAACCGTGGTCTTGCAAAATTTCATTTTAATGTGCCTACATTGAAGAATATCTTTTATATTTTGTTAAATTTAGGCTGCTGTTAGATGGCGCCATTAACGCAATATTCAACCCTATGCGTTAGAAAGAGACTTCCGCTCACAAATTGTAGAAACAGGCCACTCTTCCGTTAATTTTGTCTCGCACTTACACCTTTTCTTAAAACTAATTAGGTAATAATAAGTTTTACAATATCTCCCATAAAACGTATTATTAATAAGCAAGGTAGCCATGTAAGGAGTGAGCTAATAGCGTACTTCTCTTTAGCCGTAGGTTTCCGTCCTGGTTACCTAGAATCTCATATCAAGATATCGCGCGTGATAGCAATCGCAAACTGCTAGCGACATCGCTGGACTTGTTAGCCTGACGGATGCCGTCGGTAGGTATTGCAAGAGGCAAATTGGCGTCTTCCTATGACCCGCTGTGGTGTGAATTTAGAACAATCTAGGGCAGAGGTCGGCAAACCGTGGCTCGCGAGCTGCATGCGGCTCTTTGAAGGGTCAGTTGTGGCTCCTCAATTCCCCCAAAAATAAAAAAAATAAAAGAATGAAAAACAGAAAACTGCGACTCTGAAAATTCCGTATTTTCCCGCCATCAGGCTCTTTGTCAAGAAAGTTTGCCGACCCCTGATCTAGGGTAGTGTGCGTTAGGAATTGCGTGAATGACATGCTGAGGTTCGACGAAATTACGATGGACATTCTGGAAAGGACGAATGTTTCACGTCAATCGTGAAATGGCCGTTATTTTTTATCTTTCCCTGCTATTCTGATTTACGAGTATAAAATTGAGTATTTCGATAGAAATGGATGTCAGCCCACGCGAAGTCGTGTGACTGCAGATTGTCATGCCATATTTGCCCAAGATAACATTAGCCTAAGTTTTAAAAGGACGATGCAAAGCAGTTTGACAGATTTCAAGGTCTGAAGAATGCTCTGTGTATTCTCGAAGTCCGGGTTTCAATATCAGCGATATATTACCGGATTTGATGTCACATTAACACATTGGACCAAATTCAACCATAAGATGGAGTTCATTAAAACAATTAGGGCTCACCAGCACCAGACATAGGCGCTACGGGAGCGGGTCCCGTACTAATGTTGTATAGGATATATTTAGGACCGCTTTTTTCATTGCGTCCATTACGTACATTACGACCATTTAGAAAATCTACAAAAAATGTTTTAGGGATGAACACAGTAGTTTATGTAACTGTTACGTAATAAGGCCTAATTACGTACAGTTGCATACACTGCTTTATCTACACACACATTATAATAAATCCTAAATGACGTGTTCGGAAACCATTAGAATGACCGCCATTGCACTGCCATGGCCAACGCGGTCGGGGAGGAGGGCTGGATTTTCATTACGTTACCAAAATCGACGTGATTATGAATTGTCGAACATTATTACGACAGTGGCACAGATAATACACTAATGTTACTGCAATAATGGTGGTTACATACGGTTTCCGAACGCAGAATAGAGGTTTTATGATATGGGTGTAGATACAAAATTTAAAACAGTGTATAGGATGATTCGAATGTGTGATGGCTGCATGTTGAGCTCCTGTTTAGTAGGTAGTGAAAGATGTTCACGAGTTCTTGCCGTGACATACATTCATATTTGTAAGTCCGTAGCGACATTTTTGCAACATCCTTTTTCCGAGAAAACCTTGAAGTTTACCTCCAAGTCAATCTTGATTTTTACTGAAGACTTCCTTCCTCCAAACATGTCCGGATCCGGATGCTACTAGGTCCTTGTTGATGAATAAGATCAGAATATTAATTAAATTGATGATGTAGAGCCAAAACTAAGTAGGCCCTTTAAAATCCTGATTCTACGATTAATATTCTTGAATGAAAAATTTATCATTTCTCCTATGTTTGACTTATTAATTAACCAACTGCTGATTTTTAGCTTTACCTAATATCATTTTTAGGGTTCCGTAGCCAAAATGGCAAAGACGGAACCCTTATAGTTTCGTCATGTCCGTCTGTCCGTCCGTCCGTCCGTCCGTATGTAATAGCCATTTAATAGCCCGTATGTAATATACTCGGAAATTATGAGACGTATGTCTCTTTATCAAATTTTAACATAAGGTGTATTTTGTGTGCCGCTACTTAGTTCTGTACTGAAATTGCTGAAAAAAACATTTTCAGGGGGGCACTCCATACATGTAACTAATTGTCAAAAAAATTTTTCTACCAAATATCAACATGATGCATATCAATCGATAAGTCTTTAAAAATAACATTGAGGTTCCTTTGAAATTTTTTTGATTAAGTAGATATTTTCAGAAATAATCACTCCGAAAGTCAAAAAAGTTGTGTCCCCCCCACCCCGTAATTTTTTTTTAAACATCGGTTTAGACGTTTTTGAGATATCTCCATAAAACTACGTACATAGGCAGATACGACCTTACGATATTAATTTTTTCGATAGCAGCCGGTACGGAACCCTCCATTATGCGTGGTCCTACACGCACTTGGCCGGTTGTATTTAACTTATTGTGATATGGATTGATCTGTGCATGTAAATGTACTTACATTCCGCACAAACATATTTTTTTAAAGTGGAGTTAATATATACAAAAAAATGAATAAATGATAATTTGATAACAAAAGGCATCTTTTGTCTTACATCACAAAAGGTTTTACAAAATAAACTGCACGTGAACCAACTATGTAGTTATGTACTATCATGTACTAGATAATGTAACATGAATTTTCATTATTAATAATTACAAGAGCATGAAAGTCAAAGGCCTTAGTATTTATTTACCAGCTGTAAACTAAAAGTGCTTGCATGCATAATTAATGAAATATGTTCTTCCTACTTTTACAAACGGTAGGTATATACTTACTTAATACTAACTAACGTACTTACCTACGTAAACGTAATACCTATAAAATCGCATATTGCAGTTAAACGTTATTGCCAAAATGATAGCGCTAGTTCGTGCGTATAGGAAGTATCAATATATGAATAAATTACAGTAATAACGTCACTTCATGCAGAAAAAAAGACAAATTTTTTTTACATTGTCTTCGAATGTAGTTGAACTCATATACCTAATACACCGTGGGCCCATATAACTAGACAGATTTTAACAGTGTATTCCTGATCATATTTAGATACTAAAATGTCCTATAAACTTTTCTGGAATACGCCTAGTTTCAGAGTTAATACCAATTTAAAAAAAAAAAAACTTTTTATTATAGCTCATCACAAAACGCCTTTCTAATGGCGTTGTTGCCACTATTGGACATAGTTTACACTTCCTTATTGACAGAATATCAATGTGACAATGACAAGGAAGACTTTGCAGAAACTAAATTTTTACAAAAAAATAATGTAGGTACCAATTTGTTTTAGGCGATAATTTCATTAATAACATTTGCTTTTCATGTGCAATAAACATTAAAAAAATGGAAAAAATAAAACGAACAAAACATGTTTTTTTTGGCGAAATTGACCTAAAGTCACATAGTATTTTTTCCTTCTTTTGGTCTTAGAATTTCGTGGTTAAGATCTGTCGGGTTATTCCAGCCCACGGTGTATAAAGTGGGATAAGACGTAATTTTTTTTGCCACGGGGAAAGACTGGCATACCATACGGCGGCTTTTACACTGGTGCGGTTTCCGCGTGCGGCGACGGTGCGCGACGAGATAGCGCTCTGCATGCGTGTGTATAGCGCTGTCACGCTTGCACACTATAGCCGCATCCGGTTGCGGCGCTAGTGTGATGATCGCATAAGTCTTTGACCGGTGTTTGTCTTACTTACCACTTTATTACCTTAAGGTATTTTTTGGTTCCACCGGTCCAGTTGAATAAGTTCTATCCGAAGTAGGTAGCTAAGCGGGAGGTGTTCAGAAAGATCAACCATCTTGTCAACCGACTTCAAGATTTCGAAGGAGTTTTTTGAATTCGTCGGAATCTTTGTTTTTGTTATTTTTTTATGTATGTTCACCGATTATTCGAAGACGGCTAGACCGATTTGGTAAATTCTTTTTTTGTTTGAAAGAGATGCTTCACAGTTGGTCCTATTGTTATCAGGTCAGGATCTGATGATGGGATCCTGGAGAAATCTAAGGAACTCTTTAAAAAAAACATGGTTTTGTATGGAGGATTGGCCGACTGGGACGACAGGTTCCATACAAAAAAATTGTTTTTTTTGCGGCCTAAGAATTTTCCTCCTGTTTTTTTTCTTAGTCATACGATACCAATTATGCCCTTAAACGGATCACCAGTATTTTTGTTACACCCTGTATGAAGCACGTTGAAAACCCTATTTTTAGGGTTCCGTAGCCAAATGGCAAAAAACGGAACCCTTATGGATTCGTCATGTCTGTCTGTCTGTCTGTCCGTCCGTATGTCACAGGCATTTTACTCGGAAACTATACGACGTATCTGAATAAAATTTACACATAAGGTGTATTTTGTATGCAGCTACTTAGTTATGTAGTTAAATTTGGAAAAAAAAAATATTTTCGCTCCATACAGGTAACTAAATAAAAAATTTAACCAAATATCAAGGTCTTTCAAAATAAAATTGAGGTTTCTTTGACTATTTTGTGATTAAGTGAATATTTTCTGAAATAATCGCTTCATCACGCATGACGGCTAACGTTTTCATCTCTGTAGTCTGTAGCTAAATGTCAAATTCAGGAAGGAGAATCTTCTGTCCTTGTACTATTACTTATTCTGTGTTCATGCTTTGATCGTTTGCTACACGACCTCGATTTCACCCTTTTTTTTACCCTTTATACCGTGTGTGGCCTGTAACACGAGCAAAAAATTAAATCGTGGATTCTATATACTCCTCAAACTAGACAACGTTTGTTCAGACACTTTAGATTTTTTTTTAATTAATAAAATCTTTATTAAGTATCTACATAATGTCGAAAATATAAATTACCTTGTGGTTTTATTTTTAGTACACTTTAAAGTTTATTCGAATATTTCGAATACGCAATGGATCGCGAAATTGATTATGTCTGTAGGGTGACAAGACTGACAAGACAAGCAATCTCAATGAAAAAGAGACAATCTAAAGACTCCATATTTTTATTATTAAGTTGTTGAACAAAAGTTTTATAGTTTGAGGAGTAGAATCTACGTTATAATTTTTGCTCGGGTTACAAGACAGGACACATGCTGTTTATGTTGTTAGCCTTTTATTATTTTATTAAAATAATTATTATGTTGTTGTTTAAGTAGGGCCTGCTATGTTGACGTTTATTGTAAGCGTCGTTTGACGTCATAAACGATTTATGATTATGACGTAAATATATGATGTTACGCCCGTCATATCATGGATGGATCAAAATAAATTCATTAATCGGTATCTTAATTTAAATAAATTAACCAGGTACCTATAATTAAACTAAATAAGATCAAAAATTAAAACGAGATAAAATGTAGTCTTTATTTAAATAATTAGGTAAGTATTTTTGCTATATTTTTTGTGGTTGTTATATACTAGTACATAGGTAGGTACTTAGAACTTTGGGAAAACAACAAAAAACAATGTGCATAGTAGTTTTAGTAGCAGTAAAACACTTAATTGTACAACAAATGAAAAATACAATAGGAGAAAATACATAAATATTTGTATAAAGGCGAACTTTCTTCAGTTAACCTAAAACGTAACTATAAATTAGTAACTAATATAACTTCTAGTTATATTATTTAGTTATTATTTATAGTTACATTTAAATCACTTTAACTAAAGTGTGATAATTGAGTATAAATAGGTACTTAATCTCCACATTCCATTACGTAATTAAAGTAAAAGTAATCGTTAATGTAATTATATGATTTAAGTAGTTACTTATATTAGATCACATGACGCAACGCAATCAATACGTTCCAAAATATGTTACATATCCGACAATATGTTACATATCGTTTTAATGTTCACAAAGTTGTTTCAATTTTCGACCGTAATGTTATAAGTTTACGGTCTAAGTTTTGATAGCTGTCTTTTGAGGTTTTGACACACCTTTAAGATGATAAGCGGAAGAGATTCGGTCAGTGTAGTGGAAAGATACAGATTAGTTTACTCATCAATCAACATCATCAGCTCAAATGTAATTCACTGATTACTAAGGCCTTAGAGCATTCAACCAACCGGAGTCGCCATTGACAGGTTTTCACCTCTGCCGAAAACATATGACCGGCGGTCATGTATTGTATGGACTGACGTTTATCTGACGTGGATATTTGTCCGTTACGTACGAATAGCCATACATTTGATGATTTGACGTTCCCTCCCCCGCCAAAATCGGCAGACTTTTTTTGTACCTACTTATAGAAAATGACAGTCATGGCTACTCCGGGTTGAATGCTCTAAGACTAAGGCTTAATGTGATTTATTTATGTTGCTTCTACTCTGATGTTGCATATATGTATCTAACGTTATAAAATACGATCTAACAAGGATGCCTATCTATACATTTAAAACAAAGTCATTTCGGTTACGCCATTTATAACTCACGGAAGGCTGTACCGATTTTAATGACGTTTGATTTTTTGGATTTATCACCGCCCCGAATAACAGAATAACTATTAAAATATTGGAGAAATTAAATATAGAAATTTAGTTGGCGGTGCGAAGTTCGCCGGGTAGCTATATACTCGTGTATACAAGTTTGTATGCAGGAGTGGGTACATTTCTCTGCAGCTTACCGTACAATATAATAAGGGTATCTTTGTGACACTATTAACGTTAATATTACTTTCTGAGTTCTCACACAGTATGCGACTGAAATAGCCCAACATTAGCACTGCAGTTCTTAACTGCTAGTGCCTGATTCTAATTTGAAAATACATTAAGAACACAACCTATCTCCAATTTCAAACATAACTCCAACACACTACAAACAATTAACCAATATTGAAGTTGTATTGGAGTTGCGTTGGAATATTTCTCAAGCAAATTCTGATATTTCTGATTCAGATGTTTATGCCGTAGCTGTATTGCGTTGTTAATGCATTGGAGTTGTATTGAAGTTGGGTCGTGTCTACACGTGTTTTAAAATTAGAATACGGCCCATTGCAACAGTAGTTTGTTTATAGTATGGCCGTACTGTAAACCCACCAGGTTATGGGCCCAGCTTGCTTCCAATTTAAGATATACGAACAGAAGTCATATGAATATAACAAATGAAGTAGTAGAGAACTACTCATGCTGGTCAAAAGGTCACTTTTAGGCTTTTAACTTCAGATGCCCTTAATATTGCATTTATTGCAAACACCTTGACGTTTGACGTTGACCTTTCCTGTTTTATAAAGCCGTAAATTTATTGACATATTCTATTGTTTTTCTTATTGCATTACCACCAACAGTTATTACATCACGCTGACTAAAATAAAATAAAAATTCTGAAACTGCTCAATCGATTTTTATAATAAACGTGTCTAAAGTTGGGGCCAGATGGCAGATAGCCGCAGATTCGGCCACGTGACCTTGGTTGGAGCGAGTTGTTGAAGCGAGCGGCTACATGACTGACAACCAACCAACCGCTTCTGCCAATGCTTGGCAGAACACACCTAGCCACCAAGGGCGTTTAAATGACATGTAGAATTTGGCACCAACCACTGGCTACATGGTTTAAAATCTCTGTTTTCTGGCAAGGTCTCGTGGCAGAAGGCTGTGGTTGTATGCCGTCTGGCCCCAACTTAAGATCACTCGCCAGAAATGTTACTTAAAAAAAACGCGATTAACAACTAGCGCGATATAAAACCAACGTTCGCGTCAGCGTCGTCAGCTCTTTTGGATTTCCATAGAAAACACGAAACGTTTAGTTTATATATCTCCAGCCTCTTCAGACGAGTTAAAGTAGTTAAACCAAAGGCTTAGCCGAAGGCCATGTACTTTGACTGGTGAAACACTTGAACATCTTGAGATAAATTATGGTTCTCGGTGATAGTGATAAGAAATCACGAATGATAAGTATTCGGAATCCTTGACTTAGGGACGTCGCACACACTTGAGAATTCAGCGTACAGATAAAAAGTTGTTATAATTGTGTAAAGTTTTTATTGCTAACTGTACTCTTCTTTATACAATCCCTAACTTCTTCTTCCTCGTTTCCTCATGGCTGAGGGTCGCAATCAGATAAAGTCGTTGCTCTAGTAACCAAGGCATTCCAAGCTGCACGATCTTCTACGGCTCGTATGATAGGCTCTTGTATGGACCCTTGGCAGGCCTTCTTCACTATGTCGACCCAACGGTTCGGTGGATGTCCACGCGGCCAACCACAATGCGTTATTCAAATTTGTTCGGCTTCCGTCTGGTCACGTGTCCGAAGAACTGGAACACTAACTGCTCACCACGAATACAACGAGACCTAACATGAGTTGAGGAGTTCCTATGGCCACGTGCCAGCTCCAGCTCCATCATCAGATCAGCTCCGTGCCATCATAAAATTGCATTGACACACGATATACATATGCGTGCAAAATTTCAGCTGAATCGGAAACCGGGAAACCTTAATTAAATAAAACTTTATTAGAAATGTCTTGAGAAGTAATTGATAGACGTGCAGGACAGGAGATACAGTCAGAATAAAATATTTTTGAGAGTTACCTATTTGTTTAACAGTAAATACATAATTAATGTCAATATATTAAGGTTGACTGGTAGATAATGCCTCATGGCATTAAGTTTACCTTTTGTACGATAAGTTTTCTTTTTGTGCAATAAAGATTAAATAAATAAATAAATATACGTCAACCGTAAAGTATTTTATTTATTCTGCAATCCAACATCGCCATATTGGCTAATTCCGTATCCTCATTCACAAGAAGTCATTGTAACTTGTCTAAACGTGGAATTTACAGTGCTACGACGATAAGGACGTAAGTGACAGTAGTTTCGTACTAAAACGCTCCGTTTCGTGTGCGAAGCCAGATTAGCCAGATAACAATAGACTATAAGTGGCAGTAAAATAAGGAAAATAGCTTGCAGCACATCATAACACATTAAAATACGACTTTATGTGGATATTACCAAAACTGGTCCGTTCCATAGCCAAATAATAGTTAGATACACTCGAAGGTTCACTGTCTTGTCAAGGCCGATCTACCCTACATCTACGTAATGATTATACCATACCTATACTTTGTTTGTAACCACATAAACGGAACCCTTCTAGTTTCTTCATATCCGTCTGTCGGTCCGTTTTTCCATCCGTATGTCATAGCCATTTTACTCGGAAACTATTAAACGTATCCAAATAAAATTTATACATGAGGTGTATTTTGTATGCCGCTATTTAATTATGTAGTTAAATTACAGTAATAAATATTTTTAGGGGGGGGGAGGGCGCTCCATACGTGTCCCCATCAATCCATACTATCCATAGGTTTTTACCTATTATAATACTTACCAATTAAAAATCGAACGTTTTTGAAAGATTGCGGTGTCAGGTAATTGGCAGAAGCGTTCGTATGCAGTGACGAAGGTTAGGTACCTACACTTAAATAATTATGTTTGTTTTACGTGGACCGGGGAGCAATGCCATGTGGAACTTATGCAGAAAAATTGTACTGATGATTTTAGGTAACAAAAAACTGGGAATCCTTATTCCAGCAGATCGCTTATATTAATGATGGTCGCCCGTTCACTGTCACTGTGGTTATCACGTTCTGACAAATGTAAGTGCGAATATGGAAATGAAGCTAGCGATAGACGACAAAAGTGCAACCATCATATCCGTGCATGCAGAAAGAATATTCGATTTGGGTGTCATAATGATGACTGTACCTACGTAAATGACGGTATTTACTCGTCAACTCGTCATCGCTTCATCGCATCTGTCTGTTTGTTCGTTCGTCTTTCCGTCCATAATAGTTATTTGTGCAACAAGAGAGGAAAGTTGATTTTTCTTGCGAGTGTTGATCTTGAGTCCCGAGTAAGCGAAAGATTCTATAATTATCTTCTGCGTAGCGAGGGACTCAAAAACAGGAGATGTAAAATAACTTTGCTCTCGTGTGACACATACAACTTTTCACCTCAGTAGTGAGAATATATTAAAGGTTAAAAATATGTATTTCGAATTTGTAATAAACCCCGAAATATGAAGTGGCAGTTCATGGCCTTCACTAAATTAAAAAACTACTTTGTGTCGAAAGTGCGACTTTCGTCACTGTGAATTCGCAGGGAAGTAGGCTTGTTCGAGCTGCTGAGGTGAAAAATATATTTATTCTTCAATTTAAGCGCATTACAATGCACTTATGAACGTCAGAGGGAGAAAAAAAACTACCACCGGTTCTAACCCTACACATCTAGCTGACCCGAGAAGTATTATGACCGGCTAGAAACTCGGCGGGACTTATTTTTTCAAAACAGTATTACTAATACATCTTAAAATTACTCAATAATGCGTAGTTCTTATAGAAGCCATATGAAAAAACATTTTAGATGTGGTAATATGTGGTTATGTCTTGGGCAGTTAGTAAAATGAGTTTAGATGAGAGACAAATTAAAGTCTTCCGAAATATTAAAAAAATTACCATTTACCTACATGATCTTAAGATACGAGTATACTTTCAGTCAAGGAAAATTAAAACAGTTAAAACATAAAATGAAACCCATTTATTATTATTTATTATCCATTTTTCATTATTTATATTATTTATCGTACTTATGGCGGTTACTTAAGCGCTGGTTAGTTACAATGATTTCATTTGCAATAAAATTAAAATGTATAATGTCCTTGAGTGTAGAATTGTAGATATATAATATATGTAGTAAATAGGTACTTCACTGTAAAATATAAGTAAACGTGAAGACAGCAAATTATTAAAATGTTAGCACCTTATTAGTCGTGTCTCATTATGTTACACAAAGTAGGGCTCTATTGTCTTCAATATTATGTTAACACATGTGCACTCTATTCCGATGTGATAAGGCGAATAATGTGTATATATTTTTGACGGCGGCTATGCACGTGAGTGTTCTCACGTTCATCAGATAAGTTAGTATTTATGGTCATGCCTCTGTTTCTAATTGATTTTAAATCCTTAGTGAATTATGATCCAGGAAACCTTGTTTATACTGTAGGTATCTACGTACCTACCTACTAGAATAGGGTTATTTCCAATTTTTTTAACGCAAGTATAACGACAAAACATTGCCCTAAAGTTCGCTCTATACATTGGGCCAACGTTGGCCAATCTCAGGGACGCAGCTATACGGCAGAACGAGATCGCGATATCTCTTGCTCCCTCTAACGCATAACTGCGTCCTTTAGATTGGCCAACGTTGGCCCAATGTGTAGAGCCCGCTTAAGGCAGGGGTCGGCAAACTTTTTTGACAAAGCCTGATGGCTCTGCCATGGTATCATTTAGTTTTTTTCATAATGTTTTTTTACTGTAACATTTGATTTAAAGAGGGGAACTCGAAGAGCCACATGCGGCTATATACAAAGCCGCGGTTTGCTGACCCCTGCCCTCGGGCTTAGAATTCATGTTTTCAACCGACTTCAAGATTTCGAAGGAGGAGGTTATCAATTCGTCGGGATCTTTGTTTTTGCTATTTTTTTTTAATGTATGTTCACCGAATAATCATTCGAAGACGGCTGGACCGATTTCGAAAATTATTTTTTTGTTTGAAAGAGTATACTTCACAGTTGGTCCCATTGTAACCAGGTCAGGATCTGATGCTGGGATCCTGGAAAAATCGAGGGAACTCTTCAACTATTATAGGCACACTATAGTGATTTGAGTATTTTTTACAGCAGCTCGTGCATTTGCTTCTGGAAAGGTGGATGCTAAGTGAAGTCGGTTCTTTTTTGTTTAAAATTTGTACATTTGCATGCAGGTTGAATACGTTTGACCTAGGTACTGACTAGTTTAAGATCCTGTAACCGTATTCTGACAAATAAAATATTTGATTGATAATAAAAAAAATATTTGATCGATTTGCCTCGAAAGGGGCTTTAAATATGGGAAATCATCACACCAGCTCCATGTTATAATAGTATTGCATTGTCATCCGATTGACACACGCATGCAAAATTTTAGCTCAATTGGAAAACAGCCTGGCATGACTTACATTGTCGCGCGACTCTCCATACATCAGGAGTTCAGGCGCGACTCGAAGATGAAGTCGCGCGCGACAACGCATGTTGTGCTAAGTCGCCTGGAAGTTGGTTAAATTTAACTTGCAAAATTTGATTACAGACACAAAATGCACTAAACTAAAAATATTCGCAATGAATCGTGCAAATACGAATATGAATATTGGTTACATCCCAAATACGTATGGGACTTGCACCTTCCAGCCGACTTCAAGATTTCGAAGGAGGTTTTATCAATTCGTCGGGATTTTTGTTTTTGCTTTTTTTATGTATGTTCACCGATTATTCGTAGACTCCTGGACCGATTTGGAGAATTCTTTTTTGTTTGTACTTCACAGTTGGTCCCATTGTAACCAGGTCTGGATCTGATGATGGGATCCTGGAGAAATCGAGGGAACTCTTCAACTATTATAGGCACACCTATAGTGATTTGAGTATTTTTACAGCAGCTCGAGCATTTGCTTTTGGAAAGGTGTGTCTTTTGCTAAGTGAAATAGTTTTTTTTTTATGTTTACATACGGGATAAGGTGTAACAGTGTAAACATATCTTTGACGTCGACTCGTATAGAAAGATCGTACCGAGCTTCAACATCATAGCAGTCGATATGTATCCATAACTTAATATAAAGCCTCCTCGTTGTAAACATTGCTATTTTGATACACATCTTTATTTATAGTTAACAATTATTCCAAGCCGGTTTACCTAGCTGGAATTAAACCAATATGAAAACACGTAATTTGCCAATAAACAATTTAAATAATATGGATGCTCATGGAAGCTGCCAAATTATGTTGTTTTGTTATGTACATGTTTCCATAATTTAACATGTGTTGAACCATTACTGGCTATTACCATAATAATACAACTTCCTGTTTTACCGGATTCGTATACAGGGTGGAAAGATAAGTCAGGCCCTGGAGGAAAACTACCTTAAAACGATGAGATAACTCAATTAACTGAAAGGAAACATTATTTAATTTCTTTAAAGGGACATAACTGCATTTACACATTTTTGGAAAAGAGTACAGACAGTTTTCAAAAAAAGTATTTATTTTGTAATAAATAATTTTTACGACAATTGATGCCAATCGATCCTGTTTCCAACGAGGATAAAAACTTCTAAATACCAACCAAGTTTAGGGCACAAGAGAACCCATAAATAATAATAATAATATTTTTCATACAACTAGTATGGAAAAAAGTGAAAATTAAGAAAAAAACTGTGAATGCAGTTTTAGTTTTTAGGAAAAATAAAAGAATGTTTCCTTTGAAAGAATTGAGCTATCTCAAGATTTTAAGGTAGTTTCTCTCCAGGGCCCGACTTATCTTTCCACCCTGTATACAGGTCAGCCAGTCGCCATCAGATATATCAGAGCGGCCAAGGTGTTCATACATATCTAAACAACGCCTCTATTGTCAAGGCGATAGAGTGCATGTCCAGATATTTTTGAGTACCTTGGCCGCTCCGACATATTTGATGGCGACTGTACCTACGGGTTTTTATGTCCCATTTATCTTAAGCTTCCTGTATAGTTTTTTAACATACTTACATTTACATAGAACTATCGTAAAAGCAATGGCAGCTTAGTGGTAAAGACAAAGACATGCGATCAATCCTCTTGGTTGGAAAATCAGATGGCACTCGTAAAACTAGGAGGCAGGTGCAGTCATCGGCAATATTATAGTATCTTCCTACGCGAAGGTCGCAAAAATATGTGACACGCTCTTATTTGTAGGGACATAAGCGCGTGTCACATATTTTTGCAGCCTTCGTGTAGGAAGATACTATTGCCGGTGACTGTAGGTACCTACCTACTTATGCGAATTCTTGGATTAGGTTGCCGAACAGACCCCAGGCTCCCCAAGTATTATATATCCCAGCCGCGGGGAAAAGCCGGACCAACGTTAGGAAGATGTTGATAACTTTACAAGATAGTTGTACCTATGTTTGTTATAAATAAATAAAAAATAAATAAATAAACTTTAGGTTTAAGTAAGCGCGTATTACATTACATTTTATGTCGAATTTTCTGGGTTTCTGGTGAGACAGACAGAGAAATAACATATACCTCTCTCTTTCATACTCACCAGAAGGTGTACGACAAAAAGGTGTTATCGAGCTTTTAGAGCTGTCGTGTTTTCGGTACGTTCGGTAGTGTACTGGATACTACCCTAATATGGTCGGATTTTTATCGCGTGTCATCATAGCTGTCACGTTCTAACAAGTATGTAAGTGCGAAAGTGATGCATGACGTGATAGGCGATAAAATTACGACCGTGATACGCGTTCAGGCCTCTTTTTTAACCTGACTTCGTCTTTATGCTTAGAGAATTCAACCAACCGGAGCGGCTATTGACAGGCGTTCCCCCTACCGAAAACATATGACCAGTGGTCATATTTATTGTATGGACTGACGTTTATCTGACGTGGCTATTTGTACGTTACATACAGTTTTCCCAGCGGGCTACAGTATGAGGTTCTTCAAAAAAGGATATAGGTTCTTAAAGGGTAGGCAACGCGCATGTGAATCCTCTGGGGTTGCAGGCGTCCATAAGCTACGGTAACTGCTTACCATCAGACGGGCCGTATGCTTGTTTGCCACCGTCGTGGTATAAAATAAAATAAAACATTTGACGTTCCCCTCCCCCGCAAAAATCGACAGACTTTTTTTGTATAGAAAATGACAGACATGGCTACTCCGGTTGGTTGAATGCTACTGAAGCGGTAAAGTGAGCGGACAGTTTTAGTAGCAGTAAAACACTTAATTGTACAACAAATGAAAAATACAATAGGAGAAAATACATAAATATTTGTATAAAGGCGAACTTTCTTCAGTTAACCTAAAACGTAACTATAAATTAGTAACTAATATAACTTCTAGTTATATTATTTAGTTATTATTTATAGTTACATTTAAATCACTTTAACTAAAGTGTGATAATTGAGTATAAATAGGTACTTAATCTCCACATTCCATTACGTAATTAAAGTAAAAGTAATCGTTAATGTAATTATATGATTTAAGTAGTTACTTATATTAGATCACATGACGCAACGCAATCAATACGTTCCAAAATATGTTACATATCCGACAATATGTTACATATCGTTTTAATGTTCACAAAGTTGTTTCAATTTTCGACCGTAATGTTATAAGTTTACGGTCTAAGTTTTGATAGCTGTCTTTTGAGGTTTTGACACACCTTTAAGATGATAAGCGGAAGAGATTCGGTCAGTGTAGTGGAAAGATACAGATTAGTTTACTCATCAATCAACATCATCAGCTCAAATGTAATTCACTGATTACTAAGGCCTTAGAGCATTCAACCAACCGGAGTCGCCATTGACAGGTTTTCACCTCTGCCGAAAACATATGACCGGCGATCATGTATTGTATGGACTGACGTTTATCTGACGTGGATATTTGTCCGTTACGTACGAATAGCCATACATTTGATGATTTGACGTTCCCTCCCCCGCCAAAATCGGCAGACTTTTTTTGTACCTACTTATAGAAAATGACAGTCATGGCTACTCCGGGTTGAATGCTCTAAGACTAAGGCTTAATGTGATTTATTTATGTTGCTTCTACTCTGATGTTGCATATATGTATCTAACGTTATAAAATACGATCTAACAAGGATGCCTATCTATACATTTAAAACAAAGTCATTTCGGTTACGCCATTTATAACTCACGGAAGGCTGTACCGATTTTAATGACGTTTGATTTTTTGGATTTATCACCGCCCCGAATAACAGAATAACTATTAAAATATTGGAGAAATTAAATATAGAAATTTAGTTGGCGGTGCGAAGTTCGCCGGGTAGCTATATACTCGTGTATACAAGTTTGTATGCAGGAGTGGGTACATTTCTCTGCAGCTTACCGTACAATATAATAAGGGTATCTTTGTGACACTATTAACGTTAATATTACTTTCTGAGTTCTCACACAGTATGCGACTGAAATAGCCCAACATTAGCACTGCAGTTCTTAACTGCTAGTGCCTGATTCTAATTTGAAAATACATTAAGAACACAACCTATCTCCAATTTCAAACATAACTCCAACACACTACAAACAATTAACCAATATTGAAGTTGTATTGGAGTTGCGTTGGAATATTTCTCAAGCAAATTCTGATATTTCTGATTCAGATGTTTATGCCGTAGCTGTATTGCGTTGTTAATGCATTGGAGTTGTATTGAAGTTGGGTCGTGTCTACACGTGTTTTAAAATTAGAATACGGCCCATTGCAACAGTAGTTTGTTTATAGTATGGCCGTACTGTAAACCCACCAGGTTATGGGCCCAGCTTGCTTCCAATTTAAGATATACGAACAGAAGTCATATGAATATAACAAATGAAGTAGTAGAGAACTACTCATGCTGGTCAAAAGGTCACTTTTAGGCTTTTAACTTCAGATGCCCTTAATATTGCATTTATTGCAAACACCTTGACGTTTGACGTTGACCTTTCCTGTTTTATAAAGCCGTAAATTTATTGACATATTTTATTGTTTTTCTTATTGCATTACCACCAACAGTTATTACATCACGCTGACTAAAATAAAATAAAAATTCTGAAACTGCTCAATCGATTTTTATAATAAACGTGTCTAAAGTTGGGGCCAGATGGCAGATAGCCGCAGATTCGGCCACGTGACCTTGGTTGGAGCGAGTTGTTGAAGCGAGCGGCTACATGACTGACAACCAACCAACCGCTTCTGCCAATGCTTGGCAGAACACACCTAGCCACCAAGGGCGTTTAAATGACATGTAGAATTTGGCACCAACCACTGGCTACATGGTTTAAAATCTCTGTTTTCTGGCAAGGTCTCGTGGCAGAAGGCTGTGGTTGTATGCCGTCTGGCCCCAACTTAAGATCACTCGCCAGAAATGTTACTTAAAAAAAACGCGATTAACAACTAGCGCGATATAAAACCAACGTTCGCGTCAGCGTCGTCAGCTCTTTTGGATTTCCATAGAAAACACGAAACGTTTAGTTTATATATCTCCAGCCTCTTCAGACGAGTTAAAGTAGTTAAACCAAAGGCTTAGCCGAAGGCCATGTACTTTGACTGGTGAAACACTTGAACATCTTGAGATAAATTATGGTTCTCGGTGATAGTGATAAGAAATCACGAATGATAAGTATTCGGAATCCTTGACTTAGGGACGTCGCACACACTTGAGAATTCAGCGTACAGATAAAAAGTTGTTATAATTGTGTAAAGTTTTTATTGCTAACTGTACTCTTCTTTATACAATCCCTAACTTCTTCTTCCTCGTTTCCTCATGGCTGAGGGTCGCAATCAGATAAAGTCGTTGCTCTAGTAACCAAGGCATTCCAAGCTGCACGATCTTCTACGGCTCGTATGATAGGCTCTTGTATGGACCCTTGGCAGGCCTTCTTCACTATGTCGACCCAACGGTTCGGTGGATGTCCACGCGGCCAACCACAATGCGTTATTCAAATTTGTTCGGCTTCCGTCTGGTCACGTGTCCGAAGAACTGGAACACTAACTGCTCACCACGAATACAACGAGACCTAACATGAGTTGAGGAGTTCCTATGGCCACGTGCCAGCTCCAGCTCCATCATCAGATCAGCTCCGTGCCATCATAAAATTGCATTGACACACGATATACATATGCGTGCAAAATTTCAGCTGAATCGGAAACCGGGAAACCTTAATTAAATAAAACTTTATTAGAAATGTCTTGAGAAGTAATTGATAGACGTGCAGGACAGGAGATACAGTCAGAATAAAATATTTTTGAGAGTTACCTATTTCTTTAACAGTAAATACATAATTAATGTCAATATATTAAGGTTGACTGGTAGATAATGCCTCATGGCATTAAGTTTACCTTTTGTACGATAAGTTTTCTTTTTGTGCAATAAAGATTAAATAAATAAATAAATATACGTCAACCGTAAAGTATTTTATTTATTCTGCAATCCAACATCGCCATATTGGCTAATTCCGTATCCTCATTCACAAGAAGTCATTGTAACTTGTCTAAACGTGGAATTTACAGTGCTACGACGATAAGGACGTAAGTGACAGTAGTTTCGTACTAAAACGCTCCGTTTCGTGTGCGAAGCCAGATTAGCCAGATAACAATAGACTATAAGTGGCAGTAAAATAAGGAAAATAGCTTGCAGCACATCATAACACATTAAAATACGACTTTATGTGGATATTACCAAAACTGGTCCGTTCCATAGCCAAATAATAGTTAGATACACTCGAAGGTTCACTGTCTTGTCAAGGCCGATCTACCCTACATCTACGTAATGATTATACCATACCTATACTTTGTTTGTAACCACATAAACGGAACCCTTCTAGTTTCTTCATATCCGTCTGTCGGTCCGTTTTTCCATCCGTATGTCATAGCCATTTTACTCGGAAACTATTAAACGTATCCAAATAAAATTTATACATGAGGTGTATTTTGTATGCCGCTATTTAATTATGTAGTTAAATTACAGTAATAAATATTTTTAGGGGGGGGGAGGGCGCTCCATACGTGTCCCCATCAATCCATACTATCCATAGGTTTTTACCTATTATAATACTTACCAATTAAAAATCGAACGTTTTTGAAAGATTGCGGTGTCAGGTAATTGGCAGAAGCGTTCGTATGCAGTGACGAAGGTTAGGTACCTACACTTAAATAATTATGTTTGTTTTACGTGGACCGGGGAGCAATGCCATGTGGAACTTATGCAGAAAAATTGTACTGATGATTTTAGGTAACAAAAAACTGGGAATCCTTATTCCAGCAGATCGCTTATATTAATGATGGTCGCCCGTTCACTGTCACTGTGGTTATCACGTTCTGACAAATGTAAGTGCGAATATGGAAATGAAGCTAGCGATAGACGACAAAAGTGCAACCATCATATCCGTGCATGCAGAAAGAATATTCGATTTGGGTGTCATAATGATGACTGTACCTACGTAAATGACGGTATTTACTCGTCAACTCGTCATCGCTTCATCGCATCTGTCTGTTTGTTCGTTCGTCTTTCCGTCCATAATAGTTATTTGTGCAACAAGAGAGGAAAGTTGATTTTTCTTGCGAGTGTTGATCTTGAGTCCCGAGTAAGCGAAAGATTCTATAATTATCTTCTGCGTAGCGAGGGACTCAAAAACAGGAGATGTAAAATAACTTTGCTCTCGTGTGACACATACAACTTTTCACCTCAGTAGTGAGAATATATTAAAGGTTAAAAATATGTATTTCGAATTTGTAATAAACCCCGAAATATGAAGTGGCAGTTCATGGCCTTCACTAAATTAAAAAACTACTTTGTCTCACTCCCTGGAGTGACGAAAGTCGCACTTTCGTCACTCCAGGGAGTGACGAAAGTGCGACTTTCGTCACTGTGAATTCGCAGGGAAGTAGGCTTGTTCGAGCTGCTGAGGTGAAAAATATATTTATTCTTCAATTTAAGCGCATTACAATGCACTTATGAACGTCAGAGGGAGAAAAAAAACTACCACCGGTTCTAACCCTACACATCTAGCTGACCCGAGAAGTATTATGACCGGCTAGAAACTCGGCGGGACTTATTTTTTCAAAACAGTATTACTAATACATCTTAAAATTACTCAATAATGCGTAGTTCTTATAGAAGCCATATGAAAAAACATTTTAGATGTGGTAATATGTGGTTATGTCTTGGGCAGTTAGTAAAATGAGTTTAGATGAGAGACAAATTAAAGTCTTCCGAAATATTAAAAAAATTACCATTTACCTACATGATCTTAAGACACGAGTATACTTTCAGTCAAGGAAAATTAAAACAGTTAAAACATAAAATGAAACCCATTTATTATTATTTATTATCCATTTTTCATTATTTATATTATTTATCGTACTTATGGCGGTTACTTAAGCGCTGGTTAGTTACAATGATTTCATTTGCAATAAAATTAAAATGTATAATGTCCTTGAGTGTAGAATTGTAGATACATAATATATGTAGTAAATAGGTACTTCAGTGTAAAATATAAGTAAACGTGAAGACAGCAGATTATTAAAATGTTAGCACCTTATTAGTCGTGTCTCATTATGTTACACAAAGTAGGGCTCTATTGTCTTCAATATTATGTTAACACATGTGCACTCTATTCCGATGTGATAAGGCGAATAATGTGTATATATTTTTGACGGCGGCTATGCACGTGAGTGTTCTCACGTTCATCAGATAAGTTAGTATTTATGGTCATGCCTCTGTTTCTAATTGATGTTAAATCCTTAGTGAATTATGATCCAGGAAACCTTGTTTATACTGTAGGTATCTACGTACCTACCTACTAGAATAGGGTTATTTCCAATTTTAACGCAAGTATAACGATCTGTATTGACAAAACATTGCCCTAAAGTTCGCTCTATACATTGGGCCAACGTAGGCCAATCTCAGGGACGCAGCTATACGGCAGAACGAGATCGCGATATCTCTTGTCCCTCTAACGCATAACTGCGTCCATTAGATTGGCCAACGTTGGCCCAATGTGTAGAGCCCGCTTAAGGCAGGGGTCGGCAAACTTTTTTGACAAAGCCTGATGGCTCTGCCATGGTATCATTTAGTTTTTTTCATAATGTTTTTTTACTGTTACATTTGATTTAAAGAGGGGAACTCGAAGAGCCACATGCGGCTATATACAAAGTCGCGGTTTGCTGACCCCTGCCCTCGGGCTTAGAATTCATGTTTTCAACCGACTTCAAGATTTCGAAGGAGGAGGTTATCAATTCGTCGGGATCTTTGTTTTTGCTATTTTTTTTTTATGTATGTTCACCGAATAATCATTCGAAGACGGCTGGACCGATTTCGAAAATTATTTTTTTGTTTGAAAGATTATACTTCACAGTTGGTCCCATTGTAACCAGGTCAGGATCTGATGCTGGGATCCTGGAAAAATCGAGGGAACTCTTCAACTATTATAGGCACACTATAGTGATTTGAGTATTTTTTACAGCAGCTCGTGCATTTGCTTCTGGAAAGGTGGATGCTAAGTGAAGTCGGTTCTTTTTTGTTTAAAATTTGTACATTTGCATGCAGGTTGAATACGCTTGACCTAGGTACTGACTAGTTTAAGATCCTGTAACCGTATTCTGACAAATAAAATATTTGATTGATAATTAAAAAAATATTTGATCGATTTGCCTCGAAAGGGGCTTTAAATATGGGAAATCATCACACCAGCTCCATGTTATAATAGTATTGCATTGTCATCCGATTGACACACGCATGCAAAATTTTAGCTCAATTGGAAAACAGCCTGGCATGACTTACATTGTCGCGCGACTCTCCATACATCAGGAGTTCAGGCGCGACTCGAAGATGAAGTCGCGCGCGACAACGCATGTTGTGCTAAGTCGCCTGGAAGTTGGTTAAATTTAACTTGCAAAATTTGATTACAGACACAAAATGCACTAAACTAAAAATATTCGCAATGAATCGTGCAAATACGAATATGAATATTGGTTACATCCCAAGTACGTATGGTGACTTGCACCTTCCAGCCGACTTCAAGATTTCGAAGGAGGTTTTATCAATTCGTCGGGATTTTTGTTTTTGCTTTTTTTATGTATGTTCACCGATTATTCGTAGACTCCTGGACCGATTTGGAGAATTCTTTTTTGTTTGTACTTCACAGTTGGTCCCATTGTAACCAGGTCTGGATCTGATGATGGGATCCTGGAGAAATCGAGGGAACTCTTCAACTATTATAGGCACACCTATAGTGATTTGAGTATTTTTACAGCAGCTCGAGCATTTGCTTTTGGAAAGGTGTGTCTTTTGCTAAGTGAAATCGTTTTTTTTTTATGATTACATACGGGATAAGGTGTAACAGTGTAAACATATCTTTGACGTCGACTCGTATAGAAAGATCGTACCGAGCTTCAACATCATATCAGTCGATATGTATCCATAACTTAATATAAAGCCTCCTCGTTGTAAACATTGCTATTTTGATACACATCTTTATTTATAGTTAACAATTATTCCAAGCCGGTTTACCTAGCTGGAATTAAACCAATATGAAAACACGTAATTTGCCAATAAACAATTTAAATAATATGGATGCTCATGGAAGCTGCCAAATTATGTTGTTTTGTTATGTACATGTTTCCATAATTTAACATGTGTTGAACCATTACTGGCTATTACCATAATAATACAACTTCCTGTTTTACCGGATTCGTATACAGGGTGGAAAGATAAGTCAGGCCCTGGAGGAAAACTACCTTAAAACGATGAGATAACTCAATTAACTGAAAGGAAACATTATTTAATTTCTTTAAAGGGACATAACTGCATTTACACATTTTTGGAAAAGAGTACAGACAGTTTTCAAAAAAAGTATTTATTTTGTAATAAATAATTTTTACGACAATTGATGCCAATCGATCCTGTTTCCAACGAGGATAAAAACTTCTAAATACCAACCAAGTTTAGGGCACAAGAGAACCCATAAATAATAATAATAATATTTTTCATACAACTAGTATGGAAATAATTTTTAAGAAAAAAAAACCGACTTCAATGGGGGTAGCCGGTGAAGGATTATTGTAGATGGTGCACTTAGATTCCATACAATGAAATAACTTGCTTAAAAAACGCAGCGGAGAGGACAAATCGCCAAACGTGAACTATGCGTCGTTGAAGAGTTCCGTTCTGATTATCATCAGCAGTTCTACTTCATCAAATGTCACTCTTTTGAATGAAAATGCTTGATTTGTTGATAAAAATACAAAAGTCACTTTATGTATGCCTTTAAGATTTGAGGAATTCCCTCGATTCCTCGTGGAACTCATCATCAGAACTTGAGCTTGCCGAAAATTGGTCCTGACAATCTAACTTGCTTAACAAACATAGCGAAGAGGAAGAATCGCCAAACATGAACTATGCGTCGTTGAAGAGTTCCGTTCTGTTCATCATCAGCAGTTCCACTTCATCAAATGTCACTCTTTTGAATGAAAATGCTTGATTTGTTGATAAAAATACAAAAATCACTATGTGTAAGCCCTTAAGATTTGAGGAGTTCCCTCGATTCTTCATGGATCCCATCATCAGAACTTGAGCTTGACGAACATTTGTTCTGACAATTAAACTTGCTAAACAAACACAGCGAAGAGGACGAATCGCCAAACGTGAACTATGCGTCGTTGAAGAGTTCCGTTCTGATCATCATCAGCAGTTCTACTTCATCAAATGTCACTGTTTTGAATGAAAATGATGGTTTTGTTGATAAAAATCACTATATGTATGCCTTTAAGATTTGAGGAGTTCTCTCGATTCCTCATGGATCCCATCATCAGAACTGCGTTATGACAAAAACGGGACCAATCTGTATATATATACTTACAATCAAAAAAAGAATTTTCAAAATCGGTTCAGACATGACGGAGTTATGGAGTAACAAACATAAAAAAAAAAAAAAAAAAAAAAAACATACACGCCGAATTGAGAACCTCCTCTTTTCAAATCTTGAAGTCGGTTAAAAAGTGAAAATTAAGAAAAAAACTGTGAATGCAGTTTTAGTTTTTAGGAAAAATAAAAGAATGTTTCCTTTGAGCGAATTGAGCTATCTCAAGGTTTTAAGGTAGTTTCTCTCCAGGGCCCGACTTATCTTTCCACCCTGTATACAGGTCAGCCAGTCGCCATCAGATATATCAGAGCGGCCAAGGTGTTCATACATATCTAAACAACGCCTCTATTGTCAAGGCGATAGAGTGCATGTCCAGATATTTTTGAGTACCTTGGCCGCTCCGACATATTTGATGGCGACTGTACCTACGGGTTTTTATGTCCCATTTATCTTAAGCTTCCTGTATAGTTTTTAGGGTTCCGTAGTCAACTAGGAACCCTTATAGTTTCGCCATGTCTGCCCGTCCGTCCGTCCGTCCGTCCGCGGATAATCTCAGTGACCGTTAGCACTAGAAAGCTGAAATTTGGTACTAATATGTATATCAATCACGCCGACAAAGTGGTAAAATAAAAAGTGGAATTTTTTTTTTTATTAGGGTACCTCCCCTATACGTAAAGTGGGGAGTGATTTTTTTTTTTCATTTCAACCCTAACGTGTGATATATTGTTGGATAGGTATTTGAAAATTAATAGGGGTTTACTAAAATCATTTTTCGATAATGTAAATATTTTCGGAAATAATCGCTCCAGAAGTAAAAAAATATGCGTCCCCCCCCTCTAACTTTTGAACCATAAGTTTTAAAAATATGAAAAAAATCTCAAAAGTAGAACTTTATAAAAACGGTTTTTAATTTAACATACTTACATTTACATAGAACTATCGTAAAAGCAATGGCAGCTTAGTGGTAAAGACAAAGACATGCGATCAATCCTCTTGGTTGGAAAATCAGATGGCACTCGTAAAACTAGGAGGCAGGTGCAGTCATCGGCAATATTATAGTATCTTCCTACGCGAAGGTCGCAAAAATATGTGACACGCTCTTATTTGTAGGGACATAAGCGCGTGTCACATATTTTTGCAGCCTTCGTGTAGGAAGATACTATTGCCGGTGACTGTAGGTACCTACCTACTTATGCGAATTCTTGGATTAGGTTGCCGAACAGACCCCAGGCTCCCCAAGTATTATATATCCCAGCCGCGGGGAAAAGCCGGACCAACGTTAGGAAGATGTTGATAACTTTACAAGATAGTTGTACCTATGTTTGTTATAAATAAATAAAAAATAAATAAATAAACTTTAGGTTTAAGTAAGCGCGTATTACATTACATTTTATGTCGAATTTTCTGGGTTTCTGGTGAGACAGACAGAGAAATAACATATACCTCTCTCTTTCATACTCACCAGAAGGTGTACGACAAAAAGGTGTTATCGAGCTTTTAGAGCTGTCGTGTTTTCGGTACGTTCCGTAGTGTACTGGATACTACCCTAATATGGTCGGATTTTTATCGCGTGTCATCATAGCTGTCACGTTCTAACAAGTATGTAAGTGCGAAAGTGATGCATGACGTGATAGGCGATAAAATTACGACCGTGATACGCGTTCAGGCCTCTTTTTTAACCTGACTTCGTCTTTATGCTTAGAGAATTCAACCAACCGGAGCGGCTATTGACAGGCGTTCCCCCTACCGAAAACATATGACCAGTGGTCATATTTATTGTATGGACTGACGTTTATCTGACGTGGCTATTTGTACGTTACATACAGTTTTCCCAGCGGGCTACCAGTATGAGGTTCTTCAAAAAAGGATATAGGTTCTTAAAGGGTAGGCAACGCGCATGTGAATCCTCTGGGGTTGCAGGCGTCCATAAGCTACGGTAACTGCTTACCATCAGACGGGCCGTATGCTTGTTTGCCACCGTCGTGGTATAAAATAAAATAAAACATTTGACGTTCCCCTCCCCCGCAAAAATCGACAGACTTTTTTTGTATAGAAAATGACAGACATGGCTACTCCGGTTGGTTGAATGCTACTGGAGCGGTAAAGTGAGCGGACTGTTTTGCGGGATGGTAGCCGAGGAAAATCTAGGACCCTTCCTCGACCATACATGCTAGGTTTGCTACACTGGAATGCTCCTACCGAGCTTGCGTTTCCAGCCGCAGCCGAGATCAGTTGAAGCGAGTTCAACCTGATCTGAGGCGGATCTCAGACTGGCGCCGCGTCCCACTCCGGTGAGCGAGACAGCACTGTACATGTGCAGAGCGCTGTCTCGCTCGCACACCGGCGCCACATGCGCAAACCGCAGCAGTGTGAAAATCACCTGTGTGAGACTGGCCCATAATTTTATTATCTGTGACTGGCCCGGAACCGTATCACGTCTTTGTAAACAGTTTTATGGTTGTTAAGTATTGTGCGTCTTAGCATTATAATGTTTAATTGTTTTTTCTTATTGGTTTTAAGAAAGCACTGTATTTACTCAGGTTTCAGAATGTCGCTGAACATGGAATTTTGCCATATTTTGTTTCAGCGAAACAATCGTTCACTATTTATGCACGATGTAGTTACGCACGCGTGCTGTTTTGTTATTGCGGTGTTGTTTCCTTGATACATTATAGGTATGTAAATATTATCATTTTCTAACTATTATTTTATTACCAACTGTTAAAAAAATGTCAGTGAAAAATATGCCAAAGCTGTATGGGATTTTTTCTATACAAGATTACAGGTTTTCATTGTCTTTTTGTCCTCGAGTATATTTAAATTCTATGTCCTGAAAAGATGTTCTAGACGCGTTAACATTAACACAGATTTAGTAAGATAATAGCCACCTAAAGCTGTGAAATTGTTTATGAAGTGTGAACACATGAAATATTGCAGTGTCTTTGCCGTTAAACCTGATTAATGTGGTAAAAAACAAAAATGTAAGGTCAATGTGGCTATTAGGGACTATTCCGCCTATTAGCGTTTTTCTCGAACAGCGAACAAAATTGATAATTTTATCGACAAAACAGTAAGAACTCTGTACAATTGAAGATTTTGGGTTTGTTAGATTAGAACCATCCCATTAGTAGATGATTACAAATGTAACGATTACAAATAATTTTAACCTTTTGAACGCTTATCCTCTCGCGTCAAGACGTGGCCTACACGCCAATATCTCGACTAGTGAATACCGAATATAAACCTTATCTGTCAGCAGGACAATTGCTTTGACAGCGTCCGCCATGACCACTTTAGTGGTCGCTGGCTTGGCAGGCACGGCAGCACACGACCCATTTAGTGGCTCTTGGCGTTCAAAAGGTTAAACAAAAAAGAACCGACTTCACTTAGACTCCACTTTTCCAACAGGAAATGCCCGAGATACTGTAAAAAATATTTAAATTACTATAGGTGACAGGTGTACCTATAATATTTGAAGTCCCATCATCAGATCCTGACCTGGTTGCAATGGGACCAACTGTAAAGTATACTCTTTCAAACAAAAAAATAATTTTCCAAATCGTTTCACCCGTCTTCGAATAACTGGTGTTTACATAAAAAAAATAGCAGCAAAGATCCCGACGAATTCAGAACTTCCTCCATCGAAATCTTGAAGTCGGTTGATGAAATTTTTGCAAAAAAAATATATACTTTTAGTTTTTCACTACGAGGAAATGATTGTCATCTTAGCCAGCACTCTAAGGATCCAGGTAGCCAGGTAGATATTGAGGTGACTGCACGAGCTATTTGTCTTTCAACACGATCCAACACTTTCCCTGGACGTGACATCATATTTACATTTCAACAGCTGTGACAAAGGTTCGTACAAACCGTACAAACACGCGTGTTGTGATTCAGACTATTCAGAGGCACGTTCCTGAAAGACAATAGGAGATAACGGTGATTCATGTTCTTGTAGAAAAGATGTGCTTTAATCTACTATTTGAACATTTCAACAATTTACATAGGCAACTGAGCCCCAAATAAAGCAGAGCTTATATCTACATACGAGTACTACATTCACACCTTCGCGGCATTTAGTTCAGAGTCGCGAGCTCGCGATAGCTCGGCTCCTTCCGGAGCCTGTCGGCTGTCGCTATTTACGGAGCCTAAGGAGCCACCAAGAGCGAGTAAGCGAGTATAGTTAAGCGAGTAGTACATTGCGGTTTGTCGAGGTATAGAGTGATCGATCGACCTTTCAAGGCCCGCGATGTAATGCTACTCGCTTAACTTTACTCGCTTACTCGCCGCCGGTGGGACCAGTGCATTACACAATGAAGTGAGTTAATTATACAGATGCAAATTTTCAGATAAATTGTAGAAGAAACCAGTGCAACTTTTTGCATACATAATTAACAACTGTGTAGCTTGACTAATTTGCGTCACATTTCGTATAATTATCTTCTTGAATGGTAATTTTGACTAACTTACGTAACTATTTTAGGTTTGAGGTTCAAACGGTTTTTAGGGTTCCGTACCTCGAAAGGAAAAAACGGAACCCTTATAGGATCACTTTGTTGTCCGTCTGTCTGTCTGTCTGTCAAGACCATTTTTCTCAGGAACGCGTGGAGGTATCAAGCTGAAATTTATATCAAATACTCGGAGTCTATTGTCCCTTGGAGCTGTGAAAAAATCAAACTTCTACGCCAACGCAATCAAAAGATACAGTCGTTTATGCTGCAAATTTTAGAGTTTTTCGGCACTCGCAAAACCTACGGGAAGTATCCCGTGAACTCAGAAACTTGAAATTTGGCACGAAGCAACGTCATATAGCAAAGACAATGGAAAAATTACAAAAAGTAGACATTTTTAGTAAACACATACAAAAAAATATTTTTTTAAATTTAAAACTTACTACCTTTTTCTCGTAAACGCGTGGAGGTATTAAATTGAAATTCATGTCAAATACTCAGGGCTATAGGATCTTTCAGATGTAGTAATACCAAACTTTTATGTCAACGCAATCAAAAGAAATAGCAATTTAAGTCGCATATTTTGAAATTGAGTACTCGCAAGAAACTCAAAACATAAATGGTACTTCCCGTAAACTCAGAAACTTGAACCTTGGCACGAAGAAACTTCATATAGTACAGACAAAGGAAAACTTATGAAAAGTAGACATTTTTAGTAAAATCATACAAAAAATATTTTTTTTTAATTTTAAACTTACTACCTTTTTCCTCGTAAACACGTAGAGGTATTAAATTGAAATTCATATCAAATACTCAGGTCTATAATACCTTTAAGCTGTAACAAAATCAATTTTCTATGTCAATGCAATGGGTGAACTTTTACTTATATACCTACAGGTTTGTAAGGAACCCTCGGTGCGCGAGTCCGACTCGCACTTGGCCGGTTTTTTTATTAAAATTTTACTGGGGATTTAAAATTGTCAGAAAATTAGTTTAAACCCTTTATGTATATATTTTTTAATTTGGGAGACTGATAAAAGCACATACTTAGATTGATACATACATAAATAGCTTGAAACGTCCATAACTCAAGTACAAATATTCGTGATAAACATACAAATGAATGCCCTTACCAGGATTCGAATTCGGGACCTCCAGATTCGTAGGCAGCGTCACTGTCAGTACCAACTTTTGATTAGATTATGGAGGTCGTTTGGAAAGTCGTATTAGATAGATACCAATAATTATATAGGTAGGTACATATATACCTACCTATTAGATTATTTTATACCTATGCTGGATTAACATACATATTGTTAATCAAATATCGAAAACATTGAAAAAAAAATAGGGATGATACACAATATCAGTGGAAAGGGATGTTTAAAAAAATTACAAAAGTTTTTTTTTATCGGATTAGAGTTATTGGTTATGAGTTATTGGTTTGAATGGAAACGAGATTTCTCAAAAGATCACCGTAAAAAGTTTCAAAAAGCCATAAATAGCTTATCGTTTGCTGATACTATGTTATGTACTAGCACTAATGACGCGTTTAATCAATTCCATGATTTAGTAACTCTATTATTTAAACTATGTTTTCCCATGAAAAAAGTAAAAATAAATACAGTCTACAAGCCAAAGTGGATTACTCTAGGATTAAAAAAAGCCATAAGGACAAAGCGACAGTTATACTTTAAATTCATCATTCGTCTGATGATATGCACAAACAAAATTATAAAAAATACTCAGCGCTACTAAAAAAATGCATTAATAAGTCACACAGGATACAGAATCATAATCATATCTGCAAAGCAGGAAATGTTGTAACAGCAACATGGTCTATTATAAATAGACAAATAGCCAAACGTCAGCCGAACCATTTTACTGACCGAATGACTTTTGATAATCAAATTATTACTGACCCAAAAGAAATGGTAAATAAGCTTAATCATCAATTTACTACTTTAACTGACAACATACATTGTAACACAAGTAAATATCAATACAAACTACATAATCTTGACTCAACGATATACTTATACCCAACAAGCCCCGCTGAGGTAGAAAGAGTGATTATGTCATTAAAAAACTCTAAAGCAGTTGGCTATGATGAACTACCTACGTCTATTATAAAAGAGAATTCGTCTGTGTTTGCGTTTGTCCTAAGTCATCTAATAAACCTATCTATGTCTGAAGGCATCTTTCCTGAAAAACTTAAACTTACAATTATCAAACCTTTACCCAAAAAAGGCGATAAAAATGATTCATTAAATTATAGACCTATAGCACTTATACCAATAATTTCAAAAAATTTTGAAAGAATCATGCACAAACGGATGACTGATTTCATAGAAAAACACAAAATTTTATCACGAGACCAATTTGGCTTTCGCAAAAAGAAATCTACCACACTAGCTGTACTGGATTTTATGAAACATATTCTAAACTGTAGAAACAAAACACTACCAGTCATAGGCATATTCATGGATATGTCAAAAGCGTTTGACAGAGTTAACCATGATCTCCTTCTAAGAAAATTATATACTTGCGGTATCAGAGGAAATTGTTACGAATGGTTAAGGACTTACCTAACGGAGCGTAGGCAATGTACGGAAATAACAAGATATGAGGGCACCAATAAAACACTAATTAAACATCGATCTAGCTATCTAAATGCTCTCAATGGTGTTCCTCAAGGTAGCATCCTTGGTCCCTTGCTGTTCCTCATTTACATCAACGATTTGCCATCGGTCACGAACCATAAAATCACACTTTTTGCCGATGACTGCTCCATTGTGGTGCAGGAGCGAGATACACAAAACTACGAGGGTGATGTAAATCGAGTCTTTGAGGAAGTAAACCTATGGTTAGTCCGTAACAGCTTAAGGGTTAACCTACATAAAACCAAATGTATGGAATTCTACTCGTCACGAGGGAACCCTAAAAATATAGAAATAAAATATGATGGCTGTAAAATTGAACCTGTGACATCAACTTGTTTCTTGGGCATTACATTGGACTGCAACACAAACTGGAAAGACCATACAGAAATGGTTATTAATAAACTCAATGGGTTTGTATATGCATTGCGTCGTCTCTCACAAATTTCCTCGCAAAAAACTGCCCTCATAGCATTTAACGCCTATATATATAATGTCTAATTTGCGCTACGGCCTTATACTTTGGGGTAACTGTAGTAATATGCAAAGGGTCTTTTTACTACAACGGAGATGTGTTAGGTCTGTATGTAATGTACCTGAATTGGAACCCTGTAGACCTCTTTTCCATGAACTAAAAGTAATGACCTTACCCTCATTATATATTTATGAAACAGCACTGTATGTAAAGCTGAACATAGACTCATTTAAAAATAAGGCATCATGTACTATTTATCCGTCACGGAACGGATCTGATCTATGCTATCCTTTTCCTCCAAAATCAGCTTTTTTTGCAAATAATATTTTGTGTATGTCAGTAAAAATATTTAATAATTTACCCATAGAAATAAGGAATTCTGACATGCCTCAATTTAAAATTAAATTACATACATTTTGTCTGTATAAACAATATTACAGGATTGACGAATACATAAAAATTTTGAAATGAATACCTACATATTTATTATGATAATAATCTTTTGTAATGTGTAAATAATATAAATTTTTTAACGTCTAACTATTAATTTATTCTCTTGTAGTAGTTAGTGATTATAATTTTGTTCTGTTGACTAACTTTTAGCATAAGCTATTAGCATAGTTTTAATTAAGTAGCCCGTAAGTAAAATTTGCATGCTTATTCAAGCAGGATGTACGCACCTTTTTGCTTATAAGAACTTATTGTAATACTACATTTTGCAAATAAATATTGATTGATTGATTGATTGATAATTGTGTTCGCGTACGAAGGGGTACAGATGGGTAAGAGTTGGATAATATATCAAAACATTACTCAATCTTTCCAAGTATCACCCCAAAAATATTCTTTTTTTACATAACTCAATTCAACTTAAGTGGAATTTGGGAGTAAAGGGATGAAAGTGGTAGATTAAAATTTACTACGTAAGTAATTAAGCAACACTAACTTGAACATGCACAAACAAGTATAAAGCTGTTTTAATGAAAATTTGTTGCATCTTACATACATTTTACAAAAACTGCTTAGCTAATATAACAATTTTCCTCTTTTTTTTAATAACCAAGTATCAACTTATATAAACTTAGTAGCGGCTTCGCACAGGATAAAAAAATGGTTATTGTTGGTTATACCTAAGAGATAGACGTATAGGTACCATCGCGAACTTATTTGTAGACCTTTTTAAGGTGTACAATACTGTAGTACATTAATTATGATTTACCTCGTAGGGTTCAGCCAGCGTTTGCAATGTAAGCGCAAAAAATGTGTTTATTTACGACATCATATTAGACACCTCTAAAATTATCAGTGTTCTTCTACAATATTACGCATGTATTGAAAATGAAAATGAAAATAATTTATTGGTTACACTTTAACACATTAATAGAAACAAAACAGAAGTCTTCTTTTAAGTAAGATATTTACTTGTGCCAGAAGACTCCGCTCTTCAATAAGCTTCGAGGGTTACAAACCAATTTATAGTTATCTTTAATACATGATTTATAATTATAATAAACACTTATGCTATGCTTATACATACATATAAGGCAAAAATTATACAGCTTAAAACAAAATTCACATTATTATATTTCAATATACGCTCGAGTGTGTGTGTGTGTGTGTGTGTGTGTGTGTGTGTGTGTGTGTGTGTGTGTGTGTGTGTGTGTGTGTGTGTGTGTGTGTGTGTGTGTGTGTGTGTGTGTGTTTGTGTGTGTATGGTTGAGTTTGAGAGTGCATATTACATGACGGATTCAATTTCGGCATAAGATAATGTTTTTAACCACTGTGTAATATTTTTTTTGCAGACATAAGTTAGTTGCGGACAGATATTTAGAAGTTCGTTTACATAGTTATATAGTTTGGCAGACTGGTAGCAGAATTGTCTTTTGGCAAATTTAGAGTTCAGAGAGGGCACTTTCGCGGCTTTAGGCTTTCTCCTCCGATTACTATTGACAGCGTCATACTTTATTGTTGAGTGTAATTTTATAACACATCCCAAAATATAGAGTTTTCTTATAGATAATAAGTTACATTCTTCATACAAAGCATCTGTTGGATATCTATAGGGTTTAGAAAAAATTACTTTGAGCATACACCTTTGCGCTCTTTCAACCTCCAGAAATTTTGTTTTATTGGCTCCACCTCAAATGGGAATACAGTACGTCACAATAGACTGGACAAGTAAAGTATATACCTGGGTAAGTAGATGAGTAGATGCGACATGTTTTAGGATTTTGAAAAGCCATATCAGCTTCCGGATTCTTCCATTTAGATAATCAATGTGGCTATGCCAGGAGAGGCGCTGGTCAAGGATGATCCCGAGATATTTGGTTGATGAAACCTTGTCAATGGGTTGGCAATTGCAAATCTGAGTGTTTACTAAGTTGCATGTATGTATTTTTATTTTTAGGTCTTTAGGTGGTTGTGTGTTCCCGTACTTTGAAAAACATATATAGTTGGTCTTAGTTATATTAAGCGTCAGTACGCTATAATTCAGCCATAAAGCAATCTTGTGCAACCCATTTTCAGCTTTATCAAACACCGCATCCCACGATCTCCCGTTAAACACTATTACTGTATCGTCAGCGTACGAGAACACGCATCCACCGTCAACCTTGAGATTAGTGAGGTCGTTAATATAAGCAAGAAAGAGCGTAGGGCCCAGAACACTTCCCTGAGGGACGCCAAATGTTACTATATTCTCGTCACTTACATGTGACCCGATTTTTGTCCTTTGTGTGCGGCCATTAAGATAGCTCTTAAATAGATCGAGCGATGTTCTCCTAATGCCAATTTTTTCAAGCTTATCCGCAAGCAATGGAAGAGAGACGGTGTCAAAAGCTTTACGCAGGTCTAAAAATACGGCAAGACATTTATCACCCTTATCTGTGATGTGTGTGATTTTATTTCTTAGTGCCAAGACAGCATCTTCTGTGGATTTCCCTTTTCTAAATCCATACTGGGCATCTGATAGAAGTTTAAATTTTTCTAGGTAATTTGTGAGCCTATTGTTTATTAGTTTCTCTATAATTTTCGAGATAGATGGCAGTACGGCTATTGGCCGATAATTATTGACATCGTCTCTCTAATGTATGTATTATACATATACACCTTCCTCTTGAATCACTCTATCTATTAAAAAAACCGCATCAAAATCCGTTGCGTAGTTTTAAACATCTAAGTATACATAGTGACAGACAGCGGAACGCGACTTTGTTTTATACTATGTAGTGATTATTGTGTGTGTAATCCCATACATATATAATTAACGAAATATATAACTCTAAAGATAGGGTATGTAGTACTTTATTAATTTCCTGAAAATACAATACATGTCCAGTGTTGTATTATGTTGTTGTATTATGTTGATTTTGTACATACCTTCAGTTGCAATTAATAATAATCCAACTTATGCTACATATATGCCTGACAGTCACACTGGCAGTTGACCACGACCACAGATAGTGACCACGACACACTCTGCAAAGAATACAACAACTAAGAATCAGACTATAATAAATATTGCATGCTTTAAAGATATAAAGGGCAAAACAATGGGGAAGGCTTCAGAGATTGCAGTAACACCGATCTTCGCGCTTTAAACGGTTAAGGAAGTGATAAAATAAACGTAATTACTTGGTAAGGGCTTGATGAGCATCATTAATTATTTATTACTCATTACATAGAGCGAATCTAGTAATGAATGTAATTGTACATAATGCTATTGATCTCAATGATACCTACATATATTTAATAATAATAATACCTTGCGCTTGTGTCTGATAAATTAAAATGTACCATGTGTCTCTGACATTTGTCAGAAAGAATTAAAATACCGTTTAAAATCGTTGTTCGTATAGGTATTTTCAACTGACTTCAAGATTTCGAAGGAGGAGGTTATCAATTCATTGGGATCTTTGTTTTCAACCGACTTCAAGATTTCGAAGGAGGAGGTTATCAATTCGTCGGGATCTTTGTTTTTGCTATTTTTTTTCAAATGTATGTTCACCGATTATTCGAAGACGGCTGGAACGATTTGGAAAATTCTTTTCTTGTTTGATCTTTCAAACAAGCTAGTATAGCTTCACAGTTGGTCCCATTGTAACTAGGTCAGGATCTGATGATGGGATCCTGGAGAAATCGAGGGAACTCTTCAACTATTATAGGTGGCTATAGTGATTTGAGTATTTTTTACAGCAGCTCGAGCATTTGCTTTTGGAAAGGTGGATGCTAAGTGAAGTCGGTTCTTTTTTGTTTAAAATTATTGCGATTTTTTTTTAATGTATGTTCACCGATTATTCGAAGACGACTGGACCGATTTGGAAAAAGTCACGCATTTACATTTAAAGAAGTGATATTTGATGAAGAACTGAGATATTTGAAGAAGAAGATGGAACTGCTGATGATGATCAGAACGGAAATCTTCAACGACGTGTGGTTCACCTTTGGCGGTTTGTCCTCTTCGATGTGTTTGTTAAGCAAGTTAGATTTTCAAGGTAATTTTTGTCATTAAATTGTATGGAATCTAAGAGTGGCATCTACAATAATCTTTCGCCGGCCTCCCTCATTTATACGGTTTTTTTGTCGTAAAAATTATTAAATCTTGAAGTCGGTTAAAAAGTAAAGACTAATGACATGTAGGTACTGTGTGAGAAAAATCAAGGAATACGAATAGTTATTTATGGTGTTCGTCTTATCGGCATTGCATGTTGAAAGTATAAACTACAAAATGTAGTTACAATTACAAGAGTTGATGAGTCGTGACCGTCATGTTATCGATAAAGCATAGCCTGCATCTTAGCATTTACTTGCGATAATTTCCTAAGTGCGAAATTATCTAGATATGTACTACGTAGAGTGTAGACTAGAGAACGCAATGAATAATTGTTTGGCCGGATACCGGATAGCCGTATATCCGGTCGCCGGATGTTCGGCCAAATGTGTAACTTACAGTTAAGCTAATTCGAGCATCCGGGTGTCACTCCATGTAGGTTTGCATTGCAACTTGTTCATGATATTGTAAGCCACATAAAGTTACCCCCTTTATTGAATGGAAGAATCACGTGACGTAAAAAACTAAACTCAAACATTTATTCAGTAAGTAGGCCACAAGGGCACTTTTACACGTCAGATAGATTATCAAACTAAAAGAGAAACAAAAAACTACTAATTATGACCGGCAAGAAACTCGGCGGGACTTATTTTTTCAAAACAATACTACATCAAAACTTAAAAGTACATATAAATGCGTTGTTCTATAAAAATTGATTCGCGTATACAAAAAACGTACTATTTCCAAATTATCCTTAGAGATGTAATCTAATAAGTACCTATTAATAATTTAACATTTACACAGTAAACTGTGTAATTAATTATGCCGTTTTTAAACTTAACTATGTGTCATTCTGCTATTCAGCCGGATAGTACATAACTATCCGGTATACGGTCGAATAGTAAGATTGTAACCGGATAGGCCGGATATCCCTTGCATCTCTAATGTAGACTCATGATATGCATAGGTAACTGATTTACAGTAGCTGACAGCTAATGCTCTGTGGTTTTATGAAGATAACATATTTTAAATTTTCATTCTTTGACAGCGAGTCATTAGAGCGAGCAATTTTCTTTGCAACCTATTACGAGTAACACTTAAGCTCAATTTTTTTGGCAAGTCTCGAACAGGGGCACTAATTGTCCACTTGTCAGCTACCGAGGAAGTGGGCGAGAAGGTGTCGAAGCGCAACAGGGGCCGCGATTCGAAAAATAAACACACACTGGACAGACACAGCTCCAACCCAACTCAACCCAACTCAACTCAACGCTATAACGACATTGACATTTGCTATTCGAACAGATTTTCATTCAACAATGGTCTCACATTGGTCACACATTGGTCTCACATTGGTCTCACATTGGTCCAATGTGTCTGTCCAGTGTGTGTTTATTTTTAGAATCGCGGCCGTGGTCCCAATGGACATCCACAAGCGCCCCTTATGACTCTACGACACTTCTCTTTCCGCATACTTAGAGTCTATCTTAATTCAATGGTGGAGCCATTATCTTGTGGACCTTCCAATGCGTTGTCCAGTACGTGGTAACGTGGTTGTCCAAACTTATGAATCAATTGAAAACCTATGGCTTTTACCCTGAAAAGATTGAAGTGGTAAATCGTTATTATTGTGCAGTATATAGGTACAGTATCTTCCTATACACGAAGGCCGCAAAAATATGTGACACGCTCGTAATTGTAGGGCCATAAGAGCGTGTCACATATTTTTGCGACCTTCATAGGAAGATATTATTTCCGGTGATTGTACAATAATTGTTTGATGACAATGAGCACTAAAATATTGTTGCCTACCTTTCTTTCATAGGTATTTCATGGTCGCCGGGCCGCAATAAAAGATTTTCCTGATAATTATCCTTAAGATATGTTTGAATTGTATTTGTCTCATCTCATCCTGACCTACTTCACAGAAATATTAAAAACGCCCATAACCTCAGGATAAGGGCAAATACGAACTGTGAATGTCATCTCGCTAAGTGTGGTAAGGCACGTTCACCGAATGTAATCTCGCTCAAATCTGGAGCAGAGCCCGACTGGGGAAGTACCGTCACCTTGCAGAAATCCGCAGCCAAATAGCACTAGACCCACTCATAGTGTTGCGTTCCTTTCCTGCCGGTGAGTAAGGTTGCCAAAAAGCTCAAAGCTGAAAATAAAAAAGACATATTAGGCCCGTGAAATTAAACATTCAAAATTGCTAAAATAACAAAGCGTGATGTAGTTCTGGATTTTTGATATGTTGTTGGGACTAATTAAGAAGTAGAAGGTATTCTGAGAGAAAAATACTAATAATATGCAATACATACATTTTAAGGTCAATTCGCTACGAATGTTCATGTTTCTTATTGATTTTCCATACTTATTATGGAGAAAACATATACACCACGACGCGAATGATTTTTTTTCGCGTAGTTTTTGTAAAGTACAAGCTTTAAAACTGTATACACCGTGGGCACGTATAACCCGACAGATCTTAACCACGAATTTCTGAGACCAAAAAAGACCAAATTTTTTTTCATTTTTTGGATGATACTTGCACATGAAAAGTAAATGTTATTAATAAAATTATCGCCTATAACAAATTGGTACATTTTTTTTTGGAAAAAAATAGTTTCTGCATAGTTTTCCTTATCACTTTGATATCTGTCAATAAGGAAGTGTAAACTATGCCCAATAGTGGCAACAACGCCATCAGAAAGGCGTTTTGTGCTGAGTTATAATAAAAAGTGTGTGTTTTTTTTATTGGTATTAATTCAGAAACTAGGCGTATTCCAGTAAAGTTTATAGGACATTTTAGTATCTAAATATGATCAGGAATACACTGTTAAAATCTTTCTAGTTATAAGGGCCCACGGTGTATATTTAAAAACTGAATGAAATATACTTCCTTATGATATTTTTTGTATTTAAAAATAAATGATATTTATTAGTTATATACTGTTTACAAAAAAATGTTTTTGAGTATTTTTCCTCTCCGCAGAGTTATCAAAAATGAATTCTGCATGTCTGTTTTATATGGAAATGATACCACAAAATCCCTAGCAGCCTTAACCAGAGAGTAATAATATATTGCACAGAACTCCTGATTTTGACGTGAAGGTCCAAAAATTTTAGACCTCCAACCTCCAATACTAAAAAATATTCATAGTGGGGCACTCTATCCATGGTCAAAAATTCTGAACTTTTTCTCGATGCGCACATTTTTTTCATTTCAAGCTCTGCTATAATAAACTATAAAGTATTTGATTTTATTTTATCAATGAATAAAGTTGCCCTATCTCAGAAGCTATAAAAGATAGATATTTTAATGTGGTTTTAAATGATGGATAATTAAATACTCTTTAAAACTTTAATAGCAACCTTTATCAATAAATTAACAGTTTTTGAGTTTATACAGGAAGTTGACAGTTTTTCTCAGCTAGCTCAAGACACTTGTTGTAGCAAATATCATCAAATACTGCCCAACCATCCCTAACAACATACAAAAAATCTCACTACATCATGCACTGTAAATTTAATATCTAATTGCGCGGGTCTATATCTTATTAGAAGCCAAGACTTCCAGTTTCGTAGGGTAACTGGGGCTACGGCCATTCATATGGTTGGGATTTTAGATTATTTTGCCAATAGAACACCACCCTAAATCCCTAATCGTAGGTATTGTCCGCAGCAGAAGTGAGACGTGTCCAAAATAAACCTAACAGGAATTTATTGCTAATAGAAAAGTGTGTGTGCACTTGTGCAGGTAATTTTTAACACCTCACCCGGTCAGTGAATCAGAATTAGAATTAATTTTATTCGTAATTAAGTTAAATTACATACAAAAGCATAATATTAATTACGGATAAAATAAATTTAAAACAACATAAAACATAGAGTTATTAGAGTTTACCACGAAATGCATGTAGAATGTAGGTACCCGCCTCGGCAGCATGACGCTGACTAGCCAGCGCTGATCTTCCGTTGAGACCATTTTGTGGGCCACGACCGCAGCTAACTGATGGGTAACTACCCGGGTAAAAACCTGAGGGCAGAAAACTACCCGGTATTTACCCGATATTTTCCTACCCACGGGTAGATACGCGGATATTTTCGTTTTTCTTGTAACTTATAGGTGTTAAGTGATCTCTGAATTAAAATAATAATATTTTTTGATAATCTGTAGGATATTACATGCAAATTTTTCATAAAACTTGATTTTAAAGGTATACTATGAGCAGAAATAAGATTTTGTACGCGCACGGCTCGCACGAGTCAAATTATAAAAATCGAATATAAAATCTTTCCCGACTCTCAAAAATATCTTAATTGCTTATAGCTTAATTAATAATATTGTTTTTTTTATGATACCGGTAGATATTCATTAAAAAAAATTGGAAGCATCGCAGTTTCGAAGGCTCATAAGTCGAAAACAGTTTTAAGACAAATATATGTATTTCTTTGTAGGCAATATTGCCAGATTTAATTTGTACATAAGTACACAACTTTATGATGCGAATGATAGATTCCAAGAAATATGGAAATATCATATTTTACCCCCCTCCCCTCAACCTCACCAAAAGTCCCAAAACTCGAATGCTAAGTAGGAACATATACGTACTTTAGTATTCCCAAATCCAGAAGATAAGACGGCTAACTGACATTTAGTTTTGAATTTGACGAATTTACATGAAATATAACTGTGACTTTCAACGAATTATTTTATAAAATAACTACACCTACTAACTTACTTTAAACCTTTACAATAACCAAAAACGACATGTTTAATAAAAAATGAATCTACTCTACGATTTGGGTAGATACGGGTAAATACCGGGTAAATAGGTAATCTACCCAAGATTGGTAAATACCTGCGACCCATCTCTAACCGCAGCTGTACGACATGGTCATAACAGCTGCTTACTGATGACTTTAATATGAAATGAAAATGAAATGAAATGAAAAATATTTATTTGGTGCAAAGCCAACAGAAACATAACATGAAATATACAAATAATTATGATTTACACCAAAATGGTTGCCACTCAGCATGAGTCATGGCAGTGTAGCCACAACGCTAATTTTCAAGGCAACCAGAACTTAAAACTATACTTAATCTAACTAAGTGACAACAATATTTCCAGATGACATTCATGTCCCTACTGGCAACCCCACTTGATCGGTTTTTAAATTTTAAGTTTAAAAAATAAAATTAAAAAAAAAGCTAGAGGAAAAATTACAATTACTAACAACAACAATTTGTTATTGTGAAAAATGGCGGTAGTCGAAATAATAGTGCCGAAACTTTTTAAATAACTGACACATACAGTTGGAATAAGTAATTAGTATCCACGACAGAGAAAATTACATTCTACTTAAGACATGTACAGACAAAGATTAAATGAGGTAAGCTAAAAAAATAATACATACAAAAACTCAAGAATGTCCTTATCACTATTAGGCGTAGTATACGCGTTTTAACCGTGCCTATATTTAACCGAATCATGACAAATAAGCTAATGTTTACGATGGATTAGTCAACCTTTGAGTACTGTTTCAATCGGTATTTTTTTCCACACCTAAGAGCCGTGTCGAGCAAGGTTATCATTAGCTATGGTTTGGGCATTTCGTTTATTAAGTCATATAAATATCTACACAATTGGATAGATACTTACTTTTTAGGGTTCCGTACCACGAAAGGAAAAAACGGAACCCTTATAGGATCACTTTGTTGTCCGTCTGTCTGTCTGTCTGTCTGTCTGTCTGTCTGTCTGTCTGTCTGTCTGTCAAGACCATTTTTCTCAGGAACGCGTGGAGGTATCAAGCTGAAATTTATATCGAATACTCAGGCATATTGTCCCTTGGAGCTGTAAAAAAATCAAACTTAAAAGCCAACGCAATCAAAAGATACAGTCGTTTATGCTGCAAATTTTAGTTTCGGCACTCGCAAAACCTATGGGGTACTTCCCGTGAACTCAGAAACTTGAAATTTGGCACGAAGCAACGTTATATAGCATAGACAATGGAAAAATTACAAAAAGTAGACATTTTTTGTAAAATCATACAAAAAAAATATTTTTATAAATTTTAAACTTACTTTTCCCTTGTAAACGCGTGGATGTATTAAATTGAAATACATGTCAAATACTCAGGGCTATAGGACCTTTTTTAGGATATTTTTCTTTCAATTAAAAGAAAAATTGTAAGAATTACCATGTTGAACAAGATTCGTCATGCCACCTTTTGGAACTCTGTTCTGATCGTGTTGTAAGAAACTCTACCTACTTATTTACCTCGGTACATAATACATTCTTCTTTGCCTTATTAGCTTTCTTCTTGTTTACGAGTTCCTCTTGGTTTCTTTCAATTATATATTAATCTATAACAATATCTTGATAAGTATATACATCCTAAGGTAAAACAAACCAGTTTATTCTTATTCATTCATTAGAGAAATATTTATTTATTTTGCCCGGGGTAAGCGCAGAGTGAAATTCCATACATGTTTTTCTTTGTCCATGGTTTTGATTTTGCTTCGCTTTGCTTATATAAGTATTTAGGTAAGTACCTACACAAAATATGATCCCTCTTGATCACCCGAAATTATACCAGCCATTTGGAAAAAACAGAATACGTTACCCTTCAATACCCTAAAATAACTAACAGTGAAAACGGTAATTTTTAAATTAATAAAATATAGAGGTCAATCACTGGAAACGTTTTACAGTGACTTCCTAGTCATTGGCCAATGTCAGCCTCACGAAGATAATGATGATGACGGGATGTCGCCGATTGACAGGAGTATCGACCGATCTGTCGATGACGTACTGATTTGCGCGGGCGCAGTTAAGCTGCGTGTCCACCAGAGATGAGCGAGCATGCGTTGCTAGGAATGCGTTTGTTTTTAATAAACCCTAGAGCGGCGCTGTGCGAGGACAGGTAAATGAAGTAATTCTATCTGCTCGCAACTCGTAACGCATCATCGCTCATCTGTGGTCAAAACGCAGGCATCATAGGAGTCTAGGTACTCAGACTTACGGTCCTAAATATTCCTGATTATTTATGTTTTTCTAAAGCAAGCGAAAAATATCTGCTACAGTATAGCGAGAGAATTTCATTCTGTGCATGGTATCAGTCATTCAGCAATTTTCCTTAAAATAGTAAACTTACCATGTTTTTATTCTTTACAGGTAAGTTACCGGCGGGAGATATCTACTACCTAAGTATAAGTACGAGTATTCACCGATACTCAAATTGTATAGGTAGGTACATCAGATACAGGTAAGACTCGATCGAATTTGCCATAGATTCCGATGCATACTTGTAGTAAAAAAGTAGCCACTTAGTAAACGTATTAGTTTCTCAATTCAATTAATTGATCAAAAATTTAGCATACTCATCCCTATAAATCAAATGTAACACGCCGCTGACATCAATCAGTCTCTATCTATCAATCTATATGAGCCTTTATAGCGCCCGTGTTCGGACATAGTCCTCCTCTCCATTCTTCCTCGCTTGAGGATACATCGCCAAAAGCAGTCAGTAAATTGTTATTGTCATCTATTTATACATATAATCAACGCGTGAGGAGAAATCTGTTTGTTCGCGAACCACGCAAAAACTGCTGCAGAGAATTTCATGAAAATTTGTAACATACCCCGTAATATTGTCTTCGGTTGCCGCGATAGTTATTCATGAAATAAAACAATTAAAAACGGATTTTATCGCGTGTATTGAGCTTAAATTACATCCCGACGTTTCGAACACTTTACAGCGTTCGTGGTCAACGGGTCGACTGAGGAAAAATGTACAATTACCTCCGTTCAAAAACTATCACAATATGCAAACCTACCCACATATTAAATATTAAACAAATTTAGTGTTTGCACATGCCAGAGGGGCCTTTATAAAAACAAATTATTTATGATTACAAAACAAATTATTAAACAATTGATTTTATTATTATTAGTTATTATTTTTGATTTTATTTTTTTAAATTTTTTAAATTAGTATTAAATTATTATTAGTGTCCACACTGTCCACCATTATGGTCTCACAGTCCTATGTCTAGCTTGCTCCTTAACCAAATGAATAACTGGATCCCAAGCTGGTGGTACCGAAAAACCATCCTCTCTGTTGAAATTTGGATATTTTTTAATATGTCTAGCTTGCTCCTTAACCAAATGAATAACTGGATCCCAAGCTGGTGGTACCGAAAAACCATCCTCTCTGTTGAAATTAGGATATTTTTTAATCTCGATTGCCTCTTGCAACATCCGGGGAATGTATCGTTTCACCTTGACGAGGACTTGCGGTTTGTCAAATTTAACTGAGTGGTTGGGCCTATCCATGACAGCCTCCTAAGTTGTATGGGTTACCGAAGATACACAAGGCGGGTGCCCCGCTACGTCCAATAGTGAGTCAAATTGATGCTCCAACTTACAAATTGGCTCAATACTTAGCAGGAGTCCTTTCATCCTTACGGGGTAATACTAGAACACAAACAAAGGATTCTTACCATTTCATCAGTGACATTAGAGACCTTACATTAACTGATGACGAGATCATGGTCAGTTTCGATGTCCAGTCACTCTTTACGAGTCTACGGGTACAAGACTGCATTGAAATTGTGAAGAAGAGGTTGCGTGAGCAGAACATGTCTGAAGAATATGCTAAGCTCTTGGAACACTGCCTTACATCAGGATATCTACTATGGAACAATGAATTCTTCCTGCAAGTCGACGGTGTAGCCATGGGGTCCCCGGTATCTCCAGTAGTCGCTGACATCTTTATGGAGGACTTTGAGGAGAGGGCGCTCTCATTGGCTCCCGTGCAGCCGAAGATTTTCAAAATATACGTAGATGATACTTTTACTATATTACCTAAAAATAGTGTTTCAGTTTTCCTTGACCACCTCAATTCCATTCATAGTAAGATTAAGTTTACCATGGAATTGGAAAATAATTGTTCACTGCCTTTCTTAGATGTACTAGTATTGAGAAACCCCGATAATACCTTAGGCCGCACTGTATATAGGAAACCTACACATACAAATAGATATTTGAATGGTAGATCACACCACCACCCCAGTCAGCTAGCTACTGTAGGCAAGTCTTTGTTTCAGAGAGCCCAGAGGATATGTGATGAGCAGCACCTGGCGGCGGAACTCCGGCATGCCAAGGATGCACTTCAAGCGAACGGGCTCAAGATTCCACGGCTCAATCAGAAGGCTCGAATGAAGGTTCCTACAGTTGAGCGCCGGCCTGCCATCTTGCCTTTTGTCCGAGGAGTCACTGACAGGATTGGCAACATCTTGAAACGTGCTTCTATAAAAACTTACTTTAAGCCAATGAAGAAGATGTCACAGTTCCTGAGGTCAGTGAAGTCGGCTACTCCTCTACAGAGTGCAGGGGTCTACAGGCTGGAATGTGAATGTGGTCTATCATATGTAGGCCAGACTAAGCGGAGCATTTCTACTCGGGTAAAGGAACATATAGCCGATGTGAAGCACCGTCGACCAAGGTCAGCAGTCTGTGAGCATGTCATGGATAGGCCCAACCACTCAGTTAAATTTGACAAACCGCAAGTCCTCGTCAAGGAGAAACGATACATTCCCCGGATGTTGCGAGAGGCAATCGAGATTAAAAAATATCCAAATTTCAACAGAGAGGATGGTTTTTCGGTACCACCAGCTTGGGATCCAGTTATTCATTTGGTTAAGGAGCAAGCTAGACATAGGACTGTGAGACCATAATGGTGGACAGTGTGGACACTAATAATAATTTAATACTAATTTTAAAAATTTTAAAAATTAAAAACAAAAATAATAACTAATATTAATAAAATCAATTGTTTAATAATTTGTTTTGTAATAATAAATAATTTGTTTTTATAAAGGCCCCTCTGGCATGTGCAAACACTAAATTTGTTTAATATTTAATATGTGGGTAGGTTTGCATATTGTGATAGTTTTTGAACGGAGGTAATTGTACATTTTTCCTCAGTCGACCCGTTGACCACGAACGCTGTAAAGTGTTCGAAACGTCGGGATGTAATTTAAGCTCAATACACGCGATAAAATCCGTTTTTAATTGTTTTATTACATACCCCGTAGCAATTTTAATGGTAGTTTTTCTTCAAAACGCACGCGGGCGGAGCGGGAACAGCTAGTTTATAATATAACTATGCGACAAGGCGCTGTTTAGAAAAAGCAACTGAATTGAACGAAATGTTCTTATTTTGTTCCAGACTGTTAGTATGGTAACTTAATTGAAATGACAATATTAACACCAATTATAACAAATTAAAGATTAACACATATGGAACACATGGTCAAAGTCTTTCAGGTTATTATAATATGTCACTCATGTCAAGGCCTAAGCGATCGTCATTAAATTGTCCTAAAATTTTAATGATATAAGCTATTAAATGATAAGCTATAATGACAAATGCATTTAGGAAACTTAATCGTCTGGTATATTAAATCGATACGATATTTTGATATTGTTTAGTGTAGGTACTGGCAAACAAAATTTAATGTAACCTATTTGTAAGAAATAAATGGTTAGTCTTAGAATCCATAAATATGGCAAAGAAAATCCTTACGATTTTTAATATTATATATTTCTCTTATTATTGTGTATTAACGATTGTTGACTCGGTTAAACAGTTCTTTAGGCGTTTCGACTCGCGCTCACGAGAAAACCAAAAAGATTTTAACAGTGTATTTCAGATCATGTAGAAACCAAAAACAATTTATTTTAAGCGACTTTTTTTATGTACAGTCGACGTCAAAGATTTGTTTACACTTTTGCACCTTACTCCATTGTAATGTAAGTCATTTTACACTTTTGGACTTTAGTCCAAAAGTGTACTAAAAGTGTACTTGGACTAAAGTCCAAAAGTGTAAAATGACTCATGACATATCTTTGACGTAAATGTACAAAAACATTCAAAAACTCGAATAAAACTTTTAAAAATATATATCGGTAAATTGACCTAACTCATAACGATTTTCTTCTTTTGGCCTCAGAAATGCGTGGTTAAAATCTTTTGGTTTTAGCACATTGTATATTGTATATTTTAATTGTAACAGCTTGTTTTTTACCATGGTGCAATAAATGAGTCAGTAGGTAAGTACCTACCTATTTAAAAACTGACTTTGATTCGAGTACCTACATTTAGTTGCGTTTGCACACTTTATAAAAAGGTTAAAGACGGCTTTTAGTGAATCGAAGATTTCTTATGGCATGATTATTCCTTAGGATCTAAGGATGGATTTGAGAAGTGGAGCCACCAAGATTTTTAATGTATTTTTTTTTCTGATTTTCTTCATATCTACATCAGTTAAGCTACTAATCCAAGTTTGGTATCGTTTTCGTATAAATCGGGGATGCCGAATTCATCAAATATTAGTTTGACACCGTTCCTATAAAACATTTCAAAAATCTTGATGGCTCCACTTATCAAATCCATCCTTGAGTGCAAAGGAATCATCATGCTAAAGAAAATCTTTGGATCACGAAAAGCCGTATTTTTTTGCTTCCACGGCCACTAATGCACCTTTATCTCGTTAAGTACTCCATTAAGTTTTTACTATATCATGGTGTATAAATAGAATCGAATGCGTTACGCCGCAAAAAGTGCCGAAAAACACTGTACCCAAAACAGCAAGTGTCAATTAGGAAACGAGTGACGTAATTTGCATACACTTTCGCTGATTCTCACTCTTAATGTAATCTCGTAACTGCTTACATTTTGATAAGTTCAGGTGTGGTAAGAATTTTGGGGTAAGACGAACATTTATATGTAATTTGCGTTTATTTTTCTAGCTGTAAAAATATAATTACTTATGTTAATTACTTGTAATTTTACTTTTCATCTTACTTATGTTTAAAATCATTTTCATCTTACTTATATTGCAATTTTACTTAAAGTATGTGCAAATTTGTTTTTGCTATTTTAGCAGGAGTAAGTAATTAAGGCATGTTATCGGTACCGATTTTGTAGGTATGCGGTGCGGCAACCAGGATTTTTACGGTTTCAGCCTTAAAAAATCGGAACCGGGATCATGCCTTAATAGTAATGCCTTTAGGTAGGTTGTTCGAATGATAATTTCATTTTTATGAATATCTGTAAGTAGTAAGACTCACTATAACAACTTTATGGTTTATTTTTATGTTCATTTGTATTTATTGTACAGTCTGCAGCCATAAGCGGTAGGGATTGCAATCGGTTATTTTTAGTGTCGAAAACCTCGAGTTTTTACCGAAGCCGAGATTTTCCCGTATAAAAATAACCGAGTTGCATTCCTTAGTAAGCGGGCAGCCTTTCACGGTGATCTTGGCACGACCGTATTGCCATGACTAGAAGAGCGATTCAAGATCATTTTCAAAGCCTTTTTTGCTGCCGAATGTAATTTTAATCAAGTTACTAGGGTGTTACTAGGACTATACAGGTGATTTCGGGGTTATGGAGCTAGAGGACAAGGCATGATATAGATTTGAATGATGAGCCTAATAATGTGACGTCTTGTCGCTTCCCACACAACGTATGTCTAACTAAATTAATAGGATGTCCATAATTTAGTTACTAAGTATAAGATACAATTTTAAGTACCTACTTGATTTTTTATTTTAATTCATGGTTTTGTTTTGATCAAATACTACCACATGTTGATAAATTACAGAATCAGAAAGTGGTTTAGGATAATGACTCATACATCATCCGTATAAATTCGTGTTTTCCAATTAGCCTACCCTTCTTACCCTACTGGGCAACAAAAATAATTCACCTCATTATTTCAAAATTTATACATTCGGTAGATTTTCTTACCATTTCACAGGGCTGTGGCGTGACCATGCCTTCTAGGCTAGCCCCAATCTTCCACTTGCCTCAAGAGATCGCTGTCGTGTGAATCATGTATGCGGCGTAGGTGTATGCTTATCCAATCTGCTGGATGTCGGTACAGTCAGCGGCAAAGGAGAATTATGATGCCTCCACAAGCCTTATTCTCTTGGCAATAGAGTTGAAATTTCATTCGTTTAGCTTCCCCAGTTCTGTAGACTGTATGTACTCATACATTTAAGTGGTCACTAGGGAGAGATAGCACGTTTAGTTCCTAGCGAATTATCTGCCCACAGCAACCGTTAAGTTCCTGAGAAAAATTGTCATTTTCAGTTCGTCTTCCCGACCTTAGAAATGATAGGCATAAAGGCCACCAGACACTGCCAGTATTTCTGTACCCGTCCTTTTCTAAGTATATGAAGGATGAAAAGGATGAGTAGAGAAATAATGTCATGTGTCTGGTGCGTTCTCCGTTTACTATGGAAAATATTCTCGAGCGATAAAGGCCGGTTCACACGTATTAAGCTGTCAAGTAGTTAACTAAATTTTAACTTAATTTTTAGCAAGCGTTTACACGTTTGAATTAGTTAAGCTCTTTAGTTGGCCCGAAATGGACGCGCAAGTCAGTAATTCAGTAATTAAATTCGTACTAAGTGAAGTTTTAGACGAGGTCAAGGATGAAATAGTCAGGGAAACTAATGCACCGGCGAGACTGTGGATGAGAAACTGGATAAGCAGAAGAAATGAATATGGCGCAAGTACAACTTTGTTTAATGAGCTAGCAGGAGAAGATAAACAGGAGTATTTCAAAGCATTACGAATGTCAGAAGAATCATTTAATTACTTGTTAGCTAAAGTGGAACACGAGATACAGAAAAGAGATACTGTAATGCGATGTGCATTAGAACCAAAATTAAAACTACATGTTGTACTATATTTTCTCACTACTGGAAATAGTTACCGCAGTCTGTCTCACTTTTTTAGAGTTTCTAAATCAAGTATATGTGCAATGGTGCCCCACGTGTGTGAAGCTATATACCATGCCTTGATGGATTTCATACAGGTAAGAAAAAAGACAATGAGTATTTATTTATCATTTATTAACACAACTTACCTTACGTTATTAATCAATTATCACTGAGATCACGTTATAACGCAAACCAAAATAAATGCTGCTAATGTTTCAAAATTAAAGTTTGAACAATCTTATTTAACAAACATATTAATATAATATTACTTCTCCATGTCCTGTATAATAGAAGCAATTGCCTGTGATAAAATATCAGGTCTATCTTGTGTCACGTTATCATCTAGGGAATACATCGTAACAGTATTTTCCGTTACTGATTGAGGATTGGTTGCCCGACCAGCATCAAAAGCATTTTGAGGATTTTGTCTAATCCATGGTGAACCTTCCGGAGACTCAGCATAATAAGTATTAGTCGAAGGCGATGGACTAAGACTGCTATTAGAATACAATGACGAGGTAGTAATTCCACTGTTCATTGATACACGGCTATCATGATAAGTTTCCTGGCGGGTCCTTCCTGTGTTCAATAATTGTTGTAATAATTGTTGTAATCACTGTAATCAGACATGTAATTTTGAATAAATTTTTGAGCTTGCAGCGCCAACAGTAATGGCATAGCCTTTAACTGTCCTGCAATACTTTTGCCGAATTGATCAAACTCATTATCACTAACAGTAGGCAAATTATTGCTGATGCTGCCTACTTTATCCACAAGTGAATGTAAGTCCCGAAGTCTTCTTTTGCGAGTGGCGGCATTATTAGCGTTTGGTGTAGAAAGATGTTGTTCGCTAATAACTGGTGTAGGTTGTCTGATTTCTGTGATTTCATCATCAGTTGTTTGACCAGTTGAACGTTCGATGTTATTTTCTTAATTATTATTCTCGTATAACAAAAAGTAGACAAGTACTTGTTTGCCACCGTCGTAGTATAAAAAAAAAAAAAGTACAAAAAAATATACCTATATGAATTAGTTTTCATTTTATTTTGCAGGTACCGGCTACACACGAAGATTGGATTAAAATAGAAACTGAATTTCGAAGAAAATGGAATTTCCCTAGATGTGGTGGTGCTCTTGATGGCAAACACGTTGTGATTAAAGCACCACCAGTTTCTGGGAGCTATTATTACAACTACAAAGAGCATATTACTCATGGCTCTTGTAGACGACAACTACTGTTTCAGCTATATAGACATTGGATGTAATGGCCGAATCTCTGAGGGGGGAGTCTTTAGAAATTGCAGTCTTAGTGCGGCTCTGGAGAATAATTTGCTTCCTGATGGATACGTCATTGTTGGTGATAACGCATTTCCTTTGAAACCCTACCTTATGAAACCGTATCCAGGAAGCAATTTAACTTTAAAACACAAAATTTTCAACTATCGTCTCTCACGAGCACGGCGTATAGTCGAAAATGCATTCGGAATTTTAGTTGCTCGATTCAGAGTATTTGAAAGACCTATTCCCATCAGTCCTGACAAAGTTGACAAAGTGGTCAAAGCCTGTTGCGCTCTACACAATTGGCTTTGTAAAACAAAAAGTAATGTAAATGTTCCAACAGTAGACATAGAAGACACACATAGTGGCCGTATTGTTCCAGGAGATTGGAGAGATGTACCATCAGACGGGTTACAAAATCTACCTACGAACTCTCACAATCATTCATCCCGTGATGCCCGTACGATTCGTGACGAATACGCGGATTATTTTGTGGGAGAAGGATCAGTTGATTGGCAAATTTGAATGATAAGCTAAGTTTATAGCTAACAAAAGTTACTTAGTAAGAAAATATTTACTAGGTATCACTGATTAATAAAAACTGTAGTTTTCTACTCATTGCTTAGTAAATAAATGAAACTTACCAAATTACTTTGTGTTTTTCTTGATTCACTAATGTTCACCGAATTTAAAGCTTGGTGTAATATATCGAACCATTTTATACTTGGTTTGTAAATGTCATCGGTGCCAGAGCCGGATCTTGTAGAATCTTTAATTTTTTTTAATTCTTGAGAATATGTTGATCGAATACTTTTGATCTTTGATTCGGCTTCCTTGATACCAAAATTAGGTATTGCCATAGCCAACACTATATCGCTAATTCCTTGTTGTTTTGCTTGTTTAATCCTGTAATTAGGGCTTCTTATATTCCATAGACATTCACGTTTTATGTATTCTTCTATAAACTTTACTGTAGTGTCTTCCGACCACTTTGCCATTTTTATTTTGAAAAAGTTCTTCAAACGAACGGATAAACTTTAAAAAACGAACAAATACGAACTCCGAATGCGACTGCTCAGCCCAACTTATACACTAAGTAATAATCATAGACGTATAAAATAAGAAGACGTAACGCCATGAAGACAAAACTGTGCTTCCATAATAAGCCGATTTCTTCGTGTTTACGCGCGACACGCACACATCTACAACTCGTGGACGAGCGGTGATTGGATCAAACGTCAAAAGTGAGTGTGTGTGCACGAGATCGCGGCTCATTATGGAATCACAGTTTTATCATCGTGGGATTACGTCTTCTTAATTAATATGTCTATGGTAATAATTAACTTAATTTTGCCTGTCCAAACGTGTCAAGTTGTAATTCACGTCTACCCACTTAACCGAAAAATAGACAAATTTTTAATCAACTTGTTTACTTGCACGCTAAATTTTAACTTGTAACATATAACTAAATTCATTGTTTACACGCTTTAAGTCCCTTAAAATTAAGTTAAAATTTAGTTAACTACTTGACAGCTTAATACGTGCAGTGAACCGGCCTTAAAGTTTCCCGTCTAGTAGGCATATACCTACTTAAGTATATTTTTAAACCTAAGCAGACACGTTCCGGCGATTAATTTTTATTTCCGTCTAGAACGTTAAGCGATAACACAATACAAAACATACACGTTTTTCATGCGCTTTTTTACAACGAATTTAATAATAAGTAAATACGTCAGAACCCTATATATATTTATAAATACTTCGGTTGGAACCGGGTGGTCTGTCTCGTACCTATATAATAAACGGTTTCGCTTCAGTTCGCCTTTTTGAAATCATTCTGGCCTAGCTTCTTAGACTGCCTATAGGATCTAAGTATCAAGTAATAATTTATGGCAGCGCTACACTGATTTTTAGATTTCAATTGATGTCGCCGAACACAATTCTACAACGGCCTCAACAACTTGTAGGTATTCTCATTCTCATTGTTGAATTAATTCTCTTTGGAAACCTGCAAAACAATCAGTAGTACCCACGACATATAAATACAGGGTGATTTTGGGGTCGTGGAGCAAGAGAACAAGGCGTGCCACAGATATAAACCTAATGAATCATTGGTAATGATACTAATGATGGTAGTCATAATTTTTTTTAGTGTCAATATTGATAATTATTTTTCAGATGATACGTGGTAAAAGACATTTTTGCGTACGATTTGGTCACCCTATTCAATGTGACGTCCTGTCGTCATAGGGTGACCATGATTTACCTACTTAATTTAAGATTCATTCTTTAAAAAGAATACAGATTAAATTATTTATGTCTTCAGAAAATACTACCATACGTTAATATTGATCAGTTACAGAGTCAGAAAAAGTGGTACCGGATCACGACCCATAAATCACCTGTATGAACCGTATCGATACCTATTTGTCGGCCTACGCTTTACGTACGGTACCACAGAAGACAATAGTGGTACATACACAACAAGGCGACATTCTAGGACGTTTGTACCGTTATATGAATAATGTTAAGACGATGGTACGACGATGGCACGTGCTTGGTCGACGATAATGATGTACTTAATTGAATTCTTGACATCTGGTCAGCATCGCTTTTTAGGGTTCCGTACCTCGAAAGGAAAAAACGGAACCCTTATTTACCCACTTTGTTGTCCGTCCGTCCGTCCACCCGTCCATTCGTACGTCCGTCCGTCTGTCAAGACCCTTTTTCTCAGTAACGCGTGGAGGTATCAAGCTGAAATTTATATCAAACACTCAGGTCTACTGTCCCTTGAAACTGTGAAAACTGTGAAAAATCAAACTTTTAAGCCAACGCAATCAAAAGATACAGCCGTTTATGGCGCAAAGGGGTTTGGGTAACTTTGTATGGACTAGTGGCGTCATTTTTTTTTAGCGGCCATCGTATCATATCTGAAAAATAAGTTTTGCCGTAAGTAATATCGGAGCTAAGATATAGCCCTTGAAACAATGTTATTGGACAAGTGAATATACCTAACTCCGACAGGTTAAAGAGACAGTAGGCGACTAATTTATGCAAAACTGCCGACGGGGCCCGCTTAATAGAGGTGCTCAACGCCGATAACGGGAGAGCAGCTGACAGTCTACGGAAGAGATTGGAGGCCCTTGTGGGAGATGATGCACGAGTGTACAGGCCTGTGAAAATGGCTGGTCTGGGGGTGGCAAACCTGAACGAGGCGGCAACGCCAGACGCCGTGGCAGCGGCTATAGCGGCCAAGGGAGGGTGCAGTGTGGCGGAAGTGAAGGTGGGCACAATCCGCGCTTCCTTCAATGGCTCAGGGTCGACACTCGTCAAGTGCCCTGCGACGGTGGCCAAAAGGGTGATGGACGCTGGGGGAAGATTATCAGTGGGATGGTCAAGCGCGGTAGTGCAGGCCCTGGATCCGGCACCGCTCCGCTGCTACAGGTGTATGGGAACGGGGCACACGAGAACAACGTGTCCGTCACCGGTAGACCGCGGCAATCTGTGTTTCCGGTGTAGTAAGCCGGGGCATAAAATAGCTGAGTGCACGGCGGAACTTGCGTTCTGTGCTGCGTGCCACCGGGCAAAGCGCCCAGCCGGACATTTAATGGGTGGGCTGGCATGCAATCCACCTCAGACCAGAGGCAGGCTAAACCCCGAACGGGCCCCGGGGCGCAGCCAAGAAAGTGCCAGTCAGGCCGACGAGGGAGAGTATGATATGGAGAGCTGATGCCGCCACACCAATTAGAAATTCTTCAGTGCAATGCCAACCACGCTGTCAGAGCCCAAGACTTGCTCATGCAGCATATGGCAGAGTGGCACATTGACTTGGTTGTGGTGGCGGAGCCGTATGCGGTCCCTCCGAGGCCGCATTGGTACGGGTCGTTGGATATGACGGCGGCGTTAGTGGTACCTGCGGCGGGCAGCCTGGCTCCCCTAACAGGAGTCGAGAGAGGACAAGGTTTCGCGGCGGCTAAATGGGGACAAATCCTGGTTATTGGGGTGTATTTCTCACCCAATCGGCCGCTGCGAGAATTTGAGACATTTCTTGGCTCGCATGAGGGCGTCATCCGTAGGGCTGCCCCAACGCAGGTGATGGTGATTGGCGACCTCAATGCCAAGAACCAAGCATGGGGTGGTGTCGCTACGAATCCGAAGGGGGGCAAGCTCCATGACTGGGTGGTAGCGATGGGGCTGGACACGCTAAACCGGGGACGGATAAACACGTGCGTGCGCTGGAATGGGGGGTCTATTGTGGACGTCTCCTTTGCGACCCCCGCCATTGCGGCACGTGTTTCTGATTGACGTGTCCTCGAGGAGGTAGAGACCCTCTCCGATCATCTCTACATCCGGATGAGGGTCTCCCCAGCGTTAGCCACTGCTCCGACTGGTGCTGGTGCAGGTGCTAGGGCCGGTGGTGCAAGGTGGGCGCTATCCGCCCTTCATCGGGAAATGGTAGATGAGGCGGCAATGATCGAAGCTTGGTGTGCCCCTCCGGTGGGCAGAGCCGATGTAGAGGATAAGGCCAAAAGATTCAGAGCAACCCTGACGGCGGTGTGCGATGCGGCAATGCCCCGGGCTAGGCGGTTTGTGGGTAAGCGCCAAGTGTATTGGTGGTCGGAGGAGGTTGCTGCGCTTCGTACCGCCAGTAACAGAGCCCGCCGCGCCTACAGCCGCTGTCGAAGGAGGAGGCACACCGCGCAGGAGGAGGAAACGCTTCGCGTGGCCCTCAAGGCGGCAAGGGAGGCCCTTAAGGTCAATATAGTCCACAGGAAGGACGAAGCGTGGAAGAAGCTCCTGGACACACTGGACAGGAACCCATGGGGGTGACCTTATATAATGGTCCGAAACAAGATGAAGGTAGCCCCAGAGGGGGTTGGGGGGGGGGGGGGGGGGTTTGAGGGGGTTCCGTAGAGACGGAGGCCACGGACCCGGAGCTCCTTGGCTGAGTTACCGAAGGCCTGTTCCCACCGGAGGACCCATCATTCACTCCCCCACACATGGCAGCCCCGGAGCGTGATGGACCAGAAGGACCCCATTTGATGCGCCTGCAGTCACGGAGGTCGAGTGGGACCGCGCCGTTGATCGGCTGAGAGCCTGCCGGAAGGCCCCAGGACCAGATGAAGTGCCCGGCAAGGTGCTATTCCTAGCACTGAATCACCTCGGGGTTCGCCTTAAGACCCGCTTTGAGGACTGTTTGAGGGCGGGGCGCTTCCCGAGGTGCTGGAAGGAGGGTAAATTGTGGCTGCTGAGGAAAGAGGGCCGACCGGCGGACTCACCGTCGGGATACCGTCCCCTAGTGCTGCTGGACGAAACGGCCAAAATGTATGAGAGGATTTTGTCCTCTCGTATCCAGCAGCACATGGCTACGTATGGACAAAACCTTTCCAATCGGCAGTTTGGATTCCGAGGGGGGCTCTCAACTATTGCCGCAGTGAGTGCTTTGAGGAGGCACGTGGAGCACGCGGAGAGACAAGGGGAGGGTGTGGTGGCGGTGTCCTTGGACATCGCTAACGCGTTTGGCACCTTCCCATACCCGGTGATAGTCGGCCCCAAAGGATAGTGGCGCAGCGGGCAGCAAGGGCCTACTGCACCACAGCTTTTGCCGCGGTGTGCCTTCTCGCTGGTACCCCGCCGTGGGAGCTGGATGCTCAGGTGCTGGCGGAGAGGTACAGGGTGAGGGCTGAGGCTCGGGAGCAAGGGGTGAGCTCCCGGACCCAGAAGAAGTCGAGAGACCAAATAATGTAGGTTAGAGTCAGTTCGTTCAATGACAGATCCGAGCGGTTTTGTATTTGGTTGGATAATCAACAATGTTATGACTACCCGAAAATGTACGAATTGTTTTTTTACCTTTATTTAAATACCTTAACCTTTTCGACGCCATGTCAAACGTAAAAATTGTCATCCTGACGCCACGTCACCGAAATGTCAAAACTGAAATTGAGGTTTATGCATGCGCAAGTAGGTTTATTTTACTCTGTGGTCTATGACCTATAAATAAGTCGTTGGCGTTGGACCTGCCGTGCCGATATATGAGTCATTGGCGTGGAAAAGGTTAAAGAACACACATATAGTAATAACAAAGAAAGTAGTAGTTTTTACTCATTCCAATACATTTCAACAAGAATTATGAGTTTTTACTATGAAACTGTAAAGTGTGATATCTCGGCCCCGATATTATTTAGCTATATGTACTACATAATAAAATAAGTTTCTTTTGAATTGCTCTTTCAAAATTTACAACTTTCATGAGTGGCCGCCAACTTTCAAAACGACGCCAACTTTACCCAAACCCCTTTTCGAAACTCGCAAAGGAATCAAAACCTACAGGGTAACTTTCCGTGTACTCAGAATCTTGAAATTTGGTACGAAGCAACGTCTTATAGCACAGATAAAGGAAAAATTGCGAAAACCGTAATTTTTTAGTTACATCATATAATAAAAATAATTTTATCTACACTCATATTGTAAGTTCTCTAAAACGTGTTCGAAAACGGTAGGCAATGGCTAGCATTACCACGACCGATTTTATTATGATAAGCTTTTTATCTGTGGCAGTAACGTAATTTTAACTTTACATGCTCAACTATTGATGTGTTATGAGTTTTGATAACATAATGTACACCTGCACGCTCCCGCGCGGCCGCCGACACGCGCCTCCCCGACCGCCGACACAATCGAGTTGGCCATGGCGGTGCAATGGCGGCCATTCTATGGTTTCCGAATACGGCATTTAGAATAAATAATATGAGTGTAGATAAAGCAGTGTATGCAACTGTACGTAATTATGCCTTAAAACACTCGTGTGATCTTATTATGAAACTCACCTGCGGCTCGTTTCATAAAACCACACTCATGTTTTAAGGACCCTTATTACGTAACAGTTACATAAACTACTATTAAAGTTACTACCCCTATATACCTACAGGTTTGTACGGAACCCTCGGTGCGCAAGTCCGACTCGCACTTGGTCGGTTTTTTATAGATCGTGAGTTACAAGTTCGAGGCGGACTGGTTAATTCAATTCAAGCGAACTAGTTGTATGATCTGACCTTTGTCCGAGCTACACTAGAGTCAGCAAAAGTAGTGTAGCGGGCACGGGCAGGCTGTTCTAGAGATGGGTAGTGGTTAAGAACCGGGTAAATACCTCTTATTCACCAAATATAACCGTATTTATTCGTTTACACCCAAATTGGTGGGTATAAACTATTTAGAGTGCTGAAATGGGTATAGAAATTTGGAATAGAGGTGTGTTTTGTAAGGTTCTTTACTTGGTTTAGTAGTCAAATAAAAATAAATACAAAGAAGAATCCATACATAAATAGGTAGCTAGTTAACTAGTATGGGTATGGTAACTAAATATTTGTCCTAAAAATAAATTCTGAAACGATCAAACTTGAATGTTTCTAAATATTTCTTGGTAAATATAGTCTAAATTAATGTTTCACCCTCTTACATTTTTGGACCAAATATCACAAAACTATCAGGAAAATATGGCCTGAAAAATGGTTTTCGAAAAATTATTTTGTACATTAGCGGAAAGTCACTTAAAACGGTCATCTGGAATATCTTCGTTTTTGGTCCAATCATGTTGAAAATTAATATCAGTGGATTCAAATCCGTATTCAAAATAGTATAAAATGGCGCCGGTTTTATACTATTTTGACTACGAATTTAGATTCATAAACAATACATACTTAATTGACATAATTGTGTCTAAAAATACCTGTTTAAATTAACAAAAAATTGCAAATTTTAAAACTTCCCTTAATTTTTTACGCATATTGGAAATAATTTGATGCTTATTTGTTTTTTTTATCAGCACTAAACTAAGATTTAATTATTATTCATATTTATTATGTTTTGGTAATCTGTCCGACCTTACACCAGGACATTGTTTTCTCACAGTTTTGTATAAAATTATTGTTTCGTCTTCTTTGACACCGTTATCATCCTATTTAATTGGCGTTATTGTAGAGCACTCAAATTATTAGATTTATTTTGTACCTATTATACTATGATATATGTATAATAATGACAGATGGGTTATGCACGCTCCAAAAGTGAAGCCCTTAAAATGAGTGATTTCAAACAATTGCCGCTATTCGTGCACCAGCCAGCGTGAGATGCGGACGTGCCAATGAGCTCCCGTCACCCGCGAGAGAAAGAGACAAACTGTAATTTACTAACAATGAGAGTGACAAAGATGTAATGATTGTCAAAATAGATAAACATAACAGAATCGTTGCTAGGTTATGAATTAAATCTGGAAGTATTTTTTGCGCTCATTTTGTTAGAGTATAACCCATCCATAGTAAATATCATTGCCTATTCTATTATATAAATTAATCAACAACAAATAACAAAAAATCTAAATAACAGCAAAATGAATATTGAACACCCATCAAAGGCATGTTGAGTGACAACTTTCGGATGGGAATGAGTTCTATGGTTAGACATCATGATATCATGAACGATGTAAAAATTCAGAGGATTATATGATATTCCTAAGAATTAAATCAATTAAATGGAACACAATCACAATTATTCATTTCATTCTATATGTTTGATGGCGTTATAATCTTTAAAAAAATGTTTGACATACCAAAATCAAATACATATACACAACAGACAAAAAAGTCTGTTTTGTAGAAGGTTCCAGAATCAAATACAGTTGAAAGTGTTGGAGCCAATAAAACCGGTATTAGACATTGTAATTTGTAGCGCCCAGACTGTAGTTGCCGTCAGATTGGGGGGTGTAATAAAAGTTAGGGCACTTAGGGAGGAAGAGGCAGGGTACACGACAGATTGGGCCCTACAAATTTCATTGTCACCGGATTTAGGTATTGTGGATTTTTAACCCCATTGTTTTGGTGCAGTATAAAATCCGCTTATATTCTGACTTATTAGATTTTTTTTGTTTGCCAATGGATAGGCTAGATTTTGGTCGACATAGCGTGTCAGGCAAAGTCTGATGACAGACTAGTTGGGTGCCTAATTCTAGCTCCAATGGAGATAATGAACCATTTACACGCAATGGGGCACTTTGGTCCGACTGATTCACAACAGAAATCATAATTAATAACAGTTTGGACAATCAAACTGACAAAATTAAATAAATATTTAATACAATTTGCTTTTATTATGAATTACAACTTACAAAGCACATGTACTTACGAATGGCTCATATAAGTAAAAATCAAGAATATCATAATTGCACAAAGAGGTCAGTAAAATATGTGTAAAAGGTGACTGAAACATGCGAAATAGCTGGTAAAATTGTGAAATACCTGTTAGTTTACAAGGCTCCGAAAAAAAGTGTACGAAGCCTCCCCATCTTCCCCTACAGTCAGCACAGTCAATACAGTCTTCTTCTACCTAGTGTTATTCCGGCTATTGCCAGGGTCCGCTTTCCTGCTCGCTTTCCTCCACTTTGCGCGGTCCTGGGCATCTTCTTTTACGAGCCCGTTTTCGCTCATGTTGGCCTCCACGACATTCAGCCAGCGCTTCTTTGGTCTTCCGCGACCGCATCGAGGACCGTCCAGGGCTAGATCAAGGCATACGTTCCCTATGTAGTCTGCTGGCCTGCGAGAGATGTGACCGAACCAACGAAAGCGACATTCTTGGAGCTTCTCCGCTACGTCACGAACTGCGAGGCTGCCGCGTATGTACTCGTTACGAATGCGATCAGCACGTGTAACGCCGCACATCCACCGCAGCATCTTCATTTCTGTAACGCGAAGCTCCTGAATATGCCTTCCAAGAACCGGCCACGTCTCGCTTCCGTGTATTAAGACCGGTCGGATGATACACTTGTACACTAGCCCCTTCAGTCTTAGCGGAATTCTGCGATCGCAGATGACTCCTGTGACCTCTCGCCATTTAGACCAAGCTGCGCTAATTCGGGCTCGGATGTCGTGGTCAATGGACCACGACTCATGCAGTACGGATCCCAGGTACTTAAACTTGTCCGTTTTCGCGGCAAGTTCGTTCTCTATTTTGATAGGAACGGGATCAGTACTTCCGCAGGCCATGTATTCGGTCTTCGAGACATTTAGCTTTAGACCACCGTTCTCTAGCGATCCCTTCCATAGGTTCCCCTTTGGCTCTAGTTCCTGTTTGTCAGCACAGTCAATACAGTAAGCATAAAAAAAACAATAAAAATGTAAACTTCCGGCATTAAAAGTATAAAAATGTCCAGCTCAAGAGTCTGCAAACAATGAAAAGTGCGTGATGCGCCTACTAATCACCCTTGCGGTAAAGAACGTTTATGCTTCTAACCAAAAAAACTCATTTCTAAAGAAATACTTCCACTGTTACGTCCTTTCTAAATTGAATTACATTTTATACACAGGTCGTTATTTTTCTAACAAGGCATTGTATGACTGTACGGGAAATTTGGTGAGTATAGGCAGGGACTTTATTGTAGAATGTGACAATACATAAAACTAGGTCTGTCAATGACCCTAATGGTATTTGTTTTTGCACTGTACTATTGTTTATTTTTGGCACTGTACGTAGATGACATTTTCATAGCTCACTTAAATGTAAGTACCTAGATATTCTACATAAATGCTTTCAGGTGACTTTTTCTTTTTATATTGACAAAATCCTATAAGCAACGCAATAAAAAACCTAGTCGCCTATAGGAAGCACTGGAAACAGCCAAAAGAGAGATACCAGATAATAGAAAAAGGCTCGGTTAACAAAAAATAAACGTTTGTTAACAGATCACTTCATACAGAGATTTCCATAAAACGTGACCCGGTTTCATCACTTTCTTTGCCTTCTTTATCCGGTCTAAGTACCCATTAAGTAAATAATTTTAAACAAAAAAGAACCGTCCTCACTTTGCCTCCACCTTTCCGAAAGCAATGCTCGAGCTGCTGTAAAATATACTCAAATCACTATAGATGTGCCTATAATAGTTGAAGAGTTCCCTCGATTTCTCCAAGATCCCATCATCAGATCCGGCCTTGGTTACAATGGGACCAACTGTGAACTATACTCTTTCAAACAAAAATATTTTCTAAATCGGTCCACCCGTCTTCGAATAACCGGTGAACATACATAAAAAAAATAGCAATAAAAAACAAAGATCCCGACGAATTGATAACCTCCTCCTTCGAAATCTTGAAGTTCGTTGAAAATACATATGGTGGAGTAAATATTTCAAGCGTTTTTTGAGGTAGGTTGTTCGTATTCAGCGCGCGAAATCTCTTCTGTGAGTCACTCACCGTGAGACGATCTAGGTGCAAGGTCGTGACAATGACATTGATTGACTTACGTTAACCTGATTTCGACTTTATTGCTGTTACATTATGGCAGGGTTTTGTATAATTGGTAAAGACACTAGGTTGAACTATTGGAGTGGAGTGAAGCAGCAATTCTCACGAAGTGAATGAAAATTAGTGGTCACGTTGTCACGTACCATGTTTACTACTAGTTCAGTAACTTCAGGTTGTTGCAGCGGTTTCGCTGCAACAACAACCTGAGGCTAAGGCTAAGGCTGTTTAACCTTATGAGGTTTTAATTTAATAGACTAGCTTCGCGGAAACAATAGCGTTTGAAGTAATTTGAAATCCATCAAAGTTTTTCGTAACTAAGGAACCCCAAAAAATATTTCATGTCGTCATGCTTTACCCCTGTTCAATCATGTCACATAGTGTAATATGTAGTTTAATAAAATCTGTAAGTATACGAAATAAATTATAAAGTATGTTGGTCATTTTTGTAAAAAAATGAATACCTAATAAAATACATCCTAGAAAAGAAAAGCAAATTAAGCGTGACGAGGTACAGACAGACCGCTACTTTCTCATTTACAATATTAGTTAGTAAGGATAAGGCTCGGTGCGTCACATTCCCGGGGGAACCTTCGGCCTTCAGGTTCGCTGGAGGCGGCTGGACACTTTTACTATTGGGTCGTGTTTAAGCTCCAACTTATTCTAAAAACTAGCTGAGCAGTCACACACGTGATTTCAGTAAACCGTAATTTTTTAATCTTCAACAAATACTATGAAATAATATTTGCCCGTCGCCGCCAAAGCCTAGTCATAAAACACAGAAAAGAAGACACGCTTTCAATTCATTGCCAAAACCAAAATTCGAGATTGTCTTTTATTTAATCGAAGAAAGACCCAAGTCAAAAAAAGTGCGTTCGATTTTCAACCATAAATTAATGGTACTGTGATTTAAAATGAAAACTTAACTTACATGAAATACAACTCTGTATTATTTAGTCTCTGTTTTCTTCATGATAATTTAAGGTAAATAGTGTGTAACGTTATCTAAATTATATAATTTAATTTATTGCTGTGGCAAGGACTGCGTCTCGGCCAATGTTTTGGTAACACGGTTTGTTTTGTAACCGTATATCTAACCGAATTTCCAACACGAGAAAGACCAGGGAAAGTGAAATTATATAGGGTGATTGTGCTAGTTCCCCGTCCAGGGTCAGTTTCCGTCCACCTGACGGTTCTGCTACAAATATATGGGGAAAACTTGAACGTAAATGAATTTTCCTGCGGAAGTTTGGTCTTGTTGCGATCCATAATATCTAAGAAACAATTCTACTATCATAAAAAAGTAATTTGACAAATAGTGCCTTTAAAAATAAAACATTAATAGCCGCCTCGAATTCGGCCCTAGCAAATGTCATCGCAATGAAGAAAAAAACTTGTGGCGGGAAAAGTTTATGACGAGTTTTATTAATGATTTAGGCAGTGCACTAAATATGTTTGGCACGAATTATCTATTTTAATGTTAATTGTACAATATTTTAAGTGGAGATTAAAGTTTTAGAATATAATTAATATATAAACTTTGTGGACCAAAACTAGCAGAGCAATTTGGTATAAATTTCAGTTTTGCGACCACCTGATCCCGGAAACCCAGACAGCTAGGTAAATATTTCTAATGGTTATTTTACTTCAAAATACTTAATTAATGCGTAATATTTTAGTATATAGTAGTATGGTAATATTATATCACACTTTAGTTTCTGTCCATTCCTCATATAATGTCACGTAAATAAATGTAATAACTAAAACATTTAAATGACTTGAGCAAAGACTAAAACTAGCTCTTCTGTTGCATTGTTATCGTTAATATACGAGTTATTTGTGAGTAGACAAAACTATAATTAACATTAGAATGACCAAATGGTAATAGAATAACAATTATAACCTCCATACTATGGGGCGTGCTCTGCTTATTTCACTTCAAAAGAAAGCTTTGTGATCGTGCCATTGCCATCGTCCGTACACACACACACACACACCCGTACATCTTTCACAATGAATATTATCCGTTATTTTCACTAAGCACTATCACATCACCTTTATCTATTAACCGGCAATTAAAACCACACGAAAACAAACAAACAAAAACATGCGCTGTTAAATATTTGAACAAATACATCCGAAAAAAGGAAGTCTCGTGTTTTGAGCTGATTACTATGAAAAAAGCTACTTTTTTAAATAGTCGCATAACCTTCGGATCTGATCGGAACCAATCGGAAACCTTCGGCGGCACGATTCCGGGTAATGCACGACCCTTAGAGAATTCAATCAACCGGAGTCGCCATTGACAGGCGTTCCCCTCTGCCGAAAACATATGACCAGTGGTCATGCATACACCTATTTGTACGTTACGTACGAATAGCCACAGAATACACTTGACGTTCCCCTCCCCCGCAAAAATCGGCAGACTTGCTTTGTAAAGAAAACGGCAGACATGGCTACTCCGGGTTGAATTCATTAAGGAACGACCCAATAATGAACGATCCAATGCGCGGTTGAATACGCTAGTCGTGTCAATTGCATTAAGCCTTGGCCAAACAGCAAGCGTGGCGCAGCGCCGCGTCCGCGCCGCGTGACGCCGACACGATGACTGTTCAAACAGGGCGCGCGCGGATCGCACCGGCCTCGCACTCTCAACACGCCCTCATCGCGCGCGCGAACGCGGCGCGGCCGCGCGCGATGCTGGCGTGACTCGCGCCCGATACATCATGCGCGCGCGGAGGGTCGCTCATTCCTTTCGAAGCCAAGATTATTTTTTTCTATATCCATAATCACAATCACAGTACATTGCTACGCTCGCACGACGCACTGCGCTGCCTAACGTCCGACTGATGTGACCCAGCGCGGCGCAGCGTGCCGCCGCGTCTCGCCGCGCAGCGTTGCGCCCGCGCCGCGTGGACGCCAGGACCCGCGGGGCGCGGCGCCGGCGGGACGCAGTCTGTTTGACGTCGCTAACTTGTTAACATGTGCCGCGGTCGCGCCGCGCGACCGCGGCGCTGCGCCACGCTGGCAGGTTGGCCAAGGCTTTATAGTACAAGGAGTCACAGTGGTTAACATTAAAGGTTTGGTGATAAAATGCCTTAGTTATAATATTCAATTGTTTGGTTGGGTTAAATATAATACCGTGATCGATTTAACAATACATGCTTGCATGGAAAAAAACAAATTTATAAAAAGTAACTACGCCATTTCGTTTCCTTAATCGTACCAAACTGTATGCTAATATTAACGGAAATAAAGAAACGCGGTGTTAATCCTTACTTTCATTAGTTTTTAGGATTCCGTAGCCAAAATGGCAAAAACGGAAACCTTATAGTTTCGTCATGTCCGTAGTTCGTCCGTATGCCATGTGGCCAGTTTTTATTTGGAGACTATAACTAATATTGATGAAATTCTAACAAAAGGTGTATTTTGTATACCCCTACTTAGTATTGTAGTAAAATTGCTGAAAAGATTTTTTTAGGGGGGAGCCACTAGGGGTTTTCCATACATGTAACAATTTTTTTTTACCAAAAATCATCATGTTGCACATCAATCGATAGGACTTTAAAAATAACATTGAGGTTTGTTTCATCATTTTTTGATTAAGTGAATATTTTCAGAAATAATCGCCCTACTCAGTGGACGAAAACTAGCAGAGCCCAGGACGGAAAACTGACATTTATGGACGAAAACTAACGAATACCCCACTTTTTCAAATAATATTTTTTATACAAAATCTCGCAAGTATGGATAATTATCGCGTAATATTAACATAAACTAGACTATATAAGCTATAAAATGAAATATAATACATTTAAGTAAGGGTACTTTAAGATATTCTTTTTGCATCACAAAGCTGGCAAAATTGATAAGTGGACGAAAACTAGCACAATTACCCTACTTAGGCTAAAATTAAAAATGTATGATTTTAGTCCAAATCGAAAGGGAATTTTTGGCAGCAGGCGCTTACGTTGTAAATATTCAATATTATAGTTAATCAATAAAAAAAAAAAATTTGGAATATAACGTTTTCGTCCGTGTAAGAATCTAATGAACCACTTACAGAAAATCCTCGCTTCGCTCTTTATTTAATTATGTAGGTATAGTCTTGTTTATCGTATGCAGTATAACAACTTAATCGGTGAAAAACAATATTTAATGTGATGTATGGTACATCCGTAACGAAACACAAATCATCATCTCGTAAAATTTACGTGCAGGTAAACAAAAAACTTTCTTACTCCAATGAAAGTGCGTAAACATTGTCGCATTATAAAACGGCTTAAGTCCTCAAAGTTTGAATAGGCGTATATGTCGTTTTTCTAAACAGCTATGTAGAGTCAATATTTGGGTTTCAATTTTCATTTCGCCATGACATGATGCCGGCGACCGCAAGCCACATTACAAGTTTATTATGTGGTGCTGGGTAAATCTACTAAGCATGTTAATAATGTACCTATCTTAATCATAGCGGGTGCATAATAGTGCAGAATAAATGGAAAACTCAGGACTTTCCCTACCTGTGGGCGGCGGGCGCTCCCTCCAATTATATGAAGGGGTACTTTACTTAGTTATTGAGATGCTAGAGGCCTATTCTAAACTGGTTGTACGAACCTGGAATTCCTGGAAGGTTGCAAGTCAAATGTTTATAAAAATTTACTATATGTTAATGGATTTTACTTTAAAAATACTGAAAATATTATGTTAATGTTTAATAAAAATAAAGAATGATTTCAAATATTTTTTTGTTGTCATTTTTAATCGTGCTTATAGGTTTAGGCTTATAGGTAGGTTAATTCTCTTACCGTTGCATATGGTGTACTACGAAATACGTATCATATGTAACTGAGTGTTTAACCCTATAATTGGCCTTGACTTGATACTAAGTATAGGTAAAACCGTAAGTACACGATTTTCTCGTTTTGTTTCTTTCTTTTCTTCTTGTTTTACATTATGCGCTACTGAACATTGCAATATTGTCCTTAAAACACTTGGGGTTATACTCATATGTAGCTCCGAATGTTTCAGTTGCTATATATTTTAATAAGTGGTGAACATATTCATTAATTAAGAATACTTAACTTAAGCTGTCTTGCAGTGAGTGTTTGTTTACCGGAAAAAAAATTGTGCTTTTAAAAGTAGTCGTCACTTCAATAGTCGTCATATCATAGGTACGTACAGTCACCGGCAATAGTATCTTCCTACACGAAGGCCGCAAACATATGTGACACGCTCCTATGGCCCTACAAATAAGAGCGTGTCACATATTTTTGCGGCCTTCGTGTAGGAAGATACTGTTGCCGGTGACTGTACGTAAGTTTGTGTGTGTGTGAAGGCGTGCACTTCCGCTGACAACAAAACGCGGTCTCAATGTGGCCATTATTCAATCAGGCCGTCCTATACTGACATTACCTACTCATTTTAGCGGAGTACAGTCGCCTGCAGCCATCCTATACTGACATTACCTACTCATTTTAGCGGAGTACAGTCGCCTGCAGCCATCCTATACTGACATTACCTACTCATTTTAGCGGAGTACAGTCGCCTGCAGCCATCCTATACTGACATTACCTACTCATTTTAGCGGAGTACAGTCGCCTGCAGCCATCCTATACTGACATTACCTACTCATTTTAGCGGAGTACAGTCGCCTGCAGCCATCCTATACTGACATTACCTACTCATTTTAGCGGAGTACAGTCGCCTGCAGCCATCCTATACTGACATTACCTACTCATTTTAGCGGAGTACAGTCGCCTGCAGCCATCCTATACTGACATTACCTACTCATTTTAGCGGAGTACAGTCGCCTGCAGCCATCCTATACTGACATTACCTACTCATTTTAGCGGAGTACAGTCGCGTGCAGCCATCCTATACTGACATTACCTACTCATTTTAGCGGAGTACAGTCGCCTGCAGCCATCCTATACTGACATTACCTACTCATTTTAGCGGAGTACAGTCGCCTGCAGCCATCCTATACTGACATTACCTACTCATTTTAGCGGAGTACAGTCGCCTGCAGCCATCCTATACTGACATTACCTACTCATTTTAGCGGAGTACAGTCGCCTGCAGCCATCCTATACTGACATTACCTACTCATTTTAGCGGAGTACAGTCGCCTGCAGTCTGCAGTAATATGTCGCGCAACTAAGCGCGCAAAAATATCTGACACAATGTAGGTACTGTAAGTAACGAATAACTTATTGCATAACATAGAAAAAGGTACTTACTTAACAAAGGATTAGGAAATATACAAAGGCGAACTTTTCTAAATGCTATACAGGGTGTAACAGAAATACTGGTGATCCGTTTAAGGCACAGATCTAGTATAGTAAGATGGGTTGACAAAGATCAAAAGTGCGACGAAAACTGAAATGCAAGAGTGTGCGTAAATTGTCGATGTGAGTGTAAAAAATAGTGATGCCAAATACAACAGGTCAATTATTTATCGATATTTGACTTTCTTATCGATAAGTTGCAACGTTAAATTTATATTCATGTTTTACACTAAAGGGAATATTAAAATTCTATGAAAGTAAAATATATTTAGTTAAAAAAACTTGGTAGCGGTCATTAGCGGCACATAAAAAAACACCTCTATCAGGTTAATTTCATCAATACACGCTTTTTTATTTTTATGGCTGTGGTATAGGGACAGACTAACATGACAAAGCTATAAGGATTCCATTTTTGCAATTTTGACTACGGAACCCTAAAAAAAGGATATAAATCGTTTCTTACAAATAAGTAAATGTAATAAATAAGCCCCTAAAATCTGGTATTACAGTTTAAATTTACTACTTATCGTTTGTCCGAAAAGAGAATCGTCGTGTTTTATATGAGAGCTCCTACATTTTACGACACTTCTCTTCCCGGACAGGCTCTATCATGCAAGATTCAAAACGGTTACAAAGACAATAAGAACACAATTTAACATTCATACGTATAATGACATAATATTAATACAAGATTTATTTATTTATTATAATTCTTTCGAAGCTATAATTAAAATTTTCATATCGAACAGTTATCGATATATGTCCCTACGATATTTTGTCAAACCCTAGCGTAGAATAACAATTTAGATTTTTACACAAAATAATCTTTAATATTAACTATTATGATAAAATATTCACATGCAGTAAAATAATCATTAATATTTAATTTAATGGTCAGACGGTTACTTGCATGATTTGTTAAAATATGGTTTCAAAAACATCGATCGGAATATCATATTTACCTGTGAAACGAGAGATTACCTAGGGTTTTCCTTTGAGTAGTTGTAAAATCCAGGACGTAACACGACACCATTCTTATTATTTTTTAATTTTAAGTGATTTAACACCGGATTATATTATATTTTTCACGATTAAATATTAGCTCTCACAACGCGAGTGTTTGAGTGTAAAGAGGGACGTCAAAAGTTGTCGTACTTGGAGAATGATCGTGTATCTCTTTCGCACTCGCGGAATGTTCATATACGTGTTGGTTCCTCTTTTGCGCACTTCATTTGTCTTTAGCGTAAGCGCCATTTTAGGTCTGTGGTTTAAGGCGATAATTGGTATCGTATTGCGACTAAGAAAAAATAGGGAAAAAATATTGGACGAGAATTTTTTTTTTGTATGGGACAGTTGTCCCAGTCCCAGCCATACAAAACAATTTATTTTTTTCGCGTGAATAAATTTGTTATTTAGTTTTTCGTAATTATTGTTTATTGTTTATTATATATTTCCACAAAAAGCACTTACAGCTAAACCTTACGTGCTAATTGGTGTTTTATAACTTATTCATAAACGGCCACTAAAGTTAAGAGATCGCTGATAATCGTTTGTCCCTTTCCCTCATATAGGTTGGACGGAAAGGGACAAACGATTATCAGAGGCCTCTTAACTTTAGTAGACGTTTATGAATAAGGGGGTTAGTGTCTAACATGCATTATAGTAGTATAGGTACATATATTACAAAGTTAAGAAATTACAATACAATGGAAAATAAATAATAATAGAAAAATAAATTAAATGTCAAATTAAATTAAATAAGATGCCAATAATGTCAAAATAATCAAATTCAACAGAATAAACAGAAGTAATGTCAAAATTTAACTAAATTAACTAAAAATTACCTCATTGGATCATATAAAAATAATGTCGGTGTAATAATAATTAAATCTATCATACTATTCTAATAAATCTATTATAATACGATACCACCTATGCCCTTAATGGAACACCGGCATTTTTGTGGCACCTTGTATATTTGTAGAGCCTATACAGAGGAGTTTATCTATGGTAGAGCCATACGAGCGTGTCTTTTATTTTTGCAGCCTTCTTCGTTGTGCAATATATTGTAGGTGACTGTACTAGGTATACCTAGTACAGTCATGTATACACTGCACTGAATAACCAGAGGCAGGACAGAATCTAGTTCTAGAAATCCAACGCAATCGAAGTGAGACTAGAAAACATTGCTAAGAGCCTCCTACAAAATAGGTGGTCAGTTCAAACCAAATCCAATTTGATTAACTATCTTTTTTTTTCTTATAGATGGATTGACATAATTATTCGAAGAGATTTTCCATCTGATCACTTTTTGATTGATAAGATTAGAGGGCTTAGCCAAGATGACAATCGTTTCAAGAAAACGCAACGAAACGCTATCGGTCTCTCTATCACGCTTATTCTTTAATTGCTCGAATATGTAAACGGAGTATACTTAACACAGAGAGTCAGCGTAATCCCGGTAAGGGACAGATATATTTTGACAGCTAAGATTAGGGATACCACATGCAAAATTACCCATTTTTTACCATAAATGTAGTTCTTATATATTTTTTTCAAGATACTGAAATAACATCTCAATCTGGGCATTGACTCAATCTGCCCAATCTGACCGTCAAAGTAATTAAAAACTAGATATGTATCTAATTCAGTACCTAATCTAACAGTTACCTATTTTAGTATGCCATATTTATTAAAACTATTGTCAGAGTTTTCGTGAAATTTAATAATTTTACTCACTTAATCCAATAATTTACCCAATTTGATGGGTAAAGTCACTTTAAAGTCACTGGCCACCCTAAACCAGTCCAGAGAGATTGACAGTTGGATGGCAGACACCCGATGGCAAACAATAAAAACCGTATACGCGATGAGGGACAGAAAATATTCATTGCTTCTCTTTTGCACGCGTACCTCTACCCTACATCTCTTTCATCTGTTCAAATACAATATTATTATTATTTTTATTTATTTTTTAAATCTGAACAACGATCTGATATTGAATCTGTACAACGACGTATGGCGTAAGCGCCTTCCGCCAGTTCCGCCAAATGCTACCTTTTGATGTAAACTGTCACATTTATCCTCATTGGCAGCGAATAATTAATACCAAAAAGAACCGACTTCACTTAGCCTTCACCTTTCCAAAAGCAAATGCCCGAGCTACTGTAAAAAATACTCAAATCACTGTTAGTGCGCCTATAATAGTTGAAGAGTTTTCTCGATTTCTCCAGGATGCCATCATCAGATCCTGACCTGATGACTGATACCAACTGTAAAATACTCTTTCAAACAAAAAAATAATTTTCCAAATCGGTCCAGCCATCTTCGCGTAATAATCGGTGGACATACATAATTAAAAAACATAGCAAAAACAAAAAACCCGCCGAATTGTGAACCTCCTCCTTCGAAATCTTGAAGTCGGTTGAAAACACCCCTCTATTCCCTATGGTGACTCTTGCCTAGCCTAACAAATATATATTTATATATTTATTCGTTGTGAATCAAAATTTTAATCAGATACATATATTATTTAGCTATGCTATTTATGTCTACAATTTCTATTTGGTTACGAAAACGTTGACGTTTTGCGTCATTAACTCGCTAGTACGTGATCTTGTTTAAATTGCGATATAATGCGTGGACATATTTACCAAACATTGATTAGGGGCACTGCAGAAAGTAGGGCGTAGGGCCAAGCCTTAGATAACAGGCAATGATTCGGATTGCTTAAACAATTAGATTGTGTTGATGTTTTTTTAAGGGAAGTTATTATAGAATCATATGGCCTTTTTCTTATGCTAGTAAGTATTATCAACGTATCATCCTAAATAAAATTGTTTTTATTCTTCTGTTTTTTAATAATTCTGCAGTTCTTTTAATCATTAACATTGCAATGAAAGTATTAACAGCTTTGTAGATATGCAATTAGTTTGTATATTTTGTTATTTGTGCATATGCGTCGATAAAACATATACCTTTTGTTTTTGTACTTACATGTATAATATATACATTTTGAAGAAAATTGCAAGACTATCACGAACGAAACATGCCTACGCTCATCCTTTAGCAAACATTGCTAAGTGTCTGTTTATCCCTTACAACTGTGCAAATACGAGTATACAGTAATTTCAAATCATAAAAGTGTTAACGTAAACTCTATTTGTATAATGAGACAGTCTAAATTCCTAAGACTCACGTGACGGAGTCTGCAGTGAGTGTTGCGATAAAATGTCGTGGTGTTTATAATCAGGCTCAACGGCTTATACTGTATTTATTGTAGCTTTTTCTTTAATCTTATTAAAAGGGGATTCCGGACCCAAGCGTTGTGGGTCATATTTTTTTTCAATTAAACAAAACTAAATTGTTAGAAAAATAAGATACTTAAATCCAAAACCATGGCAGACTTGAAACAGCCAGCCAGACAGATCCCTAGGTACTAAATAGTATTATCATATTGATATATGTCCTGTATATGTATCCTGTACCTGTGTCTGGAAAGATAACGATGACAAAAATAAAAATAATGATACAAAAGTACTTATTGCTCCTACAATGTTACAACCTAGTATTGTTTGTAAATAGATTTGAATTATTCCGAACAATGGTATCAAAGTCAAAACACTGCTAATTGCCTTTACCTACCTGCAGTATCATGAAAACATTGATAATTCGTGAATGACTAAAAAATTATATTCAACATCATCAAGACATATTGTATGAAATTTAAATTATGATTTGATATTTCTTTAATAAATTAAAACCATATAATTTATAATTTAAAGCAATTAATATCTATTTATCGTATTTAATACTAATATAACTCTTGCCAGGTAGTATTTCTTCAGTGTGGACAAGTTTCCTTTTAAATATTTATAATTTTTTAAATATTTATATTAATTTCTTTAGCGCCTAACGTAAATCTGGCAATCTGTAAATGTGCCATCCTGCGAGACAGGCATAGCCTAGTGCAGGTGACACGGGCAATATATTCATGTACTAACATAAAGCAGTGTTTGAAATATAATTTGTTTATTTAGCTTAATCATGTTTTATTTTATAAGTCTCCCTGCATCAATAAACTAATTTTTTTTAAATATATTCGATTATATTTGAAATATATTATTTAGAATTTTGATTTTGGGTTTTGATTCTTAACATGTCACATTAGCAGATTAAATACGGGCATTTTCCATTATTACGTGCTTGCGCGTTTACGTTTACAGTAATGGAGTCACATCATAATATTACTCAAAGCCGTAATTCATCACTATTACAGTAATAAATTGATACTCTGATTTGTGCAATAGGCATTGCATTATGCATACTTTAAGTCAGAATTAGGTCGCACTCGCGCCGCTTTATCATCAATGAATGCCGAAAATTTGAATACCGCAAGATGAGTAACTAACAATACCTCATTCCCTAATTGATATAGGTACTTAAGACGTGCAGTCTTCGTCTTCAAGCGTCACCTGTGCTTAACAAACCAAATTAGTCTTTGTGGGTTCCAACAATGGGTTGCGTAAGGGATGAAACAATAAGAAGTTATGCTGAAAAATATAGAGAATTGAAGTTGAGTCTAACTAAGTGTACGTGTGAGTGATGAGTGAGTGATCTTGCTTATTGTTTTCTTTATTAATACTTTTATTATAACTAAGATGCCTTTAATTATAAAGTATAATATACTGCCTTCACCGAGTGCAAATATATTTGCAGGACAATTTAATAATTTCTTAACGACCTAGACATGCTTACTGTAGGTGCAATTGATTGCACATCTGCAAGGTCACAGGTTTTATAAAGTGATTTTATGTAATATTTATAGTTATTGCATAATGTGCATATATTACATCCTATATTAATTATATTATAATGACTAACCGCTGAAAATTCTTATCATGGGATTGCGGAAATGGAAAATTTCACATAACCATCCTTAACTATATTTTAATGGACTCTTTTGTGTATTTAACATCACATTATGTACTTTACATTGTAGACTTCTCCTATGCTTATTGCTAAATAATACATATTTGTCCTTATATACTACTCCATTTTCTTTTAATAACAGTTCCGCAAAATACATTTATGTCTATATTATAAGTAGAATATATTTATAAAAGAAAACAAAAAAGATTACTACATATTTCATTTCAACAAGCAATTTATCTTCTTAATATTTTTTTCTTGTATATCATTGTATCCGAACTTGGCACTCATTTTTAAAGCAACAAACATACGCCACCACTAGCGCCACCTTTACACAAAATAATGAAACTGGGCAACTATCATTGCTGCTCATATTATTGTACGAAGCCTTAACTCGTTTCAGTTCAACGTATAAATTATAGATGGCGTGAAACACAACGTTTTATTTCAGGTCATTAACTTATTTACATTAGTCATTAGAGCATTTGAAGGTATGTTTCAGGAACTACTTTAATGCTAATTTAGTTATGAGATACGGATACAGGAGATATTTCATAACGTTATGGAATATTCAATATCAGGAGATATTGCATAGGTACCTAGCCTGTAATTTTACCGATTCGAGATATAAGCAATACTAGGAGCTCTGCAATAAAAGACAATAGTTTATTTTTTCTGGGCAAGAGAAACTATAGAAATATTTCATACAAGTATTCACTTGCCGGCGTTCCATTTTTTTTCACCTCACATGGGTGTGTATGAAACATATTTTGCTCAAAGATATCGATAGCGAACCTAAGTGTAAGTGTAGCTCGGGCTTTTGACATATTTTTTGGGTTTTGTTCATCCAGCCATTATTATAGTTACACATACTCATTTATTTAGCTATTTTCTTTATATCTTCAATATAGATTATACAGTGTGTACTTAGCCATTAGATAAAGCATTAAATATTTTAATTATATATAATTTTAATTATAACAAAGGACATTTTTTTTTCTAACACAAGTTATTTCCAATAACCGTCAACAAAAATAATCATACTGTCATTGGCAGTGTTTTTGACAATAGCTAATGGTTAATAATATGCAAAGTTCTAAATACTTTGTACATGTACTATCAAGTTCATAAGTGCATACCCAATTTATGAATGAATATTGATAAATTGGGTATGCAATTATCAACCCGATGGTACGTTACAGCTTTGTACAATGGACAAGGACAACCTGTATTACCTATGGAAGAGATTTTTTTATTTTTTCTAACCTGTCAATCAAACCTGTGTTGCAAAAGGCTGCTCAGATATTTATGGTAGTTTTTCCGTATTTTCCTTTTTCCTAGATATTTATGGGTGGGTTTTTGTCAATTGTAGATAAGAGTACTTATTGTGAATTGAGTGCGGCCTTATACAAGGTGTAACAAAAATGCTGGTAATCCATTTAAGGGAATAATTGGTATTGTTTTCTAATTCTGAAAAAATAACAAAAAAAAATTTGTACGTGTCAGATTTAATTAATAAAAGACAAAATATAATTTATTTCATTTATTCAACAATGAATAAATTAAAGGAGAGAGTCCATTTTATAAATATAAAATGTTAAGAACAACCATAGTAAATGCAATGATGTTTATTAAAGAATATTACTTATAATAATTTTGAATAATTTAATCAATGTTGCAATACTGCCATCACCACTAAGTAAGTCAAGATATAAAACAAAGGATATTAAATCCGTCTAATTCCTCAACCGTTACTACAAGTATCCCGTAAGGCCATTAATCATAATATTCTGCACATATTTAACACTTGTAGCAAAAACAGAGTAATATATATATAATCTCATGTAATCAGAAAGGCTAAATTATTTCCAATATAAGGTTGGTGTGTACGTTGTACCATGCACCAACTTGAAATACAGTATTAAACGTTTATATATTTAAATACATTATTAGGTACACGGTAACAAGGTACACACCAATACATTTTATTTAATTAACCCTCAATATTATTTAGAGGTGAGTAATCAATATTACACTTAACTTGGTTCTTGCTGGTTAGCTCTCCAATCATCAATATGTCCCACAACTGCCAGACACTTGTTTATAAGGGCTTACCCATTACCCCTTCTACTACCTGGCAGGACAAGAATTCTATATTACCGGCACATCCGGTTATCGAAATAATTGGAAATAGTATAATAGTAAATATATTAGCTTAGTTCAAAATAGATGAAAATATAATTTAAAAATGACAATAAGTTATTATTTACTTAACCATCAATATTTAGTATCGTTTACTTAATCATAATGTGACAGCAATACAGGATATCCGCTTCGCAAAATACGTAAAGGTTCAAGTAATATATTTACTCCTTGTAAATAACTTCAAGTGAATAATAATTAGCAATGCTAAATTATTACACTTGACGAGATTATTTACTTGTACAATTATTCGATTATTGTCAACTCGACTATAATAATTGAATACAGGATATCCAGATACGTAATATTTAAGTTAGCAAGCATATTTACTAATTCCAATCCAAATAATCTAATAAGGATTAACGGAAAAGAATAGAAATCAAACTGCAATTATCTCTGATATAATTCGATAGTTGCATTATTTGCATTCTGGCAGTCACGGTCACATAACAATACATTAAGGGTAGTTGCGGTATTTGACAACTTACGTCTACCTTACAATTTCAACTTCTTAGATTTCAACTTATGTATTACTTTAGATGTAGATTCGATACTGGAAGTGATGAAACTGTACGTTTTGGCCATTATTTATCTCACCGTCTGAATATCTCACATACGCGAAAAAAAATTTGATTTTGTATGGAGTGTTAACCGTCTGAGATGACGGGTCCCATACAAAAAAAAAAATTTTTCACGTCCAAAAATTTTTTCTCCTATTTTTTCTTAGTTGCAATCCAATTCCAATTATAGCCTTAAACGGATCACCAGTATTTATGTTACATCCTGTATAATGTAGGGTAGGTATCTGTTTTCCTTAGTTTTCCTACAAATATGACTTCAATAAAATTAAAAAGAAAATTGGATTATTTTAATTAAACTTACTTATTGGTGTTGTGGTTGCGGAAAACTATATTACAGTATCACTCGATAGTTAGATGTTTCATGGTATTTCCTACTTCGGTGACCATAAAAAATGGCGCGTATTCTAATACCGCGTCGATACGATATAGTTTTGAGCAGAGATATCGTTAGTTCTAATTTAAAATTAGCGTTTGACTAACAAAACAGACCTTATGTAGTTTAATAGTGATTTGTCCGTCCTATAACTATAACAATTCGACGTCGTCAAACGTCCTATATATAACCATTGTCAAAACATTTAACTGACTATTTAACTATTTACAACCCACTTATAATAGAATAACGATAATGCTTAGTTGGAACCTGGAAAACTGGAAACAGAATAATAAAATTAACTAAATCCGATTCTTGTCCTGTTTATGCAAAAAAAAGGTAAACCGAGATCCTAACATACCTAAGTATATATTAATAGCTTTGACTTGGCTTGTGCACTACATTTCCCTTTATCACCCTTGAAGGTTCTATTTACCTTTAGCCTTAATAGTCGGAAAAGCCTATTCGCAGCCATTGATTTATTATGTACAAGCGACCCGCCCCGGCTTCGCACGGGATTAAAAAAGGTTATTGTGGGTTATCCCTAATAGATAGACATAGTTATGCTATCGCGAACTTGTTTGTAGACCTTTTTAAGGTGTGTACAATACTGCAGTAAATTATTTTGATCTATCTCGTAGGGTTCAGCCAGCGTTTGCAATGTAAGCGCAAAAACTGTGTTTATTTACGACACCACATTAGAAACCTCTTATATTATCAGTGTTTCTCTACTATATTATGCATCTATTATACACATAAACCTTCCCCTTAAATCACTCTATCTATTAAAAAAACGGCATCAAAATCCGTTGTGTAGTTTTAAAGATCTAAGCATACATAGGGACAGACAGTGGAAAGCGACTTTGTTTTATACTATGTAGTGATTTCATGAGATGGGCTATCTGGAACGAATTTTCTGCGCCATTATTGGCGGTTGACTGTAGCCACTGAATCAAAGAGTTGCTTTTACTGATTTCCACTATAACTTTTGGCGTACAGAATTTCTTAGGGATGTCATCTCCTGTCACTTTCGATAATGTTCGCGGCATTGTCCATCAGAATAGTTCCTCCTGACGTCACCGCATGCAGACCGCGCGTGCGCCGCCCCTCGCTGCCCCTCGTCCCGCGCCTATCCTGAACTCAAACTCACTGAAACGCGCGCCGGCCGTGACAGTGACAGTCTGACAGTAATTCATCATAAAACCTTCCAAAATGTCCATTTATCAAAATTCACTAGGCTCTCTTAGCAATGTAACGTAGAATGAGCGCGGTAGCTTTTGCTAGTTTTTAAAAGTTTCTCTAAATTTTTCGCGTTTTGCTTTATTTTTTTTTTGAAAATGGTGTCGAGCTCCGGACACGTTTTAGTGTGGGAGCAGGCTGGATTGGAGGATCAGAGGCCGAATAAGCAACGTAAGTTAAAATCTTGGCTGATTTTCGTAACTTTTAAAATTGAATCGCATTGACACCTTGAAACAACTATTGTTGATATTGATAAATTATCGCTAATCCTGCTGGGCTCTTGTTCCCTCTGGGTTTCGGCCATAGGCTTTATTAAACTTTGTAAACAGTCATCCTAGTTTAGTAATGGCTTATCATTTGTATCAACGTGTAATCCTAATCAATTTACTTTTTCTTGTAGCTCGTTGCCATGGTAACGATGACGTGTTTAGGGATAATAATAACTAACAAGTACTCTTTTAAACCGGGGATCGTGACCGGTATTACTAAAAATCAAAAAAACACCTGACTTTCGCAATGTTTATGTAAATATTCTGAAATAAAAATTAGGTAAACGCAATAAATTATCAGATTATCCGAAAAATATTAAAAAATATTCATTAATAATACCAGTATTGAATCAGTTTTAAACTGCGTATGGTTTACTCGTTATGGATTTTAACCACTCGACATGCTTATTAACTGTCGTATCCCACTTTTGGGCACTGGCTTCCCTACAATTTTTCCACTGATCCCAATGAGGGTTTCCGCGATCGAGTTTTTCACTAGATGGCAGCACCGTGGCGACAGGTCTAGCTGTCACAATCCACCAATCATGTTTAACCATATATTTTTTGATTGGTGGATTTTGACAGCTACTGCCAAAAAGACCTGTCGTCACGGTGCTGCCATCTAGTGAAAATCTCAATCGCGGAAACCCTCATTCTTGTGATGTGTTTGCTCGTCCTTCAATGAATTTATCATTGATATAATTATGTAATGCAGAAAACAAAAGTGAGTAAACAAATAACGACGCTTATATAGCTGTTGACTGTTCTTAACGAGTGGAAAATGCTGAGAGAGTCTGCTAAGCCACGCCGACAAAATAAACATATTCAGTTACAAGTCTGTATTGCAAGGTCCAACTACCGACTGTACAGTCAACCAATTTGATTCCTAGGCCACTCTAGAACCTTGTCACAATAGCTTGTTTGGTAGCGAATAGGTTACGTTTATACGTATCCCCGGGCAACTGTCATTACGACAAGGGTCTACAGTGGCCTAGGAACCAAATTAGTTGACCGTACCTAACCTTCATTTAAAAACAACATGAATTTGTACTGTCAGCGATTGTAGTATTTTAGGCAGGATGGTGAATTTGACAGTCCCGTCCTGACATGGACATCTTGCGCTTGTCAAATAGACACCATAATATTTACTATATACCTACAGGGTGATTTCTGGGTCTTGATCCGGAACCACATTTCTGACTTTGTAAGTAATCAACATTATTGTAGGATAGTATTTTCTTAAAACATATTTAATTTCATTTTTCAAGTAAAATTAAGCTTAAATTAATTAAATCATGGTCACCCTATGACTTTTGACATACGCTGTATGGGAAACGACAAGATGTCACATTGAGTAGGGTGACCAAATCGTACCTATGCAAAAAAAGAATTGAGTTTGATAAAAAAGTTGGGCGAAATCGAAAAAAAACTTCACCGGACTCTTAAATCGTACGTTATACATATTCAATATTAATTTCAAGCAATATAAAGCATAAGCGCCGTGCCGTCAAATGGTTTTTACCAAAATAATGACTTATATTTTAATCTCTGGTTTTCTATATTGTATAACTTCCATTTTTGATCTAAATACTACAATATAAAGTAATTTAACGTGGACAAAAAAAAATCGTAATTTTCTCCTTGGCTTAAAACTAACTAAAAAAACAGCCTAGGCATTGAGGTATTAAAAATAGTGCATACTATAAATTTATGCGAATAATTTGGAAATCTTTCCAAGCGTCAAGTGACGCGGCGGCGTCCCTTGAACACGTGATTTATCGCGTCATTCTGACGTCATACGTAAATTTCATCCATCAAATTGCAGTCGCCTTTTATTAACTAATAAATATGAAATTATGATGAATTGTTTAATCAAATCCCATGATTTTATGTCGTTGCTTATGATAAGATTATCAATGGGCTGTACCTAGTCACATTAAATCTCTGTACGTACAGTCGCCATCAAATATATCGGAGCGGCCAAGGTAGTCAAAAATATCTTTGAACATGCACTTTATCACCTTGACATTCTTGACAATAGAGGCGTTGTTTAGATATTTGTGACCACCTGGGCCGCTCCGATATATCTGATGGCGACTGTACAGTACCGGTGTGACCGAATCCCATCAAAAACATAAATGTGAAATTATTATTATTATTCTTAATTTATTTAGAAAACAAACAGCCATATACAAAGACAGTCATTACAAAAATAGACACAAATTGGACCTAAAGTTTCCTATATTACTACGTAAACATTTAGAAAATTGTACAACTAATGTTACATATTTAATTGTGTACTACACGCCAATAAAATATCAAAACATAAAAAAGAGAATTGCTACTAACAATATAACATAAACGCTTACTTCTTATTGTCAAAACAAAATTTGCCGAACCTTATTCTTGAAAATGGACATACTATGAGCGAAAATATATATTTGATCAAGTGAAACATTATACATACTGCAAGTGCGCCTAAAGAAAGAATTGTTTGCCTACTTTGATCCCCAAGATGAGATAGAAAGCCATTATATTATAGCCAAGAATATAGAAATTTATAGAATTATATCCAAGTTCTTCGCCAACAAAAGAATTGATATATCTATGGGTGCCAATTTTTGTGTAGAAAATCCTAAAATTCCAGTTGCAAGAACATCAATAACAGGAACATCCTAAAATTAATTTACATACATTTATTTAATTTTCATTCAAGTTCAAGTTACTTACTGCCTTATTTATGAAATGGAAATTTATCTATTATCCGAATTATGTATTTAAGTAATGAATGCCATTTGATTATTATTTGCTTGCGGTTACAATTACAAACTATATACTTGTAGGATTTGCGTAATCATTTGTAACCGCAAAACTACACTCGAAGGCAGTGAGGAGGACATACAATCTTGTATGGAAATTTATTTACAGTGACATATTTTATACATTATAACTTATTAGTTAAAATGAAAGCATTTATTTTGTATATGAAGACTGTGTACGATAAATCCGGACATGCTTGATCCGTTATATCTTTTTTTCGGTACCACATATTCTTCTAAGTCTTTAATAATAAATTAATAATCTTTAATAAAGGAATATAGCGATCCTATGCAGTTCAAATTATGAAAGCGCCAAATGAACGTTAATTATACCTACTGATGTGCCGTCGGAAAGTTCCAACTATGTAAATTTCGGATAATTCCCACATTTTTTGAAACTTTCCATTTCTTAGATTTACAATTTCCTATATTTCTTATGAAATTTTCTAGAAATTTCCGAGAATATTTCCAATAATTTGGAAACTTTCCGCAACTTAAGTTGGATAGTTTCAAAAAGCTGGAAAAGAACTCGGAAATTTCCAGACACTTTCACAAGAAATATAGGAAATTTAAATTTAAGAAACGGCAAATTTCCTATGTGAAAAGATTCCGTAATTGTAAAAACTTTCTATCGGCACGTGATTAATTAGACCTAATTCGTACAATTTTTCATTTTGATGATATTCGTATGAATTCGCCCTCCTTCTTGAACGTGATGAAGAGATAGCACGCGTGGCTATTTATTACTAAGCATTGGTCATTATATTTTTATGACCTTAATATGGAAAGAATTCATCTATCCGATATGTATAACGGGGCATTGTAAGATGATATTTTTATGACATTTAATAAAAAATTAAAAACCCTAATAGTGAATTAGGTAGGTACCTAATCAACGCAGTTTGACTTAAGAACGAGTCAACTTAAAAAAACTAAAACAAAACTCTCGGTTTCCCGCTCGTTCGGTACGATGCCACAGGCAGACATGCATAGGTACAGATATATACGAGTAGATACAATATATGTTAAACTTATATCACCTATCTCTGCATCGGGGATTTAAAAATAGCGTTTCACAAATTCAGAAGAAATGATTAACGATCTTTGGTCTTAGATCTTAGGTCTGTGTAAGCAAAAATAACGTTTGAAGTCGTTATTGCATAATATAAGCATATAACTGACACAGAGGCGTATTCGGTTTTTGAGAATATTATATAGATTTGTTTTCTATCTCAGAGCTTAACTTGCAACGTTTGGTGCAAGTTGCCATTGAGTGTTCTTAATCTTATTGCAGTAATATTCCTTAGCAGACCAGACAGTGTCCGTAATAATGACATTATTTCTCTACTCATCCTTCTCTTTCTTAATATAAGTACATAGAAAGGACGGGGGTACAGAAATAATGACATTATTACTGATAGTGTCTGGCCCGCTTTTAGTGTTCGACTGACACTTATTTTTTAGATTTCCGTACCCAAAGGGTAAAAACGGGGCCCTATTACTAAGACTCCGCTGTCCGTCTGTCGCCAGGCTGTATCTCATGAACCGTGATAGTTAGACGGATGATGTATTTCTGTTGCCGCTATAACAACAAATACCATAAAACAGAATAGAATAAGTATTTAAGGGGGCTCCCATACAACAGAAATTATTTTTTTTGCCGTTTTTATCTGTCACCAGGCTGTATCTTAAAAATTGGTTGTTTGTAAAGTAGGTTTACGATCGAGATGTTTACGTGATAACGTCTTATTGGTGATATAAGTTTTTGGGAAGTAAGGAATTAATGAAGATAACAATTTTTTCAAATTTTAAATTACATCTTAGATTAAACATTCAACGAAAACTTAACCGCCCGAGAAAATCTCCATTCGTTTGTATGCCGCTAGAGTGAGAGAGACGGAAGATCGGTCCACTCACTCGAACGCTATGCCAGCCTCCGCTCGTGAGGATTCCGCGTGACAAGTTTCACGGAATGACTGGCAGCGCTCGAGATGAGACGGGAGATCGGTCCGTCTCTCTCTCGTTATACCTGCGATCGCGCTCGTGAGGTTTTGGTGTGACACAAGTTTCTGAACATGTCACCCGACTAAAACGATTTTAAAGACGTTATCACGTCAAAAACCGTGATAGTTAGATAGTTGAAATTTTAACAGATGATGTATTTCTGTTGCCGCTATAACAACAAATACTAAAAACAAAATAAAATAAATATTTAAGGGGCTCCCATACTAGACATAATTTTTTTGCCGTTTGTATAGATAATGGAACGGAACCCTTCGTGCGCGAGTCCGACTCGCACTTGGCCGATTTTTTTATGGCGGTTAACAGGCTCAAAAAAGTGAAAAGTATCAATTACTAACGTAAGTAGAACCTGTCACATAACAAAGCCATTTTTTTGCTTTTATTTAAAACTCTAAAATACAATTTGTCATTCAATAGCACTGAATCTGAATAGAATGAAAAACAGACATATGGTGACTGTGGTTACCGCCTGTGACAAGCACAATAGAGATAACCTTGGCTGCGGGACTGACAGTTGTACCTAGATAGATTAATACTAGATTGTTACTATTGTTAGGCAGTTTAGACACATTCAATGCTATAAAATACAATAGTCCTACCTACGTTAAAAAAATTGAAAATATTACGCGCGACACGCACACATACAACTGGTGGACGAGCGGTGATTGGTTCAAACGTCAAAAGTGAGTGTGTGTGCACGAGACCACGGCTTATTATGGAATCACAGTTCCTATTTTTTTCAGTTCAGTTCATTACAAAATAGGAAGACGTGGTGCCTCTTCCTATTTTATATGTCTATGCTATGATATATAATAATGACAGATGGGTTATGTACGCTCCAAAAGTGAAGCACTTAAAATGAGTGAATTCAAACAATTGTCGCTAGTCGCGCACCGGCCAGCGTGAGATGCGGACGTGCCAATGAGCTCCCGTTACCCGCGTGAGAAAGAGACAAACTGTAATTTTCTTACAATGAGAGTGACAAAGATGAGATGTCATGAATTCATGATTGTCAAAATAGATAAACATAACAGAATCGTTAAGAGGTTATGAAATGACTCTGGAAGTATTTTTTCTGCTCATTTTGTTAGAGTATAACCCATCCATAGTAAATATCATTGTGTCTATGGTATAGACTATTTGTTGTTTTGTTTTAAAACAACTTGCTACTTGGCATCTTGTAAGCAGGTGATGCGGACCACCGTGGTAGAGAGCTGACTGAAAGGGACGTAATAAGCTATTTCTATTTAAACTAGTCTACCCAACCAAGTCAGCCAAATGTTTTTTTTGCCTCCTCTAGACAGTTAACACAGATATTCTCTTGCGCAATACCAAACGTCATAGTTTACACAATAAAATGATACACTGGTATAGTATGTAGGTAACCTTCTTATACAAGACTAGCCTTTTCCCGCGGCTTCGCCCGCGTACTGTAAGTACTCAAAAAGGGTACGATACCCATGTTGATTTTCAGACTTTGTGACCACATTTGCCCCTTTTAGGGCTTAAATTTTCAAAAAACCTGAAACACTCCTGTGAAGTTTCGAATAAAATAGTATAACAAATCTTGATTCACCATACAAATTTTGGACCCCCATTTTACCCCCTTAGGGGGTGAATTTTGAAAAATCCTTTCTTAGTGCTTCCCTAGACCTTATAAGGAACCTACGTGCCAAATTTGGAATCTCTAGAACCAGCGGTTTGGGCTGTGCGTTGATATGTCAGTCAGTCAGTCAGTCAGTCAGTCAATCAGTCAGTCAGTCAGTCAGTCAATCAGTCAGTCAGTCAGTCAGTCAGTTTCTTCTTTTATGTATTTAGATGTAAGTAGTTACTTAACAAAAATGCTTTATACAAAAATGCTTTATTTTGTATTCTAATGATGAAAAATTAAGAAAAAAAGTGTTTTCACTCGAAAATAAAATATGGTTTTGTTTGGAGGGTTGGCCCGGCTGGGACGACGTGTCCCACACAAAAAAAAAATTTTTCGCGTTAAAAAAATTTTTTTTCTACTTTTTCTCAGTCGCAATACGATGCCAATTATGCCCTTAAATGGATTACCAGTATTTTTGTTACAGCCTGTACAACTTCAATACAAAACCCTTTACCGACCGCAGTTACTAAATACGAACCATGCAGTATAACTCTTAAGCTCCAAGAACGCGTAAATCTTACAAAACGCAGGTTCAGATTACGAGTATACAAGGGATATTCTCAAAGATGATAGAAGTTTTCGTGAACGTGTCGGCACACGGCCCAAGCGTGAGAAGAAAATTTGACGTCCAACACACAGTATGACGTCATAGACGCGTGAGGGGTCATTTCCCACTTAATTTTCACGCACGTGGTTGCTCGATATTTTAAGAAATGGTTATGAATTAATATTGTAAATGCGATTAGTATAAGATTTCTTTGAACAGTTAGGTACAAATAGCTGTTCTAAGAAATATAGGTAATACAAAGAAAGAACTTATAGGTACATTCCCCGGCAATAGTATCTTCCTACCCGAAGACCGCAAAAATATGTGACACGCATTTGTAGGGTCATAAAAGCGTGTCACATATTTTTGCGGCCTTCGTGTAGGAAGATACTATTGCCGGTGACTGTATCTAATTAATTTTAAAATAGTGAATACATTGAGCAATATATATATATGAATAAATATTACAAACGAGAGTCTAATTAGCAATCATGAATGTTTAAAGTAGGTACTAAAAGTGGCCTTTTCAGAAGTTTTTTTTGTTGTTCGATCTTTGTCTCAATAAATCTAGTTTGTCAGACGATGTACCAAATTAAGAAAGAGTCGAATCTGAAGCCATACGACGTATCATTGGTGGCATTTCAAATGCTTCAAACGCTGCAATTTGCGACGGTCTCGTTAGGGTTCCATTGAATGTAGGTTTTCATTAATTAAGTAGAAAAATAGGTCTGTATATACTTATATCTTATAGGTACGGTCAACCAATTTGATACCTAGGCCACTGTAGAACCTTGTCGTAATGACAGTTGCCCGTGGATACGTATACACGTAACCTATTCGCTACCAAACTAGCTATTGTGACAAGGTTCTAGAGTGGCCTAGGAATCAAATTGGTTGACTATACAGTGATGCGCTTGTGGCCTGGCGGTAAGACACCCGACTTTAAATCCGGAACTCTAGGGTTCAAACCCCGGCTCGTGTACCAGGACTCAACTTGTCTCCGTAGGAAATTGGTACCTTATTTTCATCTAAATCGCTCTAGCGGTTAAAGCGTGAAGAGTTAACAGACAGTTACATTCACATTTAAAATCTTATGAATGTGAATGTAACTCTGTAGGGATAGTATGGAAATAGGGATATATTTAGGAGAAAGAAGGACTCGAACAGATGGCAAATACGTTCATGTGAAGTGGTTTATCGTGGGCGTCATTAGATTGATGGCGTTAGGGGTGTGTTTACGCGAACGGTGTGGGGGGGGGGGGGGGCATTACACATACACAGTGATGAAAGTGATGCGGGCATACTCAATCGTAATCGTGCAAAACATGAGCAATTATCGAAGGTACATTAGACATATATTTAGTTTTTAATTACTTTAACAGTCGGATTGGGCAGATTGCCTAAGAGATTGAGCTGTATATAATTTTATACTTCGTTTTTTTTGAGATTAGAAATTGAGTAAACATAGAAACAGTAGTTGCCAACCTGTTCTAAATGTTCAATTTAAACACACTGCAAGCACACCAACAGAGGATAAGTTAGCATGATTAAGAGTTCACATTTGAGAAAAAATTATAACAATTTGCAGATTAAATAATCCAACACAACAATAAATACACAATTTCGTTTTAGATTTTGTATGCCAACGTTAGAGACACGTGAAAAATTAAAAACTGACCTGACAGTGACGCACGTACGTTCTAAAACGAAAACTTAAGATCTAGTTTTTTTTATCAGTATTCACGAAAATTATTTAATTGACAATCATAATATGCACTTATTAATCAATTTTCGTAAATAAAAATGCGTCTAAACGTTATTTAATAGTTTTATTATATAATACTAAATAATAAAGCAACTGTCTTAGGTGATGGTAAAAGATTTGGTGGACTACAAGGTGGCTTTTCTTGTTGTATGCCACTCGGGCCTGCCTCTGATTGCTCCATAACCCTCCAACCAAACGCACAATAATAGAGTAAGCAAATACCTTTACTTAAATAAGAATCACTTCTTATTTAAGTAAAGGTATTTGCTTGCTCTACAATAGTGATATTGTGATTCTTATTTAAGCTTATTAACTTTAAACATTAAAAACTATCCAGGTACGGCTGAGAGATACTAATGACAGATGACGCGAGAAAATATTTAAAAATCGAACCATCCGTTGCGAACCTCTTCATCTCTAGGTATTTATTGTGCAACATTCACAAGAACATTAACAATTATAAAAAATAAAATATTTAGTGCATATAACAACTACCAACTATCAATATAACATTTACAAATACGTAGACATGGCTTTACTAATATAAATACAAATATATTTAAGTATGTTTAATGACGGCCTAGGCACTTTGACAGTTGTGACATTTATCGTGCCTTATAAAGAACCCTGTACATCGTTCTGTCAACGTTTTTCTAATCTCAAAAAAAACGAAGTACAGTATCTATACGTACAGAAAATAATAGTAATATAAAAACTACATTTATGGTAAAGGAATGGGGAATTTTCTTTACATGTGGTATCCTTAATCCAAGGTGTCAAAATATGTCTGTCCCTGTCGGGTATACGCTGACCCTCTGTCTAGAGTATATTCCGTCTATGGTACACGAACGTACATGTTCGGATACTATTTATTCAGAATTTTCCGCAGAAATTCAGTGGTACTTTACTTGGGGATAATCACCTCCACTCCACAGGGGTAAAATTACTTGTCTGTGGGGATAATGGAGTGAGTAAGTAAGAACATTGTAGTGTTCAACGGGACTGAAAAGGTTAGAAACACCTGTAGATCAGCGCAAACAGATAGCAAATGGTAAATACGTCCATGTGAAGTGGTTTACCGTGGGTGTCATTAGATTGATGGAGTTTTGGGCGTGTTAAGGCTATTTGGCGTCACTTTGGCGAGATACATGTTCGGATACTTTTCAAAATTTTCTGCGAAAATGCAGATACTCCCACAGCTACATAGTAGGTACCTACCTACATAAATGATAGATAAGTACATGGTGGAGGATAAAATAAGTTTTCTGTCAGCAAACTGCTATGCTATGCCTATAATATTTGAAGAGTTCCCTCGATTTCTCCAGGATCCCATCATTAGATCATGACCTGGTGACAGTGGGATGAACTGTCAAGTACACTCTTTCAAACAAAAAAAGAATTTTCCAAATCAATCCAGTACCGTAAAACGGGGTGAGTAGGTTTCGCGGGGAGAGTTGGGTTATGAATGGGGAGAGAAGGTTTGAGAGGGGGGTGAGAAGGGATTTTAAGGCTACTGCTACAAAAATAATGTATTCCAATTTAAAATGGGGCTATAGTAATACGCATAATAAAAAAAATCGATCCAACAATCTTCCAAAATCACCTTTGTATGAAAAACCCTCTCACCCCAAATACGAGGCACTACGGGGTGAGGTGGGTTTTACTCTTTATCGTCAAAGTTATGAAATGGAACTACCCAAAATAAAATACAAATTAAAATACAAACGTCCGAACCACTTATTATATACACCATTCAGTTTTCACATGTAAAAATAAATTTTTATCGAGGTTTGAAAGTCAAATTTCACCCAACTCACCCCATTTTACGGTAGTCTTCGAATAATCTTCAAAAAAAAGACAAGCAAAAACAAAGATCCCGACGAATTGAAGACCTCCTCCTTCGAAGTCTTGAAGTCAGTTGAAAAGTTCTATATGTAATAGTGGTCACTTACCTATTTTAACCCAATTGCTAGTATTGCTACATATTAATTACTCGTTATTTTAATTTTACCAAGTCACGGTCCCAACTCATAAAGTGCACTCAAAACTCATTCAATATATCATATGCGCACTAGAGAATTTAAGCTTGTGTTCAGTAATTAATAATGTTTTATTACTAATATACCAAATAATTGGCATCTTGGCACTCTGCGATCATTTGCCGTTTGGCGAGCCAAGTCCCTCAGTATCCGTGACGCCGTTTTCTATCAGATTTGTTTGAAATATGACGAGGAGTTGCTTTGCCAGAAAGTTACATGTGATATTTAACTGCTATAATTTAGTTACTCTCGATCTTGACATGTTTATTTAACAACCTAACAATGATTCGGTTACGTTTATCAATTTTGACAATCATTACATCTTTGTCACTCTCGTTGTTAGAAAATTAAAGTTTGTCTCTTTCTCACGCGGGTGACGGGAACTCACTGGCACGTCCGCATCTCTCGATTGCCGGTGCGCGACTAGAGACAATTGTTAGAATTCACTCATTTTAAGAGCTTCACTATTTGAGCATGCATGACCCATCTGTCGTTATTATATATCATAGTTGTACACTATTAAACAAGCAACATTCTTATAATGCTAAAATTCCTAATGCATAGGGGAAATCACAAAATTAGAGATATAAAATAGTAATATAGTATTATACTTAAAGCGAGACGACCCACGTATTTTTGTCAACTTTATAAGCGGATTTTTCTTTAGTCATGGGTACGTATTGTGTTTTAAGTTATAAGTATTTAGCAGTCCAATGAGAATATTCGCTTTCAACAATGACATACTTAACCGTTATTTTTCGAGAAATCAGTTTATTGTACAATAAGTAATAATATCTTAGCCTATGTATATGTCCCACTGCTGGGTACTGGGACTGGCCTCCTCTCTTGCACAAGACAAGAGGGATTTGGCTATATAGTTAGTTTGCACGCTGGCCTAAAAAGCGGTTAGGAGAATGTATGACGTTTCTCTTCATCGAAAAACGACTGGCAAATATTTATTTAACGATATTTCAGTACATACATTATTGTCAAAAAAAGTTTTTTGTTCGAGCCGGGGTTTGAACAGACTTCCGCCTGATTGAAAGTCGGTCTTATTTACCACCCCTTTCATATATCGATGCCCTTATTTATTTATTTATTTAAACTTTATTTCATAAAAGAAAATCTTGATGTACAGTCAACCTTAAGGCAAAGCAGAGAAGTTGTGGGCGGGAAAAGTTGGTGGGAGTTGTGAGCTTATTAGTGTTCAATCGTACGACTAATTACTTTACGGTTAAAATTTTGTTTGGAATTAGACTATTAAATTTGTTCTCTATACAACTAAATTTTCGCCGTAATTAGCACGATTAAATGGACATCGATATGTAGATGCTACGTAGGTAATAATAAAAAGTACTTATACTAATTACCTAACATAATTCTAATTCCCGTTTTCTTTCCAGGCGGCCTCGGCACGCGGCACTTCGTCACATTCATGTTGTTCCTCGGCATGGCCAACGCCTACATCATGCGGACCAACATGTCGGTGGCCATCGTGGCCATGGTCAACCACACGGCGCTGCCAACAACGCATGAGGCCATGGACGACGAGTGCGGAGTGGAGGCAGCTAACAGCACTGTAAGTAATCACATTCATGTTGTTCCTCGGCATGCATGCAACGCCTACATCATGCGGACCAACATGTCGGTGGCCATCGTGGCCATGGTCAACCACACGGCGCTGTTAACAACACATGAGGCCTGAAATTAAGTGGTACTGTAAGTACTCAGAGAACCGATATGTCTGCGAAACAAGAATTTGAATACCTTCAAATTCTGATCTAGACACACGGCAGTGTGTCCGCCAAGTTCGAGCAAAAAAAAGCGACACACCGGCCGTGGGTTATATTACACGAACCATTTCGGGCCAATTTCGACCCCCCTATAACTCAAAACATATTTTATCTACGCATATGAAATTTCGAGTGTCTGTTGACATCCCCTTAATTGTCTAGAATACAAAATTTCATTATTCTACCTATAGCAGTTCTTGAGATATTGACGTCAGAAAATCGCTATTTTTACTATACACTCACTCACTGACTCACTCACTGATTCACTGACTCATCAAAAACCTAGACCACTTCCAATGGTCGTACTGACTTGAAATTTGGCATGGAGATAGGTCTTAAGGTCAAAGTAAAGGGAAAAATCTGAAAACGGCCAAGTGTGAGTCAGTTTTAAAAATAGCGAAGGTGTAACTTTGTTCTACTATGAAGTCATAATGAACTAAATGGGTATATCTTCCAATGGTCGTACCGAACTGAAATTTGGCTCGAAGGTTTGTCTTTAGGTCGAAATAAAGTAAAAATCTGAAAACGGCCAAGTGTGAGTCAGTTTCGAAAACAACGAATGTGTAATTTTGTTCTACTATAAGTAGGTATGGAGTGGAAATGAGATAAGACTTATTTAAATTTAGATACATACCAATTTAAGACAATACATGTTTGTCTTAAAGACAAGAACAATACAATTGTTCACCACTCTGTGTGTGTCTGTTGCGGGAACCGAACCCACGATTTACGAAGTGCAAAGCAGGTCACTAGGTACCAGTGTTGGCCGATAATTTCAATTAGAATTGAAAATTGATCAATAAGATTGAAGATTAATTCCGTAACTAATCAATTACACTAACATCAATTTTTACTAACGTTAGTTCGCATTGATTTTGTGACGTCGTTAATTACACTAACCGTCAATTAGAATTAACCTATTAGTTACACTAACGTCTCGAAAATTTAATAAGAATTACAGTTAATTAGATTAACGTTAGTGTAACTAAATTAATCCTGTCTTACACTAATAATTAATTTTAAAACTGCATCTCGGGTTCGGAAGTCGGGACCAATATCACGAGATGGAGCTCATGCTGGACCCTAGGGCTACCTACTGGATCTCTGGTTTGGCGCATCATAGACTCATGCTGTTTGGGCTCATTCGACTTGTACTGATGAGCAGATGGTACCGGTATCAAAATCTGGAGCTCATGCTGGACCCTGGGGATCCCTACTGGATCTCGGGTTTGGCGCATCATAGACTCATGCTGTTTGGGCTCATTCGACTTGTACTGATGAGCAGATGGTACCGGTATCAAAATCTGGAGCTCATGCTGGACCCTGGGGATCCCTACTGGATCTCGGGTTTGGCGCATCATAGACTCTTGCTGTTTGGGCTCATTCGACTTGTACAGATGAGCAGATGGTACCGGTATCAAAATCTGGAGCTCATGCTGGACCCTGGGGATCCCTACTGGATCTCGGGTTTGGCGCATCATAGACTCATGCTGTTTGGGCTCATTCGACTTGTACTGATGAGCAGATGGTACCGGTATCAAAATCTGGAGCTTCTTTTTACTTTTACTTTCTTTGTGTGAAAGTCAAAGTCAAAGTCAAATTCAAAGTCAAAGTCAAAGTGAAAGTGAAAGTCAAAGTTAAAGTCAAAGTGAAAGTCAAAGTCAAAGTAAAAGTCAAAGTGAAAGTGAAAGTCAAAGTGAAAGTTACAGTCATAGTGAAAGTGAAGGTGAAAGTCAAAGTGAAAGTCAAAGTGAAAGTCAAAGTGAAAGTGAAAGTCAAAGTGAAAGACAAAGTGAAAGTCAAAGGTAAAAGTCAAAGTGAAAGTTAAAGTGAAAGTCAAAGTGAAAGTCAAAGTGAAAGTCAAAGTGAAGGTCAAAGTGAAAGTGAAAGTGAAAGTTAAAGTGAAAGTCAAAGTCAAAGTGAAAGTCAAAGTCAAAGTGAAAGTCAAAGTGAAAGTCAAAGTGAATGTCAAAGTGAAAGTGAAAGTGAAAGTCAAAGTGGAAGTGAAAGTCAAATTGAAAGTCAAAGTCAAAGTGAAAGTCAAAGTAAAAGTGAAAGTCAAAGTAAAAGTGAAAGTGAAAGTGAAAGTAAAAGTGAAAGTTAAAGAAAGTGAAAGTCAAGGTCAAGGTCAAGGTCAAGGTAAAAGTAAAAGTAATCAAAACCTCTTAGCTTAACCTAAATTCGCGTTTAGTTAGGTAAATTATTAATGTCAATTACCAATTCAATCTACACTAAATATTAAATTAATGTTTAAATTTTTGAGAAAGACTAAAAATTAAATATCTTCAATTATTAGTTATTCGCAAAGGATTAACACGTTAGTTACAATTAATTTCAATTCTAATTGAAATCAATTTGCACTAAACTATTAGTGTTCAATTTTAACTAACGTGTTTCAATCTTCAATTTTTAGTTTTCAATCACACTAACGTTCGGCCAACACTGCTAGGTACACTAGGTGCGCTAAATCAGTCAAACAAAAATGAAAAGACTATTTTTTCTCGCATAGTCTAAATAATTTCTATTTTTACAACTAATAAAATCGCAGATTCAAGAACATGGAAATCATATATACTCTAAGATGGAATTATATATACTACTGCCCATCTCACCCTCCGATACGCCACGGGATGAGATGGGACGGTGCACTTCTAGGGCTACATAATAGGCCACCAATTATAATACCTACTGGTAGGTAGGTATTACCAAGTTATTAATTATCTATGTAGGTAGCGTACTTACAAACAGTATAAAGTACGTTATTGATGTATGTAATTATATGTAAGTAGGTACATTTTATAGGTGTAGGGAGCCAGTTTATTTGTAAAAATCACCTATAAATAAATAGTAAAATAGGATTTATCATAGATTATAGGTACTCGCGATGCCCGATCGATCCCGAAATCCCGATATATAAATAAATAAATAAATAAATATTTTGGGGACAATCTTACACAAATCAACCTAGTCCCAAACTAAGCAAAGCTTGTACTATGGGTACTGGGCGACGATATACATACTTATATAGATAAATATATACTTAGATACATAGGAAACACCCATAACTCAGGAACAAATATTCGTGATATATGTATGTATAGTGATACTAGATAAAAATTCCGTTCCCCGCCTCGCGCACCCTCCGTCGCTGCCTACACTCGTCCGCCGCGCTCGCGCCGTCCGTGATAAAAAAATAATAAAGAACCTACACCTAACAAAAATAAATGAAATCCCATCAAAAACATAAATGTGAAAGGCTGCCAAGTTCGATACTATGGGAATGCTTCGCCTATAAAAGAAGTGAGATCTGAATAAGTACCAAGTTCCATAAAAATACCTCAAATCATAAATAGTTATAGGAATGCACACTTGATTTCCAGCAGTTTTTAAGGTACATTTTGAATAAGTATCACGTTACATAGAAATACCTAAAATTATAATAGTCAGAGAAACGCACACCGGTTTTTTTAGCAGTTTCCTGATAACATTTATTATTTTCAGTACTTTTTAATGTAACTTGGCAAGTTTTAATAGAAAATTATATACTTGACACATTGCAGTCCAAAGGTGTCGATTCATTGCATTGAAAAGGTGTGTGGTGTGTGAAAACTTGCCAAGTAACATCATTAAAAAGTACTGAAAATAATAAATGTTATCAGGAAACTGCTAAAAAAACCGGTGTGCGTTTCTCTGACTATTATAATTTTAGGTGTTCCTATAACTATTTATGATTTGAGGTATTTTTATGGAACTTGGTACTTATTCAGATCTCACTTCTTTTATAGGCGAAGCATTCCCATAGTAACGAACTTGGCAGCCTTTCACATTTATGTTTTTGATGGGATAGAACTTACAATAAGGAGTGGTCCTGAAATAAAGTAGCAGTGTACAATCTTGTGTATTTTTTAATTTAGTGCTAATTTTGAAGCAGTATATTTATTTTATTAATCCGTAGATACAATACTAATAAATAAAAATACAATCATAATAGAATATGTGAGCATATTTAAGTTTTCGCGTTTTTAATTCAACATACTTTGTAACCTTTTGAACAACATAATTTGACAATCTTCAATCGACATCCGCTACAATGCCACAATTGTATTTCCATTTTCACAACCCGTTTTATGCTTTTCAGAATTTCATCTTACCAAGAAGCTACATTAATTAACTGTATTTTAGCTAGGATAGTCAGGAAGACTCTCTAATCTAACCTCTGACAAAGATTTTTCTATGGGAGATAATTTTCTATGAAAAAAGGCAAATACATTTAATTAAAAATTACTGTAACTACCTTAAAATGAAGCCAGATAAAAAAGTTTACTATTGAAGAAAGACAATTTATTAAGGTATAAAATAGCTCATCAAATCAAACTATAAGAAAAAACATGTTTTTGAGAAACACCTCAAAAATTCTGTCAGAAGACGCTGTTCAAAAAACTATTTGTATGATGGAATACAAAAGGCGAAAACTTCCAAACGCTGTTTTATTTAAGTATGATTGTATTTATGTTTTGTATGATTGTATCTAGAGATTATTTAAATATAAACACTGCTTCTAAATCGGCACAAAATAAAAAGATAAATCAAAAAAGGCACGGCTACTTTTTTTCCGGACCACTCCTTATATGGTTTTAGACACAGCCAGTGGGCAAGATATATCTTATTACGAGTATACCCACTTATAAATAAGGAATTATGTTGAATTTTAAAGTTAATGTGGAAATTAGGCTTAAGATTTAAAGTAAATAGCACTTGCTTAATTGTTAAACTGAAAAGAGACAAAGCTCTCCAGAATATACTTTTCTTTATGTACCTTTCATTACGTCTTCAAATTATTACCAATCTTCTGACCCTTTTTTTTCTTCCACAGTCTTCGGCGGCATCACAGGACGGCTCATTTGTGTGGAGTTCCACTCTGCAGGGCTACATTCTGTCTTCGTTTTTCTACGGTTACGTCATAACTCAGATCCCGTTTGGAATTTTATCGAAGAAGTAAGGAGATATTCTGCTTTAACACTCGACAAAAATGTATCTACCTAATACATTAAATGTGGTGCGAGTTGCATCCAAGTTGCCTTGGCGAGATATCGTCTACAAGTTATCTACAGTGTGTAAATTTTATACGGGCGTATATTGTGATGGCGATTAGTATTGGACCTAGGGGACCTACTTACATTTATTTCTTAATGAAAATAAGATTTTTTTTTCATACATAATAATTCAGCCCGCAATGAATTGCATCCATGACAATTAACTTACCGGTGCGTCATGTCAGTTATGTCAGTTTTAAATCAGTTGGATAGCGTACATTGGTGCCCGGTAGGACTTTAAAAAATCATTACACATAATTAATAACACTATTTAACTAAATGATTATACTATATGAGTCCTATTGCAGGATACTATAGGTGGATAAAGTATACGCCCGTATAAAATTTACAGGCTGTATAGGTATGGACCCTTTCTATAACCGCAATCGTCACACATTTTACATATAGGTACGGGCTGAAACTGGGGTGCACCTTTGGTACTGAAATCAAAGGAATCAGAAGGTTTTATGCCGCATCGAAAAGTTTATTCAAATGACTGAAGCGTCGGGTAGGTGGACTGCTCTTAGACTAATGCAGCCGCCCCTTTTAGTTCCTGGCCTAGCCGTCCTGACTAGATCTAAACAATTCACAAACGCCTTGGCGCTCCAGAGTGAAATTAATTATCTAATTTCTAGGTTCGGGGCTCGGTTTTTCCTCGGCGTTGGTATGCTGATCAACTCAGTCTTCGGCTTACTGGTGCCCATTGCGGCAGAGAGAGGCTACGAGTGGCTCATCGTAGTCCGCTTCATTCAAGGTCTTGGTGAGGTGAGGCTACAACTGACGTAAATATGGTCAGCATTCTGAAATACAATTATGACTTTACGTCGTTTCATTAGGCCCAGATTCACAGAAAATACCATAGGTTCTAATAAATAGAATATACCTAACACACTATTGTCTGAAACAACTCCATTTTCTACATATCTCTTTTTTGTATATACGAGGTCGTTGACCTGTACTTTTTTACTGTGCTATCTGTTAACAATAAAAAAAGTACAGGTCAATGACTTCGTTTTTTTAAAAAAAAGGAGTTTTTTGGAGACTATTTTTCTTTTTACAATTAATTTTCGAGTAATTGTGGAAACTTTTCTGCAACATTTTTGACCGGAATGTAGGTATGCCTTAGTTTGTAAACTGCCGAAAGACACATCTTTTGCAAATGTACGACGGATACTTTGACAAATAATGGTTAATTTACTAAGGGTGGTAAGAGTATGGTGTCATGGTGGTTGAGAAAAAATGGTATGGGGGTTGATTTGTCGATAATATTCATCATACTAACGTGGTTAACGGCTCTCCAACATAGGTAGCCAAACACATTGTATAACCAGAAGCTTGGAGGAACGCGATTTTGTATAGGCATTGTCAATCCATGTATTATTTAATCCTTGACCCAAAGTATTAAGTATATAACATTTATAGAGCCGATATTATACCGTCAATACGAAGGTAGGTGTGTCATTACAATATACAAGATATGTCTATACTCCGCTTAGCGCGTTATTTATTTAAAACCTAAGCTGCCAAAAAGAAGGGGAACACGCAATGCTAAACAGGGAACGTGCGATTGTCCTGTGGGGCGTAAAAGAGAGTCAGACATGGAGACGTACCAAGTTTACTGTCACGTCTTACTATAGAGTGAAATTACTTCGAGCGTGGCAGCGGGGGTCGCCCGGCTATGCGGGGTCTTGGATTAATTAGTCTATGGTCATTACTGACTCCAGTTTGTATTTTTGCAGGGTCCTATAGTGCCGTGTTCTCACGCCATGCTGGCTAAGTGGATTCCACCCAACGAAAGAAGTAGAATGGGAGCAGCCGTATACGCTGGTAAGATACATGTTGCTTCTTCAAACCAAACCGTATTAGGTACTTTGACCGCCAAAGACGTCAAATCACGTGCACAGAAAGTCGTGCCCTCATCGCCAGCACGTGATATAACGTCCGAAATAGAACCGGTTTGCCTTGCGCGCTGGCACTGAGGGTACGATTCTTCCGTCCGATGCCTGACGGTCAAAGGGTTAAAAAGAAAAATAGTGAAAGTGACGTATACAGTGTGGAAAGATAAGTCGGGCCCTGGAGGGAAACTACCTTAAAACTCTCAATTCGCTGAAAGAAAACATTATTTTATTTTTCCTAAAAACTAAAACTGCATTCACAGTTTTTTCTTAATTTTCACTTTTTTCCATACTAATTCTATGATAAATACTTTTATAATTATTTATGGGTTCTCTTGTGCCCTAAACTTGGTTGGTACGAGTATTAAGAAGTTTTTATCCTTGTTGCAAATAGGATCGATTGGCATCAATTGTCATAAAAAATATTTACGGCAAAAATTACAAAATAAATAGTTTATTTTATAAACTGTACTCTTTTCCAAAAATTTGTAAATGCAGTTATGCCCCTTTAAAAAAATTAAAGAATGTTTCCTTTCAGTGAATTGAGCTAAGTATCTCAACGTTTTAAGGTAGTTTCCCTCCAGGGCCCGACTTATCTTTCCACACTGTATACTTATTCAATAATGCATAACTGGATCCATCGTACATACCAATATATACTTATTACCTGAATTACCAATCCACATAAACACCCAGTTAGATTGCGCAATAGGTATCTATTACATTTGCCTTTGCCACGTATCGTGTAAACCTGACATTTCAATTAACAACTTACGATTTATTGATTCAATTGATCCATGATACATCGTTTTAGCGCATACCACAAGCTATATAGTACCCAGAGCCGGCCCTCCAGGCAAAACGCAGACAATAAAAAATGTGGTGCTATGAAGCCGGGAGCGCCCCTGTGGCCCTGGGCGACAGCCCCCTTTGTCCACCCCTAAGGCCGGCACTGATAGTACCTAATTACTAGCTTGATTGAGAACGTTTACGCGAATAAACAAATAATTCTATCGTATAAAAAAATCGATACTGAAACCTCTTTTGATTCCTCTAGAATTGTCTAGGCGTTTTACCAACTTCTTGTAAATTTCTTCAACTTGGACATGTTGTCTTTTACAATTTCACTCTTTTATATTTTTATTTGTCTTTTATATCGTAATAAAATAATCTTTACAGGAGCCCAATTCGGCACGGTCATCTCAATGCCGCTATCCGGTCTCCTGTCAGCCTACGGCTTCTCCGGCGGCTGGCCGTCCATATTCTACGTTTTCGGGCTGGTGGGCACGGTGTGGTCGCTGGCCTTCCTGTTCCTGGTGTCTGAGGACCCGGAGCACTGCCCGGGGATTAAGGAGGCTGAGAAGAAGTATATTCTGAGTTCGGTGTGGGGAGCCGCTGGTTCTAGCGTAAGTAGTGTAACTTCTTTGGAAAGACTTACGTTATTTGAGTAGTATCTTATGGCACATTGCTCAAGACTAATCAATGCTTAGCTAGGAAGGGTTTTGGATTGAAGAGCAGATAAGACCCACAACAAGGTGGGGCTATAAAATGGTCAAAATCGCAAGGACACATAGTAAGAAAACAAAAGTTGCGATTTTTTAATACGATACTCACAAGCACAGCACGCGTCCGGTTGTTGTGTAACTTATGTACATTCTTGAGGATGTCCTATGTCCATCAGTGGTCCACTGATATGCCACTGTTTGGCTGATATGATGCTGATGATGTCGAGTCATACCTTTCAGTCCTTTCAGTTGAGGTTTAGTGAGGTAGTAAAACCTTCAGCTGTTGGGTGTCACTAATACGAACCTATAATAATATAAATTTGCCTATTAATGGACGTCAGTTTGCTGACACCAATAATGTCCATAAAAATAAATGTATATTTTCCATATTTCCAGTCGCCACCCATCCCGTGGAGCAAGATCCTGCTGTCCATGCCGTTCTGGGCGATCATGCTGGCGCACATGGGACAGAATTACGGTTACGAGACCCTGATGACGGAGCTGCCGACGTTCATGAGACAAGTTCTGCACTTCTCCATTAAGGATGTACGTATTACTACCTATTCTTTAATCGTTCATTTGTAGTAGATGCTATAAGGTTATTGATTTGGCGGACGTAGCCAGAAACCGTCGGCTCCGAATCATAAATGCCAAAAAAATAGACATACTTGCGCGTTATTCAAACAACAACGATACTTGGGTATGTGGGTAATATTAGGTACCCAATGTTAGTAACTTTGAGTGTAAAATTTAACGCAATTGATTCTGATGAATGAGGTGACATAGCTCTATACAAGAAATTCTACGCTTGTTTTGCATAAGTTACTCAATTTAGCCCTCATATAAAATAATAAAGCAAAACAAGTTTATAAAATAATTTTAAACAAAGAATAACCGACTTCACTTAGCATCCACGTTTCCAACAGCAAATGCTCGAGCTGCTGTAAAAATACTCAAATCACTATAGGTGTCCCTATAATAGTTGAAGAGTTCCCTCGATTTCTCCAGGATCCCATCATCAGATCCTGACCTGGTTACAATGGGACCAACTGTGAAGTATACTCTTTCAAACAAAAAAATAATTTTCCAAATCGGTCTAGCCTACTTCGAATAATCGGTGAACAAACATTAAAAAAAATAGCAAGAAAAAAAAAGATCCCGACGAATTGATAACCTACTCCTCCTTCGAAATCTTGAAGTCGGTTGATAAACTTTAAGTGGCTTTAATAACTGAATGGCTAACCATTGTCTTATGGATTTTCATACAATATACATACTTCATACACTTCTACACTTCATATTTCATACACGTTGTCCTCCTCCCCGACCGCCCGTTGTCTTCCTCTCCGACCACCGGCACAATCCAAAGATTGAGGTTACTAAATTGTATAAAATCAGCAGGTTGAAAGGCGTTCGTCGAACTACATTCTTACCGGCATGCCTATTTTGAAGACTCGTAGAAAAAGTATTGTATAGGTACAATAGTGACGTATTTAAGCTTTTCAATCTCGTACCTTATCTACTTAGGTATCTCAGCAAGTTTCGTGGTCCAAACACGGTACCGGATTGAAAAGCTCTTTATTATGTCACGACTGTATAAAATACTATTTCAGTACGGACGAAACCTAGTTCGCAAATTGCAATCACGCCATGAGCTCAACTCAATTATTCAATTGACCGGTGCTGAACCCACGACCTCGGGTCGAGCATTTATTGTTGCGAAGCCGTACTATACTTATGTAGGAGCCAGATATGTTTATTGAATCTGAACAGACTGCCGAATGACATCCGCTTCAGCCTGTCAAATTGTATGAGCACAATCAACCTCGACTACGTACTTTTGTGACTACAAAGTTACGTAGACGTATAGTAACTGAGAAATGTTTTTCCATGACAAAGTGTTAATGCATTTAAGATTTATTTTTGCCTGGCCTATGGAACAACATTTTTCACTATACCTATACCTATAGCCATTGAAGAAAGGTTTCGACCCGATCTAATGCAGCGAAGCCTTTTGTAGTCCAGTTGTCACTCTGAATAAAACCTCATATGATCAGTCGAGGTCAAAACATTGATGCAAATCTTGGACATAACATAAATATGTTTACACGACTTTAAATATAATAGACGGAGAGCTAGCCACGTCAGATATGATACAATAATGAGAGCAACGAAACCCCTCTCGTTAGTTTGCTATACTATGCTTATTTCTAGATCCGAACATCTGGCAGCTGTAACGTGGTGGAGGTCAAAGAATGCGAAACACTTTAAGAATACAAATCCAAGAGTTCTGGTTTTTATGCAGTATTATGAAAAATTCTATAAATTCTTAGATCATATTATTCTAAAAGTTTCTGATGGGGGAAAGTAGTCCTAAACGGCGTATAATGTAATTCATAGTTTGTCGCCTACTGTTTCCGTTTCCGAAATATTACGCAATGTTTTTTGTTTTAATGTTAAAATATAGGCCCCGTCCTCTATAAATAAGATAACATCGGCCGTTTTTACCTATTTTGGTATTACTTTTTTCCAATTCAAAAACTTTGCTAGTCTGTCACTCTAACATCCACCCATTAAAAGCTGTCAGATGCCCGGATATAGCAATAACGATAGTATTTCAATCTTACTAGGTAGGTTTCATTGCTCTCATATTGTGTCATATCTGACGTGGCCAACTCTTAGACCATAAGATCCCATAAAAATAATATCGTGTAGATACACATTTTTTTATCAAAAATAAAATTGAATTATTATCGAACGAGCGGAGCGTAAACGAAATAAAGTTCTTACAAACAACTTCGGCTACTGGGACGCCTCGGCATTTCGATGGCTCTTCGATTTTGAGGGTTTGTTTTGCGATAATTTTAGTAAAGTTTTTCTGATCTTTATGAAATTTGTTGGGGTTGTAGCAGAGATACATATAATTTTAGAGTTCGTATAGGAGCAGGATCAATTAAGGAGTTGTGGAGCTAGAAGGCGAAAAAATAATCTTCACAAAGGTATATATACCGGGTGTTTCCTGTAATAGGGGCAATAAATTAAACCGTAGATTCTACTCCTCAAACTGGACAATATTAGTTCAGCGACTTTTAAAAATAACTTATAAATAATTTGATTTTTATTTCACTTTAAAGTTTATGCGAACACGAAGTTTATGGTGACAAGAGTAACAAGCAATGACAATTAGACGGATTTTAACGTAGGTACATTGAAAATACTATTTAGTATGTATGAAAAAGAGACAATATAAAAACTTCATTTTTTTTAAATTGTAGAATTTGTTCTAGGTTCGTTTCATTGTTTGAGGAGTAGAATCTACGTTTTAATTTATTGCTCTTATTATATGTAGGTTATATTGGTGATCTCTTTTGAAAGTAAGTCGCAAGTTCTCAGTTCGAGGCGTACTACTAGTTTTAGATAATTTAGATCTTAACTGTAGGTACTTATTTTTCTTTTTTTTTCAGAATGGCTTCGTATCCGCCCTCCCTTACCTGTGCATGTGGCTGTTCTCCATGTTCATCTCCGTGGTCGCTGATTGGATGCTGTCAAGCGGCCGCTTCAACCACACGCAAGTCAGGAAGGTCATCAACAGTATTGGTAAGTGCTTACATGTTTTACCAGCAATATTAGCTATGCATATACCGGACCGCCTTGCGTCGCCGGTTAAAAGATTTTTGATTTTGTCAAGTCTTCGCTACACTTTTAATTTGTCTGTTAAGTTTCGGGTAATTGACTTAATTAATTTAATTTAATTTTCATTAGACCAAAATTCAGCTGCTGCCGCATTCTGGTTTAACATATACCTTCATATCTAATTAATTAATCATATATATATATATATATATATCTAAACGCTACTTTACCATAATTAAATATATCTTCATTTTTAGAAGTTCATCGAACGTTGATCTCGCTCGATCCGCTCACTGGGTCAACGTCAGCCAATCTAAGGGACGAGTTATGCGGTAGACGGAGCATACAATATCGCGATTTCGCTCTATCCTATAGCTGTGTCCCTATAAGATTGCCCATAAACCCAGTGTGTGGATCGAGCATTATTCTGCTCTGCTAAGCCGAATCGCAGAAAAAGTTTCACTGCAAACATACACTTTAAATGGGGAAGGCCGGTGAAAACTTACCGTAGAGGGAGCCCTTCCAGATTCCATACAACGATAGAAAGTGACAAAAGATTAATGGTCCTTAAAAAAATTAGTTTATTTATTTTTAATAAAAATGTACGGAAACTATTTACAGGCACTAGGCTTAGCTTTATTATACAGCGTTTTAATTTAGAGTATTTCTAAAACCTGCAAATTTCCCTTAGGTACCGTTTCGAGACGAAACAGTGTACAAAAATTTTTTACTAAAATAAAGAAAAACTACTTTCCGCCATACATATTTCGCTTTTCTAAGGACCATTGTTGTAAATGTCATTAGGTATAAAAGTTGCCTTCCCGCTCAGAATTCCGTTTTCAATATCATTTGGTTTTGAAATAGCGGTTTTTAGCTTAGGCTTTTCCCCCAGGTGAATACGGCCCCGCCATCGGCCTCTTCATCGCGGCCAACACCGGCTGTAACAAATCCGCCACCGTCGCCATCTTGGCCATTGGAGTTGGGCTCAACGGTGGTATCTACTCTGGATTCAAGGTAATTCATTTATTTATTGTACGGCCATAGTAGCCTAGCGGGTATTGTAGCCTAGTCGGTAGTGACCCTGCCTATGAAGCAGGAGGTCCCGGGTTCGAATCCTGGTCAGGGCATTTATTTGGATGTTTTCTATGTATTTAAGTATTTATCTATAACTATCTATTATATACAGTGTGGAAAGATAAGTCGGGCCCTGGAGGGAAACTACCTTAAAACGTTGAGATAGCTCAATTCACTGAAAGGAAACATTCTTTAATTTTTTGAAAGGGGCATAACTGCATTTACAATTTTTTGGAAAAGAGTACAGTTTACAAAAAACTATTTATTTTGTAATTTTTGCCATAAATATTTTTTTATGACAATTGATGCCAATCGATCCTATTTCCAACAAGGATAAAAACTTCTTAATACCAACCAAGTTCAGGGCACAAGAGAACCCATAAATAATAATAAAAATATTTTTCATACAATTAGTATGGAAAAAAGTGAAAATTGGGAAAAAGACTGTGAATGCAGTTTTAGTTTTTAGGAAAAATAAAAGAATGTTTCCTTTCAGCGAATTGAGCTATCTCAACGTTTTAAGGTAGTTTCCCTCCAGGGCCCGACTTATCTTTCCACACTGTATATCGTCGCCTGGTACCCACAACACAAGCCTTATTGAGCTTACTGTGGGACTAGGTTGATCTGTGTAAGATTGTCCCATAATATTTATTTATTCTATTTATGTATTATTTATTGTATTGCTTGATAGGTTCTAAATAAATTCAAATATGGAATAGATCACAGTATTCCGTGATAATGATAATGTATAATCATTCGGATTATTCGGGGCCGTAACAGTTGAATTAAATAAGATTGCCTTTCCGGGGGTGGATGAACGGAGAAGAGATGTTTCCTCTCATCTCCGCCTCAGTGACAAGTAGGGTTTGCTCCCGGTACTCGTTTTCTATACAAATCCAGTCCCGGAACCGGGAATTCCCGGTTCTCGCCATACAAAATCAGAACCGGGAGCATTCCCTAGTGACAAGGCAGCATAAGTAGAGGTTGGGCAAAGGGAAATCATATGCGTATCAAATTCTGAAAACCTACATAAATTTGAATGCGCCCAGTTATTTATTATACAACGTGTAACAAAAATAGTGGCGATCCGTTTAACCTAATTGGTATATTGCTACTAAGAGAAAACAAGCAGAATTTTTTTAAACGCAAAAAAAAAATTTTGCATGACGGGAAGACCTAGCTGTCTTCCTAGCCAGCCAACCCTCCATACGAAAACATTTTTTTCGCGTGAAAAAAGTTTTTCTTAGTCTGTCATAATTAGAATATGATTCCAATTATGCCTTTAAACGGATCACCACTAAGTATTTTTGTTACACCTTATTTCTATTACAATAGGTACGCGGTCTAATGCGGTCTTCTGACCGCAGCCAAATTCTCTATATTCCTATTGTTATCTGCAATTTTTTAGACCTGTCATGACTTACTTACACACAGAGTTATATAGTATTAGAGTATAACCAAAACTTTATCTAATCCCACTTCTGTTGTTTTCAGGTGAACCACTTGGACATATCTCCGCGTTTCGCCGGTATCCTGATGGCGTTCACCAATTGTCTCGCCAACCTGACGGGTCTGCTAGCTCCTATCGTTGCTGGCTACATCATTGAGGGCAATGTAAGTACCAATACCTACTGATATAGGCTGACGCGGGGTTGAATAAATAGCAAGTCTGTGGAATGCCTTGATTAAGGCGCAGCGCTTACTGAGCGGAATTCAGTCAAGCATAGAGAATATTAAGCCCCGAGAGAAAAATTGTCTATGAGTTCCAGACAATAAAGCAGAACCCATCGAAAATTTTCCACACAGGACTAAATATTGTCTACTTATATCATTTCGCTCGCTAGGCAGAGCGCCTAGCGCTAGCTTTAGTACAATATATGTACTTACACTTTTTTTCGAGTTCTAATACTTACTGAATTTGAACTAGACAAATGGGATAGATGGACAAATAAACTTGACTGTTTTGAAAGAGCTTATGAGAGAGTATTCTATAATCAAATTCATTTTTTTCTTTCAGCCTTCGCAAGCTCAATGGCGTAAAGTATTCTACATCGCCGGGGGTATCTACATATTCGCGGCCACCTTCTACAATGTGTTCGGTTCTGGCCGGAGACAAGAGTGGGACAACCCGGCCGAGGATGCGGCCTTGGCCCAGAAAGCGGCCGACAAGAAGCAAGCCAAAATAGACAAGAAGACGGCGAAAGACAGCAATGAGGCCGAGACGGCGCAGTGAGAGTTCAAAATGGCGGGATTGCGTTAGAGTTGCTAGCTGAAAAAAAGTAAACGGTTTAAAACTGCGCATTTGAAATGTTATTATAATTATTGTACCTATGCATTTTGTAAAAACAAATGTAAATAGGTAAGAATTAAACCAACTTTATCGCAATTCGGATTTTAGAGAATGACATTAAATTTTAAAATATAGGTAAATTAGGATTTGATTATTTTCCGCTGATTTTAGGGTTGTGTTTAAGTTACACCCGATATGAGTTTGATAGTTTGTTTTATTTATTTTTTCAATGAAATATTGATTTATGTTATTGTTGTCATATTTTTTGGCAATTTACCAGTTGTTACCTTTTTAATTATATTGATATAATAACTGTTACTATACCGTGACTAACAATTTCCGCAATTCAAAAATGGCGGCAAATTCAAAATACATAAGTAAGAATATTCAACTTTCGCGCCAAAAACTTTGAATTATGCTTATTTTGCTGTGTACGGAAATTGTTAGTTAGACTATAATTGAAATATTTTAAAATAAATATGTAAATTTGAAGTATGTACACGTCTCTAATTGTATTTTAAAAACAAAATACTTATAGAGATGCACATCAACTAGGCTGTGATATTTACAGGAATTTGAAAAATGTGATATTGTCAAGCTCAAAAGCTACGATCGTTGTCGGTTTTCAAATATCCATAGAACTTATATCGGGTGAACTAAAAAAAATAAAACGCTATTTATTTATAAGGTATTTAACGTAATGATACCATACACTAGTAAATTGTTAATAGTTATAAAAGCTTGAAGGATATGAGAGACGAGTGAAAGGTGAATATGGGTCCAATTAACTGGTCTATATGAGATGACATTTGAAATATATATATTGACATTCAACTATGTATTTTAAATGTAATTGCTGTCATATTACTACAATGGATTGGATCAAGCAAGCATCTATAAATGCTGTTTTCCATCCAATGGAGTAATAATTAAGATCAGTTGTACAATTGATTGAATTTGTTACCGTCCGAGCCAGTGACATAGTTATATGTATCGAACCCTCGCATTAAAATTAGTCCACAAGCAGTTTCTCAAGAAATATACTTACGTAAGCTTTGGTAACAGAATAGGTAACATTTTAGTAGATGGCACAGTAAATTCCGTATGGATTTGTATATATGGTGATTTTAAATGTTTGGGTTTCACTAGTTTGCCTTTTGTGGCAATAGAATTGAGACCAATAAACGACGCATACTTACCGATTACGGGTCTATTTCAGGAACGGTGTTAAGACTAATATTATTAGTGTTGTTATGAAAACCTATACGATTTGACAGTGCGTGCTCTAATATTAGTATAACACCGTTCGAGAAATAGGCTCTCGTTTGAGAGCCCTTGCTCTTATGTTTTAACGGCCTCCTAGTAGTCGGTAGTGACTGCTTATGAAGCAGTGAGGTCCCGGGTTCGAATCCTGGTCATGGCATTTATTTGTGTTTATCACAGATTTTGTTCCTGAGTTATGGATGTTTTCTATGTATTTAATTATTTATATATTATATATCTATTATAGATACCGCCGCCTAGTAGTCCTAGTACCCACAAAGCAAGCTTTATTGAACTATGGGACTAGGTTGATTTGTGTAAGATTGTCACATAATATTTATTTATTTAACTTTGCCACTGCCATCTTGCGCCTTGTATCTTAACGACGCATTTTTTATTCTGAAAGTATACTTCTTCAGAAATGCTTATCAACATCCCATTATTGTAAGGTGCCATTACTTGTTTTTATCCATTGGAATTCGAATTTACATTATTATCATTACTATAGCCTTTTTTTATCGTTTGGCAAAATTGGCATACATTTATAAAATTCATTCTTAAATCCTAATTCGTGTGCCAAACGTGTTGTAAGTTTTATTTTTATTCACTAATTGTTGGAGGCGAGTGTTGTTGCATTAGATAAGTCGTTATAGTTATGAATAAGTGAATGTAATATATTACGCTATTAGTTTAGTTTGTGACGTCATTTGACGCTATAGGCCCAGAGCTATTGTGATCATTGTATTATATTTTAAGCTGTTAAGTAATGAAAATTAAATACTGGCCTTTAAAGAAAACCTAAAGTTCAAAACTGTAACACCAAATCGCCAGTAAAATAATAGAGTAATTAATGAAAAGCTTGTAATTTTCTGTAAACTAATTTTAAAATAAGTATTCTGTGATCTTGTCAGATACAAGTTTCTGTGCCTTCGATAAGGACCATGTTATTCGTATTCCAATTTTGAAATGCTGAAGAAAAAATGCCTTAATTCCATACACTTTTTAACAGTTCTCTTTTAAAATAAATTTATAAATACAGATGTATAAATTCAAAAGCAGTTTTATTTTAAAGCTTACCCAGCAGGATATCTAGAACAAATTTTGTGCGCCATGTTTGGCGGTTGACAGTTAACAACTGAATCAAAGAGTAGCTTAGACTTTTACCCCTTATTCAAAAACGTCAAACGTCTGCCTATTCCCAAAAAAAAAAAACGTCTCTCAGGCCTCGATAAGTTAATTTATGTTTTGTCTGTTTCTAACAAACACAACTGTCAAAGTGACAGATAAGGACAAAATATAAATTAACTAATTTAGGCCTGGGAGACGTTTATGAATAAGGGGGTTAGTGATAACTTCTGGCGTAAAGAATTTCTTAGGGATGTCATCTTCTGTTACTCAATACCCGCATCACACACAGTGGCGTATCTAGCATGGGTGGCACCCGGTGCGGATAGCTAAAATGTCACCCCAGAATATCTATCAGGGGGAGGGGGGCCGCGGTACGAACCGCCTTGAAGCACTTCTGATGTTCACGGTCAGGTGTCACCCCTAAGATGGTGACACCCGCCCCCCCCCCCCCCTAGCTACGCTACTGATCACACAAATTAGAGCATCCCCTAGCATGCGCACAAATCAGGTAAATTAGTATGAGGGGCGCTAACTGCGGGAAAATTAGTATGAGAGCGAACACGCCGCGTACGAGTTTTGTATAGAAATCGCTTATAACTCGCTCAAGTGTGATAATATGTCTTACATGTCCCGCCCCTCCAAATTACTATTTCAATGTGTTTAGTCTAGGGAATGCAACCGGTTAATATTTTGTATGAGAATTACCGGTAATTTACCGGTTAACCGGTAATCTCTATGCAATTATTTACCGGTTTGCATTCCCTAGTTTAGTCACATCCTTACGAAAGAGTGTTTTGTTTTTGTTTAACGGCTGTCTCAGCACGCACACATGCGTTGGGAGTCTTGGTGGTGCTTATAAATACTTGCACAAATAAATTGAAGCGTTTTGAATTTTGGAGGGGCGGGACATGTTATCGTAGTTTATCTCTCCCCGCGCGGGCGCCGGCTCCGTGCACCAGTGCAAGTTAGCGGACGCCCTTACTGCCATAATCTACATTCCAAGTAAACACACAGAAAAAACAGCTACGCAAACAGATAGACGTGATAGTTAGACGCATTATAGACGAGAATACCTAATTATCTAGTGAATTAAATTAGAGTTTATTAAGAATTTAGCATTTATTGACATAAAAAACACGTCAAACATAATAGTTACCACTCTTCTTATGTAGTCGATCAACATTTTATCTTTTTTGTAACTGCAAACGACTTTCACAGCCAACAATTTTTTTACTTATATCTTTATTTAAGCAGCTAGACTGCTTTCCTTAACTTTATGATTACCTTAACTATGGCGATGCACATAATTTTTTACTCCTCATCAATATCGTCAAACTTTTTCTTACCACTCGTCTGCGTTATCAAAGGTCGGACATCAAACGCCCCCGTCCCACTTCTGCAAGGCTGACCCAACATCAGACAACTTGACGCCGAATTAAGCTTATCTACCTTCGCGTTCAACACAGCTTCCTTCAGGAATATCAGCGATGACTCGAAAGACATCTGCTGCAATGGAGACGTCGAAGATTCCATGCCTTTTCGACTCATTGGCTCGAAAATCCCATTGTAAGTCATGTAGTCGGCCACTAGCGACAAATGCCTAGGATCCACTGTGATTCCGTAAACATTGAACACATTCTGAATTTCCTTTATAATCACCTTATTAGCTGCCTCAATGCCGTAAGTTCGAGCTATAGCGTGAACATCGTTGCTGTATAGCTTTTCGACATGCAGCAAATCATCGTACTTGAACATTTCAACAATGTTTATACCCTCAGTCTTGAGGTATAGAACATTCTTCTCTCTGTTGGTGATCGCACGCTTGATGTTTTGCACTTGGTGTATGACAGATTTTGAAGCGGCGTCTTTGAGCGCTTGTGAAAGATCGACTTTTAAGAATGATATAGGGAAGAGTACCGTTAGTTCACACCATTGATGGTTTTTGGTGTCGAAACTGTAGTTGGTGGCGCTGTCTGTTTTGCCGACAACTTGTTCCATGAGTGTTTTGTCAGCAGCTGACACTTCGTCGCTCACTTTGTCTTGGTCTTCGTTGTCTTTGGCCGGTTCATCGTTCAGGTCCTCGTCGTCGGACTTTTCTTCCTCCCCCGATTCTGGATCCTCGTATTCTTGTTCTTCTGCTCTTTTATTTCGCTTTTTTACCTGAAATATCAAAATTTTGTTTGACTTGCCATTCATTTATCATAATAATCATTTATCTAAAAACAAAATATTATTAGATAATTTCACAAAAAATTCATGATACCTATTAGCATTTAAAATTCTCATTTAAAATTGTGAGAAGTATTAAAAGTTTTAATTATGTAGGAAATGTCGCAATTTTGGACACTTACCGTCAGCACATCTAAAGAATGACTTAAGTTTAACGATTCTACCGTTACTGATAAAACTGGTTTGCCAAGCTATAAACTGCTCATTTACCTGCGTAGCGTCATCGTCATCGTTGGTGGGTTCGTCGTCCGAGCTCTCGTCCTCGGGGTCGGCCGCGGGCTCGTTCGCCGGCGCCTCTTCCCCGCCCTCTTCCTCATCATTCTCGTCCCGCAGACGCGGCCTCTTCTCCTTCTTCGCTACCCATACCACGCCGCTCGACGTCTTAGCCTGCCGCCGGACCGCACCAAACATCTCCTGGAAAAACGTCCTTGACATATGATGAATGATCTGCTTTGGCTTGACAGCGTACTGAGTCTTGTATTGGGACTTTGGCAGGAACCAGAATTTCAACGTCGTCTTCAACTGTCTACTCGGTTCCGTCACTATTTCGCATTCCACTTCAATCTTCTCTAAAACATCTGCTACAGTAACCCTGTTCAGTTGCTTTCTTAACCTTTCAGCTTTCTTATTCAGATTCGGAAGGTCTTTGAATGGTATATCCATGTTTGGTGTTTTGAGTTTAGCTGACGCCGTCATCAGGATTTCTCTGAGACGCGGGATACCAAGCGTGACGTTCATGTCACCACGACCGGCAAAATGGAAAGTGTTCAGTGTCATCTGAGTAGACGGCTCTCCAATCGACTGGGCTGCCAGAAGACCGACGGGCTCGCCAGGCTCTGCCATGGATTCCAGGTATTTAGCGTTGATTATATCTGAAAACTTCTCCTTTTCAGTTAGTTCTACGTACGCGCTTTGCTTCCGATTTTTCAAATAATTATGTATGATGCTGTCTAACTGCTCACTTATGACTCCGAATTTGTATTCTGGCGATATTTTGCTTGAGATCGGGTCGGGGCATGATTTTCTCGCGTATTGTTGTCTTTCTTCCTTATCAAGCGAACGCCACATTTTTTCTAGTTCCCAGTAATAAGGGTCTCTCGTTTCATCAGTCGGTTTCTCATCCAACTCTATGTTGTCTCTCGTCACATTTGAAAACTCTGCAAATGGACTCGTTCGTACTTGCGCAAAAGGATCGCCGTGCTTTTTCTTCCATTTCTTTATTGATTTTTGTGCTTTTGCAATGCTTTTAGTGTCAGAGTTTTCTTTCAGCGTTTTGATGACAGACTTGCTTGCAACAGCGTCAGCGTTCTCATCAAGGAATTCGAATTGTTTCTCTTTTAAAAATTGGCACTTCAGAACATCGAGGCCGTCTTCTCCGTAAGCGAATTGGACGACGCTGCTGTCGGCGTCCCTCACTGTGTAATCGTAACCCACGCTTAAGCCTTCAAGGTGCTTGATCAAGCACCTTTGCAAGTAACCGGATCGACTGGTTTTAACAGCTGTATCGATTAGACCTTCACGACCAGCCATGCAGTGAAAGAAGAATTCCTGAGGCTGTATTCCCGTCATAAATCGACCGTCTATGAACCCGCCCGCTCTAGGGGAAAAGTCGTAGGGCGTGAAGCTTGGGAGGGACCGTCCAGATATCATGAGCGGTGGGCGTTTGCCTTCCAACTCAATTTGACCGAGCAGGCAAGAGATTTGCATAGTGTTTACAGTGGAGCCCTTGGCACCAGACTGCACCATCAGCTGGAGATTGTTATATGGGAACTTTTCCAGCAATCCCTCTGACAAGCAAGCAGTGTTTATACTGTTCGTGTGTGTATCAAGTATATTTTTGTACTGCCTGTCTAAATTCGCTCTGAACTTTGGGTCTTTTTGCATCATCTCTTCAATGGTTTCTTTTAGTGTGTTTTCATCAACATCCACCGGCAGTTCAGTCGCTTTGGCCGCTGCTATTTTGCCAGTGTTTCTCACCAAGCTTATATAGTCGTCTCGTTTTTTATTAGCCGCCTCCACAACTAAAATGTCTTTAACACCCAGTGTGAACCCAATCCACTGTAGATAGAAGCTGAACAGCTTCGAAAACGAGCTTAGCAAGGCACTGGAACTGTCTCCTCCGTACAACTCATACATACAATGTACAAGACCGTAAGGTGTCGCTCCGTAGTGAGTTTTATCCAAAACTCCTGACAACAATTCTCCTTTCTGTATGACCACTTCAGCCTCAGTCATTCTGTCTCCTTTCAATGGTGACCCACCAGCTTTCCAAGGTCTTGGAGGTGTTTTTTGCCATGCTTTTGCGCTTATTTTAGCACTACTTGTCAAGGAAAGGTATGGTTTAGCTTTAGGAATGCTGTTAATAATTATTGTGGATAAGACTTGCTTGCCAGACCAGAGTACCATTGGTTTAAGTATAGTAGGAGGCAGCAGTTTGATCTCTCCTCTATGATTAGCAAAGGCTTGGAAAACCAGTTGCTGGTAGTCTGCTTTGGTGAAGAAGGTGCCCCTTAGTGACATTTTAACTCCAGAAATAACATGATCTTGAATCAGTCCACTGAGTGGGGTGCCATCTTTTGGTACAAGGTACTGTTTTGTGACTGACATAATATTGTAAGCTTCACTTCTGGCAATTTCGTTTTGTGGAAAATGGGCATTCATTTCATCACCGTCAAAATCAGCATTGTAGGATTTGCAGTTGGCATAATGCAATCTGAGGGTCTTCTCTCCTTTCAGAATCCTTGCCCGGTGCGCCATCATACTGGGCTTATGGAGTGATGGCTGCCGATTCAATATTAAAACATCACCGTTAATTAAATGTCTATGTACAATTTTTAGACTAGACTTCTTAAACTCATCAGGGGTCAACAATCTTTTTGCTAAACTTTTTCTTTTTTGAATGGAATCTGGTGGAATTAAAATCATCCTTCCATTTTCTATTTCAAGTTTCTCTGCTCCGGGATGTTTATTAGGTCCATTAATTACCATTCTTCTCAATTCCTCCACATTCCACTCTGTCACAGGCACTGGATAGGTTAATTTTGTAGCAAATGCATCAGGAACACCAATTTCATCAATGTCAACATTAGGGTCCGGAGTGATGACTGAACGAGCTGCAAAGTTAACTCTTTTACCCATCATATGCATTCTTATAACTCCCGTTTTCTTTTCAAGTACTTGTTTAAGTCCTAAACTAGCTAAGCCTTGCCCTTCACAATTAAGGATGTAATTCACATGTTTTTGCAAATCCTGCCACACTGTATGGAGTTTTTCAGCAGCACTCTGGCCGTAAACACTTTCGTAAGCTTGCCTTACGCCTTGTTCCAAGCTGTCTATTGTTTCTTGATTTGGTGATGACAGGACTTGGAGAACTGCGCGTGCATTGTACGCCATCGTCATGATTGCCTTGTAGATATTGTTTTGAGGATGTTCTACAAGTTCACCCTTCAACACATTGCATGGTCGCAGTGATGGTGGTAAAACCGGAATTATTTCCATGAAAAAGATATCTGTAACTGGGTCAGTTTCTGAGTACTGTAGCACTGGAATGCATTCTTTCAGAATATCTGCTTCATTTTGTGCTATAGAGGTGCAGTAACGTTTTATTTCATCAGGCATTAATATTTTAATCCCTTTTGTTTCCGTCTCATTATTAACAATATTGTGCATGATTCGGTTCTCAGACGTTGTTACTTTAACTATCTTGACTCTGCAATACAAGCAATTCTTTGATGTATTGATGGATTTGAATACATTGCTAATAAATTTCGCCCGCAACCTATCAGAGTTCTTGTTATGAAAAGTTTCAGTTACGGGATCTTTATTCTTTAGCATTTTTTGATGTTTCCTGATAAATTTGGGTGGGTCACCAGTATTTTGCCCCCACAATGTGTCATTGTTGTAATAACTCTCTAAGTCTAAAGCCGCAGTGACATGTCCAGCATCCAGTAACTGCAATTGTAGTGTTAAAAGGGTTTTCATTTTCTCATCCATTTGGATCTTGCAGCATTTTAAACAGCTGATGCGGAACAGCGTATAGATGTTCCTAATGAACAAAGGGTTTATCACAATCAGAGGCAGTTCTATGTGCCCAAAGTGACCAGGACAATGAAGCAAGGGATTGGTGCATGTTGTACAGAATTCGTTTCTGTCCCTGACAGGTCCTAGCGCAGGGTCGTACAGACCGCCTTTGGTAGCGTTACCCATTGAGTCGAAGGACTGGGTATTAGTAATTTTAGCCACACTAAGTTTGCGAACATCATCGTCACTAAACATTAAAAACTGTACGCCATTAGGATCCACCGACGTCAGCCCCTTTAGGGCCGCCGTAAACGCGGTCTTGGAAGCCATTTTCAGTCTCTGTAAGCAGAAAAAAACAGAAAGTTACACAGAATTTTGAATTCGGTGTTATAACCAACAATAACCTCTCCATATCTTATAGTCAAAAGCAAATAATTTTAAAACATTGAACAAAGTTAAATGAATTGTTATGCATTTATATTACTCACATATAAGCTCGTAATAGTCCATTATTTAACACATAAAACAAATTTAAACACCATCAAACCACGTTTTTTTTCCACAACGCATACTCAACTCAATGAACTTGAACTGTCAATGTCAAACCCAAGCACGAGTCAAACCACAGACTACTATAGATTTAGCTAAGCAAGGGTTTATATAGGTTACAATTAGTGTGTATACATGAATATAGAACTATAGCTTAATTATTCTATCTTACCACTACACCTTCTAGTGCTGGAGCCCGCCTAACTGGAAATTTATCAAAATCCTAACCACTTTTTTTCCATATAGCGTTGTAGAGCCCATCTCGGAGATCATGAAAACATAAGTCTTAAAGGTCTTAAATGGCCATAAGTATGTATGGCGTCAAGTTGAAAATACAATTTTTTTGCCTAAATTTATCAACGAGCCTACCGCTCCAAATTTTGACACATGATTTAGCCCACGTCAAATAACCTACATACCAATTTTAAGACCATTCTGGTGGGCACATAAGATTTTAAGACCAGTTGAAGTTGCAATTTTTTGGCCTAAATTTATCAACGAGCCTACCGCTCCAAATTTTGACAGTAGTTAAAGGACCCATTCAACACACCAAATCCCAATTTTAAGACCATTCTGGTGGGCACATAAGATTTTAAGACCATTCTAAGAAATAGTCGACTTCATAGAAAAAATAGCAAATTACTATAAATTCCTTAAAAAAATATATTTTGCTGGCACAAACACAACTGCATATTCATATATAAGTGTCTTGTAATTAAAAATGCCCTAAAAGTATTCCGCAATAAGTCGAAAATTGGAGAAATTCGTCATAGCAGTACATTAGTCACGGGGGTCTTAAATCACTAAAATTATTATTTATTTTAAACTTAATGTCACAAAATATGATTTAATAAGCCAGACGTAATGCCTATAAACATTTTCTACCAGTCGCTCATAAGTCTAAACTGATAAGCGTCAAGTTAGGAACACTGAGAATATATGACTAACTGAAAAATTACGTAAATTTATTTTAAATCCTACCGTTCCAAATTTTGACAAACGACTTAGCCCACATCAAATAACCTACATACCAATTTTAAAACCAATCTGGTGGGCGCATAAGATTTTAAGACCAGTTGAAGTTGCAATTTTATGGCCTAAATTTATCAACGAGCCTACCGCTCCAAATTTTGCTGTCAAAATCTACTGTTAACTGTGTACCTACTGTTAGTTAAAGGACCCATTCAACACACCAAATGCCAATTTTAAGACCATTCTGGTGGGCACATAAGATTTTAAGACCATTTTAAGAAATAGACGATTTCATGCAAAAAATGGCAAAATACTGTAAATTCGTAAAAAAAATATTTAGCGGGCACAAGCACAACTGCATATTCATATTTAAGTGTCTTGTAATTTAAAATTCCGTAAAAGTATTCCGCAATAAGTCAAAAATTGGAGAAATTCGTCATAGCAGTACTTTAGTCACGGGGGTCTTAAATCACTAAAATTATTATTCATTTTAAAATTAATGGCTCAAAATTTGATTTTAAAAGCCAGACGTAATGCCTATAGGCATTTTCTACCAGTCGCTCATAACTCTAAACTGATTAGCGTCAAATTAGGTGCACTGAGAATATATTACTGACTGAAAAAATGACGTGAATTTATTTTATATCCTACCGTTCCAAATTTTGACAAACGGTGTAGCCCACTCCAAATAACCTACATACCCATTTTAAGACCCATCCGGTGGGCGCATAAGATTTCAAGACCAAGTTGCTATTTTTTGGTCTTGATTTATCAACGAGCCAACCGCTCCAAATTGACACTATGACACTAGTTAAAGGACCCATTCAACAAACTAAATCCCAATTTTGAGACCATTCTAGTGGGCGTAGAGGATTTTAAGACAATTTAAAAAAAGAGTCGATTTCATATAAAAAATAACAAATTACTATAAATTCGTTCAAAAAATATACTTAATTGGCACAAACACAAATGCATATTCATATTTAAGTGTCTTATGATTCAAAATGCCGTAAAAGTATTCCGCAATAAGTCGATAATGGGGGAAATTCGTCATTGCAGGAATTTAGTCGCGGGGGTTTAAATCACTAAAATTATTATTTATATTAAACTTAATGGCACAAAACATGATTTAAAATGCTGGAGGTAATGCCTATACCTATTTTTTACCAGTCCCTCATACATAACCCTAAACTAACAAGCGTCATATCGAGTTAGGCGCAACGGAGTGAAAACATGACGTAAATTTATTTTTAATCCTACAGCACCAATTTTTCAACACGGCGTCGCTACATTTCAAGTTCAAGTCGTCTCTTATTGACATCTTAATTCATTCACGTTTTCAACCGACTACAACACAATACCTAGTAGATATAAATTACATATATATATATTTATATATATTTCCGTAGCCTATATTGTATCCCACTGCTGGGCAAAGGCCTCCCCTCGCTTCCGCCACGCGTCACGGCCTAGTGCATGCTCTCGCCAGTCGCTACAAAATGCGTCCAGATCGTCCCGCCATCTTTTTTTTGGTCTGCCTCTGCCCCGGTCGATTTGTTCGGTCCATTCAGTAGTTAATTTAGCCCATCGTTCCGGGTGCATGCGGCAGACATGTCCAGCCTAATCCCACTTGGGCTTGGCGGCCTTGACACCCACAACCGAGATACCTGTCCTGGAGCGCAGTTCGGTGTTCCTAATCCGATCGGTTCTACGAACCTCTAGTACGCTGCGTTCCATGGCTCGCTGGCAAATTTTGAGTAGGGACTTTTGAGCCTCCGTTAATGACCATGTTTGTGCACCGTAGGTTAGGATGGGCAGGATACACATATCGATGAGTTTGCGCTTTAGTGCCAGTGGAAGGTTACCCTTCATAAGCGCTTTCATGGACCAGAATCTCTTCCAGGCGTTCTCGATTATATATATTTTATGAAAATTAATTATATTCGTAAGTACTTACGAAACAAGGATGATATAGACATGGATGGACAATACCCATACAAAATCGCGTTCTCTTTTCAGGTTAAAGCACTAGCCTCATCTATCGGTCACACCAGACACTAAATCCTAGTTTCTAATACTTTGTTCGTCGCTTAACGCTGACAGAATAACTCGACTCCAGACTCGACAGATGGCGCTGTGGCACTGTGTACCGAAAACAGACGTATAGCCTGAACGCGATTTTGTATAGGCATTGTCAATCCATGTCTTAATCATCCTTGATGCCTATACAAAATCGCGTTCCTCGAACCTTCAGGCTATACGTCTGTTTTCGGTACGAAGTGCCACAGCGCCATTTGTCGAGTCGGAGTCGAGTTATTCTGTCAGCGTTAAGCGACGAACAAAGTATTAGAAACTAGGATTTAGTGTCTGGTGTAACCGATAGATGACGCTAGTGCTTTAACCTGAAATAAAAGGAACGCGATTTTGTATGGATATTGTCCACCATTGAGAATTTGAGTCTATTTTGTTCTTATATGCAATGCAAGTGTGATAGAGACGGATATAATGTGCTGGAGCCCGCCTTACTGGAAATTTGTCAAAATCCTTCTCCTTATTTTCTTCCATATAGCGTATCTCGGAGGCCATGAAAACATAAGTCTTAAAGGTCTTAAATGGCCATAAGTATGTATGGCGTCAAGTTCAAAATACAATTTTTTGGCCTAAATTTATCAACGAACCTACCGCTCCAAATTTTGACTGATGATTGCTACCCACATCAAATAACCTACATACCAATTTTAAGAAGATTCTGGTGGGCGCATAAGATTTTAAGACCAGCGAAGTTGCAATTTTTTGGCCTAAATTTATCAACGAGCCTACTGCTCCGAATTTTGACAGTAGTTAAAGGACCCATTCAACAAACCAAATCCCAATTTTAAGACCATTCTGGTGGGCGCATAAGATTTTAAGAAATAGTCGATTTCATACAAATATAGCAAATGACTGTCCTACTGTTCCAAATTTTGACATATGATATGGATGGGGCACTTCAAATTAACCTTCATATCAATATTAAGACCATTCCAGAGCCGGGTTGGATTTTAAGTCCAATTGAAATGGCGAATTTTTGAGGCTATTGCAGTACCGCTCTAAATTCTACTAGTAGTTATAATTTAAGACCAAATGCACTCGCTTTCGTAAATACTAGTGTCTACACCAAATCATGGTATCAGATTGCCAATCGGACCTGAGGTTCGCCTAAGCCGTGGCAAGGAGCCGTGACTAACGCTGGGAGGATAATGATAACAAATAAAACAAATACTAAATTAAGACCATTCCTGTCTCCGGTGTACATTTTCAGATTTTAAATAAAACAAATTACCCTTGCTTTGTATAGTGATTTTAATTTAAACAACATTTTTATACTTATACCTACATTATTATACGTGTATGATTGCAAATCACCGAATGTTAAAAATCGAATTTGTTCTCTAATTAAATAATTAATAAATATCCTTCGTCGTTGTCACTATCGTCGGAAATATCTTGGTCACTGTTGTCATCATCAACATCGTCGTTGATGTTTTCAGTGACATTCCTTTCTGAAAAACAAATCACAAATGTCCGTTTTAACGTTATTTAATCATTTACAATTATTGATATCTAATATATTAAGAGGCGGTATTGAGTAGAATTAGTGTTCGCGTTTTGTTTTAAAGAATGTTTAATAAAATTTATTGTAATATATTGGATGATCTCGAAACCGAACCTTACCTTGGGCTCTATAACTTGATAATAAAGGATAATGGGCAAATTTGTTTGGGCACTGTCCCCACCCACCAACAGAAACGAAACATGTCTCATTTAATAGAACTTGGCAACCTGATGATTGGTTTTTATGACGAGGATCGCCCTTTGTATGGGGTTTTCTTGGAAAACCGTATTAATATATATATATACTAGCTGTGCCCGCGGCTCCGCCCGCGTGGAATTCGGTCTGTGTCAGTAAGCGGCTAATTCACCCCTAATTTCTCTCCCTGGAGGCGGAACTTAAAGTAAAGTTGACAGATGGATACGCTAGATGACAGTAGTCCTAATAAAATATTTTACAATTACCACTAAATGAAAGTACACTCAAAAATGAATACTTTTTGTATCATATTTTTTTTGCATGATTTAAACGACATAAATAGAGAGTAGTAGGTGTATATCGGACGATACAGGACCACTTTTGTATTTATACGTTCATGTCCAAGGCAAATATCATTCAAATCGATCCTCCCGTCAAATCAGTCTAAGCATGAAAGGTAAGAACAGGCGCGGTTTAAATTGGGGGGGGGGGGGGGGGGGGGGGGTCACAAATGCAGAAATGATTTTATTTCTATTTGAGGTGCAACCCCCGCCTTTTAGACGTTGAATTTTTATATACTACGTATAACCTGGCTGGGGATTTTTTTGAATTGGAATTAGTAATCCTTAAGGGGTGACCGGCCAAGAGCATGTCGGGCGATGCTCAGTGTAGAATTTCGTAGATGCCGCCCTGTTACAAAACATCCGTTCAAAAGGTCGTTTATTAAGGGATATTTGGCGGCGCTTACGTCATTTTACTATTCGGCACTTCCTTTCACTACGCGTTTTTGACTGATAATTAGGGCCCGGAATTTTGCGTGCGGTTTGTGAAACGTCATAGGGAGAGAACACCAATGTTTATCGATATATCGATAAATCGGGAGTTTTTTTATTAGTGTCTTTAAAAAATAATACCTCAAACTTTCAAATGATACATAAAGTAAATGTACCAGTGCTCGACACGCCTAATGCCCAATAGATGACACCCCCCCTTCTGTCACCTCTTTTGAAAGTGACTTAAGAATAAGGTGGTATCAATTGGATAGTGTCGAGCACTTCGTACGTTTACCGTACATCATCCTTTATAAAACTATAATTTATTATATTTTTTATTATTTATTATAAATTATTTTATATATTAAGCTTTTTTCGTGAATGACCGTTAAAAATATATGTATCATTTGAAAGTTTGAGGTATTATTTTTTAAAGACACTTATGAAAAAACTCCCGATTTATCGATATAACGATAAACATTGGTGTTCTCTCCCTATGACGTTTCACAAACCGCACGCAAATTCGGGCCCTACTGATAATTCAAAAACGGCTAAACCGATTTTATTCAATATAGTTTTTATTGAAAGTTCTTATCAGGCCTCACCAATTTCAGCTTCCTAGTGCGAACGGTAACTGAGCTAGACCGCGGATAGACGGACGGACATGGCGAAACTTTAAGGGACTAAGGAACCCTAAAAAGAGATAAATAGTAGTTTATGTAACTGTTACCTACGTAATAAGGCCTATGCTATTTTTTGAAATTTTGGACATTTTGTATTTTGTAAATTTTGTAAATTTTGTAATTTTGTAAATTTTGGAAAGTTTGGAAATTTGAAAATTTTGGAAATTTTGGTAATGTTGATAATTTACAAATTTAGCCATTTTTGACATTATCGACATTTTTGACTTTTTTGTACTTTTAGGTTCTCGACTTTCTTCACTTTGTCACTTCTCACTTTCACTTTTTATATATTTTTTTATTTCATTTCATTTTACATGCTTCTCAATCGTATGGGTGTCGCGTTTTTCGTGACGTGAATTTTCGTGACGGTCACGTGACCTTTTTTTCGCCTAGCCCCCTATCCACGGACCGTCACGAGAAGGAACTTCGTTCCAAAACTACCACCGGTTCTAACCCTACACCTCTGCCCAAGAAGTATTCATGGCCGAATAGAAACTCGAGCGACTTATTTTTTCAAGGACAGTACTACATTATTAGATCTTAAGATACAAAATAATGTGTAGTTCTTCAAGAAAACATATCAGAACAGCTTGAGAGGACAGATATGTACCTATTGTTTAATTATAAAGAAAAATAAACCCTAATCTGACTGAAAATAGATGTCATATACTTCAGAAAAAGTGACCAAACCCTCCGGTGTCCTCGTACACCGTCGTGTATCTGGCCTCGGACACCGGAGGGTTTGGTCACTTTTTCTGAAGTATATGACATCTATTTTCAGTTTATATATAGTAGTGTAACTACTTAAAATTGCAAATCAAAAAAATATTAAACAACATAATTTGATTTGCTTCAAGATTCCTAATTCTGACTGCTTCACAAAACCTTCCTACCTAAACGGTGTCCTATAAATGTTAGATGATTTTGTAGTAGTTTTTTGGTTTGGGCCAATGCATCTTTGTCCGTCATATATAGTCCTCGAACCTGCAATAACCTGCAATATTTTCAAATATTTCTTAGAGCGGGTAAAGGTAAAAACAGACAAAAATTCTAATAATTGTTGGAACGTGTTCTGTTATCGATTCTAAGTATCCCCGCCACTTTTTCGAATATATTCCATGAACAGACTTTCGACCCTCTTCAGCTTTAGTATATGTATAGATAGTTTTTATTGAAAGTACCTTTCACTTCCATTATTTTTTTTTTTTTTGGACCTACGGTTCCAAAGTAAGATGGGGAGGGGGGGGGCGTTTTGAAACTATCCTTTGTCCTTTCTCGAGACCCATACTATCTCTATACCAATTTTCATCTAAATCAGTTCAGCGGGTAAAAATTCCTCATACCAACTTCCAACCCCCTTTTCACCCCCACAAGGGTTTGAAAAACTATCCTATGACGTTTCTCGAGACTCAAATTATCTCCATACTCATTTCTATCTAAATCGTTTCAGCGGTTAAAAATTCTCCATACAAACTTTTAACCCCATTTTCACCCCCCACCAGGGTTGATTTCGGGATTAAAACTATATATTATCCATTCCCGGGACTCAAACTATCACTATACAAAATTTCATCAAAATCCGTTCAGCCGTTTTCACGTGATGCGCGGTCAAATAAACAGATAAACAGACAAACAGATAAACAGACAAAAATTCTAAAAATTGTTGGAACGTGTTCTGTTATCAATTCTAAGTATCCCGGCCAACTTTTTTTCGATTATCTTCTATGTACAGACTTTCGACCCTCTTCAGCTTTATTATATGTATAGATATATATATATATATATATATAAAATTAAAACGTAGATTCTAGTCCTCAAACTAGACAACTTTTGTGTAGCAACTTTTTAAAATCATAAAGTTTTCAATTGTTATTTTTTCAAACAAAGTAAATAGTATTTTCAATGTACTTAAAACTCCGTCTAATTGACATCGCCTGTCAGTCTAGTCACTCTACAGACATAATCAATTTCATAGTACATTGCGTGTTCGAAATAACTTTAAAATGTAATAAAATTCAAACCGCAAGTTTTTTTCAAAGTCGTCAAACAAACGTTGCGTAGTTTGAGGAGAAGAATGTACATTTAATTTTTTGCTTTAGTTTCAGGCCCCACCGTGTATATATATATACCCTTACGTACATATATTTAAGACAGACATCTTCGATTTTCATTAAGAGTTTTGGCTAAAAATATCAATAACTTTAAGTTAACACTGATAATATGTATAATATGTTAAGTAGTATTGTAGATCTAAAAATATATAGCTCTATGAGCGAATTGTTTGTTTTCCTTTTTTTACCGACTTCAAAAATAAGAGGAGGTTCTCAATTCATCTGTATTTTTTAAATAAATGTATTTGTTTATTATTGCTAGTAGCATAATTTCTGTAACCTTCTTCTTGTAACTTTCAAATGAATTTAACAAAAAATATACAAAAACAAAATACGGTTTTCCAAGAAAACCCCATACATACACGGTGGTGACCCCTCGTGATAGTAAAAAATATTCGGTTGCCAAGAGCTATTAAATGAGACATGTTTCGTTTCTGTTGGTGGGTGGGGACATTTCTGCCCATTGGTCGGTCCTTGTAATGTCAGCCAACTAACTAATTAGTATTGCATAAACTGTAAACATTTCTATGTGAATCGATATTATAAATATATTTAAATGCAAAACCTGCGTTTAAAAGTAAATTATATGAAAAGACTGAAGGATCTTATATTATAATCTTCTTATATTTTTTTAACTGTGTTTATTTTTACAAATCTATTAATTCTGTAATAAGAGTATCTACAACGATAATTTTAACTACGATACGATAGTTTCTATTTTTATCTACTATAATCGAATATTAGATACCTGATACACAAATAGCCTCAAGTGAGGGGGGTATCCTGTCTCCTTCAAACCACACTGGTACATATTTTCCATCATTCAACGTCCATCCGTTATTTAATGGTTCAATTGCTGTTGGTCTTCCAGTATAAGCTTGATTCCAAATGCCACATATAAAGTTGACTCTCAAAATATGCTGTTTTAAGACTCGTTGGCATGGGGGCATTGTGCGCTCATTTATGCCCTTTATGTTTCCAAAGGGCGATTTACTAGAAGGCTTGTAAGCTTCTAAGAATTTTTGATACCTGACTTCGTTCACAGAATTTAATCTTGGCTTTCCATACATTTGGCACACAAAATTCTCTACAAATTTTTCGGCTTTGCTGTTTATCCCGTGACTTTCGAGGCCAAATTGACCAAAAGCGTCAATTATTTCTTAATTTTTTTCCAACAATTGTAAAGGTCTTGTTTTACCCTTGCCATAAAAAGCGGGGACATAGTCGCATCCTGTAAATGCGTGAAATGCCGATAAAGCTATAGATAGTTCCCGTCCTAAGTGATGGTAAAGTTTGTTTAGGTCTATGTATCGATGGGTATTGTTTGAGCTCAATCCCATTTCGAGCCACAAATGGACATTTTCATTTAAATGTACCAAATTTGCTAGTCCAATTATTAATACGTCTGTATCATTTGTCCTTATTACTACGTCTCCTTCTGTCACGGTTTGTGCAATGTGAAAAAACATTCTGGTGTCTGCTTCTTCCAAGCAAGATTTGAGGTTGGAAACTATTTCTTTTTTTATCGCAGACTGATCAATATCTCTCTGGTAGCTATAACAATCTTGTTCGACAGTTACGTAGAGAAGTTTAGTGTTGATTATGTTTGCATGGTGACTTTGTTCCCATTCCTTTGCCAAAAAAGATACCAATTCTTTTTTAAAATAGTCATTTCGTAGTGCTTTAAGAAAGTTGTTTGGTCTTTTCATATTTCTTCCCGTAATAACATAAGGTCGATGGCGATCCGATGTCGTAGAACGTCTATCACGCTCATTGTCTTTGATGCTGGGAGAAGTGGTGTTGTCAAAAATTATGTGTACTATATTTCCGTCTAATTTCATAATCTTCACTAGAATATATCTTGCGATATCTCCAAATGTTGCTGGTAGATCACCTAGTGTGTGCAATAAGAAGAAACCATCTACAACCGTAGATGTCACAAACGTAGGTTGACCGCTTTCAATCTTTTTTTCGAGATGTTTTAATAGAGTTGATTTGGTAGTTGTGACAAATGAAGAGTCTAAATGGGTGAACGTCAACGGTGCCGGTGTTATTGGATAGGTGAAGGTTTCCTTTAGATCAATATTATGTTCAACGGCTAAGCATAGTAATCGCCCCAAAAAATTTCGTTCAACTTTTAGTTCTACAATGAAGCCATTTTTTTTCTCTTTAATTGTACCAGCGTCGTCTGCGAAAGTCTTGGTTTTAACACGTGTGATTGGTTTTTCAAATCTGGATGGGTCCTTGTTGCATTCGTCTATAAAACAATTCTTTTTCTCTTCACCTAATTGGTCAATATTTAAAAGAAAACTCATAGTTTCTTCTGATGCTGCTTTGCCAGTTATAATATTATGTAGGGTATTTCCATATACTGCGTCGCCGAAAGGGTTTACGCTCTGATTAATCTTTTCAATAAGATTATCCAAATCTTTTTGGTTTTTCCTTATATTTGCTGGTCGCAAATCAGAGGTCACATCTTCTTTTTTTGTCAAACCTAGTTTTTCATGCAAATCGCTCATTATGTAAGTCCGAGCAGCGTGTGTCATAGCCCATCTTTGGCGAGCAACAACTGAATTTGTTAAAGCAGTTACACCTTTTGAACTGCTAGCTGCATCTGCATTGACGGTTTGCTCAAGCGTCAGATCTATTGCAGACCTTGCGAAATGCTTAGAGGTTCTCCGTAGTGATAATGCACCCTTTTTGAATTGTTCAACTATTTCTGGGTGTGTTTCTTCCATAGAACACATATTGCTGTGCATTTTTGTGAGCCATCGAGCATAATTTGGTTGATTCATTACAAAGAAGATATTGCACATTTTGCCAATCACGTAGGTGTATAACTTGTAATCACCAGAGCGAACGCTTCTTGAAAAAAGATGGTACAATTCAACAAATTTAATATAAGTATACCAAAATTGGGCAGTTTTACCATAGTCTCCATTTTGTGTCCTTTTTGAGAAACAGTCGTACTCCTGTAGAATATTTCGAAGGACAAGATTATCTTGGTCATTTTTAAATTCCATCCATTTTTCATTAGAAAGAATATCCTTTATTTCTGGAAATAGATCGTCTCCTATGTTGGCATCTTGGAAATATTTTTTGAAATGTAACATTGACATGGCAGCTGCTAGAATCGTGTGTAACCTTTTGCAGCGATTGTAATGAGTACCGAGAATGAATCCATTAATTGAGCCTTCCTGCTAATAGCTCGCTGTCACATAAAATATCTGATGCCCCTGAACAATCAATGTACTTGCCAATTGCTTTGAAAAATGCCATTACTATATGAAATGGCCCCAGCATTACAAATAAGTTATCATATGTAGGGCGGTCTTCTGATTGAATTTGAAATGCCATTTTCGCTATTGCCAAATCATATGTCACGATTATATATTTTTGATTGCATTCTTTTGCTATTGTCAATGATCTTCTCATAGTCTCAGCAACAACATCGTATGTCGTGGGTGACCGGTTAATTTGAGTCAAATATGTTATTACATGCTCACTCAAACTATCTTTCGATAGTTGAGAATTCCAGCCTACATCGGTGTTTCCTCTTTATTAAAAAATAAGCAAAAAAGCCACATCCTTTCTAGTAATATCGCGCTGTCATAAGTATTAGGAACAGTTTGTCGTCTCATATCAGTGGATGGGATCAATACTAGGTTTTGGTTCATTTTCGGTTTCTTTTTATAGGGCTGGATATCTAAATTCGAAGGTTGTAAGGATCTTCTTCTACGTGGATTTTTTTGGTCGTTCAAATTTGAACTGACATGTTGGTTCATATCTTGCTCTTGGTTGGCATCTGCCTTATTTCTTTCCTGCCACGCCTCCTCGTGGATTGTGCGCATCTCCTTTCCATATGATTCATAACATTATTATTTATTTTAAACTTAATGTCACAAAATATGATTTAATAAGCCAGACGTAATGCCTATAAACATTTTCTACCAGTCGCTCATAAGTCTAAACTGATAAGCGTCAAGTTAGGAACACTGAGAATATATGACTAACTGAAAAATTACGTAAATTTATTTTAAATCCTACCGTTCCAAATTTTGACAAACGACTTAGCCCACATCAAATAACATACATACCAATTTTAAAACCAATCTGGTGGGCGCATAAGATTTTAAGACCAGTTGAAGTTGCAATTTTATGGCCTAAATTTATCAACGAGCCTACCGCTCCAAATTTTGCTGTCAAAATCTACTGTTAACTGTGTACCTACTAGTAGTTAAAGGACCCATTCAACACACCAAATGCCAATTTTAAGACCATTCTGGTGGGCACATAAGATTTTAAGACCATTTTAAGAAATAGACGATTTCATGCAAAAAATGGCAAAATACTGTAAATTCGTAAAAAAAATATTTAGCGGGCACAAGCACAACTGCATATTCATATTTAAGTGTCTTGTAATTTAAAATTCCGTAAAAGTATTCCGCAATAAGTCAAAAATTGGAGAAATTCGTCATAGCAGTACTTTAGTCACGGGGGTCTTAAATCACTAAAATTATTATTCATTTTAAAATTAATGGCTCAAAATTTGATTTTAAAAGCCAGACGTAATGCCTATAGGCATTTTCTACCAGTCGCTCATAACTCTAAACTGATAAGCGTCAAATTAGGTGCACTGAGAATATATTACTGACTGAAAAAATGACGTGAATTTATTTTATATCCTACCGTTCCAAATTTTGACAAACGGTGTAGCCCACTCCAAATAACCTACATACCCATTTTAAGACCCATCCGGTGGGCGCATAAGATTTCAAGACCAAGTTGCTATTTTTTGGTCTTGATTTATCAACGAGCCAACCGCTCCAAATTGACACTATGACACTAGTTAAAGGACCCATTCAACAAACTAAATCCCAATTTTGAGACCATTCTAGTGGGCGTAGAGGATTTTAAGACAATTTAAAAAAAGAGTCGATTTCATATAAAAAATAACAAATTACTATAAATTCGTTCAAAAAATATACTTAATTGGCACAAACACAAATGCATATTCATATTTAAGTGTCTTATGATTCAAAATGCCGTAAAAGTATTCCGCAATAAGTCGATAATGGGGGAAATTCGTCATTGCAGGAATTTAGTCGCGGGGGTTTAAATCACTAAAATTATTATTTATATTAAACTTAATGGCACAAAACATGATTTAAAATGCTGGAGGTAATGCCTATACCTATTTTTTACCAGTCCCTCATACATAACCCTAAACTAACAAGCGTCATATCGAGTTAGGCGCAACGGAGTGAAAACATGACGTAAATTTATTTTTAATCCTACAGCACCAATTTTTCAACACGGCGTCGCTACATTTCAAGTTCAAGTCGTCTCTTATTGACATCTTAATTCATTCACGTTTTCAACCGACTACAACACAATACCTAGTAGATATAAATTACATATATATATATTTATATATATTTCCGTAGCCTATATTGTATCCCACTGCTGGGCAAAGGCCTCCCCTCGCTTCCGCCACGCGTCACGGCCTAGTGCATGCTCTCGCCAGTCGCTACAAAATGCGTCCAGATCGTCCCGCCATCTTTTTTTTGGTCTGCCTCTGCCCCGGTCGATTTGTTCGGTCCATTCAGTAGTTAATTTAGCCCATCGTTCCGGGTGCATGCGGCAGACATGTCCAGCCTAATCCCACTTGGGCTTGGCGGCCTTGACACCCACAACCGAGATACCTGTCCTGGAGCGCAGTTCGGTGTTCCTAATCCGATCGGTTCTACGAACCTCTAGTACGCTGCGTTCCATGGCTCGCTGGCAAATTTTGAGTAGGGACTTTTGAGCCTCCGTTAATGACCATGTTTGTGCACCGTAGGTTAGGATGGGCAGGATACACATATCGATGAGTTTGCGCTTTAGTGCCAGTGGAAGGTTACCCTTCATAAGCGCTTTCATGGACCAGAATCTCTTCCAGGCGTTCTCGATTATATATATTTTATGAAAATTAATTATATTCGTAAGTACTTACGAAACAAGGATGATATAGACATGGATGGACAATACCCATACAAAATCGCGTTCTCTTTTCAGGTTAAAGCACTAGCCTCATCTATCGGTCACACCAGACACTAAATCCTAGTTTCTAATACTTTGTTCGTCGCTTAACGCTGACAGAATAACTCGACTCCAGACTCGACAGATGGCGCTGTGGCACTGTGTACCGAAAACAGACGTATAGCCTGAACGCGATTTTGTATAGGCATTGTCAATCCATGTCTTAATCATCCTTGATGCCTATACAAAATCGCGTTCCTCGAACCTTCAGGCTATACGTCTGTTTTCGGTACGAAGTGCCACAGCGCCATTTGTCGAGTCGGAGTCGAGTTATTCTGTCAGCGTTAAGCGACGAACAAAGTATTAGAAACTAGGATTTAGTGTCTGGTGTAACCGATAGATGACGCTAGTGCTTTAACCTGAAATAAAAGGAACGCGATTTTGTATGGATATTGTCCACCATTGAGAATTTGAGTCTATTTTGTTCTTATATGCAATGCAAGTGTGATAGAGACGGATATAATGTGCTGGAGCCCGCCTTACTGGAAATTTGTCAAAATCCTTCTCCTTATTTTCTTCCATATAGCGTATCTCGGAGGCCATGAAAACATAAGTCTTAAAGGTCTTAAATGGCCATAAGTATGTATGGCGTCAAGTTCAAAATACAATTTTTTGGCCTAAATTTATCAACGAACCTACCGCTCCAAATTTTGACTGATGATTGCTACCCACATCAAATAACCTACATACCAATTTTAAGAAGATTCTGGTGGGCGCATAAGATTTTAAGACCAGCGAAGTTGCAATTTTTTGGCCTAAATTTATCAACGAGCCTACTGCTCCGAATTTTGACAGTAGTTAAAGGACCCATTCAACAAACCAAATCCCAATTTTAAGACCATTCTGGTGGGCGCATAAGATTTTAAGAAATAGTCGATTTCATACAAATATAGCAAATGACTGTCCTACTGTTCCAAATTTTGACATATGATATGGATGGGGCACTTCAAATTAACCTTCATATCAATATTAAGACCATTCCAGAGCCGGGTTGGATTTTAAGTCCAATTGAAATGGCGAATTTTTGAGGCTATTGCAGTACCGCTCTAAATTCTACTAGTAGTTATAATTTAAGACCAAATGCACTCGCTTTCGTAAATACTAGTGTCTACACCAAATCATGGTATCAGATTGCCAATCGGACCTGAGGTTCGCCTAAGCCGTGGCAAGGAGCCGTGACTAACGCTGGGAGGATAATGATAACAAATAAAACAAATACTAAATTAAGACCATTCCTGTCTCCGGTGTACATTTTCAGATTTTAAATAAAACAAATTACCCTTGCTTTGTATAGTGATTTTAATTTAAACAACATTTTTATACTTATACCTACATTATTATACGTGTATGATTGCAAATCACCGAATGTTAAAAATCGAATTTGTTCTCTAATTAAATAATTAATAAATATCCTTCGTCGTTGTCACTATCGTCGGAAATATCTTGGTCACTGTTGTCATCATCAACATCGTCGTTGATGTTTTCAGTGACATTCCTTTCTGAAAAACAAATCACAAATGTCCGTTTTAACGTTATTTAATCATTTACAATTATTGATATCTAATATATTAAGAGGCGGTATTGAGTAGAATTAGTGTTCGCGTTTTGTTTTAAAGAATGTTTAATAAAATTTATTGTAATATATTGGATGATCTCGAAACCGAACCTTACCTTGGGCTCTATAACTTGATAATAAAGGATAATGGGCAAATTTGTTTGGGCACTGTCCCCACCCACCAACAGAAACGAAACATGTCTCATTTAATAGAACTTGGCAACCTGATGATTGGTTTTTATGACGAGGATCGCCCTTTGTATGGGGTTTTCTTGGAAAACCGTATTAATATATATATATACTAGCTGTGCCCGCGGCTCCGCCCGCGTGGAATTCGGTCTGTGTCAGTAAGCGGCTAATTCACCCCTAATTTCTCTCCCTGGAGGCGGAACTTAAAGTAAAGTTGACAGATGGATACGCTAGATGACAGTAGTCCTAATAAAATATTTTACAATTACCACTAAATGAAAGTACACTCAAAAATGAATACTTTTTGTATCATATTTTTTTTGCATGATTTAAACGACATAAATAGAGAGTAGTAGGTGTATATCGGACGATACAGGACCACTTTTGTATTTATACGTTCATGTCCAAGGCAAATATCATTCAAATCGATCCTCCCGTCAAATCAGTCTAAGCATGAAAGGTAAGAACAGGCGCGGTTTAAATTGGGGGGGGGGGGGGGGGGGTCACAAATGCAGAAATGATTTTATTTCTATTTGAGGTGCAACCCCCGCCTTTTAGACGTTGAATTTTTATATACTACGTATAACCTGGCTGGGGATTTTTTTGAATTGGAATTAGTAATCCTTAAGGGGTGACCGGCCAAGAGCATGTCGGGCGATGCTCAGTGTAGAATTTCGTAGATGCCGCCCTGTTACAAAACATCCGTTCAAAAGGTCGTTTATTAAGGGATATTTGGCGGCGCTTACGTCATTTTACTATTCGGCACTTCCTTTCACTACGCGTTTTTGACTGATAATTAGGGCCCGGAATTTTGCGTGCGGTTTGTGAAACGTCATAGGGAGAGAACACCAATGTTTATCGATATATCGATAAATCGGGAGTTTTTTTATTAGTGTCTTTAAAAAATAATACCTCAAACTTTCAAATGATACATAAAGTAAATGTACCAGTGCTCGACACGCTAATGCCCAATAGATGACACCCTTCTGTCACCTCTTTTGAAAGTGACTTGAGAATAAAGGTGGTATCCATTGGGATAGTGTCGAGCACTCGTACGTTTACCGTACATCATCCTTTATAAAACTATAATTTATTATATTTTTTATTATTTATTATAAATTATTTTATATATTAAGCTTTTTTCGTGAATGACCGTTAAAAATAATATGTATCATTTGAAAGTTTGAGGTATTATTTTTTAAAGACACTTATGAAAAAACTCCCGATTTATCGATATATCGATAAACATTGGTGTTCTCTCCCTATGACGTTTCACAAACCGCACGCAAAATTCCGGGCCCTACTGATAATTCAAAAACGGCTAAACCGATTTTATTCAATATAGTTTTTATTGAAAGTTCTTATCAGGCCTCACCAAATTTCAGCTTCCTAGTGCGAACGGTAACTGAGCTAGACCGCGGATAGACGGACGGACATGGCGAAACTTTAAGGGACTAAGGAACCCTAAAAAGAGATAAATAGTAGTTTATGTAACTGTTACCTACGTAATAAGGCCTATGCTATTTTTTGAAATTTTGGACATTTTGGTAATTTTGTAAATTTTGTAAATTTTGTAAATTTTGTAAATTTTGTAAATTTTGGAAAGTTTGGAAATTTTGAAAATTTTGGAAATTTTGGTAATGTTGATAATTTACAAATTTAGCCATTTTTGACATTATCGACATTTTTGACTTTTTTGTACTTTTAGGTTCTCGACTTTCTTCACTTTGTCACTTCTCACTTTCACTTTTTATATATTTTTTATTTCATTTCATTTTACATGCTTCTCAATCGTATGGGTGTCGCGTTTTCGTGACGTGAATTTTCGTGACGGTCACGTGACTTTTTTTCGCCTAGCCCCCTATCCACGGACCGTCCGAGAAGGAACTTCGTTCCAAAACTACCACCGGTTCTAACCCTACACCTCTGGCCCAAGAAGTATTATGGCCGAATAGAAACTCGAGCGACTTATTTTTTTCAAGACAGTACTACATTATTAGATCTTAAAGATACAAAATAATGTGTAGTTCTTCAAGAAAACATATCAGAACAGCTTGAGAGACAGATAATGTACCTATTGTTTAATTATAAAGAAAAATAAACCCTAATCTGACTGAAAATAGATGTCATATACTTCAGAAAAAGTGACCAAACCCTCCGGTGTCCTCGTACACCGTCGTGTATCTGGCCTCGGACACCGGAGGGTTTGGTCACTTTTTCTGAAGTATATGACATCTATTTTCAGTTTATATATAGTAGTGTAACTACTTAAAAATTGCAAATCAAAAAAATATTAAACAACATAATTTGATTTGCTTCAAGATTCCTAATCTGACTGCTTCACAAAACCTTCCTACCTAAACGGTGTCCTATAAATGTTAGATGATTTTGTAGTAGTTTTTTGGTTTGGGCCATGCATCTTTGTCCGTCATATATAGTCCTCGAACCTGCAATAACCTGCAATATTTTCAAATATTTCTTAAGAGCGGGTAAAGGTAAAAACAGACAAAAATTCTAATAATTGTTGGAACGTGTTCTGTTATCGATTCTAAGTATCCCCGCCAACTTTTTTCGAATATATTCCATGAACAGACTTTCGACCCTCTTCAGCTTTAGTATATGTATAGATAGTTTTTATTGAAAGTACCTTTCACTTCCATTATTTTTTTTTTTTTTGGACCTACGGTTCCAAAGTAAGATGGGGAGGGGGGGGGCGTTTTGAAACTATCCTTTGTCCTTTCTCGAGACCCATACTATCTCTATACCAATTTTCATCTAAATCAGTTCAGCGGTAAAAAATTCCTCATACCAACTTCCAACCCCCTTTTCACCCCCACAAGGGTTTGAAAAACTATCCTATGACGTTTCTCGAGACTCAAATTATCTCCATACTCATTTCTATCTAAATCGTTTCAGCGGTTAAAAATTCTCCATACAAACTTTTAACCCCATTTTCACCCCCACCAGGGTTGATTTTCGGGATTAAAACTATATATTATCCATTCCCGGGACTCAAACTATCACTATACAAAATTTCATCAAAATCCGTTCAGCCGTTTTCACGTGATGCGCGGTCAAATAAACAGATAAACAGACAAACAGATAAACAGACAAAAATTCTAAAAATTGTTGGAACGTGTTCTGTTATCAATTCTAAGTATCCCCGGCCAACTTTTTTTCGATTATCTTCTATGTACAGACTTTCGACCCTCTTCAGCTTTATTATATGTATAGATATATATATATATATATATAAAATTAAAACGTAGATTCTAGTCCTCAAACTAGACAACTTTTGTGTAGCAACTTTTTAAAATCATAAAGTTTTTCAATTGTTATTTTTTCAAACAAAGTAAATAGTATTTTCAATGTACTTAAAACTCCGTCTAATTGACATCGCCTGTCAGTCTAGTCACTCTACAGACATAATCAATTTCATAGTACATTGCGTGTTCGAATTAACTTTAAAATGTAATAAAATTCAAACCGCAAGTTTTTTTTCAAAGTCGTCAAACAAACGTTGCGTAGTTTGAGGAGAAGAATGTACATTTTAATTTTTTGCTTTAGTTTCAGGCCCCACCGTGTATATATATATACCTTACGTACATATATTTAAGACAGACATCTTCGATTTTCATTAAGAGTTTTGGCTAAAAATATCAATAACTTTAAGTTAACACTGATAATATGTATAATATGTTAAGTAGTATTGTAGATCTAAAAATATATAGCTCTATGAGCGAATTGTTGTTTTCCTTTTTTTACCGACTTCAAAAATAAGAGGAGGTTCTCAATTCATCTGTATTTTTTAAATAAATGTATTTGTTTATTATTGCTAGTAGCATAATTTCTGTAACCTTCTTCTTGTAACTTTCAATGAATTTAACAAAAAATATACAAAAACAAAATACGGTTTTCCAAGAAAACCCCATACATACACGGTGGTGACCCTCGTGATAGTAAAAAATATTCGGTTGCCAAGAGCTATTAAATGAGACATGTTTCGTTTCTGTTGGTGGGTGGGGACATTTCTGCCCATGGTCCTTTGTAATGTCAGCCAACTAACTAATTAGTATTGCATAAACTGTAAACATTTCTATGTGAATCGATATTATAAATATATTTAAATGCAAAACCTGCGTTTAAAAGTAAATTATATGAAAGACTGAAGGATCTTATATTATAATCTTCTTATATTTTTTTAACTGTGTTTATTTTTACAAATCTATTAATTCTGTAATAAGAGTATCTACAACGATAATTTTAACTACGATACGATAGTTTCTATTTTTATCTACTATAATCGAATATTAGATACCTGATACACAAATAGCCTCAAGTGAGGGGGGTATCCTGTCTCCTTCAAACCACACTGGTACATATTTTCCATCATTCAACGTCCATCCGTTATTTAATGGTTCAATTGCTGTTGGTCTTCCAGTATAAGCTTGATTCCAAATGCCACATATAAAGTTGACTCTCAAAATATGCTGTTTTAAGACTCGTTGGCATGGGGGCATTGTGCGCTCATTTATGCCCTTTATGTTTCCAAAGGGCGATTTACTAGAAGGCTTGTAAGCTTCTAAGAATTTTTGATACCTGACTTCGTTCACAGAATTTAATCTTGGCTTTCCATACATTTGGCACACAAAATTCTCTACAAATTTTTCGGCTTTGCTGTTTATCCCGTGACTTTCGAGGCCAAATTGACCAAAAGCGTCAATTATTTCTTAATTTTTTTCCAACAATTGTAAAGGTCTTGTTTTACCCTTGCCATAAAAAGCGGGGACATAGTCGCATCCTGTAAATGCGTGAAATGCCGATAAAGCTATAGATAGTTCCCGTCCTAAGTGATGGTAAAGTTTGTTTAGGTCTATGTATCGATGGGTATTGTTTGAGCTCAATCCCATTTCGAGCCACAAATGGACATTTTCATTTAAATGTACCAAATTTGCTAGTCCAATTATTAATACGTCTGTATCATTTGTCCTTATTACTACGTCTCCTTCTGTCACGGTTTGTGCAATGTGAAAAAACATTCTGGTGTCTGCTTCTTCCAAGCAAGATTTGAGGTTGGAAACTATTTCTTTTTTTATCGCAGACTGATCAATATCTCTCTGGTAGCTATAACAATCTTGTTCGACAGTTACGTAGAGAAGTTTAGTGTTGATTATGTTTGCATGGTGACTTTGTTCCCATTCCTTTGCCAAAAAAGATACCAATTCTTTTTTAAAATAGTCATTTCGTAGTGCTTTAAGAAAGTTGTTTGGTCTTTTCATATTTCTTCCCGTAATAACATAAGGTCGATGGCGATCCGATGTCGTAGAACGTCTATCACGCTCATTGTCTTTGATGCTGGGAGAAGTGGTGTTGTCAAAAATTATGTGTACTATATTTCCGTCTAATTTCATAATCTTCACTAGAATATATCTTGCGATATCTCCAAATGTTGCTGGTAGATCACCTAGTGTGTGCAATAAGAAGAAACCATCTACAACCGTAGATGTCACAAACGTAGGTTGACCGCTTTCAATCTTTTTTTCGAGATGTTTTAATAGAGTTGATTTGGTAGTTGTGACAAATGAAGAGTCTAAATGGGTGAACGTCAACGGTGCCGGTGTTATTGGATAGGTGAAGGTTTCCTTTAGATCAATATTATGTTCAACGGCTAAGCATAGTAATCGCCCCAAAAAATTTCGTTCAACTTTTAGTTCTACAATGAAGCCATTTTTTTTCTCTTTAATTGTACCAGCGTCGTCTGCGAAAGTCTTGGTTTTAACACGTGTGATTGGTTTTTCAAATCTGAATGGGTCCTTGTTGCATTCGTCTATAAAACAATTCTTTTTCTCTTCACCTAATTGGTCAATATTTAAAAGAAAACTCATAGTTTCTTCTGATGCTGCTTTGCCAGTTATAATATTATGTAGGGTATTTCCATATACTGCGTCGCCGAAAGGGTTTACGCTCTGATTAATCTTTTCAATAAGATTATCCAAATCTTTTTGGTTTTTCCTTTGCTGGTCGCAAATCAGAGGTCACATCTTCTTTTTTTGTCAAACCTAGTTTTTCATGCAAATCGCTCATTATGTAAGTCCGAGCAGCGTGTGTCATAGCCCATCTTTGGCGAGCAACAACTGAATTTGTTAAAGCAGTTACACCTTTTGAACTGCTAGCTGCATCTGCATTGACGGTTTGCTCAAGCGTCAGATCTATTGCAGACCTTGCGAAATGCTTAGAGGTTCTCCGTAGTGATAATGCACCCTTTTTGAATTGTTCAACTATTTCTGGGTGTGTTTCTTCCATAGAACACATATTGCTGTGCATTTTTGTGAGCCATCGAGCATAATTTGGTTGATTCATTACAAAGAAGATATTGCACATTTTGCCAATCACGTAGGTGTATAACTTGTAATCACCAGAGCGAACGCTTCTTGAAAAAAGATGGTACAATTCAACAAATTTAATATAAGTATACCAAAATTGGGCAGTTTTACCATAGTCTCCATTTTGTGTCCTTTTTGAGAAACAGTCGTACTCCTGTAGAATATTTCGAAGGACAAGATTATCTTGGTCATTTTTAAATTCCATCCATTTTTCATTAGAAAGAATATCCTTTATTTCTGGAAATAGATCGTCTCCTATGTTGGCATCTTGGAAATATTTTTTGAAATGTAACATTGACATGGCAGCTGCTAGAATCGTGTGTAACCTTTTGCAGCGATTGTAATGAGTACCGAGAATGAATCCATTAATTGAGCCTTCCTGCTAATAGCTCGCTGTCACATAAAATATCTGATGCCCCTGAACAATCAATGTACTTGCCAATTGCTTTGAAAAATGCCATTACTATATGAAATGGCCCCAGCATTACAAATAAGTTATCATATGTAGGGCGGTCTTCTGATTGAATTTGAAATGCCATTTTCGCTATTGCCAAATCATATGTCACGATTATATATTTTTGATTGCATTCTTTTGCTATTGTCAATGATCTTCTCATAGTCTCAGCAACAACATCGTATGTCGTGGGTGACCGGTTAATTTGAGTCAAATATGTTATTACATGCTCACTCAAACTATCTTTCGATAGTTGAGAATTCCAGCCTACATCGGTGTTTCCTCTTTATTAAAAAATAAGCAAAAAAGCCACATCCTTTCTAGTAATATCGCGCTGTCATAAGTATTAGGAACAGTTTGTCGTCTCATATCAGTGGATGGGATCAATACTAGGTTTTGGTTCATTTTCGGTTTCTTTTTATAGGGCTGGATATCTAAATTCGAAGGTTGTAAGGATCTTCTTCTACGTGGATTTTTTTGGTCGTTCAAATTTGAACTGACATGTTGGTTCATATCTTGCTCTTGGTTGGCATCTGCCTTATTTCTTTCCTGCCACGCCTCCTCGTGGATTGTGCGCATCTCCTTTCCATATGATTCATAACAAATTGGAACATCTGGGCAGCTCTCTACCTTATCAACATCGGTTGGAATCGCCGAAGGCGAATTGAAATGTGGTTCACCATATTTATGCTTATTAATACAAATTTCCTCACAGAATTGATAATTGGGGTCATTTACTTTCTCGCTATCTGGTTCTACAAAATTTCGGGCACTGTGTGACTGAATAGATTTTGCGTAAGTATGGTCAGTATTTTGGTCTAGTTCCCCATGCATATGCATATGATCGTCTAGATAATATGGTTCCTTGTAAGATTCACTGATGCATATCAGTTGCTCATCAATTTCTGGTCCGTCACGCAAACGATTCTCGAGGTCTATTGACATTTCCTTATTCGGTTTGTTACAAAATTGAGTATTTGAGAAAATCGATTTTTCTCCAGTTTCTTTTTGATTCAATGCCTGGCCATCATTCGGATTGTCGGACTGTTTAGCATCTAAATTACTTCCCTTATTGTAAGTTTTGCTTCTACAAGTCAATCGCTCCTCTAAATCTGGCCGTCTATGCGGTTCATTGGAATATAGTTCATTGCTAATTTGAACGTGTGAGCAACTCCCTTCCTCGCCAACGCTGGCATGAATCGCTAAAGGCGAATTGCAAAAAGGTTGATCATATTCATATGTTTCTGACCGACTTTGTTCTTCCAAACCTTCCCTCGTTCTTGTCGCCTGCTTCTCAATACTGATTTCATCACAGGGTTGATAATAAGATTCACTTATTTTGCCTGGTTCCTCAGGCATATGATGGGGGACTTCTAAATGGCACGGTTCCTCGTAAGCTTCACTTACTATTTCAATTTCTAGTCCGACGCTCAAATGATTCTCATAGTCAATTGTTTGACCATCACTCGGATTATGGGACGGTTGAGAGTAGAAATTATTTCCTTTATTGTGAGCTTCATCACTACAGATCAGTTGCTCATACACATCTGGTTGCCTATGCGGTTGTTTAACGCAATCATTCAGGTCACAAGCTTTACTTGGGGTTATCAGCTTATTATCAAAATCATTTTTGACATTTTGTACGTTTCGATCATTTTCTTTATCAATATTTGATTCGTTACTCACTTGGATATCGGAACGAACTAAATTTTTTCTAGTTTCACTTTGAATCAGCGGCAACACGTTATCTATTTTTTCAGTTGGTGGAGCGTCTTTATCACACGGTTTCTCAAAAGCTTCACTCGTAATTATTAAATGATCATCCGTATCAGATTCATTAGAAATGTGGAATTCGTCATTGTTGGGTTCAAAAGGTGCCCAGGGCGTCGTTTGTTCACATTTATTATGAAAGCAAATGCCAACAGTGTCATGCATTGTTCCTTTGCCGCTTTGTGTATCTACATATGAGTCGTAGTTGTCCCAAGCTATACCTACAACTTCGCCACTGTCTTTAGAAATACCAGATGGAGTTAATGTTTTTGTTGCATATATGTATAAGCTAATTCAGTCTCAAGTTCTTCAATGCAATTATAATTTATAGAGTATCCGAGACGATTTAAAATTTGAACTAGTTTCTTGTTCGAAGTCAAACTTTTAACTGTAAGCCCGACTTGCAAGAGTGTTGATGGCTTAACAGTACCATTAGTTACCGCGTATATAGTACTATCTGAAAATGACTTCACTTTCCGTAGTTGTTTGTCGTTTAGATCTCTCTTTGAACCGCATATTAATTGTTCGTAAAAAAAAGACAACAGCTGAGGAATTTGTATCTCACCATCTATAATATCTTATTGGGAGGAAGTCGTTTCGAATTCTTAGAAGCCATAAATATTTCACTCCTTAGTATAAAAGCAGCTTCTTGAATCTTTGCAAAATCATCTTTTTCAGTATCATGAGCTTTTCTCACAGCATCCTCAAGTTTCATATCGCAACTGTACACAATAACGTCACCTTGTCTCCCTCCCTTTGCATGTTTAGATATTTTCCCTTTAAAATGGTTCATAATTTTTCTCTCCAGTTGTTGTACTGTGATAAGTTTGATATCAGTCTCATTGTATTCTGAAAGATCTTTTTGATAGTTGTTATACAGGGTGGGCCAGTGATAAATGCATTAAAAAATATTAAAATAATAAATGTTTTGTTCTGTTTTGACGTAAAAAGTATATTTAGAATTAAGGACAATAAAATAAATTTTACGTTTTAAAAATTAAATCATCAAGATGTCGTCCGTGGCGATTGCGGCACTCTTCCAGTCTTGCTTGTGAATTTTCAAAGACTTTCCTTAGAAGTTGGGGAGATATTGATCGGATTTCTTGGCGAATATTCTCCTTTAATTCTGTTGTGGTTGCCGGATTATTAGAGTACACTTTACTCTTCAAGTAACCCCACAAAAAGTAGTCAGCCGGAGTTAAGTCAGGGCTCCTGGGAGGCCAAGCAATATCACCCCGTCTCGATATCAATTTTTGAGGAAACATTTCATGCAAAACTTCCAGGGTCACGTTACTTGTATGGCATGTGGCCCCATCTTGCTGAAACCATGTATTGTTGTTGTAACCATACGATTCGTGAAGTTTCGGAGCCAGGAAATCTCTTAACATTGAGATGTAACGGTCCGAATTAACGGTCACCGGTCGGCCTCTTCGATCTTCAAAGAAATACGGCCCGATGATTCCCCACTTCGCAATGCCAGCCCAAACGGTTACTTTTGGAGAATGTAAGGGCTTTTGGTGTTTCAACCGTGGATTTTCTGACCCCCAGTAATGACAGTTTTGACGGTTGACAAAACCATTCAGGTGAAAATGGGCTTCATCTGAGAAGATGATGTTATTGAAATTAGGGAACGTGTCTAACATTTCAATTGAAAAATTGGACCTTGATTCAAAGTCAGATTCTTTCAACTCTTGCACAAGTTGAATCTTGTAAGGCTGTAATTTAAGATCAAGCCGTAAAATGCGTCGTAATGTTGTTCTGGACAACCCCAAAGCCGTAGCTCGTTTACGCGTTGAGTTTCTTGCATCCGCCCTCACAGACGCTCTTACCCGTTCGATGTTTTCAGTAGTACGCACAGACCGTGCACGTCCTTCACGCCGAGATTTTAGTGTCGATCCAGTAGCCTTAAATCTGGCTACCCATTGTTTGATTAAATTTGTGCTTGGACACTCACGAATATTGCGTAATCCGAATTTAAGTCGAAACCGCCGACGAACAGTTACATAAGAATGGTTGTTTTCAAAAAAGGCTTGGATGCAAAACGCTCGCTGTTCTCCCGTATAAGCCACCATTTTAACTAAAAAATTTCTTTTTTTTTCTTTTCAATGACACCATTCTTATATGCCAACATTTTATAATTAACGAAAGAGGTCGAGACGAAAAGAGAATTTATCACTGGCCCACCCTGTATAACATTACAAGGTATCTTAATGAGAACGATTTTTGGCTCTGTATAACGTTTTCTTCAATGAAATTAATTATAAACTCTAGTGATCTTTTTTTATTTGCATAATTCTCTGAAATTTCTGGCGATGACTTTTGTTTGTTTTTAAAAGTCTCGATTTTCGTTTCAAAATTTGCGAGACATATTTTGTGATACGATATTTGATTTTGATCTGATTTGATGATTTTTTTACTCAAATCTAATTCATTGATTGTTGCAGCGTCTGTAGCAAGTTTTTGTATGTATTCGTCATTATCAGTGCAAGTTAAGACAAAATGTCTTTTTCCTTTTTTCTTTTTTTCTCTTCTGCAGCAAAAAATACATTTATCTGGTGGCAACACTGAGAAATTATCCGCACTAGTAGAAGGCTGACTATCTTCTTGTGTTGTTTTCTCTTTTATGGCAGTAAAATTACTGTAGCACTTGACATGGTAGCCTAATAACAAAATTATAATATTTGTTAAAGTTTTGTTGCATATTATGTACAATAAATAACGACATAAAAAATAAAACGATAAATGTACCATCGTATAATATCATAAACCCATAACATCGTCACATTGTATTCGTAATATTCGTATAGATTACAAATGAATCGCTTAACTTCAAACTCGGATAAATCAAATACTGAGAATTTTCAAGATTTTGATATTGTTTTTTTCTTTTTATACTTACTTACTAAAATCTTTAAAAATCTCACAATTGGATCTATCCGAGTTTGAAGTTACGCGACTCAAATGTTATTTCTCTAGGGGTGTCATTTAATCGATCTGCAGAATATTCCTATTTTGGTAAGCAAAAATATATATTTGGTCAGCAAAATGAAACACTTGGTTAGCAACTTACGGTCAGCAAGTATTTCTAAACCAGTTCGCAATTAATGTCATACTGAGCTGCTCTTAAATGATTTGGTTGGCAATTTAATTATTTCAGCAGCAGTAAGCTATCCGCCTTTAATCAGATTTCTTTAAGCAATCAGAAGGTTAGCGAATTATTCAATTTTGAATTACAATTGAACTGATCCGCAAAAATTGGTTCGCTAAAAAATCTGTTGATCAGCAAATGCCTTACCAACCTAACCAACCTTTTGCTTATCAGCTGATTTTATGAAACAAAAAAAATACTAGGCATCATTTAATTACTTTCCTTTCATTTTGACGTCAAGTAAAGTTACATAAACTTAACTGTTTACGAACTAGAGCGGTTCTTCTACTTTCGCTCTATGGGGTAAAAGATAACTAACGAACCTAACGAAGTAAAAATCCTAATATTTTTTTTCTCATGCGGGGGTCTACGCCCCTCCGTCCCCCATTTTCCTGTCTTTGTCTGGTGGGTTGAGGGTCACAGTTCTAACCTAACCTAACCCACTTTATTTGTAGCCGTTCGGGTCGGTTGTGTTGTGGGTCACAGTTCAAACCTAACCTAACCCACTTTATTTCTAGCAATTCGGGTCGGTTGAGGGTCACAGTTCTAACCTAACTTAACCCACTTTATTTGTAGCCGTTCGGGTACATTGAGGGTCACAGTTCAAACCTAACCTAACCCACTTTATTTGTAGTCGTTCGGGTCGGTTGAGGGTCACAGTTCAAACCTAACCTAACCCACTTTATTTGTAGCCGTTCGGGTCGGTTGTGGGTCACAGTTCAAACCTAACCTAACCCACTTTATTTGTAGCCAAATTTAATTATATTTTAAATTTTTAAAGTCCCTGGCTCCGTAGTAGTAATTCTATGACCGAATTGGCGACTTTGCTTTAGTTCTTAAACGGGCAAGTTAATCCAAAAATAAAATTGTACTAATTTCACTCCGGTTACAACTCTGCCGATTTTTCAAATTAAATGCCACCAACTTTATTATATCAAATTACCATTTCTTTAATATGCATACCTTTCAATTAAACTGCTTACAGCCAGGTTTTTTCTACCCACCAACTTTTCAATCTTGCTGACCAAGTAATTATTTTGCAGCTCAAAAATTTATAGAGCAGATAAATTATAACAAAAGCAGATCAATATTGGTTATAACGTTGTCCGTTTGTGAGTTTTTTGCTGAACAAGAGTTGTAGCTCCATTTTTATTTATTGCCAGCAAAATTTTTGTATGCTGATCAAATGATTTAAGGGCAATTTTTTTTTGCGAATCAGTTTTAAAAACGGCTGATCATTTAATTACTTCCCTTTCTCTAGACCGAAACCTAAATGTTATTTATAATTTGGAAGCAAAGTAGGTACTTAAGATAAATAGGGATCCAAGTATGAGTATAGTAGATATATTGTGACATTTGTAACCGTATGATTTATCCCTTTGCTACGCAACCTCCTTACATAATATTATGTGTTCAATCTTTATTTTTATTATTTGAGCCTCTACAAAATTGGTAAACAATGGACAATTACAATAATGAATGGATTTATAAAAAAAATACAGCGCAAGCTCTCTATTACTGATTTAATCTGCACTGAACAATCATCTTATCATTTTAATATAAAACTTAGTTACATTAAACTTACTTACTTAATAAAAATACTTACTACCTAGTCCACCCTACTATGGAAACCCTAATTTATGGAAAATTATATTTCTTTTTTAGTTTAGGACTTTGCAAAGCTTTTTAGTCAACTCTTTTTAGAACCCTTATACTTAGTTTCGCCATGTCCGTCCGACCGTCTGTCCGCGGTCTAGCTGAGTGACTGTAAGCACTAGATAGCTGAAATTTGGTATGAGTATGTGCATTAATCACGCCAATACAGTGGTAGAATAAAAACTGGAAAAATATTTTTTATTAGGGTACCTCCCGTACACATCAAGGGTGAATTTTTAGCTCCAACCCTATCGTGTTGTGAGATCTTTTATAACAGTTTTGGGTAAAACTAATAGTTTCGTAAATAATAGCTCTGAAAGTTCAAAAAGGGCGTCCCCCCATCTAACTCTTAAGCCGTGAGTCCAAAAAATTAGATAAAATTTATAGACGTGAGGCCTGATAAGTACTTATAACACAGACTACACAGACTACTCATACAGCACGAGGTCACCACACATAAGCTCAATTTTATTCGTAAATTTCTACGATTCGAACAGCACATCTCAATACACACTTTTGTAGTACTTATAACAATCCAGGTTCGTCCCTATAACTTGATTTTTGTGAATATTTTTAATTCACATGAGTAATGATCAAAAACGTTAACTGAAATAAGCGGTCGCACTCATAGACGTATAAAATAAGAAGACGTAACGCCGTGAAGACAAAACTGTGATTCCATAATAAGCCGATTTCTTCATGTTTACGCGCGACACGCACACATCTATCAGTTATCTTATTAGTCAGTCAGTTATCTAGTTAGTTATATAGTTATCACTAGGTAAGTGCCGCCAAATATCCCTTAATAAACGACCTTTTAAACGGATGTATTGTAACAGGCCGGCAACTACAGAACCCTACACTGAGCATTGCTCGACATGCTCTTTGCCCGGTTTTTAGGGTTCCGTAGCCAAAATGGCAAAAACGGAACCCTTGTAGTTTCGTCATGTACGTCTGTCCGTCCGTCCGTTCGTATGTCACAGCCATTTTACTCAGAAACTATAAAACTTAACTTAATATAATTTACACCTAAGATGTATATTGTATGCCGCTACTTAGTATTGCAGAAAAATATATTTTTAGGTGGGGGGCGCTCCATACATCTAACTAAATAAAAATAAAAAAATTGTACAAATATCAACATGTGGCATATTAATCAATAGGTATTTAAAAATAACATTGAGGTTTCTTTGAAGATTTTGTGATTAAGTGAATATTTTCTGAAATAATCACTTCGAAAGTCCGAAAAAAGTGTCCCCCCCTGTAACTTTTGAACCGTAAGTCAAAAAAATATAAATAAATATTGAGGAGATGCGCCTTATCATATACTTTCTACGATCATTATTTTAAACATGATTGATTCAGCCATTTTTGAGTTATCTTTAAAAAACTTCTTCCATAGGCATCAGATACGACCTTTTGGTATTAATTTGGTTACAAGGTACGGAACTCTCCATTATGCGTGGTCCGACAAGCACTTGGCCGGTTTTTATTTATATTATACAATTTAGAGCAAATATATTATTTTCTAAATTCTCTGATGTTTTTGGGTATTCATTTATGAGCTATATATATTTGTGATAATTTAAATCAAAAGGGCGCTTATCGCGGCTGGCACGAAAGCCTTTATTTTTTTGAAAATTATATTGAATATGTTCAATGACTATAACGTAAGTTTAGTGCTGCCACCATAAAGGCCGTTTTGATTTGGATTATCATGTTTACTTATTTCATGAGTAATTTAAGTCTTTCTGCGTCTGTCACATAATTATCAACATTGAAAGAATGTTATTTTAAATTGCTTTAATAAAACACGTAGCTATAATAAAATAATGTATGGGGTACTATGGTACATTTAACGTAATAAAAATAATTATCATTATTTGTCATAAAACTACAATAAACATTACAAACTTACCTGCTTCTGCCGTCAAAGGGTTTAGCAGGCTAAGGAAGGACGTGTGGCCCCTGTGAGGAAAAGTTGAATTAGTAAATGTCAATTGTTTGTCGCCTCATAACTAGTAATCACTCCAACTTTCAGCCCTCTATCTTGAACTGTCTCAGAGATAATGTCAAAAATGTATTTTTTTAACAATTTTTTCAAACTCGTATATCTCCTAATCCATAGCAGCTAAAGCGTTGAAACAAAATCACAGCTACGTAGTTTGAGTGGGAGTATACCCTATAATTTTATTAATATTTTATACGTGAAAAATAAAAGAAATAAATGTCAATTTATTTTTTGACAGCTCTTTCCAACACGTTTTTTTGAAAGTACAATTATGAAAAAAATCACGTAAATTGCTTATAGTATTAGCTACTAGCATACAAAAAATCAATTGATTATATTTGGTGCAACATACTGTAAAAAAAAAAAACTAACGAAAGTATTCAAGTATCAAGAGTAGGCTTCTGAACTGAAAGTTCGTTTTTAAGTTTTATGTTTGTTGCCTAGCAACAAAGGGTGTATTGTTTTTAATTTGACGTATGACTGTCAAAAAAGGTCACTGAACTACTGCTGTGTTAGCATTTGTAACTAATTTTACTAACTACTAAATCAACGAAACGACGGATGTGCTATTTTGCTGTGTTTATTATTTTATAATAGTACATTACTTACCAAGGACTGTAAAAGAAAGAAAGCCCGAAATCGCAGGTATTTGTGACCCGAGCCGCAGGCGAGGGTTGTAAATATGCGATAGAGGGCTTTCTTTTTTACTGCCCGTGGTGAGTACACAATTTTACGTCTCCATCTGGCCATAATGCGAGTTTTACCGTACGCGTAGCGTGCGGCAAAACTTACGTTATGGCCAGGTGTGACGTAAACAAAATTAATTGGTTTCATTATAGTACACGTATTAACATAACGAATTAAATAACTCATTAGAGCAGATATCACAATATAAGTCACTTAGATAATGACTATCGTAATATTCGTCGTCCCAGGTATAGGACAATGTTATCCTGCAGTCATCGCAATATCCTTTTAACATAACATTTTCGTCAGAGAGCGATATCTCAATACTGGTAAAGACTGTAAAAACAGTTGCTTCGCTATTAACCGTGGCAAGTTGAGCCCAAATATTTTTGATTTTATGATTTCCATCTGAAAGAATGTATATACATGAAGTTTCCGTTTTTTTTTTTTTTATTTACATTTAAAACTTACTTTCGCCATTATGGAAAAATCGGACTCCTCTTCTACATAACGTGTTGTATATTCCCTTAAACAATTCACTATTATGTTAAATGTGCTAGCGTATAAATTGTATAATAGTATTGTATAATTTAAAGATAGCTCATACCTAATAAATCATAATGTCTAATGTTATGTTACTCGGAATCGACAAACGCTTAGTTTATACGCTAGCACATTTAACATAATAGTGGATTGTTTAAGGGAATATACAACACGTTATGTAGAAGAGGAGTCCGATTTTTCCATAATGGCGAAAGTAAGCTTTAAATGTAAATAAAATAAAACAGAAACTTCATGTATATACATTCTTTCAGATGGAAATCATAAAATCAAAAATATTTCGGCTCAACTTGCCACAGTTAATAGCGAAGCAACTGTTTTTACAGTCTTTACCAGATATTGAGATATCGCTCTCTGACGAAAATATTATGTTAAAAGGATATTGCGATGACTGCAGGATAACATTGTCCTATACCTGGGACGACGAATATTACGATAGTCATTATCTAAGTGACTTATATTGTGATATCTGCTCTAATGAGTTATTTATTTCGTTATGTTAATACGTGTACTATAATGAAACCAATTAATTTTGTTTATAAAATAATAAACATATAGCACATCCGTCGTTTCGTTGATTTAGTAGTTAGTAAAATTAGTTACAAATGCTAACACAGCAGTAGTTCAGTGATCTTTTTTGACAGTCATACGTCAAATTAAAAACAATACACCCTTTGTTGCTAGGCAACAAACAAAAAACTTAAAAACGAAGTTTCAGTTCAGAAGCCTACTCTTTATACTTGAATACTTACGTTAGTTTTTTTTTTACAGTATGTTGCACCAAATATAATCAATTGAGTTTTTGTATGCTAGTAACTAATACTATAAGCAATTTATATGATTTTTTTCATAATTGTACTTTCAAAAAAACGTGTTGGAAAGAGCTGTCAAAAAATAAATTGACATTTATTTGGTTTATTTTTCACGTATAAAATATTAATAAAATTATAGGGTATACTCCCACTCAAACTACGTAGCTGTGATTTTGTTTCAATGCTTTAGCTGCTATGGATTAGGAGATATACGAGTTTGAAAAAAATGTTAAAAAAATACATTTTTGACATTATCTCTGTGACAGTTCAAGATAGAGGGCTAAAAGTTGGAGTGATTACTAGTTATGAGGCGACAAACAATTGACATTTACCAATTCAACTATTCCTCACAGGGGCCACACGACCTTCCTTAGCCTGCTAAACCCTTTTCAGGTAAACAGATTTGTTTATATTTGGATGAGTGTCCGCGCAATAACCAACAGTTTTTGCATTTCTTCAAACATTCTTCGGAAAATTTAACGATCGTTCCATCTTGTGCACCAGAACCGAAATGTAAAATACATTTATTAGCACTCATTTCTACATGATTTATAATTTATATATGATAAATAAAAGATAGCGTGTGGTGCGTACTACATTTATTCGCAGACTGAACTCTTTTACAAACCCACCCACATATACATATTTATAAATTGGTATCTACCCCATTTGATACATAACACCTCCACCCTTATTTTCTAACCTACGATTATCTAACAAAGTAGGTCCATTTTTGGTATACTTATACATTAAAGACTGTTTACAATCAAAGTAGGTATTTTACATAATACCAGGATAACCACCAACATAGGGAGGATGAACCGATTGTAGGTATGTACAATCCGCCAAGCGTATTAGAACTTATATCGATACATTTAGTTATATCTTAATGGCTATAATTACCTTAAAACTAAATAAGTGAAAGTAAACATACAATTTAGAATATACCTACTCTGATGTATGTTACTAAAAAATGTCCTCAAATCCAAAACGTCTCGGTGCATTTACAATAGGTCGCAAGTGATCGGGCCGCGTGCGCACAGCGGCGGCCGGGTCGGGCAGCTGCTCCGGCTCAGGACCCGGGGTATGTCCTTAACGTTGCCTCGAAACAGCAAAACCGCGCCATCTTTTTCAATTCCGCCACGTACTGCGCCACCGTTTGACCTTTGACCTGCCGGTACTGTCGAAATCTGAACCGTTCTGCGAGCACCGAAGGAGTTGGTTCCAGGTGTTTTCCCATGACTTCTACTACTTCCTTAAAAGTCATCTCGGCCGGCTTCTTCGGACTACACAGATTCACCATCAACTCGTAAGCCGCGTCACCAACAGCCGATATTAATGTCGGTAATTTTCGCTCATCCTTTACGTCGTTGACAACAAAGTAGCTCTCCAGCCTTTCACAATACGATCTCCAGCTACCACTTTGAACGTCGAACTCCCGTATCTTGCCCACCGACATCTTAATTTGCAATTATCCTCGTCAGCCACTGATAAATAAAAGATAGCGTGTGGTGCGTACTACATTTATTCGCAGACTGAACTCTTTTACAAACCCACCCACATATACATATTTATAAATTGGTATCTACCCCATTTGATACATAACAATATACTTCTACTTTCTACATTTTCTGGCTATTTCGTCACAATTTAATACTTAACGGAAAATTCTAATATGCAAAGTAACAAAATTTTCTGCTCGAGGTTTGACATGAAACTGTACCAAGATTAAACGGGATGTCAAACTCTCAAAAAGTGTAATAGAGAAGGAGCTAATGTCGTTTGTCATTGGTTTTAGATTGTTGCCTACTACTAAAAGGTCCTAAATAAAATGGGTTTTTGAGGCCAAAGTGTTGAAGAGAATGGCGGGCAACGATAGCCCGACTATTTCGTTATATCCGTCTCTATCACACTTGCATATAAGAACAAAATAGACTCAAATTGTCAAACTAAGTATTTTCGTAAGTACTTACGAATATAATTAATTTTCATAAAATATATATAATTTATATCAACTAGGTATTGTGTTGTGGTCGGTTGAAAACGTGAATGAAATAAGATGTCAATAAGAGACGACTTGAACTTGAAATGTAGCGACGCCTTGTTGAAAAATTGGTGCTGTAGGATTAAAAATAAATTTACGTCATGTTTTCACTCAGTGCGCCTAACTCGATATGACGCTTGTTAGTTTAGGGTTATGTATGAGGGACTGGTAAAAAATAGGTATAGGCATTAACTCCAGCATTTTAAATCATGTTTTGTGCCATTAAGTTTAATATAAATAATAATTTTAATGATTTAAACCCCCGCGACTAAATTCCTGCTATGACGAATTTCCCCAATTATCGACTTATTGCGGAATACTTTTACGGCATTTTGAATCATAAGACACTTAAATATGAATATGCATTTGTGTTTGTGCCAATTAAGTATATTTTTGAACGAATTTATAGTAATTTGATATTTTTTGTATGAAATCGACTCTTTTTTTAAATTGTCTTAAAATCCTATACGCCCACTAGAATGGTCTCAAAATTGGGATTTGGTTTGCTGAATGGGTCCTTTAACTAGTGTCAAAATTTGGAGCGAGACCAAAAAATAGCAACTTCAACTGGTCTTGAAATCTTATGCGCCCACCGGATTGGTCTTAAAATGGGTATGTAGGTTATTTGGAGTGGGCTACACCGTTTGTCAAAATTTGGCACGGTAGGATTTAAAATAAATTTACGTAATTTTTCAGTTAGTAATATATTCTCAGTGCACCTAACTTGACGCTTATCAGTTTCGACTTATGAGCGACTGGTATAAAATGTTCATAGGCATTACGTCTGGCTTTTCAAACCATATTTTGTGACATTAAGTTTAAAATAAATAATAATTTTAGTGATTTAAGACCCCCGTGACTAAAGTACTGCTATGACGAATTTCTTCAATTTTCGACTTATTGCGGAATACTTTTAGGGCATTTTTAATTACAAGACACTTATATAAGACTATGCATTTGTGTTTGTGCCAGCAAAATATTTTTTTTAAGGAATTTATAGTAATGTGCTATATTTTCTATGAAGTCGACTATTTCTTAAAATCCCAACTAGCAAAACCATGGTCGAGTACACGTTTCTGCCGCGACTTTTAAGTGTTAGTGTATGGTCGAATAAGAGTCGAATACACGTTTATACGACGGCGTTTGGGCACAGTTATATTGCAATTAAGTGGAGTAGGTGACAAATGAAAACACCACTATAGATCAGGAATACTGAATAGAAGTTCTATAAATGTCGCGCAATTACTAATTGCGTGTAGTAGTGGCTTCTATCGCAATATTTATTCGGCTTTCATGTCGAGTTGCAGCAGCGAGAACTCCACTATGCAATTATTTGATTCAATAGCGAGTTTTGGAGCAGCGGTTACTCGACTTTTTTTATCAACACGCGCAAGTTCGTCACAATTGTCACAAAGCATAAACTGAAAGAGAAAAAATAATAATTTCGAGGTAAGTAAAGTGTATTTTGATTTTGTTATATGTTAAGGATAGTGACTTGAGGTTTATCGATTGGGGCAGTGAAGTTTACCTGCAAACTTATTTTTGTGACAAAACATATTATAGTTTATTTATTAAATTTTAATGCCCCTTCATGATTTTTAGTTTTAAGTGATTTATTATTTAATTTATTATTTAATTATCTAAACAAATGTATCAGTAAGCGACATTAAGCATCTTCGTAACACCTACGCGACTAGTATGTGATATACAGCCGAATACGAGTGCCCCGTTACTACATTATTCGACTATTGTTTCCGCCATAATCTACTTTTAAAAAACTTTAAGGTTCTTTGTGAAGAATATAAAAACCCTGGATTCGAAAGAATATCAAAGAAATCCTGTGGTAATAGTTATTGTGTTGAGTTATCGGTACTAGTATATAAATAAATACTTTGATATAATGTTATACTTACAGATAATAAGTATTTGTGTGATTTGAAGTACTTTTAGCTACTTGTGCTAAGATATGTAAAGTTTTTTATGTATCATATTATCGATATTATATTTTTGACAAAACTATGTATACCTATACACGTCATTGTCGAGATTCAGGTCATATACCCATACTATGTCGAAAAAAACGCAATGACCTTGTCTGTACCTACATACAAACATTTATCATTGTTTTGTCGGCCTCCTAGCCTAGTCGGTAGTGACCCTGCCTACGAAGCAGGAGGTCCCGGGTTCGAATCCTGGTCAGGGCATTTATTTGTGTGTTTATCACAGATATTTGTTCCTGAGTTATGGATGTTTTCTATGTATTTAAGTATTTATCCATATTTATCTATTATATATATCGTCGTCTAGTACCCATAACACAAGCCTTATTGAGCTTACTGTGGGCCTAGGTCGATTTGTGTAAGGTTGTCCTATAATATTTATTATTATTATTTATTTATTTATTATTATTTGTTTGTGGTACTTTTTCCGACTTGTCGTAATTTAAGAATTTATGGATTAAATCCAGTTGTTGTAATTTATGTACTAGAAGTTAAGGGGGCTTTAACTGTTCCAAATTATAAAAACTGGATTAATTGATAAGCAGCTAATTTAAAAATAACACAAGTTTTTTTAGTTTAACTGTTATAAAAATAAAAAAAAGTCTGAAAAATTTGCATGCAAAATACAGTTTTACAGTCTTCTAAGGGACCCTAGTAACATATAAAAAAATGCAGCTTTATATCGTGCTTTGCGTGATAAATTGACAATTTGACTGCTGTATTGGCTCTGCTTTTCTGTAGAAATAAAATAAAAAAACTGTACGGAACCAGTACTCGCATTGAAATGTTCTGGTTGATAAGTTTGATGCTGAAATCACGGCGGTCGTGCAATGGTTATACGAGTTGTGGGTCAGTAAACGTTATATCTTGGCATCTATAACACAAGCTGTGAAATAAAAGTGCTAAACAACTACACTTACAGAGCATAAACAATAATTAGTCAGATAATTATACCCAAAGCAACACATATCATTATGGACTCTATAGAAATCAGTATGAAATCTATTACTCGATTGTGTAGTAATCGTATTTATTTACTACATTTACATTGCTACATGTGGAATAAAAATTACTTTAAACTCTTTTATACAACAGTTTTCTGAATAAAAGTTGCAACTTACCATGGCAATATGACTAGTCCTATAATGGCAATATTAGAAACGTATAAACGGCTGTTTGTAACATAGCTGCAGTATAATATGCTGTAACGCGATCAATGAGCTGTATAGAAGTAATATTTATGATGGCTATAAAACTGTAGTAAAACAATCGCATAACAAGGTCATATAAACGTTTATTCCACTGTACTATTTGACTGAATTGTTGTATAAGCTAATTTGTAATATAATCAGCTACTTATACGACATATTATCGTAGCGACTACTGTTACACTACCTTTATCTGACTAAATAGCTCTATAATACCAAGCTTATTCGACATTTTTGCTGGTTGGGAATGGTCTTAAAATCTTATGTGCCCACCAGAATGGTCTTAAAATTGGGATTTGGTGTGTTGCATGGGTTCTTTAACTACTGTCAAAATTTGGAGCGGTAGGCTCGTTGATAAATTTAGGCCAAAAAATTGCAACTTCAACTGGTGTTAAAATCTTATGCGCCCACCAGATTGGTTTTAAAATTGGTATGAAGGTTATTTGATGTGGGCTAAGTCGTTTGTCAAAATTTGGAAGGGTAGGATTTAAAATAAATTACGTAATTTTTCAGTTAGTAATATATTCTCAGTGCACCTAACTTGACGCTTATCAGTTTAGACTTATGAGCGACTGGTAGAAAATGTTTATAAGCATTACGTCTGGCTTTTTAAATCATATTTTGTGACATTAAGTTTAAAATAAATAATAATTTTACTGATTTAAGACCCCCGTGACTAATGTACTGCTATGACGAATTTCTCCAATTTTCGACTTATTGCGGAATACTTTTAGGGCATTTTTAATTACAAGACACTTATATATGAATATGCAGTTGTGTTTGTGCCAGCAAAATATATTTTTTTAAGGAATTTATAGTAATTTGCTATTTTTTCTATGAAGTCGACTATTTCTTAAAATGGTCTTAAAATCTTATGTGCCCACCAGAATGGTCTTAAAATTGGGATTTGGTGTGTTGAATGGGTCCTTTAACTACTGTCAAAATTTGGAGCGGTAAGCTCGTTGATAAATTTAGGCCAAAAAATTGCAACTTCAACTGGTCTTAAAATCTTATGTGCCCACCAGAATGGTCTTAAAATTGGTATATAGGTTATTTGACGTGGGCTAAATCATGTGTCAAAATTTGGAGCGGTAGGCTCGTTGATAAATTTAGGCCAAAAAATTGTATTTTCAACTTGACGCCATACATACTTATGGCCATTTAAGACCTTTAAGACTTATGTTTTCATGATCTCCGAGATGGGCTCTACAACGCTATATGGAAGAAAATTGGTTAGGATTTTGATAAATTTCCAGTTAGGCGGGCTCCAGCACTATTCCATCAAATAGAAAAAAAAATGAATTAAGAGTACATTTTTTTTTAATACACCTACATACATACATTATTTAGTTACATTACATGATTTTGTTATATATCAAATTTATTTAAACAATTTGGTTCGATTTTTATGAATTATGTCTTTTTTCCATTTTTCATAATTTCTACGTTTGGTGACATATCTCTTACTACTTTATATGGACCTGTATACAAAGGATCCATCTTAGTACCTATTTCGTTTCTAACTAGAATTAAATCATTTTCCTTATACTTAGTGGGATTAATACATTGATCATAACTTATTTTTCTTTTTAACTTGCTTTGGAGTAGATTTTCTCTTGCTCGTGCTATACAGGGTGTTTGGTAACCGGATGCAAAGCCGAAAGTAGGAGATAGTCTAGGTCATGTAGAACATTTTTAGCCATACTTGTCTTAGACAAATGTTATTAGTTTTTTTTAAATTTAAATTTTAAGATTTGTCGGAGAAAACTGCAAAACTTCAGACTAAATCGATAATTAGTACTTTTTTTACTGCAGGTAGATTTTTTTTTGTTTTATTTCGTATTGTGCAATGTCTATCAAACACTAGAAAAGTGATTTCAAACATCTGTGTCTAAAGAAAACAAGTTGACAGCGATTTAAAATTTTAGTTACATGAAAATGTAAACGATTTAAGTGATTTCAAAGTACGATAAAAAAAAAACTAAAATAGCCACGAATTTTCAAACCATTTTAAAAACATGCTTGGCTTTTACCCTTTTATTTAAGCTATCAAACACGACTGTAGCTACTGTATCCTTGAAAATAAGCCACCTAAACCAACTAACTGGGTAGCTAAAATGTTTCACTCTACTTGTGATACTTGTGGTAGTTGTGGTGACGAATCTCATTATGATTTTACAATAAAACATTGGTTCTGAATACTAAGTTGGCGTTGACTTGACATTTGACTTGTTTTAAAAGGGTTAAGTGTACTGGACAAAACTACCACATGCAATTTTAACAAACAAAGGCTTGCGGCGGTGAGAGACAAAAGGGACTGATAGCGGCAGGCGGCGGGCGATAAGACAATCATGTCTCAAGCCATTTTATCTTTGAAAATAGGCTACCTGTACTAATAAGAGGGAATGTTTAGGGTAAACTAAAACAAAAGCATAAAAGATAAGTTATTTATTTTTACGATCAACACATTAAAATTACACATCATCGCTCGTTTTCAAAATGTGACCCGCCGTTTCGAATACAAGCACGAGCCCGTCTTCTTACTTCTGTGGTGGTTGTTCCGAATATCATTTCTTCCCTCATCCTTTCGAACGCCGCTTCTATCCTCTCCCTCAGCTCTTCTACGGTATTAATGACCTCTTGTGTGTAGACTAGCTCCTTAGCTCGGCCCCAAACGAAAAAATCCAATGGTGTCAAATCAGGTGACCGAGCGGGCCAAGGGATTCGTCCGCCTCTGCCGATCCAACCGTCCGGGAAACAGTTATCCAGATGCTCCCTTACAGCCAGAGAGTAATGGGCGGGACAACCGTCGTGTTGAAATGTCACTGCACCGGGCAGCTGGTCTTCGTCAATAAGCCTGGGCAAATCGTTTTGTAAAAATTCCAAATAATTTGCCCCATTTAAATTATTTGGCAAAAAATGTGGCCCAATAAGGACTCTGCCGATGATTCCAGCCCACACATTGACGGAAAACTTTCTTTGGAAGGACACTTGCTTTTTCCAATGTGGATTGTTGTTTTTGTCAGCCCATTGGTGTAGGTTATGGAAATTTGTGATCCCCTCCCGGGAAAATTTCGATTCATCGGTCCAAAGAATGCTTCGCAAAAAACGTCGGTCTTCGATATCCGCATTGAGTAAAAATCGGCAGAAGTCCACTCGGCGTGCAAGATCTCCTTCGTCCAAACCTTGAACTCCGATGCCGCGAAAAGGATATTTTCCCTCACGATTCATTGTGGCCCATACTTTCCATGTGGACAAGTTCAGATTACGAGCTACCACTCTGATGCTCGTATTCGGATCCTCTGCAAATGCCTGTAGAACGTCTTCCTCCACTTCAGGGCGATTACGTCCTGGATTCCCTCCATGTTGCACAGCAATACCATTCTCACGTAGCCTTCGGAATGAATTGTAAAACACTCTCACATTAGGCAATCTCCGGTTTGGAAAACGCTCTTGGTACATCCGTCGGGCCATCGCTCCATTACTGTCAGCTTTGCAGTACATGTAGATAATGTCGGCGTATTCTTCGTTCGTAAACTCCATGTTTACAATGAAGAAGTCGTAATTACACGTGAAGGAGCGCCTACGGCAGCTACAACTTGACACGGTAAATTGAGATGAGAGCGGGAAATTAAACCACAATGAACGTCTAATCGCAACTGAAGTTGTAACTAGACTAAATTACTAGTTTTTGCACAAATACTCATGTAGCTAATCAGTTTATCTTTGTCAATAAAGCACAAAACCGATCATCTTTGTTTAACGCCGCTCACCGCCTGCCGCTATCAGTCTCTTTTGTCTCTCACCGCCGCAAACCTTTGTTTGTTAAAATTGCATGTGGTAGTTTTGTCCAGTACACTTAACCCTTTTAAAACAAGTCAAATGTCAAGTCAATGCCAACTTAGTATTCAGAACCAATGTTTTATTGTAAAATCATAATGAGATTCGTCACCACAACTACCACAAGTATCACAAGTAGAGTGAAACATTTTAGCTACCCAGTTGGTTTAGGTGGCTTATTTTCAAGGATACAGTAGCTACAGTCGTGTTTGATAGCTTAAATAAAAGGGTAAAAGCCAAGCATGTTTTTAAAATGGTTTGAAAATTCGTGGCTATTTTAGTTTTTTTTTATCGTACTTTGAAATCACTTAAATCGTTTACATTTTTAACCGACTTCAAGATTTGAAAAGAGGAGGTTCTCAATTCGGCGTGTATGTTTTTTATTTATTTATTTTTTTTTTTTTTTTTTATGTTTGTTCCTCCATAACTTCGTCATGTCTGAACCGATTTTGAAAATTCTTTTTTTGATTGTAAGTATATATATACAGATTGGTCCCGTTTTTTTCAAAACGCAGTTCTGATGATGGGATCCATGAGGAATCGAGGGAACTCCTCAAATCTTAAAGGCATACATATAGTGATTTTTGTATTTTTATCAACAAAACCATCATTTTCATTCAAAACAGTGACATTTGATGAAGTAGAACTGCTGATGATGATCAGAACGGAACTCTTCAACGACGCATAGTTCACGTTTGGCGATTCGTCCTCTTCGCTGTGTTTGTTTAGCAAGTTTAATTGTCAGAACAAATGTTCGTCAAGTTCAAGTTCTGATGATGGGATCCATGAAGAATCGAGGGAACTCCTCAAATCTTAAGGGCTTACACATAGTGATTTTTGTATTTTTATCAACAAATCAAGCATTTTCATTCAAAAGAGTGACATTTGATGAAGTGGAACTGCTGATGATGAACAGAACGGAACTCTTCAACGACGCATAGTTCATGTTTGGCGATTCTTCCTCTTCGCTATGTTTGTTAAGCAAGTTAGATTGTCAGGACCAATTTTCGTCAAGCTCAAGTTCTGATGATGAGTTCCACGAGGAATCGAGGGAATTCCTCAAATCTTAAAGGCATACATAAAGTGACTTTTGTATTTTTATCAACAAATCAAGCATTTTCATTCAAAAGAGTGACATTTGATGAAGTGGAACTGCTGATGATAATCAGAACGGAACTCTTCAACGACGCATAGTTCACGTTTGGCGATTTGTCCTCTCCGCTGCGTTTTTTAAGCAAGTTATTTCATTGTATGAAATCTAAGTGCACCATCTACAATAATCCTTCACCGGCTACCCCCATTGAAGTCGGTTTTTTTTTCTTAAAAATGATCATGTAACTAAAATTTTAAATCGCTGTCAACTTGTTTTCTTTAGACACAGATGTTTGAAATCACTTTTCTAGTGTTTGATAGACATTGCACAATACGAAATAAAACAAAAAAAAATCTACCTGCAGTAAAAAAAGTTCTAATTATCGATTTAGTCTGAAGTTTTGCAGTTTTCTCCGACAAATCTTAAAATTTAAATTAAAAAAAACTAATAACATTTGTCTAAGACAAGTATGGCTAAAAATGTTCTACATGACCTAGACTATCTCCTACTTTCGGCTTTGCATCCGGTTACCAAACACCCTGTAGATAATTGTAGTCGATACTTTCGTTCGAGTGGGTAACTATCAAAATTATAAAGTGGATCTACACTTCTTGACAAATTGTTAGGTAAAGAGCATAACTTACCAAAAACGAGTTCATGAGGTGTAAACTTGGTCTCCGAATGTACTGTAGTGTTAAAAGCAAAACACCAAAATGGTAGCCATTGACTCCACGTTTCAGGGTGATTTTCGGTTTGAATTCTGAGATAAGATTTTAAATTTTTATGAGTTACCTCGAGTGCGCCTATAGACTGATGATGATACGCCGTTGAGTTGTTGACTGTTGAATTTTTAGAGTTTTACATACCTCTTGAAACACTGATGACATAAACTCTGTCCCTCTATCCGTTGCAATTATGTTGGGTGGCGTACCTGAGAACAAAATTAGTAACAAAAACTCTAGCTACTTCTTCGGCTTGTTTTTTCGTAACTAATGGGGGCTCAACTGAACAATATGTGACATCGAGTTCAGGCTTAATTTTTTTTTTTTTAGCTTCTACTCGCCAAAAGACAACTCCTCACTAAATTTTAAGTTGAGGAAACGCTTGGTTTGCGAGATAAAAAATAATCAAAGTTCCATATAAAATCCCGATTTTACACCGCCATGACACAATATTTTGCGTTTCGTTAAACGTGTTGAGAAAAACTAAAACGTGATGATTTGTTTTATGTTCAGTTTTTACATAAATACAGTTTTTTCGACTTATTTGTGTACAATAATTACATGATATTTATTCAATGATTCTTTTAATTTATAAGCATTATTGTGTGGAAATTAGTTGATTAATAATTTTCAAAAATGGTACGATTTTACTAACACGCGTAAAACAAAACGCAAATAGAATTGGCGGGGTCTGCGGGCGGGGGATACGACATGACACTTTGTAGGAACTTTTTAGGTTAGTTCAAAGTAGTTTCAGACAGACTCTAAGGCAGGTCGGTGTAGGTACGACGACGAGCGAAGCGAGGAGGAGTGTTAGGTAGAACTGCGACCCTACAGCGCGCGAGCCGAGAATTCGTGGATTTCTTTAGGAACGAAAAAACCGATTTGAAGTAATTGCATCATCCACCCTTTCAGCTGTGGTGCTGTGGTTTTGATTTGACGTGTCTTCCATGATGTTGACGTTATGGCGTCCGCGTACCCCTTGGTAACGCTTACTGTTAACATACGTACCTCGATGCGACCGTCCCCGTGTCGCATGTCCATGGGCGGGTGCCGACCGCGCCCCGCCGCGGACTCCATGTCCATTACCACGGCCCCTGTATCCGTAACCGCGGCCTCGGGCTCCCTGTCCGTAGGACCCATAATGCTGAGGTCCCCGGGCACCCCGAGAAGTATCTGTATGCCTAGAGGGATAGTAATTATTTTTATGCATACCTAGGATCTCCCCCGAAGAGCATGTTGCGGACGTTTCTTCATCCTGGGCTCCCTGGATAGCGTCCTTCAGGGACGTGTAGTTCCGCGCCGAAATAATCGTACTTAATCTACTATTTCGTAAACCATCGGCGAACTGTTTTATGGCATTCGCTTCGTTTATTGGCTTGAGAATGTCATAGCACTCCGTGTTGCCGTTGGCTTGCGTGATTGTCAAGTCCACAAACAATTCTGATAGTTGCGTATCGAACTCTGATATCGTTAAGCTATTTTGCTTGATTTTTTGCATTTTACTAACAATGGCGGTGGCTGCCTTCCGCGGAAGTAACTCCGAACGCATGTCCTTTAATAAGTCATCGACACTGGAATAGCTACTTTTTAATTTTAATTTCGCAGCTTGAGACAATCTACTCTTTAGAACAAAAGTAATTAATTAACCCTTGTTTACATTTATCTGCTTCCAAAATAGAACTATAGTATTCTATGTTATTGATTAAATCCTTAGTGTTAGATTCCTCATTAGTCATGACAGGCAATAAGTGTAAAGCAGTCTTTAAGTCAAAAGTTGCCATTTTTAAATCTGATTGTGAATCCGCACTTTTACTTTTAATCTGTTTGATTTTTTCACCTAACTTACACAATTCTACTATTTCTAAATACAACTTATTTATTTTCTCACAAACAGACTGAATAACAAGCACGTCAACCGGTTTGATTATTCCTGACTCAATATTTTTATCAATAGTCGTCGACAAACTCCTATAACATTCATATATGGAGTGCGCCTCTTGTAACTTATCAATGGAAATGGCGTCTTCCCGTCTAGTCGGTTCAATCTTAATTAAATAAGTCCTTACCTCTTTTAATTGGTTATATAACGTTTCAAGTTCTACTGCCATTTATCTTATTACGGGTTATATCAAAGTAATAATTAATAATATTTAATTAAATAACTTAAAATTTAACCGATTATTACAAAGAATTGATAAATAGTATCAGTTAGTCCTTAATAATAACATTATAACTAATCCCGCATTTTTTTTTTACCGATGTTTTGAAACGACACGAATCTCACTGATATTTAACGCATTTCAATAGAGTACATTTCACTCCTATCATATCAGTCATATCACTACACATATCGTTGAATTATAATCGATGCTGAGCGGCGATATCTGTATAAGGCGAGCACGGCGAGCATTAGCGTTACTTCATTGTTGTTACCACGGGAACTTCTGGATATAGACGTGATTGTCCCGGAATATCCTCTGAGTGCTGAACACGCTGGCGGAATAATGACCTTCTTAAGGCATTTCGCTGTATCTCCCTTGATATCCAATCTCTATGGCATTTTTTATATAGTTTGAAGGCGATACCGAGGAGAACCAGGAATATGGCCAGCACAATAATGGAAAGTAATATGTTGGTGGTAGATATATGGTACCTGTATTCCTCTACTGAAGCCTGATTGCTGCTTCCACCCGCTGCATTCTGGACAACGATGGTCTCTTCTGTTTTAGATTGCTGCTTCCCCATGTTGGCGTCGCTGCTCAGTAGTCTCGCGGATGTGTAGCTCGAAGTCACGATATGACTGCACTGGACCCATTGTGACGCGTGATCGCGAACGAGTCATCGAACTTGTGATTTAGTCCATACTATATACGAGTAGGCGGCCAAAAAGATGGCAGGGTCGCCATGTATTGCGCGAGGTTGGGAGATGTAAATGACACAACGGTTGAATGATAACTAACTCATATATTTAGCTAAGCAAGGGTTTATATAGGTTACAATTAGTGTGTATTACATGAATATAGAACTATAGCTTAATTATTCTATCTTACCACTACAATCCATACTAATATTATAAATGGGAAAGTGTATGTGTTTGTTTGTTTGTTTGTCCGTCTTTCACGGCGAAACGGAGCGACGAATTGACGTGATTTTTTAAGTGGAGATAGTGGAAGGGATGGAGAGTGACATAGTCTACTTTTTGTCTCTTTCTAACCCCCCACTTCCCTAAAATGGGGAGTGGAAGTTTGTATGGAGCATTCCGGGGGGCAAAGTGGAACCGTGTTACCCCGAATTTAACGCGAGCGAAGCCGCGGGCAAACGCTAGTTTACTATATTTCCCTAACCACAGTTGAACCTTATTACCGAGCAAAACAGTCGTTCATAGAGTCCAGTCGGTCCGATAGAGAGCATAATGTAGGGGGCGGTGTCTCACTCGCACAATGCTGCCAACTTATGAAACTTACCAATGTGGTTTTATTTATATACATTTATTTTAGTAACACACTAGAAGTTACTTCCTACTTATAAAAATTTATTGCAAGATTTGAATTAATACTTTGTTCCCTTTTAGCTGCTTTGAATTTTTTTACGACGTAAATATTATTCATTCATTAAATTAAAGATATTGCAATTAATATTGCAGACAGTAGTACGTTTTGTAATATTTAAAATACGGTCTGGTATCCCCATCCCATCAGTCCCATCACTGACATAATATGTCACTGATATTATTTCAAATGACGCCGCTCAGCTCAACAACATTTCGTAACAACATTTTTAAGTAAAAATGGTCAAGATATGTTGGGTAAAATGGTGCAGGGGTGAGACTTTACAATAAAGTAGACTTTCCTTTCACCGGTAATCCACAATCATTTAATTTTACGATTTAACAACAAGTTAAGATTGTCAAACAATTATTGATGTTTTCTTTATTTACCTTTAAGTATATTAAAGTCTGAGAACTGTCCACATTAGATATGACGCAATAGTGAGAGCCACGAACCCCCTGTACTTACTTAGTTTTAGTTTGCTACACTAACTATCCCCTATTTTAAGACGCGGATATCTGGCAATTGTTCATCGGTGTTATGCAAACGAGTTGTAAGAAATAAATATCTTACAGTTCTAGGTTTGATGCAGTGCAGTATCATGTAATTAATAAGATTATATCATTTTCAGGAGTTTCTGTTGGGGGAAAATAGTGCAAAATGACGTTACGTTAATGTATTGTTTGTCGCCTACCTACTGTTTTTTTCCGTAGCGATACGCAATGTTTTTACTTTTTTGTTATTATATTAGCGATAGGCTTCGACAGTTTTTACCTATTAACTGAAATATTTTGCTGGTCTGTCACTCTGACGTCCTCCGATAAATAGCTGCCAGATGCCTGGATCTAGCAATAAGTTTAAAATAGTAAACTATTTAGAGGGGTTCTCTAATCTTATTATTGTGTCAACGTAGCTCCTTAAGTCAGTAGAATGTATAAGTTCCCATATGAACTATGAGACTTCTCTTTCTGGACAATACTGCTAGACGACAAGCATATTTTATTTTATATTTATCTTCATACTATCCCAATCCCACATACATCATAGTACATAATATGGTCACTCTACTTAGAATGAGATGCAGCTCCCTACATTACCTTCTCTTTCGGCCTCACTTTGTGGTCGAAGTATGACCTCCAGATTGTATTTAACTTCATGTTGTGTTAATCAATCGAGGAGCATTTTGACGTCTGTAGAATACTGCCAACTGCGATCCCAATATCAACTTGGCGTTATATCGCGGCGAGTATAGACCCCTTTACTGGCCCGGATTTGTATGACCATAGATATTCCGGTATTGTTATTGAAGTATGGCAACAATTTTAATCAGTCAGTCAACATGGCGGCCCAAGATGAAGTTGACGTATGTGAAAGTTGGGAGGATATGGACGAAATTGGCGTAAGTGTATTCGTCGCTTCCTTGCGGCATTTCTGACGTCGACGCCGGCCGCCTAACAGTCCTTCACACACAAGTTAATCTGTTTCAGTTAGACCAGAAGATCAAGCTGATGTCAAGTGCGTCCCCGCCAGTGAAAACTTCACTGAAAGCTTGCAAGGTTACGAACGTAATTGTGGAAGACAGCACCTGTATTGGATCCCAGTGCGTTATGCCGGAGCCTGCTATTCGCATTCTGAAGCGGCCGTCGACGCTCGCGAGCGGGCAGCTGAACGGCGAGCGAAACGCGCGCCCCGTTAAAACCCTCCAACAGAGACAGAAGGAGTACGAAGAAGCCCGATTACGGATACTGGGCGAAGCGCGGAGCCCTGAAGACGTCATCGACGATAAGTAAGCACAGCGAGTCAACGCATTTAATCATCCATCCAAGTTTACATAATCAGTAGACTTTTATCTCACTTGAATAATCTTGTTTCAGTCTGAGCTGCTTGCAGGACAAACTACAAGCGAATAGCATTAGCGATAGTCAGAATGGGAACAAAGTGAAGAATTGTCACAATGATAATGCCAAAGGGAAGGAGCGTAAGGTGCTAGTGCGGTTACCACCGGGTGCCACTGCTTCAGGGGTGTTCCCATCCCCACCACCCCCGGGAGTGCTTGTTATACGGACGCCTCGGGGGCCAGACGGTACCAAGGGCTTCCAGCGGAGGTAGCATCAGCTCATGACAGTCATACACTAATTTGTAATAAATTCCATCCACAAAGAACCCAAGAAAGACAATGTTGAAATATTGGCTCTGATTGTTGTTATTGTGTATTCACAGTTCCTAAGTTGTGTTTGGATCATTGTTTTTTTGGTTCTATAAAGTGGTATGGTGATTTCTGGGAATAAACAAACTCCAGAGGTAGAGTGTGTTGGTATTTGTGATATGTTTATACTTGTGGGCCTAATAATATTCAATTTACAAAACAATCAAAAGTTCTTAGGCAAAACATAATACTACAGAGCAAGTAGTTAACAATGTGGGACCCTCTTGTTCCTTTAGCCGTCAATGCAGTGAATCCTTCTTTTTGTAAAGGAGTTCTCTGGAGTTGCAGGCGTCCATAGGCTATGGTAGCTGCTTACCACCAGGCGGGCCGTATGCTTTTTTGCTACCATTGGGGAAAAAAAAGTACTTTCAGCATTCGTTGCAGAATACGTCTAAAGGCAAATCATTTTAATTTCATTAACCCTTTGAATGCCATATGTTATAGAAAAAAAGCTACCATGCCAATATAAACGTTACTTGAAAGTATTAAGGTAGTTTGACAGCGTACACCATAATACTCTTGGTGCTTGGTCATGAGAACTCATGACACATTAGTTCTTGGCATTCAAAAAGTTAACTAAGTCCAAATAATATATGTATTTACCATCCACACTTTACTGACAATTCACAAGCCTTGAGGTAATGTGTATGTAAGATTACTAATAACACTATTATAGAACAAGAGTCCATGACACTGAACCTAGTTCGATAAGTCTTCTAGATGAGATATATTTGTCATTTGCGTAAAGGAAATCTAGGAGACCTATCATACTAGAAACCGGTTTTTTTATTTTGTTCAAAAAAAATAATTAAAATACGCTGCCACTTTTTTTGCATTGCAGCATCGGCATTTCGTATTCCCCTATTGACCGCCACAGTCAGCTGTGGCCAGGCGCGGATCCAGGATTTCGTTCAGGGGGGGGGCACTTTCCTCTTTCGTTCAGGGGGGGCACTTTCCTTCACAAAAAATCTCGCGGTCCCCACCTATGGGCCCCGTAGTATGGGAGGTTTGCATTTCAGGGGGGGGGCAATTGCCCCTGTTGCCCCCCCCCTGTATCCGCGCCTGGCTGTGGCCGACATCAAAAAATTGTGCCATGGACGCCAACGACGGCTACAGCCGACAGGCTTTGTAATGCAATAGGGACCTACGCGGGCTTCCGCAAAGTTCAATTTCGCTTGACAAAACGCGATTACGTGGCGTCGGTGGCGCATCATTTTTGTTCAATGCTTGGCGGTCAAAAGGTTAAAGACGTTAATTATATATATCTCACCTAGGAGACTTATCGAACTTCGCTATGTATGAGAGCCCACTTGTTGTGGGCTCTCATACATAGTAGAGTCTGTCCAAAAAGAGAAGTGTTGTAGAATGTATGAGCTTCCATATAAACCACAACACTTTTCTTTCCCGACAAACTACAAAAAATGCACAGGGAGATTTATAGGCAAATAAATCCAATTTGTTTTGGCCATTTACCAAAAACTAATTACCAATGTATTCACACTCTTGGAAAGAACTATTTAAATAGGTATTACTGTAGTTTTTCCTTATGCATATTTTTATAATGTCAACATAAAATCATGTGACTAAGGACTAAGGTAATATAATTCCATAAATACAAAAGGTTCCTCATTAGGTAGGTCCACACAGCTTGAGCATTCTCATGAGGCTGCTGGGCCCGTGTAGAACCACCTATTGGCCAAATTACCAAGTCACATGGTTTTGCTTGTTTACATTTTTTTAATACTTATAGAATGGACTGTAGATCTATAACTCATTTGTTTTAATAAATACATACAATTAAATTATTTCAGTTACACAAAGCAACTATTATCAGCAATGAAATATTAATATTATTTATTTTAAAGTTAACTGGCTGGTTATTTAAAAATAGATAGTTAACTTAAAAAGAATTTCATGGCTTCTACCTTGGGGATTTAATTTTTACAATTTTGCTATAATGAGATCAGTTTGTATACCGTAACACAACACACGCAACACAACAACACTCTGAACTGACTATTTGTGAACCTTATGCCTACTAGCATAAGGCTTACGAATTATCAATGGACAGTGTGGACTATTGACATAGTCCACACTGCGAAAGTTGCCGTCAATTGTACACATACAATTATAATGTCTTTGGGCCTAGTAATTAGATTAAAAAAAACGTCATTAGGCGTGTTCACACCTGACGCACCGCCTCGCGAGGGAACTGCCGCGCGAGGCATCGAGGCTAGTGTGGACGTGCCTCGCCCGAGGCATTGCGGCCGCGCGTTCGTTTGCCTCGGCCGGGGCACGTCCACACAAGCGAGGCGGTGCGTCATGTGTAGACACGCCTATTCACATAATTCTGTATGGATTTAGGAGTTCCATATATTTCCATTTACTTCATACCATTTTAAACCACAATGCAATTTTCACTTGGCAACCTTTTGCATAACATCTTTACTATATTTATTTCTGAACATACATTAAGAATTGTGAATGATCATTGAGCGCTCACTAATGGGAACAATAATATTTATTGTAATATATAAGTGAGGACTAGATGCAAATCTAGAAAGGTCAGGGATAGTTGCGACTATGGGGCAAAAGCAACTATTTTTAAAGACAAGTAGGTACCTAGCTAGTAAAAAGTAATAACATTGTGGGTGCACTTAAATCAGGGCCATAGCCAGAGTTGAATTTTAGTTATGGCATTGGCAATAATAGGTAGAGCGCTTTATACTTTATTGTCATAGTTGTTTGGTAGTATCTCAAGGTAGGGCATCCCATAAAAACCCTCTAGCTTATGGCTCTGACTTGCATAGTAAGGTTTGCTATGACTACACCTAACCTGTTACTTGTATTTAGAGTAGTTGCAATTGTCCCGTAGTTGCAATTGTCTCTAACCTCATCAACATACTCGTATTATGAATTATATTGAATGATTGTATGTGCAAGTTTTCAGAGTAATGTTTTAATTCAAATAATTTTGATTGAATGGATGAGAACATGCACTTTTGTGCAATATTTTACAAGACACAAGTAAATAATGAGGACTGCTCATGAATGATAGACAATAATATGAAGACTCTTAAAGTAGTGCAAAATTGTATTACTGCGATGTTTGAAGTAGAGCGCACTATGGCGTCATACGTTTTGTGGTAACTAGATTTCCAACCTACTACAAATTTATGCCATACCATACCATTCTCTTAGCGTTTTTTCGGCTTTTGCGACGGCTCAATTGAGCCTCGGGTCCGCTTGGCAACTTAATCCTATGAATTGGCATAGGCACTAGTTTTAAAGAAAGTTACTGCCGTCTGAATTTCCAAACCAGAGGCTAGGCCTTATTGGGATTAGGTCCGGTTTCCTCAGAATGTTTTCCATCACCGAAAAGCGACTAGTAAATATCAAATGATATTTCGTACATAAGTTCGAAAAAATCATGGGTACGACCTCGAATCGGGTTTGAACCCGAGACCTCTGGGTTGAAAGTTGTACGTCTTACCGTCAGGCTACCAACCCTTATTTTTGAAGTACTTCATACATCCTAGTATATTATATACAATATGGCTAGACATACTATATACAGGTTGGAAAGATAAGTCAGGCCCTGGAGGAAAACTACCTTAAAACGTTGAGATAGCTCAATTCACTGAAAGGAAACATTCTTTAATTTCTTTAAAGGGACATAACTGCATTTACAAATTTTTGGAAAAGAGTACAGTTTTCAACTAAAGTATTTATTTTGTAATTTTTGCCATAAATAATTTTTATGACAATTGATGCCAATCGAGCCTGTTTCCAACGAGGATAAAAACTTCTAAATACCAACCAAGTTTAGGGCACAAGAGAACCCATAAATAATAATAATAATATTTTTCAACAATTAGTATGGAAAAAAGTGAAAATTAAGAAAAAAACTGTGAATGCAGTTTTAGTTTTTAGGAAAAATGAAAGAATGTTTCCTCTGAGCGAATTGAGCTATCTCTATATAGCTTATCTTTCCATCCTGTATATTATACAGGACTGATCTGAGTCAAAACCACGCTATAGTGATAACATTGATGAGTGCAACTAATTATTTACTTGTTTCTAATTCAAGACTAATAATTATTGCTAGTTCTGATATTTATTAGATCTGTAAACATCTTAGCTACAAAGTATTAAGTCATTGTTTTCAAACAACTGACTAATTTCTAACGATGTTTGTATCTATCATGCATCATGTTTACACAAATAGTGGTTGCAATAATCATCTACAATGAGCTAATGTTTCTTTGTGGCTATTATGTTATGGGTATAAACGCTTTTTTGTAACAAAATCAGAACTAGTTAATACACTCCAAGGCAGTGACGATGGGTAAATTTGTATAGAAATGTCCATACAAAATTATACTTTTTCATTGCTATTGAATGCAAACCGGTTAGGTTTAGTATAAAAATAACCGGTTCGCATTCCGTTTAAAGGCACTTTCGATCAGTCTTTCTTTTCAAAATACTTTAATATTTTTAACCAACATGCCACCACATTTTAACGAACACAATTCATTATACAATAATTTCATTAATGATTATATATTTATTAAACATTGTCTGCATACAATTAATTGATAGAATAATTGTCAAAATTATAACATTAATGTTTTTATATCCCATTTTTCTACATTATACATTATAGTATATTTTATAGGATAAGGTACTTGCTAATTGTATATTTTTAGCATATTTTAATGTGTTAAGTTTTGATGATGCTTATGGTCGGTCTGTGTCAATTGTTGTTTGTTTTAAGAACGGCTGTGTATTGTGGCTGTTTTACCACCCTGTATAAAACACAGTAGTATCTTTTATGACAGCTTATTATAATGTGTCGAGATCCTGCAGTGATACCGGTATAATGCTGTATTGTTATTAGTTTATATTTTGTATTAGCATTTACAAAAATGCATATACTTGGAAAAATTGGACTGGTGCCACTTATGACCCGGGTAGCCTAGGGGTTAGGGCGTCTGTTTCAAATGCAGACTGGTTCGATTCCAGCCCTGGGCACCGGTGGCCTTGATTACTTTTTCCTTTGTATATGACATCTAAGTTTATAATTCCTATGTATAGTTGCGTGTCTACTCGAAAATTAACAAATCAGAATATTTATTAAATTAATTTGATTTGATTTGTTCTCTAAGTAGTTGTATTTGACGGTTTGGATACTTGGGCACCGACTGTTCAAGTACCTAAGTAGGTAGTAGTCATGGAAAAGACTGCCTTCTCTTCTTATTTTAACCGTTGTGTAGAATAAGATGGCTAACTCTTCTCGCGCACGACCTGTCACAATATAACTTCAGCACGGGTCTCTGCCTTTTCGCCGAATAACGTTTCCCAAACTGTTTCATTTGCCAACTGTGTCAGAAATACTGCATTTTTTTTTAAACTAAGGATTGTTATAAAACAAACCTAACCTATATGGTTCTGCACGATGATTATAAAACAAACCCTGAAAAGTTTCAGAAAAAAAACAGTATGCCAAATGAAACAGTCTGGGAAACGTTATTTAAAAAAATCTACCTCCGCGTCCGCACCTATGGCACCCATATATACGAGGTTTGCGTTTCAGGGGGGGGGGGGTCAATTGCCTCTGTTGCCCACCGCTCCCCTGTATCCGCGCCTGTGCGAGACGTGCTAGGTGACCTTATATTATAAGTGTCAGATAGTTAAAGCAATGGGGCAGTCTCAGTTCGTTTTACACACGAAATAATTTGTGTTTCTGTTTTACTACTGTAACTGAATATGTTATTACTTATAACCATAGAAATAAGGTTTGATTTTCAAAAACTCCAGTCGCCGTGCAGGATCTTGAAGCCTTTAATTTGTGATTGACATGAACAGACCATGTAGCATTCGAGTGACTGAGGTGCATGAGTTATGGTCGGAATTTGATTTGATTTTACCAAGGTGTTGTGTATTATGTCTTGAAAGAAAGATTACAAATTTTTGTAGGGAATTAGGGATCTTAATTAAAAGCTATTTATAATGTGGTTCTAAATGACTGTAACTTTTGGCTTTCCCGTACGGGTAAAAAAGTTACATGGAGATAGAATTTTGAAATGACATTTATCTCGTTATGCATTATCGTGGCTTAAAGACGATGCCTTGAGGTGAGGTGGATTTTGATTGTCTGTCACATTGTTATAACTACTCGATTTCAAAGTTCAGTCGACTTAGAAAATCGAATCACACCTACATTTAACATAGTGACCTAAATCCACCTAATTGCCTTATTGTGTCAAAAAAATACGTAAGATGAAACATTCGAATGTATATAGCCTAACACGCAATCTATGTACGGTCACGTCTGAATAATAATATATGGATACATTTCATGTGACTAAAACATGTACCTATCCAAGACTACGCCTTGTTAATAGAGTCTTGGCTACATATTTTTGTGACATTAAATGTGTATCCATAATTATTTTCAGACGTGGCTGTACAGCCATCAGCAATAATATTTTGTACAGTTGACGTCAGATATTTATTCTTTTTTTTTTCACCTTAAGCCTTTGCAACAAGGTGCGAAAGTGTATACATATCTTTGACGTCGACTGTACAACGGAGACAGCAGAAATATGTGACACGCTGTTACGGCTTTACAAATGAGATCGTGCCAGATATTTTTGCACGCTTATTTGTGTGTTTTTGTTTGGCTTTACGTTCTTTTTTTTTGGCTCGCACAGAGACTCCACGCCAAAGTTTTGGAAACCGCATAGACACGTCGTTAGGAATAAGTGACACACTATTTTTATACTTTTGCTTAGCGAATTAAAATAAGTGACGTTTCGGTTTCAATAAGATTAAAGGAGTGGAGTCTCTCGACATTCCAATAACATTTGTGAAATGGTATCTACAAGGAATTTTAAAGGTGAAATCGCGAGTGTCTTACAAATATGTCAAAATAAAAATTCGTGCCTCTAATATGGATCGCTAGATGCTGTTCGCATATCGCCTGAGGGGCGACGACAAGAAACGTCGAAATTAAGATCGGCTGTCTTAATCTATTTCTCTGGCACTAGTGGTGACAGAGATAAATGTAGACACATTTCCTAAGTACAATCAGCAACACTCTTAACTGTACATCGGTGGACCTTATTACCAAAGGCATAAGGTCCACTGATGGGCAGTTAACAGTGTAGGTGATAGTACGACCGTACACCAATAATGGAATGCACAGATAATTAGTTAATCGTGCGCTGTGAGAATGCCATTTAGCAAAGCGGATATTTTAACTCATTACGTATATGGTTTATTATAATTTTCTTTTACGGCCAAAGTACAGTCGACGTCAAAGATATGTATACACTTTTTCACCTTAAGCCTTTGTAGTAAGGTCCAAAGTGTATACATATCTTTTACGTCGACCATGTCGACTGTACCAATAGAGAAGAACTTGTAATATCCGCTCATTTTTAGAGACTTCCAAATTTCAAAAGATCTTGTCAATTCAGCTTTGTTTTTTATATAAATTCGTAGTCAATATCTGGGCCTTAATTAATTGGCGTTACATACTAATGTAAAATCAATGTGAATCGGATTCGCAAATTGCCACGGCCGATCATTGGAAATTCGTTGTCAGGAACGCATTTGAACTTAGAAATATTAACTTTAATATTCTACATCGTCTACGTCTTTTTTGTGTTAAAATGAAAAAGTATCGCCTTATAAATTGTATACCTTGCCAAAGGTTACAGGAGGTATTCATCTACCTCTTAACTAATAGACATTCCTATTGTTATATGATACCTTAGTCAAGGTAAAGTCAAACTGAAATCTGACCAAACTATACCAATTTTAGCATAAGTTTACAAAAACTCTTGAGGATTGTGATATAGAGAATAATCATCTTGTTGCAAACCTTTCTGTTTATAATAAAATGGACAAAAAGTGGATTTTTTATTGTTATGTTACTTATGTTTTACTTATCCCAATGTAATCGCGGTATACAGTCGACTACAAAGATGTATCCACTTTTTCACCTTAATGCATTGTAATAATGTCCAAAAGTGGATAATATACATCTCTTTGTAGTCAACTTTACCTGCCTAAGTGCATCAAGCTCTAAGTGTAGTCTCTAACAGGGATGTTACAGAGCTCCGGTTTCAGTTCCGTTAAGTTGGAACTTCCGATTGGTTTTAAACATCCGCTTCGGTTCTGTTACTTTCAAAACAGAAGTTATATCGGTTGTTATAGCAACGCAGCGGGGGGGAAATGAGCGGCGTACATCAAAAACAGACAGGTTTATATCTTTTAATAGACTCAGCTTAGACCTACCCCTAACATATCGTCCTCCTTCACTCGGGCTCCGATTCAGCTTCCGTTTTCGGTTCTGATTCCGTTTCTGGTTCCGGTAAACTAAATTTTAAACATCTGATTCCGCTTTCGGTTCCGATAAAACCACATCTGTTACATCCCTGGTCTCTAACACTACTTAGTAGCAAAAAGTGTTTAATTCCTTAAAAACTGGAAACGCAGTGAAAAAGCACGATTTTCAACAGACTTCGAGATCGATGGAGGAGGTTCTCAATTCGTCGAGAAGTTTTTTGTTGCTATTTTTTTATGTATGTCCACCGATTATTCGGACACGGCTGCACCGATTTGGAAAATTATTTTCTTGCTTGTAAGAGTATACTTTACAGTTGGTCCCATTGTCACCAGGTCAGGTTCTGATGATGGGATCCTGGAGAAATCGAAGGAAATTCTAATATTATAGGCACACCTATACCTATACCTATAGTGTTTTTTACAGTAGCTCTGGCTTGCTTTTAGAAAGGCGGAGGCTAAGTGAAGTCGGTTTTTTTTTTGTCTAAAAGTATTGTTATTCAAACGTAGTGGACCAATACTACTAGTTGTGCGCTTAAGTCGCTACCATACCTGATCTACTACATACAGTGTAAATGAGTGCGCTCGCTTTGGTTCGCCTGCTCTCGGTCCCATGTGGGTTTTTTGCGACAGTGTCTCAAAGGGTCTCGCGAGGAACGCGAGAGCGTCATTGTATAGGTACTCTTGTTATGTCGCGCTGCTGGAAAGTGAAGACGTGTTGTGTCGTAGGCGAAAAAAAGGGCGTGGAATCATAAGAATCAACTAAATTTTCTAGAAATATATCAAACTGAACCTGCTTTATGGGATCATAATTTTTTATAATTTATAATTATTATATATCACTGCTATGTTACGGTCGTAGCTGATGGTATTATATGATGTATATCATAACTGTTGTCGGCTCTGTCGATTAATATCGTTGAGAAGTTCCCTATGAGTAATGATAAATGTCTGCTCAGAACCGAAGGGTTAAAATTTGATGGTCAACAAAAAGCAGAATGGTCCACATGCCGTAAGTTAAGGATGCCTAATTTTGTCACTATAACCTCCTTGAGAACTTGTTATCTTTCCAAGGGAGATGAAAGATAAGGTTTATGTTATGATGTTATGAAATATTTGTGATTATAGATTGTACGCTCATTTGAGCGATAATAACTAGCTTGGATCATACGAGGTTCCGTAGTGATGATCGGACCTAAATTCACGTATTTTGCTTAATCTGGTTAAATCTGGGATTTGGATGCTGGCTTAATAACGGGGTTATCTATCACATTGTACCTACAGCCGGCCTTAAATTGATCGCCAATGGCTGTTTCGATTTTGATGAAATTTAAGATATAGGAACCGTGCGAAAGCGACAAATCAATCATCAATCTAGCTAAATTTCACATTTGGAATATTTATTATTTACTTTTCTTGGTTGCCAGGACGTAATAGTACATTACTGCAGAGACCAGTAAGTAAGCTTTCCTGGCTGAGTATTTAGTAGCCGCTACAATACGAAGCCAGGTAAGCTGATTACGGTCGAAGCATGTATAGTGCTTTTCTCAAACATGTAAGGAAATAAAATTACTTGTTTAGTGCTTCAGTTACTGGCTGAGTGATTTAATGTTGTATGAAAATCCTTTACGTACGTCGCGCTGAACCTGCCTTGGAATAGAGTCCCTACTGGTCTCAATTACTAACGTAACAGGAACATTTCCGAGCATGTTTGAGAAAACCAAATTTGTACCTACGAAACTATTTTTTTAAAGCGCTGGTGGCCTGGCGGTAAGACGTCAGAACTTCAATCCGAAGGTCGCGGGTTCAAATCCCGGCTCGTAACCACTGAGTTTTTAACTTATGTACGAAATATCATTTGATATTTACCAGTCGATTTAATCCCAAGAAGTCCTACTTTCCCCTCTGGGTTGAAAGGTCAGATGGCAGTCGCTTCCGTAAAAAATAGTCTCTACGCCAATTCCTGGGATTAGGTTGCCGAGCGGACCCCAAGGTCAATAGAGCAAAACACTATGAGGAAGAAGAAGATGTACGAAACGATTTTTTTTGTAGAAAATAGCGCTAAATTCAGAATTTCTATTGCAGACCGAAATCGACATTTCCCGCGTACATTTTCAAATTGTGTTAAATATTACACATTGTGATATTACAGAACCCAATAAACAAATTCATACAATTATGGAATAGGAAATCATAAATACCAATATTACCAATGCAAGTGAAACGACGTAAGGCAAACTAGTCCCATAATTATATGCAAGATATAAAACTAAACGAGTTTCTTGTTGATCCCAGTTCTCATAGTAAGTTGTAGCGTACGGTAGGGTCCGTGTTAGTTTGAAAAAATAAAATACTATTATTACACAAGTATAACTAAACAAAAGTTTGGATACTTAACTCACAGTGCAATAAAATCATAAGCATAAAATCTTCTATTTCAAACATCAAAACCACATGAAGTAAATTCGAACTCGTAACGATAAACCTTTGTTGATTTTGTTAAAGAGTGTTCCAAATTGATATTTTCGAAAGAGGCTCAGATAATAATCAGTTTTTATAATGGCGGGCTTAGAAGGCTTGAGTGATCACGATAAGGCCGTGTTAAGGAGTATTTTTGACCCCACTGCTACTATTGCTGATGTTGACGTGAATGAAGACACATTTGAGGAGGAGGATGACGGTAAGTTTAAGTTAACAAAACGTAGGTACCATGTTTGATATTGATATGCTAAGCTAATACAAGTCAGAAGTGGGGACGTAATAGTAGTTTATGTAACTGTTACGTTTTAAGGCCTAATTACGTACAGTTGCAGACACTGCTTTATTTACACTCATATTATATATCCTAAATGAAGTGTTCGGAAACCATATAATGACCGCCATTGCACCGCCATGGCCAACTCGATTGTGCCGGCGGTCGCTCGGGCGCGTGCCGTTGGTCAGGAAGGAGCACAGGATTTACATTATGTTATCAAATTCGATGTTCGGAATTTGAAACTCATAACGTATCAATATATGAGCATGTAAAGTTCAAATTAAGTTACTGCCACAGATAAAAAGCTTATCATAGTAAAATCGGTTGTGGTAATACTAGCCATTGCCTACCGTTTTTGAACACGTTTTAGAGGACTTACAATGTGAGTGTAGATAAAATACCTAACTTTACCAGAAGCGATCGTTATTGTCATTTTCATTTTAGATAGACGATTAAGCCAAGTGTCGTTGCCGGTATTGAACAAAATCATTAATTATTTTTAGAGAGCGATTAGTACCTATTGCACATTTTGAACTCGGTACCGGTACCATCAAACCAAAGCTCCTTGGGTAAAAATACGTTGTACGGCCTGTGCCGTACGAAACGCCTGGTATAGTCGTCATGAGATATATCGGATCGGCCAAGGTGATCACAATTACAAATATCTGAACAACGCCTCTATTGTCACGTCGTTAAAGTGCATGTTCAGATATTTTGAGTTCCTTGGCCGTTCCGATACATTTGATGGCGACTGTACCTACGTTTCAGCTCAGGGATGCAACCGGTAACCAAAATAAGCACAGCAAATAAAAAAAAATTATATAATAAAGGAGATCGTCAATTCTGGGCCACCTTCTGATATAAACCGTATACAGTTTGTACTTCAATATAAAATAAATACCTACTCATTTTATTACTAAAGTAGACAAACTATTACAAAAAAATTACCGGTAATAAGTATGCATACAAATTTTACCTGTTCAATGATCTACTTTCACCGTGAAAACACCTCCCGTTCCCGCACATTTCCATGATTTAACTGCTTTGTTTTAGAGGCAACAACCGATGCTGAAAAGCAGTCAGTGCAGCTCTGCGCCCAAGGGGTCCGATTAGCCAACGAGGGTAAACTGGGCGAAGCCCTAGAGGTGCTCAGTAGAGGCGTCGAGTTAGCCCCGGAGCGCGCATCCGGTTACAATGATAGAGCGCAGCTGCTGCGACTCATGAAGAAGGACGATGGTGAGTGATCATTGCAGGATGCATTCATAGGTCTCTGGTTCGTATCCGGTTCGAAGCACCAAAAAATATGTTATTTTAATACATTTTTTTAATAACACGACGGTGGCAAACAAGCATACGGCCCGTCTAATGGTAAGCAACTACCGTAACCTATGGACGCCTGGAACTCCAAAGGAGTCACATGCGCGTTGCCGACCCTTTACAAAAAGGAGGATTCAATGGCTAAAGGAACAAGAGGGTCCCTCATCGTCAACACCCTGGGTCCTCTTTGAGCTCTTTGGCAACCTTACTCACCAGCTGGAACACAACACTATGAGTAGGGTCTAGTGCTATTTGGCTGTGGTTTTCTGTAAGGTGGAGGTACTTCCCCAGTCGGGCTCTGCTCCAGATTTGAGCGAGATGACATTCTCTGAACGTGCCCTACCACACTTAGCGAGATGCCATTCGCAGTGCCCATACCTCTTTTTGGCGTAGTTTAAGGACATTATACCAAGTCCGGACGTAGTTTAAGGACATACCCCGGGTCCAAATTATTACTTTAGGTACTTGTACGAATGATGTGTGGATACCAGTTGGCAGGTTCACTAGGTACGTTAATTAGAACTAGATACCTAGGTGCGGTAAACATTGGTGCACATTACAATGAAGTAAATTACCAAATAAACGATATCTCACCAAAAAAATTTAATTATGTAAAGTTTGGCCAAGTTCTTTGTGGCACAAAAAGCGGTATCTGCAGTCAAATAAATTTGTTTTAACTAAAAGCTACTTAGGTACTTATTTTTACCCCTAACTCGTAGGTACTTGTACACTCGTAATATCCTTTAACCTAATGTTATTTCATTCAACATTTTAACAAGACATGTCGAGCTGAGCCCTCCTAAAAGCTTTGTGAAATCAGATTTTTACAATAAATATAAATATTAAATAAATATTATAGGACAATCTTACACAAATCTACCTAGGCCCAATAAGGCTTGTGTTATGGGTACTAGACGACGATATATATATAATAGACTAGCCTTTTCCCGCGGCTTCGCCCGCGTACTTTAAGTACTCAAAAAGGATACGATACCCATGTTGATTTTCAGACTGTGACCACATTTGCCCCTTTTAGGGGTTGAATTTTCAAAAAACCTGAAACACGTGTTTACTCATTTATCGTTAGGAATACTCCTGTGAAGTTTCCAATAAAATAACCTTACAAATCTTGATTCGCCATACAAACTTTGGACCCCCATTTTACCCCCTTAGGGGGTGAATTTTGAAAAATCCTTTCTTAGTGCACCCCTAGACCTTATAAGGAACCTATATACGTGCCAAATTTGGAATCTCTAGAACCAGCGGTCTGGGCTGTGCGTTGATATGTCAGTCAGTCAGTCAGTCAGTCAGTCAGTTTCTTCTTTTATATATTTAGATAGATATGGATAAATACTTAAATACATAGAAAACATCCATAACTCAGGAACAAATATCTGTGATAAACACACAAATAAATGCCCCGACCAGGATTCGAACCCGGGACCTCCTGCTTCGTAGGCAGGGTCACTACCGACTAGGCTAGGAGGCCGTCATAGCTACAGCAATATTGCCTGTATCGGGACATCTTGTTTTGTAATTCCAGAAGCGTTGTCCGATTTAGACCGTGCACTCCAACTTACGGCGGGAAGAAAAACAAAAGCGCGTGCGCTGGCTCTGTGTCAGCGTGGAGTGCTACTGCGCAAGCGTGGTGAGGACGCGCGCCCGGTGTTCCTCGAGGCGGCAAAACTTGGCAGCGGGTTCGCCAAGAAACAGGTAAACATCTCTTAGTTTTGACTTTTTTATACTACAGCGGTGGCAAACAAGCATACGGCCCGCCTGATCGTAGCCTATGGATGCCTGCAACTCCAGATGTGTCACATACGGCCTCCTAGCCCAGTCGGTAGTGACCCTGCCTACGAAGCAGGAGGTCCCGGGTTCGAATCCTGGTCAGGGCATTTATTTGTGTGTTGATCACAGACATTTGTTCCTGAGTTATGGATGTTTTCTAATGTATTTAAGTATTTATCCATATTTATCTATTATATATATCGTTGTCTAGTAGTAAGTAGATCGTTGGGTAGGTACCCATAACACAAGCCTTATTGAGCTTACTGTGGGCCTAGGTCGATTTGAGTAAGATTGTCCTATAATATTTATTTATTTATTATTTATACGCGTTGCCAACCATTTATAAGAAAAAAGGATTCACTGTATTGACGGCTATAGAGGGTCCCACATTGTAGCCTCATTGAGCTCTTTAGCAACCTTACTCACCGGCAGGAACACAACACTATGAGTAGGGTCTAATTATTAAGGGTGTTAATTGGCTCTGGTTTCCTAAGGTAAGGTAAGATGACTTGGCTCTATTATCGTGAGTGGGTAGGGGAAATCGAGCTAATGGGAGAATATTGTGTCTATTAATATTATTAATGGTCGCTTTTTATACTTCGCCAAATTCGCAAGCATACGTATAGATATCGTCGACGTTGAAGACGAAGTATAAAAGCGACCTATGACTATTCCTAACATTATAAAGCATGAATGACATTCACTTATCCTCATCATTCCAACATCTGCGGAAAGATTTTACATGGCCCTTCGAGCCGGATTTAGGAACACAATGGCGCCCAACTTGTGGCTAACTTTTGAAATAAGTGGCATAGTTTATTATAACACATACGTCATCGTCCATCATAAAAATGTATTGTTTTATCTAAAAAAAAATATTTGTATTTTAACTTACCTCAGTTTTTCGAACTAGGTTTTAACATTTATCATTTAACAATTAACATTTACCTTATGAATTTGTTTTTAGGTGGTGGAGCTGAATCCCTATGCTGCACTGTGTAACCAAATGTTGAGTGAAGTCATGAGGGGAGGAGAGGTCAAATTAGACGGCATCCCAGAATAAGAATCCAAGATCCAGAATGAGAAGTTCACCCCTTTGATTTATTTATAGTTTAAAACAAAATAAAAATTTCTCCTTATCTTAGACGATTATGATAATGCGTCTGTTTTATAAAAGATTCACATATTTATGCTGCTTTTTTAAAGCATAGGTAGGGAAATAAAACACACGAAATCTAATGGATTAGAAATTTATATTGTTGAATACAATCGACATCCACTTTCAAGAAAATTCCTTACATCCATCCAAACGGAGGCCACGGCCCTCGAGCGATCCAGACTGACCCAATATCATTGAAAATGACAATTTTACATTTTGAAATGACAAATGTTACTACAAATCGAAATATCGTTAACTACACTAAAGATTACTTAGAATATGCAATAAAATCTCATAAATATACTAAATGAAGATCATGTGCAGAAATTTATTGTATAAAGAAGATATTTTGTTAGTAAAATTTCCACACACAACCATTAAAATTCAAAAACGCTTTTTATTCTATCCAAAAGCATTAACCATAGATAACACAAATTGAAAGTGCACTTTAAACATTTATTTTATAAAAGCTACGTGGAAGAGTTTTGTTGGATTTTTTGTCTTTGGTATTTTAAGGTATTAGGCGATGTACGAATTGTTTTGGCACATTGTTAATATGTAAAATTTATTGGACACAGTATGGAAATACAGATAACTAATTTACAACTTTCATTGTTTTTCAATTTACCGGTCCAAGCGAATACTTTTAAAACTTTGGTTCGCAGTTTCGTTTGCATATTTTTTGTCTCATAGATATTAGGATTTGTAGTGATATATTCCAATTCATTTACAGGCAAAGTTCCAAATAGCAATGGAGTCAAATATTCGACACCGCTTCTTTTACACTTTTGCTATTATTATACCTAAACCAAATGGAAAACGTGCCAAAAATGGTAAAAATGTGAGATTTTCTACATGTTGCTAGTGGTCGATAGCGATGGATACCTAATAATTTCTAAACTGTCAACGAGAATATTCTGGAACTTACAGTCGGGCTAACCAATGCTAATACCTTAAAAAGACGCGGAATAAAAAAATGCAGTAAGTATTTAATTTCCATACGCAAATTCTTTTAGATTTTCCGTCTTAATCTTCTTATTCCTGTGATAGCAATGATTAGTCTAACTTTACAATAACGCAGAAATTGTCTGAAATATTTTACAACTAAGAATAATTAAGGTAAAATGGAGTATTATAGTTACGATACTATGGTAGAAAAACTTAAATATTTCCTTTTCTATAATACCGGTACGACTTTGGCTAGGTACCTACATAATATCTATATGATAGTAGTTTGCGTCTGAAAGAAGAGTTATAAGTCAAACGGAGAGAGGTAGCGATCCTACTTAGTTAGTTTGTAACTATTCTTTTCAAACTCGAAACTATTGGGACATATTTGCTAGCCATTCTAGTACGTTAGCTATTGTGCATAACTTAAATCGCTTTCGTGTTTATATAAAACAGAGCGACTTGTAAATGACGTTTAAACATATGCAATAAAGTTAACGTTCTAAAAAAACCGTACTTTCCTACTCATAGTCTATCGACACCGCTAGTAAGAAGTAGAATAAAGGTAAGTAAAAATTGGTTATTCGTAATATTAAATTCAATCTAATATCGTGGAAAAATATTTACAAATACAATTTGGCACAGGTGATGGTGCTTGCAACAACATCGTTAATGTAAAATCTTTTAAATATTCAATAGTAAAATATTTTAAAAAGTATACTAAACACCTGTATTAACTACGGGCTTAATCTAAATAAAGGTTTAGGCCTATTCTTTGATGAAAAATTTTCACACGGAATAAAATAAAAGTTGGTAGCAGTTAGGTATGCTACCGAAGGTTAAAGAGCCATTATGTAATGCCTTTTTATTCGAGATAGGGCTAATTCACTCAAATTACAAATTATTTATGTTAATTCACGTTACATATACATATTACCTATGAACTACTTCCAGCAACTGTGACAAAGTTATTTCAATACAAATAGGTAACAGCAGTGACTTAGTAGGAGCAAATAAATGCTTAACATACGCTAGCCTATCCAAATAATATCAAAGTTTTACCAACTAATTTCTCACTGAACACATAACGATAATTATTAATGATAAGTTCCTCAAAAGTAAAATAGTTACTTAATATAATACGAATATGGCATTTAAAATAAAACATGGAAATGTTATATAAGGAGCGAATTCAGTGACATATTTTTTAGTAAAAGCAATATTTATTCACAGCTAATTAGTAATACTTAGAGATAAAATGACCAGCAATAGTTAATACGCCTATGCTTATTTACAAGTGAGATCTTATAATAATGACCGATTAAAGATAAATACGATTACTATAAGTTTCATAAACTTTTAACTATTTCACTACTGACCAAGTCAGAGAAGGGAGAAGGGCATAAGCTAGCAAACACTAATATTAAAATGAAATGCTAATTCTAGAACACAGTGGAATTGGGAATAATGTAGGAACTGCGAAGGGGCTCAAAACAATCTACTAGCTGTCACCAGTGTGTCACTTCTTCGGCATAACAGTAAGTTTTTAAAATTTCCTGCTAAATTCAAACTTATTCTACCGAATATTACTGGCATTTTTATTATTAGATAAATAATAATATGTTTGTCAACAATATACATTTCACAATAACTAGATAACTGCTTTCGAAAAGAGTAAATATTATTATTAATTAATGAATTTCTTTTTATCTGCAGCTTTTCTAATTTAATCATACCTATTTCTTTTATTAGTTTATTAATTATTTTCTATTTAAGATTTTGGATTCAATAATAATAGTTATTATTTTGATATAGGTAATTATTATAATCATTTATAAATACTGATAAACCTTAATAAATCTAATTAGGTAAATATATTACATATTAAGATGCTGTTATGCCGTAAGTAGCGACTAAGATTTGTTGGTTCGCGGTTGCTAGACTATTCCCTTGTCTATTCTTAAATAATAAAAGGTCACCAACACTAAAACATCTTTTTAAATACCCATGTCAATGTCATCTTCAGCAAATGTTTAATACTTTGGGTTGTATAATCCCATTGTAAATATAAATACTGTTTGCGTTTTTGAAGGATGTTTAAAAAATTAAATGTTATATTTGCGTCTAAAAAGCTATGTTTATGTTAAAAGCTGGGTGGAGGTTGATAAGTTGAAAATATTGTTATGAAATAAGTGTTAACAAATGTTACAACCACATACAATTTTAATTAATGGGTAAAGTAGTATACGAACGTTCCCTAATATCGTCCTTATTATTAATTATTTTTACTGAAACGATAACTGTTACGTAGAAATTGAACTTGTCCATGAATTTTCATTAGTCGTAAGTATCAGTTGTGTCGCAAATAATAAACGAAACACGTAGAAGCATATTATTTAAAAGGTTCATGTCATGGCACATGTTTATTGTCATGTATTTGGTTATTAATTCAAGATTTTTCCTGAGATTCTTTTTAAGTTTTTTTTCTATACTCCATTGAACTTATTTCATAACAACGCCTCAACTTCATAGGTTGGTGTGGGGTGCGAACAAATCGTCCGCGGATGAGCGTTCGCTCGCTACGTTGACTCCCTCTCCAGCTGATTTAAACCTAGTCTGGCTCATTTTTCTAAAGAAACTTACTAATATTAGGTGAGAGATTGCTAAAGCAGTCAAACGGTTTACATTAAGCATTACAAGTTTGCAATAGTGCAGCTTTAATTTACAGTTAGTTGCATAACTGAGTCAATATTAGTACCTTAGTAAAATGTAAATAATTTGATAACAATCAAATTTACATAAAAGTTCTAAACGCAGAATATTAATTCTTGGGTACCGCTACAAAACTGCGTCACAAATTATTTTCTTCCGACCTATAAAATTTTCTCAATTTCATACCGATAACTGTAAAATTTCACCTAATTTATTTTTCCCATTATTTCATTTTTTCTTAGGCATTCCCAATTCAGTAACTCATTCAAAGTAAGGAATTCCACGACCATTATTTTAGTTATGAATTATATGTAATTAGTTATTGGCGATGTATAGTCAGGTGCAAAACTGAGACAAGGCAAATGGCCGAACAAATTTCTCGTTAGTTAATTTTTGTAGCGGACTTCGTTCTGAGATAACTATAAAAATACGTGAGTGATATAAAAGTCATACACCTCATTTTAAAGAGCATTTAATGTACTATTTCAACTAATTGTCTTACCTGGGTGTGTAAAAGAAAAATATAAATATTAGGTATAAAAAAAGTATAACAGTTTTTGGTTCAAAATCATGGATGAATAAAAAAATCAAGATTGTGAATGCAATGAATCGAAATTGGCTTTTTATATGGATGCATAACTGACACAGAGACGAACAAACATAACCTAATTTTTTTTATTTTTTCCGTAATTGATCAGACTTATCTTCATTTAACGATGTCGGTGCAAAACTGAGTCAGTACCAAATATTATCTAATAGATACAATGTTTATTTTTATCTAGTTACAATAACATAATAGGTCAATAAGTTTATTAGCGTTGTTACCAATTAATAATAAAATAGTAACTTAATAACTAGCCTCTTCTGAAATAATGAAAGAAGCATGTCAAAGTGATGCACATTGGTTCAGTTATGCAACTAACTGTATATCAAAGACGACGATGTTTATATTTTATATTTATTTGAATTTTCTTGTTACAAGAGATGCTTAACAATTTTCCTTTGAGGTTAATTATTAAATTCTTGCAATAAAGCTACAATAGCAAAACCATTGCTCTTTTCTTAGCTAAAAGTACGAGTAGAGGACAGACAAAATGAGCCAGAGTGCTAACCTAAGGCTACGCTTAATAATACCCACTAAAAAAACTTTGCTAGGACTTCTAAGCCGTGCTAATTTTACAATACGAAGCCGTATTTACCTTTTACAAAAGTCGGTAAAACATTATAACCTTTTCACCGCCAAGGTTAATTTTTTTTCAAGTTCATAAAGTTAAATAAGCAATGTAATGGCGTACCAAACCATTTACATTAAATTGAACGCTTTTAATAAAGGCGGTCAAAAGATTCAACGGCTAAAAATTAAGTTTTTAAGACTTAAAAATGAAAAGAACACCTAAAATGTCATTTTATTACAATTCAATTTAGAATCAAATGCTTTTTTCTTTTAAATTCACATACATTTTAATCTAGCGAGAGTGTTACATTTTTAAATGTATTTTTATTTAATATATGTTATTATTAATTAAGTTAGTAAGGCTATTTTAGTAGACGATCAGCATTGCCATAATTCACACAACGATGCTTCAATCAACCTAATTTGCCTATACCGAAATACTATTATATTACACTAAATAAGTTCATCTCACGATAAAAAAAAGTACGGCATGATTTATGATAATAAACTTATATTTGTTACTCTTTTTTACCTTAAAAATGAAGAAACCTAGAAATATATTGTTGTTCATCATAACAACGTTAAGGAAAAGATAATGATGCAGTAAGGGAGATCGCGCATTGCTACTTTTTGTAGTGTTACAGTCGCGATGCAGTAGCAAAACGGTCGCGCTACTGTCGCGATGCAGTCGCTTGTCAAGTTGTCCCCATATGAGGCATATGACAAGCGACAACACCCGCTATGACAAGCGACTGCATCGACCGTTTTGCTACTGCATCGCGACTGCATCGCTAGAAAAAGTAGCCTTGCGCGATATCCCTAAGTCGTACGAGTACTAACTTGCTATTTGAGTCAATAAAACAATAAGTACCCTAATAGGCATGATGTTCATGTATGGTATCAATCAATTCGTTTTGTTGCGAGGATCAAATGTCTATATGGGGCCAATTGCGTTAAAGCAACACAAAAGTCAGAAATGAGATTCAGAATCTGACACTCGCTTTTGTTTCTCAAAACGCTCCTAACAAAATGATATGCAAAAGTGCCGTCAGGATTGCATAGTCGCCCTGTTCAAGGTATGGAAAAATTATGAAATTGTTATGTTGACATTGAAATATTGCGTTTATGTATATATTTGCTATACAATTTATTTTACAGTAATAAATGAATATCTAATGCTTTTTTTTATTTTGTACTTTTAGAAAATCGTTAAATTTTGAAACTTTGAAGCCTGATATCTTTGAACTATTTCGATAGATTACTTTCATTTTTAATTTGTTAGGATATATTGAACATTTTGCATCCACTCAACTAAATTTTATTACAAAATTCAACATGTGTCATCATCCCTGTTAGGGTAAGAAATGCTGTTGATTATGTGAAAGTCATCCTTTTGACTGATACGCAAGTATCGTTGTGTGATATTCACAAATGTAAGCTGGATTGTTGTGGTGCGATTAGAGAGTTCCAACATTTTAGCGACTCCAACAAAAAGGTATAGATCGCTTTCTCACTATCTACAGAACTCTATATACCGTGTATAATATCCATCCAACCGAACATCTTATCACACCACAACACCATATAGAAATACGAAATCACGCACACATCACAGTAAACACATACGTACACATTCACACACAATATGGTTAAATCAAAGATCACAAAATGCAATCGCGGTAATATGTTCCATAAATTATCTGTACTGGCCGCTAAATTTTGTAATGAGGGTTTCCGCGATCGAGTTTTTCACTAGATGGCAGCACCGTGGCGAGAGGTCTAGCTGTCACAATCTACCAATCATGTTTAACCATATATTTTATGATTGGTGGATTTTGACAGCTACTGCCAAAAAGACCTGTCGTCACGGTGCTGCCATCTAGTGAAAATCTCAATCGCGGAAACCCTCATTGTTTGTATTCGAAACTGACTTATTTCGTTAATGCCCAAGAAATGCCACATTGATTTAAAAAAAAAATTGTAAAGGCGCGTTTACATGTAGGGTCAGATCCACCGGGCTGCATACATTCATTTCATTAGTGGAACAAGACAGATGTATGCAGCTCGCTGGATGTCTCTAAATTACACGCATAATACTTCTCTTCATGACTGTTGTTCAAAACGTTGCCAGCACAAGAAAATTTATAGATCTAAAAATGCTTCGTAAAATTACATATTCAACAAACCATAGACAATGTAAACTTAATACACCCGATTCAAAATAATTTCATGGCCATAACGGTAGGTAACCATAGATAAAATCTAAATAAGAAAATGGCCTTAATATTAGAATATTTTCAATTGATCGATCAAAATGACCGTAGTAAACAAAATTGATAAATAACAAAGTGATCTTAGATAACTCCTGAGATTCGAATACAGTGAGCTTCAATAATATAAACAATGATTTAAATGAGAAAAAAATATGTTCAAAGACTTATATAGTATAATACCACCCACTAGACACGACACTGAATTATTTATATTTTTACAATTAACACTGATATGTGACAATGTGAGATGCGTTATAGCTGACGACACCATCTGTCAACATTGTCAAACTAATATAATCTCTATCAACTTAAGATTAGATCAATAATTTATTGACAAATGGCATCAAACGTGTCACTAACATTTATTAATACCAAGTGGCCCCAAGATACGATATTCAGAGTAAAAGAAAAAAAACATGATATTGATCTAATAAATGTCAAAACTAAAAAAGTAAACGCGATGCTGGTGCTGTCATCTATAAACTGACAATGGATAAGACAGTAACAACGAAGTATAATATTATCTACGTAATACGAGTTAATTCAGATTAGTATTGCTTTCATTAAAATTCGTTGAGACACGCGAATTTATTGCACTGAAAAACAGTAAATTAAATCAATAATATACTTACTTTTGTCATGTCTTAATGGATGGGTAAAAAAACATTTTAGGTATAAAATGAGCAAACGATTAAATTATGTACATCTTATACTTATACCTACGAAAAAATGGTGTTTCTAAAAATTCCAAGTTACGTTTCCGTCAAGATATAAACGAATATAAATTACAGATCATAGTTTTCGAACGAAACAGTTCATAGTCGAAGTGAGATAGTGAACGGCAGGCGCCGTGAGAGCGACATAGATAGAGAGCTCACGTTCAGAAAACGATGCCGATTCCGCGCCAGCGTCGACATTGAAGAAGATCAACCCTGAAAAATAAAGAATTCAAAAAGAGAACTATATATATTTTTTATACCACGACGGTGGCAAACAAGCATACGGCCCGCCTGATGGTAAGCAGCTACCATAGCCTATGGATGCCTGCTACAGCAGAGGTGTCACATGCGCGTTGCCGACCCTTTACAAAAAGGAGGATTCACTGTGTTGACGGCTAAAGGAACACGAGCGTCCCTCAGCGTCAACTATGTATTTGTATTAATACAATTTTTAATCACATTGTACTCTACTTCGGAGTTTTAGGATTTCATCCAGTGTGTGTTTAAGTATTTCATGGAGGTACTTCAACAGAAAAAGACATGTGAATTCGGTTCGGACAAGTTTAGTTATTTAGTCAAGCTACATGTATGATGAGGATTTAATTTTTTTTTATACCACGACGGTGGCAAACAAGCATAGGCCCGCCTGATGGTAAGCAGCTACCGTAACCTATGGACGCCTGCAACTCCAAAAGAGTCGCATGCGCGTTGCCGACCCTTTACAAAAAGGAGGAAAAATAATAATTTCCGGGTCAAACGAGAATGCACTCTAACCCAATACTCTGAAGGTATACCTGAATGTTCAGACGTGTTGTATATATTCGGGGTTGAGGAATGAGAAGCCCATGAACTCCGTTTGGTCCAGATTCATCATGAAGAGTTTGTCGGTGGGCGTCAGCTCGGTCTTCTCCGTAGTGAACTGCTTGTCGAAGTTGGAAACGTCTTTGCGATGTTTCTGGAAGAAAAAAATCAACTAAGTAAAACACAGCTTCCAATTGTGGGTGCTTTTTAACCGACTTCAAGATTTGAAAAGAGGAGGTTCTCAATTCGGCGTGTATGTTTTTTTTTTTTTTTTTTTTTTTTATGTTTGTTACTCCATAACTCCGTCATGTCTGAACCGATTTTGAAAATTCTTTTTTTGATTGTAAGTATATATATACAGATTGGTCCCGTTTTTGTCAAAACGCAGTTCTGATGATGGGATCCATGAGGAATCGAGGGAACTCCTCAAATCTTAAAGGCATACATATAGTGATTTTTATATTTTTATCAACAAAACCATCATTTTCATTCAAAACAGTGACATTTGATGAAGTAGAACTGCTGATGATGATCAGAACGGAACTCTTCAACGACGCATAGTTCACGTTTGGCGATTCGTCCTCTTCGCTGTGTTTGTTTAGCAAGTTTAATTGTCAGAACAAATGTTCGTCAAGCTCAAGTTCTGATGATGGGATCCATGAAGAATCGAGGGAACTCCTCAAATCTTAAGGGCTTACACATAGTGATTTTTGTATTTTTATCAACAAATCAAGCATTTTCATTCAAAAGAGTGACATTTGATGAAGTGGAACTGCTGATGATGAACAGAACGGAACTCTTCAACGACGCATAGTTCATGTTTGGCGATTCTTCCTCTTCGCTATGTTTGTTAAGCAAGTTAGATTGTCAGGACCAATTTTCGTCAAGCTCAAGTTCTGATGATGAGTTCCACGAGGAATCGAGGGAATTCCTCAAATCTTAAAGGCATACATAAAGTGACTTTTGTATTTTTATCAACAAATCAAGCATTTTCATTCAAAAGAGTGACATTTGATGAAGTGGAACTGCTGATGATAATCAGAACGGAACTCTTCAACGACGCATAGTTCACGTTTGGCGATTTGTCCTCTCCGCTGCGTTTTTTAAGCAAGTTATTTCATTGTATGGAATCTAAGTGCACCATCTACAATAATCCTTCACCGGCTACCCCCATTGAAGTCGGTTTTTTTTTCTTAAAAATTATTTAAGTCCAATTGGTATGCGTTTTAAATCGTACTACCCATTCGGTTTAATAAAATACACTGAACATTCACGGAAAATATTTTTTTCAGTGACTGTTCAGTAATGACTCATTAGAGCCTAGTTGTTTGGTGTTGAATCACCCATAAAGCAAAGAAGGTATCCTTGTTACGCTGGTACGCTCATCCGAACGTACTAGAAGGTGCATGTACCCCACATTTATTATTAACGGAATAATTAACGGAAGCCAGTTTGACAAGCCTCCATAGGCAATGCTAGCTGCCTTCACACGAGTTGCATCCTCTTTCCGGCCTTTAATTCTCCACTTCGCACGATCTTACAGAATTGTATATTATATAATTTTAAACAAAAAAGAACCGACTTCACTTAGCATCCACCTTTCCAACACCAAATGCTCGAGCTGCTGAAAAAAATACTCGAATCACTATAGTTGTGCCTATAATAGTTGAAGAGTTCCTTCGATTTCTCCAGGATCCCATCATCAGATCCTGACCTGGTTACAATGGAACCACCTGTAAAGTATACTCTTTCAAACAAAAAAAGAATTTTCCAAATCGGTCCAGCCGTCTTCGAATAATCGGTGAACATACATAAAAAAAAAAAAAAAAAAATAGCAAAAACAAAGATCCCGACGAATTGATAACCTCCTCCTTCGAAATCTTGAAGTCGGTTGAAAACTATTTGCAATCGGTGTAACATAAAAAGTGGTTAATAAGAAACGAAGGTCAGTCACGACTTTAGGCTTGAAGCACAGTATAAATATAATTTTTAAGAAAAAAAAACCGACTTCAATGGGGGTAGCCGGTGAAGGATTATTGTAGATAGATGGTGCACTTAGATTCCATACAATGAAATAACTTGCTTAAAAAACGCAGCGGAGAGGACCAATCGCCAAACGTGAACTATGCGTCGTTGAAGAGTTCCGTTCTGATTATCATCAACAGTTCCACTTCATCAAATGTCACTCTTTTGAATGAAAATGCTTGATTTGTTGATAAAAATACAAAAGTCACTTTATGTATGCCTTTAAGATTTGAGGAATTCCCTCGATTCCTCGTGGAACTCATCATCAGAACTTGAGCTTGACGAAAATTGGTCCTGACAATCTAACTTGCTTAACAAACATAGCGAAGAGGAAGAATCGCCAAACATGAACTATGCGTCGTTGAAGAGTTCCGTTCTGTTCATCATCAGCAGTTCCACTTCATCAAATGTCACTCTTTTGAATGAAAATGCTTGATTTGTTGATAAAAATACAAAAGTCACTATGTGTAAGCCCTTAAGATTTGAGGAGTTCCCTCGATTCTTCATGGATCCCATCATCAGAACTTGAGCTGGACGAACATTTGTTCTGACAATTAAACTTGCTAAACAAACACAGCGAAGAGGACGAATCGCCAAACGTGAACTATGCGTCGTTGAAGAGTTCCGTTCTGATCATCATCAGCAGTTCTACTTCATCCAATGTCACTGTTTTGAATGAAAATGATGGTTTTGTTGATAAAAATATAAAAATCACTATATGTATGCCTTTAAGATTTGAGGAGTTCCCTCGATTCCTCATGGATCCCATCATCAGAACTGCGTTTTGACAAAAACGGGACCAATCTGTATATATATACTTACAATCAAAAAAAGAATTTTCAAAATCGGTTCAGACATGACGGAGTTATGGAGTAACAAACATAAAAAATAAAAAAAAAAAAAAAAAACATACACGCCGAATTGAGAACCTCCTCTTTTCAAATCTTGAAGTCGGTTAAAAAGTATGTCATACAGGACGTCCACGCTACGCCCCGCCCCGATTGGAATAACCTTTTCTTTTCAACCGACTTCAAGATTTCGAAGGAGGAGGTTATCAATTCGTCGGGATCTTTGTTTTTGCTATTTTTTTTTTTTTTTTATGTATGTTCACCGATTATTCGAAGACGGCTGGACCGATTTGGAAAATTCTTTTTTTGTTTAAAAGCGTATACTTCACAGTTGGTCCCATTGTAACCATGTCAGGACCTGATGATGGGATCCTGGAGAAATCGAGGGAACTCTTCAACTATTATAAGCACACCTATGGTGATTTGAGTATTTTTTACAGCAGATCGAGCATTTGGTATTGGAAAGGTGGATGCTTAGTGAAGTCGGTTCTTTTTTGTTTAAAATTATTAGTTTAATGGCTTTCTCCCTCTGTACAGAGCAGTGGGAATTTTGCCAATGTCGACGTAAAACGTTAATTACACTTATTTATTGTACTAAATATATGCAACGTTGTTCGGTAAAGGCCTTGTTGATTGTAAGGTGATAGCCTCCCTACAAACACATGGGTGGCCGAGACCCCGGATAACCGTTTGTTCAATTAAAGGGTGGTTACGTGCGTTTTTAGACAAAATTTTCACTAGCTGCACACTTGTTCGTTAGGTCACCGCACAATAAGCTATCAATATTACACACTGAACTACGTAAATGAGCAAAAAAACAAAAAACTATTCCAAAGACGATGCAACCATCTTGAAGCTCAAACGATTCTCTGGAATAACCTCACCCCGCGGTGGCCCATTGGCAGAAAACTAGTATATTATCACTATCAGTCAGGTTGGTAGCTCGTCATGAACTCACGCACACATTGACGTGTGTACAGACATGCCGTGCACACATATGCGCTCAAACGAGTTTTGTAGTATAACGAGTCCGCTAAGTGCTTGAAGCGTGGCTGCACTTATCCTTCTCCACTTCGCAATATATTTGCCAGGATTCTTGGTTTTCTTTTTTTAATACCACGACGGTGGCAAACAAGCATACGGCCCGCCTGATGGTAAGCAGTTACCGTAGCCTATGGACGCCTGCAACCCCAGAGGATTCGCATGCGCGTTGCCTACCCTTTAAGGACCTATACACTCCTTTTTTGAAGAACCTCATACTGTAGCCCGCTGGGAAAACCGCGGCAGGGAGTTCATTCCACAGTCGCAGCGTATTATTATTTGACATCGGTTGGCCAAAAGTAATAATGATAAGTAAACTCACTATCTTAGGCTTGAAAGGCGGCTGCACGTCGCGCGCCTCGATGCGCGCCCAGTCGATCCTCCTGAAGAACGGGTGAGTGCGCACGTCCTCCTCACCCTTGAGTCCGCAGCCGAGCCGCTTCTGAGGGTTCTTCATCAGGAACGTCTTGCACGCATCCTTGGCTTCCTGTGGGGATAATCAAGATTAGTGCGTCTTGTATGAAATAAATAAATTATTAGCTTTCGCTACGGCAGGGTTCGGCAAACCGCGGCTCGCGAGCCGCATGCGGCTCTTTGAAGGGGCAGTTGTGGCTCTTCGAGTTCCCCTATTTAGATCAAAGTACAAAAACATAAAACAGACAACTGCGGCTCTATGAGCTTCCGAAAATTCCATATTTTTACGCCATCAGGCTCTTTGTCAAAAAAGTTTGCCGACCCCTGTGCTACGGGATTAGGCATTGGTTGGAATTATATTATGATTTGTAAGAGAGTAATGTTAAAAACTTTAAGTTCAAATTGCGCCCAAACTCAAAACATAATATAAATATTATATCAGTCGATTTCTTTACAACAAAGATTTATCGCATAAATGTATGAAAACAATCTTATTCAGTTTTTGTAAAAGTTCACCCATTGCGTTGACATAGAAGTTTGATTTTGTTATAGCCTAAAGGTATTACTTATAGTAGACCTATACCCATGTTGTACAAATAAACTATTTGACTTTGACTTGACTTTGACTTTGACCTGAGTATTTGATATGAATTTTAACTTTAAATGATTATAAATATTTTTATTATACAGTGTGGAAAGATAAGTCGGGCCCTGGAGGGAAACTACCTTAAAACGTTGAGATAGCTCAATTCGCTGAAAGGAAACATTCTTTTATTTTTCCTAAAAACTAAAACTGCATTCACAGTTTTTTTCTTAATTTTCACTTTTTTCCATAATAATTGTATGAAAAATAATTTTATTATTATTTATGGGTTCTGTTGTGCCCTAAACTTGGTTGGTATTAAGAAGTTTTTATCCTTGTTGGAAATAGGATCGATTGGCATCAATTGTCATAAAAAATATTTACGGTAAAAATTAAAAAATTAATAGTTTTTTTGTAAACTGTACTCTTTTCCAAAAATTTGTAAATGCAGTTATGCCCCTTTAAAAAAATTAAAGAATGTTTCCTTTCAGTGAATTGAGCTATTTCAACGTTTTAAGGTAGTTTCCCTCCAGGGCCCGACTTATCTTTCCACACTGTATAATGTAACAAAAATTTACGGTTTTCGCAATTTTTCCTTTATCTGTGCTATAAGACGTTGCTTCATCCCAAATTTCAAGATTCTGAGTTCACGGGAAGTACTCTGTAGGTTTTGATTCCCTTGCGAGTTTCCAAAATTTGCGGAAATTTGCGGCATAAACGGCTGTATCTTTTGATTGCATTGGCTTAGAAGTTGGATTTTTTCACAGCTCCAAGGGACAGTAGTCCTGAGTATTTGATATAAACTTCAGCTTGATACCTCCACGCGTTCCTGAGAAAAAGGGTCTTGGCACACGGACGGCCGGACAGACGGACAACAAAGTGATCCTATAAGGGTTCCGTTTTTTCCTTTCGAGGTACGGAACCCTAAAAAGAAATTAACATTAATATGCTATGCTTAATTAAATATAAAAAAAACCGGTCAAGTACAGACTACGAAAACATTAATATCAAAAGATCGTATCTGCCTATGAAAAAAGTTTTTTGGATATAATTCGAAAACGCCTCAACCGATAATGTTCAAAACAATTTTCGTTGGAACAATACCTATATACAATGATGTATCTTGTGTATCTCCGGTTCAAAGTTACAGTGGGGCCGGACGTAATTTTTTAGACTTTAGGGGTGATTATTTTGAAAATATTTACTAAATAAAAAAAATATCAAAGAAACCTCAATGTTATTTTTAAATAGGTACCTATCGACTGATATGCAACATATTTATATTTGGTAGAAAAAATATTTTGACAATTAGTTACATGTATAGAGTGCCCCCAAAATATTTTTTCAGTAATTTGACTACAAAACTAAGTAGCGCCATACAAAATACACCTTATGTTAAAATTTTATTAAGATATGCCTTAATATACTTTTCGGATAAAAACGGCTGTGACGTACGGACGAACGGACGAAACTATAAGGGTTCCATTTTTGCCATTTCGGCTACGGAACCCTAAAATACCTAAAATACTTACCTTACTGAGTGTTTTGGGGTAAGACACGCTATTATCAGTGATAGCAGCGAACAGTTCCTCCTCATCCTCCCCATCGAACGGCGGCTGTCCCACCAGCATCTCATACAGCAGCACCCCATATGCCCACCAGTCCACGGACTTGCCGTACGGCTGGTATAAAATGATCTCTGGCGCGATGTAGTCAGGAGTCCCGCAGAAGGTTTTGGTTGTTTTGTCGCCGTTGATGCCTGAAAACGTAAAAATAGAGTTGATGATTTTGATTTACATAATGAGATCGCTTTTTAGCGATATAGCTGCCTATTATTAAGCTACTTTAATTAGGTGTCTTTTCAGAAATGGTTTTCTTTTTGAGGTATACAGATTTGCATCGTATTTATATTGATAGGGATGAAAGAGTACACCCGCAGGTAATCTCCCATAATAACTTTAGTTAAGAAGAGTAAAATACAGTTTGTTTTCAACCGACTTCAAGATTTCGAAGGAGGAGGTTATCAATTCGTCGGGATCTTTGTTTTTGCTATTATTTTTTTTTTTTTTTTATGTATGTTCACCGATTATTCGAAGACGGCTGGACCGATTTGGAAAATTCTTTTTTTGTTTGAAAGAGTATACTTTACAGTTGGTCCCATTGTAACCATGTCAGGATCTGATGTTGGGATCCTGGAGAAATCGAGGGAACTCTTCAACTATTATAGGCACACCTATGGTGATTTGAGTATTTTTTACAGCAGATCGAGCATTTCGTGTTGGAAAGGTGGATGCTTAGTGAAGTCGGTTCATTTTTGTTTAAAATTATTATGTGATGAAGTCTGTTGTTGATCTGTTTTTGTATCTACCTGACGAAGCCTGAGTCGCAGATTTTAAAATTGTGGATAAAAAATAAAATTATTATTAGGGGGATGACAACAGCCAAATTCCATCCCTATCTTTTTCAGCGCGATTGAAAGAGAAACACTGTGTTACGATTAGTATGGGAGCTTATAACAAATTTTGCGAAATGATGAATTAAAAAAACTACGCATTAATTGAGAATCTATAATATTTAAGTTTTTAGTATTAGTGTGGTGGAATTTTGTCCTTAATTACAGACGTATAAGTTCAGAAATTAAAGCTAATTTTAAGATGTAACTTTGAAATTATTTTCTATCGAGCAGATTTCGCCCAATCGTGAAATGGAATTAACAGAGTTCTTCCAACACTGTGTTACGATTAGTATGGGAGCTTATAACAAATTTTGCGAAATGATGAATTAAAAACTACGCACTAATTGAGAAATCTATAATATATAAGTTTTTAGTATTAGTGTGGTGGAATTTTGTCCTTAATTACAGACGTATAAGTTCAGAAATTAAAGCTAATTTTAAGATGTAACTTTGAAATTATTTTCTATCGAGCAGATTTCGCCCAATCGTGAAATGGAATTAACAAAGTTCTTCCAAATTAACATTTTTTTTTTAGTTTCCCACAAAACAAGTAGTTATAGCTAAAAATAGTTTAAGTAAAGTCACTTTGAAGGTCATCGGGTGTTGTCAGCCACTTAATGAACAAGAATATTTATTTACTTGCAAAAACTAATGACATACTTGGATAGGTTTTTGTTACATACAATTTTGTTATATAAAATAAACCATCTTATGCTTAAAAATTTAGTACGTTCCCTCCAGAGCCGTTAAATAGCCACCCATGGCTTCCACTCACCTTCCTTGCACATGCCGAAGTCAGCGATCTTGATGTGCCCATCCTGGTCCAGAAGCACGTTGTCCAGTTTCAAGTCGCGGTACACGATACCGCGAGAATGCAGGAAGAATAGCCCGATAGCTATTTCCGCAGCGTAAAACCTGGAAATTATAAAGGCTCCATCTTAATTACTGGGTCTTATTCTACATGTTTTTTTTATAATACACGACGGTGCCAAACAAGCATACGGCCTGCCTGATGGTAAGCAGTTATCGTAGCCTATGTACGCCTGTAACTCCAGAGGATTCTCATGCGCATTGCCTTCCATTTAAGAACCTATACACTCCTTTTTTGAAGAACCTCGTACTTTAGCCCTCTAGAAAAACGTCGGCAGGGAGTTCATTCCATAGCCGAAGCGTTCGTGGGAGGAAATTCCTCTTAAACCGCACAGTGCGCGATCTTTAGGCTCCAGGGTGTGAGGATGAACACCCTGCAACGGCAAGCGGTGCGGTGATAAAAAGCAGCCGTGGGCATCATGTCAAACAGTCCTTCATATGTGCATGTGGTTATGCAAAAACGTTCCAACCCACAATGTTGTTGCTGTGAGTTGGAACGTTGTTGCATAATTAAGTCCATGTATTATTTTACAATCAATTCGTCAAACAATTTTAGCACGACCTGTTACTGAACGAAGCAAGTTCCTTTAGTTAGTGTGTTTTGAAGTGATCCAATCAGCAAGTTACAGCATCCTACGCTAAACTTGCTCGAACGCGATCTCCATTCCAGAATTAATTCATCCTGGTAGTGATCAGTTCTACGATACGCCAGACGTACCTTGTACGGTCACGTCTGAAAATATGGATACATTAAATATGACAAAAACATGTATTCAAGACTACGCCATATTTTTGTCGCATTAAATGTGTCCATATTTTCAGACGTAACTGTATTTGAGTACACTGCAGTTACTTTCGTCGTTCGACATACAGCTTGTTTTATACGGGCGTATACTTTATCCACCTATAGTATCCAGCAATAGGACTCATATTAGTATAATCATTTTGTTAAATTGTGTTATTAATTATGTGTAATGATTTTTTAAAGTCCTACCGGGCCCCAATGTACGCTATCCAACTGATTTAAAACTGACATAACTGACATGACGCATCTGTAAGTTAATTGTCATGGATGCAATTCATTGCGGGCTGAATTATTAAGTATGAAAAAAAAAATCTTATTTTCATAAAGAAATAAACGTAAATAGGTTCCCTAGGTCCAATACTAATCGCCATTACAATATACGCCCGTATAAAATTTACACACTGTATATGCTTGTCATGATTTCTATATGAATTTTAATGAGATACGAGTAGTGACATCTACAGCGGGCTGCACCCTGCACGTGATTAAACTTAACAACTATTATACTCTTTAAAATAAAAGGTACCTAACTGTATTAAAACTGCCAAAACGGACTGACATTTTAGATATAGTCTGGCAAACCATTTCGGTCAGTAGAAAAGCGCGGCAAATTTGAAAAATCGCTAGTTGGCAACACCTGTCTTTAAATAATTCGAAAATTGTGCATAATTTGTATTTTATCTGTGGCATGTAACATTTTTATTTTAAAGAGTTAGCTTTGTTTACTTGCGTTTTTAAGTTTCAGGTTGCGTAATTTAATATTTATTAATGTGATATCACTGATATCTGCCATCTGCGTTCAATAAATTTACTAACAAAGCTTAGCTAGTATATAAATGTACCTAGGTATAATCAAACTTGCGTGATAAATATGGAATATGGCTTTGAGGTTATGCAGTTTTGTATAGAATTATCATTTGAAGTTCTTTCTTTCAGTGTATATAAATCGAACAAATCAAATCGAAAACTGGTGCCAAATGAATTCCAAGAACGTTTGTTGCATAGGATGATTCTCAATATTGTCAAAAAGCGATAAAGCGGTAAACATCAGATTTATCAAGCAACAAGCACCCCGCTATCTTTAGATTTTTATCAAATTATTTTAATGTGTCCCTTCATATACCTAAGCTATGTATACAATAAATAAACAACAAAATCCCACGTGCGTTTATTAACTACAATTCAATTCACACAATAAATATACCTAAAATAGTCTTATAAACGAATGACGAAAGGAAATCATAATTAATAAGAGTATTACTGAGTATAAGCATTGCACATTTATTCGTACAGATTATGCCGCTGACCCGATTCCATTCTAAACTGAAAAGTTGTATTTTCTGGTAGATATACTCGATTTCCTCGCCGGACTTATGATTTTAGCATTCAATGTTTGTTTCCTTGCTGGATTTCAACACTTTCAACCATTGTATTTTGATCGCATGATCTCCACCTCTAATCTTCTGTTCTTTTTATATTTTGGTTATTTTAATTTCTTCGCACCTTCTTATTTATTGAAAAGTCATAATTATAGTTACATATACCAGTTTTCAATGATTTTATCTAATAATGCAGTTAAAATTTACAAAAATACGACTAACTACACTGACTGACATACGAAAGCGACCGTGCCAATGCAGCCAACTTGAAAAAAAAAAATGTTTGTTCGATATACATTGCTGCTTTTCTATGGAGCAATGCTGCTGTTCGAGTCGCCCTAGAGTGTTGCTATATTTTTGTTTGATGTACATTGCTACTGCGTTCGTTGGCTGGCCAGACTATATGTCACAATTTGTGGTACGATTATCGACTTTAATTCTTAAGCACGGTTCACGGTACATTGGACATTTCATTGGTAATAAACAAAACAAAACAGCTTGAATCGTAAATTAATTAACAAATGCAGGACTATACGTTCCACTACAAAAATGGAAACTAACATCAATAGGAATATGCTTAATTAAAGACTAACCAGAAATATATGATCATGCGCCATGTTGCAGAATCTCATTGGAACTAATTTCTTTCACTAGCAATAATTTTAATGACAGAATGATATGCATTTGTGAGTGCATGTGATAGGCTGTCACTGTCATTGAGGCGGTTTACTTAAATGATAATAAAGTGTTGAATATTAAATAATAAACGACAGAAAATTCCCAAAATTATCCATAGTCAAGAGCGGAACATTGTAGATAGTGTATAATAAACTGCTGTAAGTAATACGCTCGTGAAATGTAACTTTTTCGCTGTGAAACATTTTCAAATTAACATCAAAGCTGACAGGTAAACAAATCAAGATGTCACCATACCATAGAGAACTGAACTGTTGCCATATAACTGAGAATAATAGCGCCCTCTTGACAATAATCATATATTTCTGGTCAGGCTTTAAAAATACTTTAGATATGGCTTAGGTATCTGAATCGAAGTAATTTAAACTCAGACTACATATTAGCTAGGTTAAATAAGTGAGATATGTACATTGTACTCCGTCTGTTGAGATATGAGATGTAAATTGTCCATTAAAGTTGTGTTATGCACAGCTTGCTTGCAACCTATAGTTGATTAGGAGTTGACGGCACAACTCGTCCCAAGTTTCGTATGCAGAGGTTTAACAAATGCAAGAGATAAATGAGTACTATATTTACTACTTAAAGTGGCTATAGGTGCCCGAAACTTAACTTTTTGTGAAGCTCTCTTAAAGTTAAGACAAGAATAACGCTGACATTCAACAAAAATTGTTTACGCTTTAGCATACATAATAAATTCAGATGGTGTTTAAGGAGTAACACGGCGATTTAGACATGATACTAATGGCAGTTGAACGTAGCTTCGTTTGGGAAGTAATCAGTCGTAATCGTAGTCGTAATTACGTGTCAAATATGTTTACGCTGCATCGTCCGTGCCGTGAGACACCCACGCCCAAATAGGATAGATCTCATTTAGATCGCGTCTACCAATGAGATAATGTCTGAAATCCATGATTGATGCCAGGCATACATAATGAGGCAAATTCTATTGAAAGCCGTTTCTTATTGTTTTGACCCGTGGTAGGTTCGGGATTTATGGAAAAGGGTTTAGATTAATTTTGGAATCGTAATTTTAGGTACAGTTTCGTGTATCAACAGCGTGGCAGATTCTGCATTTGGTAAATAACCGTCGTAGAATAAATCTCGTGTCGCCTATTCATTTTATTGACTAATATATTACAACAAAGAATCTTAAAATTACACTCATGACATGACAGTTTAAAGCGGGGTAAAACAAAATTTTTATTTTCCAACCGTAAACTCGAGTGCATCATCTTAATGTTACATCAAGTTAGCTAATTTCTTGTGTTTGTAATGAATGAGATTAAATATATTACCAATAAATGTTACTTACACAGCTACGGGTTCTTTGAATTTCCCACACTGTTGGATTTGGAACATCAGATCTCCTCCGTTCACGTACTCCATCACGAAGTACAAGCGATCCTGAAATAATAAATATTATTATGGTCCAGTAATTTAAAATACAAATATTGCCTAAAGAGGAAACTGGGTGACCGCCTCTCCATAAAAACCTAGTCCCCGTTTTCTTCTCTGGATATTGACATTAAGGAAAATATTTTTAAACTATTCGATTTGTATTAACCGTAGCTATGCCCTTTCATTTGATTTAATTCGATATTTTGATAATCTCATGTATTATATTTTCATGTATTTTAATTTTTTTTTTATTCCAATATGGCTGAAATATTTTTTTTTTAAATGGTCATGGTAGCCAATTTCGACTACTTCGGGTGTGTAGATTACGAAAATGATGTCTGTTTTTAAATCGAAGATGGCGGTTATATACTTTATTCAGAAAAATCGTCATGGTAGTCCTTTTCGGCTAATTAAGGAATGTAGATTTCGAAAATTATGTCCGTTTTAAAATCCAAAATGGCGGTTATACACTTTATTCTGAAAAATCGTCATGGTAGTCATTTTCGGCTACTTAGAGGGTGTAGATGTCGAAAATTATGTCTGTTTTAAAATCCAAGATGGCGGAAAGATACTTTTTTGTTAAATCGTCATTGTAGTCATTTTCGGCTAATTAGGGGATGTAGATTTCGAAAATTACGTCTGTTTTAAAATCCAAGGTGGAGATTATAATTTTTTTTCTGATAAAATAGTCATGGGAGTGATTTTCGGCTACTTACGGGATGTCGATTTCGAAAATTCACATACATTTTAATGTTCCTGCGCCTATACGCCGTTCTACTGAAATACTTGTGAGCATCATTATAGTTTAACACTACGCTACCTAATTACCAAACTTTATTAATTACAGTAAGTTAATGTAGTCAGTACTTTAAATGTTGGCTTGACGTTGACAACTCAAAAACAAATGAGATACGAACTCTAATTAAGTAAGTTTTTGTGTAGCGTATAATAATTAATAATATACTAAGGAATCTCAACGTTCTCAACGTCTACAGTTTTAATTAATTTGCGTATTTATTTACACGTTATGCCTAAGTATATTCTTTAGAAAACATGTCTTAATTAATTTAATTCGTATTTTTTTAAATAAAACGTTAACCAATAAAATTATTTTGTTGATTGAATATTTTTGATTTGCTGTTTTTTAAGTTTAACACTATAACATCTATAATTACCAACCACCAACTACAACAGGTACAGTCGCCTTCAGATATATCGGAGCGGCCAAGGTAGTCACAATTATCTGAACAACACCTCTATTCTCAAGGCGATAAAGAGCATGTTCAGATATTTTTGAGTACCTTAGCCGCTCCGATATATTTGATGGCGACTGAACCTAATTCTAAACTGACATATACGTCATATACGTCAGAAAAAGCCATTCATCTATTTCAGTTTATAAGAAACAACATTTATTAAAAATACAGCCTTAAAAAATAAAGACTAACAAGTAATTAGTCAACTAAGTTACCGGCCTAATTATAAAAGTTTATCCATAAATTACGTTAAGCAAAAACATGTTTTGAGCCCAAGAGCGCTGAGCGACTTGGATAAGTAACTGTCTAAAAGGGCTTAGTATATGAATACTAAGCCCTTTTAGACAGTTACTTATCCAAGTCGCTCAGCGACATGAGTCTTGAATAGGAACAGCCTTCACAAGGGGTATCACGAGGAGTTGACAGTTAAATTGAATTAGGACGAACGATCGCCCGGCTGAACGACTCCGAGTAATCAATCCTTCATTCATCTGTCATTCTTTTCAATGAGAAAATACCTAACGGACTATACAAGAATGAAACGACTTTGAAGTCAGTCTTGCTGTACAGAAAAAGATTCAGTAATTTTCGTTGTATTTATAAGTACCTACACGTGTAGGTAAAAGTTTTTATCTACACCAATTTCAAAAATCCTCTATTCCGCGTTCGGAAACCACATGTAATTACCATCATTACTGCAACCAGTAACGTAATATCAGTGACAGTGTGGTTAAAACGTATGAAAATTCATTACCTACGGTAATATGCCCTCCTCTCAGCCTGCCGGCACGCGCCCGCGCGACCGCTGGCACAATCGAGTTGGCCATGGCGGTGCAATGTCGGTCATTCTAATGGTTTCCGAACACTTCATTTAGGATTTATAATATGTGTGTAGATAAAGCAGTGTATGCAACTGTACGTAATTAGGCCTTAAAACACTCGTGTGATCTTATTATGAAACTCGCCTGCGGTTCGTTTCATAAAACCACACTCTAATTTTAAGGACACTTATTACGTAACAGTTACTACTATATACGTTGCATGCCATAGTGTATAAAATAGCGCTTAGCTACAACGGCTTTGCTTTAGGCAAGAGCTTTATCTATATTTAATTTTGATTTGGCAACTGTGCCATTTTATTTTAATTGTACCATCCACTTTTTTTTTGAAAGTTTTAAATAATTTCGACTCAGAATCACGAGCTCTTTCGATCTTAGTAGGACACAAAAAGTGTCCCAAATTTTCATAATTTTTTTGTTACTTCCATTCCGTTGCCGCTATAAAAGTAAAGGAATAAAAAAAATTGGGACACATTGTTTGTCCTAATAAAATAAAAAGATTTCGTGATTCTGAGTCGAAATGACCCAAAATTTCCCAAATTAAAAAAAGTGAAATTTACAACTTTAAATAAAATGGCCCAACTATACTTATTTTTTCTGCCACCAAAATTTAAATTTGCCACCCAATTTGTATCCCCTAATTATAATATCTGCCCCATCAAATATATCTGTGACCATTTTAATCGAAACGGTCCCAAACACCATATTAATGGAATTTGTCAGGTGACAACCAAAACTCATTAACTACCACAAGTTCATAGCCATAATGAACCGAAATAGTAACAAAACAAAGTTCATTTTCATTAAATTTTTGCAATTAGTAGTAGAGTTTGGGTTGTTACCGGATGATATTTATATCCTATATAAAAGTTTGATCGCCAGATTTGTATTGTCAGAATAGTAGATCTGCCACCAAATAATAAAAAAAACCACATGCAAAAATCCCAAAAACAAAACGTTTAGAAATTACTTAATTAAGTAGCACAACAGCTGCTTTGAAGCCTATACAAATTACAGCTTCATTTAAAAGGATCATCCTTCAAAGAAAAAGCCAGCAAATCCTACCATTTTTCAACCGAGCAAATACAGATGCAAACTCCATCGGTTATAAACTGTTTGCACTATAGTGACTCAAACCTGGTACTCACCATAGTCTGGAAGCAGGAATGCAGCTGCACCAAGAAAGGCGGCTTGCTGCTGAGGGCCAGCACTCTCTTCTCCACCATTGTGCACTCCACATCGTCGTCTTGGATTATGATGTCTTTTTTTAGGATCTTGATGGCGTACAGTTCGTCTGTGCCGCGGCGCTCGGCTAACATTACCTGTTGAGAAAAGACATTGAGAACTTTCCAGTTAAAATCTTTTGCTTTTACTTATAGTTGGCATACTAAATTTAAACATGGTTTCGCATAGTTTCATTTAGGTAAATTTTAAATTGGCATAGGTTATAGGTTACGGTGGTATGCTAATCACTTATATGCGCAAAATAGGTATGCGAAACGATATTATGCCATTTGATTATTCGCCCAACTGTCGATATGAAAAAAATTGATTGGGAAGTGATAATATGCGAAAAAAATATCGTAGATACTGGAGTGTTAGCCAAACACATACTTGTCTGCATTTCATTCACAAACATTTGTTTTTTTCTTTAGAAGCATCAGAAATAAAAACGAATTAACATATAAACACTTTACCTTTCCAAATGATCCTTTGCCAAGCACCATAATAAAGTTGAAATCAGAAGCTCGGATGACGTCAGAGGCCGCCATGTTATGCGGAACCTCTCTGTCGGGCGGTGGCGGGGCCCGTCTAGACCCAACAGTGGTCGCCCTCATCTGGGTCTTAAGCTGTGCCAAGTCAGCACCTTCTTCGGGCACTGGCACATTGTAAAACTCTCCTTCTTCTTGAGTGAGGAACTTAAACCAGCCGTCGGCGGGGGCCTTCATCAGCTCTGAGATCCCGAAGGAAAGGGATCCCATAAAGTCATTGCGGGACGTGCGGTCCCAATCCCAAGCCTGTAATTTGATGATTCTTTTGTTATCGTAAATAATGTCTCCTCTCGTAAAAGTCTGATGCATGGACGTATTGGTTTGTCGGAAGACTAAAATATTGATACAGTAGAACACCAAGAATTTAAAATATGCAATATGCCATAAAGAGTTTATTTTGGGTAAATGATTGACCGTTAGAGAATGCCTTTAGGCATTAAGTCCGATATTTGTTTAAATAAATAAATGAATAATTGACCCATTAAGTCAACAAATTACATTCGACGAGCATTGGCTAATAGAGGATTTATTTTAATTCAGAGGGTTAGAAGACGAGAGACTGTTAGAAGTGATTGAAACATTAATTTTAGTTGTTAAAATTGGACGCCCCGACATTCAAACGTCTAATACTGAACTGATGCCCTGAAGACCGTATTGATCACTCAACTAGCTGTTAAGAGCTATCTTAACAAGCAATATATTTAGCCTATTTTAATACCAGATAAGATCAAATACCTAGACGCCATCTATGGCACAAAGAGGACACTACATTGTTATAAAATGAGTGCCATCTACCGAGCTTACTCTGTATTAATATAAGCAACCAATAGCTAGCTTAAGTTAGTCTAGTAAACTTAATGTACCTAATAGTTCCTAACCTTCCGCAGCGTGTCGCTGCACCTCGACTATATAAAGAGGAATCTAGAATTGTATAGCCACTTCTTTCCAACCATCCTTCAGTTCACATTAAATATAAGTATGTACCTAATCTCCTAGCTTTCATTTTGGCCGCCATTACCTCCACGCTGGACATACTGGTGACCCCGAGTTTAAATCGCGGTTAATCTCAGGACAGTAATGCGAATCACGAGTAAATTCAGTTTAATTTGCAAGCTGGTACGTTGAGGAATCGCCGCGTATCCTTATTTAGGCCGAGAGAGCAACGCTACCACGTAACAAGCGCGTGGGGCTCCATCGACCTGAAGAAGCTGAAGAGGTGACTAGGCGACCACACCACTCGATCGAGCAGCCTGAACCGCCGAGCGGAAGGCGCCGACCGAGCCACCGAAACGGGCCCACGTGGGTGGCACCGCAGCAAGGAGCGAAGACCGAACTACCAACGGGACCACGTGGGTGGTACCACACGAGAAGCAGAAGGAGCGCCCAAGCGAGGGCAATCACCAAGTTTCACCACGCGCACGAGCTTCAATCGAGAAGGCAAGTGAGCTGGCAATTCCTAACCTATTTATCCAAATCTCCCTACCAATTGTAAATTGGAACCATTGTAACGATGGGTGACGAGGCAGAAAATTCCAAAAGAACCGTAGAGGAACTAGAAATTAGGCAGTTAAAATGTAAACGAGGAATTTATAAGCGAAAATTAACTGTATTTAAGAAATGCATAGAAAAAATCGATTCAAGTGCATTAACAGCCGAAATAATTGTAGACATAAGCTTAAGATTGGATCAATTACCTAAGTTATACCAAGATTTATCTGAGATACAGGACCGGATCGAGACACTGTGCAGCGAGGAAGGTGACATCGAGGCCCAAGAGGCCGAACGTGAGTCTTTCGAGAACACATTTTACCGACTTAGCGCAAAGGGCAAGCTTCTGACGAAAAAAGACGAGGTGCCTATTTCAAACGACCATAGTTCTCAGGCCCCGCAGCAGCAGCCCCTCGGTGAGTCGATAAAATATCCCGAAATTAGCCTCCCTAGCTTCGATGGAGACCTCACTCAGTGGTTGCAGTTCCGAGACACGTTTGATGCCCTAGTCAATCAAGGTAGCTTGGCGTCAATCGTAAAATATAAATACCTACGCAGTTGTTTACGAGACGGCGCACTTGAGGTAATCAGTTCGCTCGATTTCTCCGAGGAAGGGTACACGCTTGCGTGGCAGATGCTTTGTGAACGTTACAATAATCCAAAACGTCTAGTTTCCAACCACATGCGAGCCTTGTTCGACGTGGAACCGGTACCGTCAACTCCTTCGGGTCTTAGAGGTCTGTGCGACAATATTTCCAAACATTTGAGATCTTTACGTCCATTAAATGTGCCTACCGAAAATTGGGATCTCGCGATAATTCATGTGCTAGTAAAAAAATTAGACAGTCGATTGCAATCAAAATGGGAGAATAGTATCGATTTGAGAAAATTGCCTTCATTGCAGGATTTCAAAAACTTCCTGAAGAACCGAGCTGATCGGCTGGAAGCGACCAGCCCAGCAGTGCCGTCGGACGCGAGCACCACTTCCAAGAAGGCCATGGTAACCACATCCGAACCTATCAAGGTAACCTCCAAACAATTTAAACCTAACCAGTGTCCGTATTGTTCAGGTACGCATTATATTAACCAATGTCCAAAGTTCAGTGCATTAGATGTTATTGCGCGCATTCGCGCCGTAAATAAACTACGATTGTGCTTTAATTGTTTGTCCGCGAAGCATATCTTAGCTAACTGCAGGGCCAGTACGTGTCGATTATGCAAGGGCAAGCATCATACGATGCTACACAAACATACCAATACTTATGTAGGTAGCAACCCCGCGCCAGCGCGATTACCAATTTCAACATTAACCGACGAACAACCGAGTTCTAGTCAAATCGAAACTACCTTGTCTCATAACACTCAAATATCGAAACAAACAAACAATCCGCGAAATAGGTCGGTTTTCCTTACTACAGCCCAAGTGCTTATTAGGGATAAGTACAACAATGTGCATAAAATGAAAGCATTTTTAGACAATGGTTCACAAGAGAATTTTATTATTCAAAACGCGATCGACAAGTTGCAATTAGACAAGGAACAACATGTCCTTAATGTCATAGGTTTCAATGAAAAAGTTTCTAATGTCCTAGAATCATGTGAAATAACACTGCATTCCTTAAACAGAACCTTTACAACTCAATTGTCCTGTTTTATTGCGCCTACTGTTTGTAAAACTAACATTGAGATACCAAATGTGCAACGTTGGCACATTCCGCCGCGTTATAAATTAGCTGACGACGAATTTAACTTAGTTCAAGATATAGATTTGCTTATCGGAGGGGAAATATTCTTTGATTTACTTCTTGTAGGTAAATACTCGCTCGGGCCCGGATTACCAGTTTTAAGACGCTCGCGATTGGGATGGTTGGTAACGGGTCCCGTACATAAAAAAACTAACGAGTCTGCTATCCAATGTAAAGTTACAGTTGAAAATCAATTAAAAAAGTTTTGGGAAATAGAGGAGGGTTCCGCACCAAATTTACCTTATGATGAAAAACAATGTGCGGAGATATTTTTGGAAACTCATACTCACAACTCTGAGGGTAATTTCGAGATTGAACTTCCATTGAAGCAATCACCTACCAAACTTGGTCAATCTAGACACATAGCATATAAAAGGTTCAAAACTTTAGAGACCAAGTTTCAGCGGAACCCTGATTTTAAAAATAAATATGTGAATTTTATGCGCGAGTTCGAACAAGCGGGCCATATGATTAAATTACAAGATAATTATGATGTCCCATGTAATTTTTTACCCCACCAAGCAGTGTTTCGAGATTCCCCCTCCACCCCCATTCGAATCGTTTTCGACGCATCTTGCCGGACCGATAACGGCGTTTCTTTAAATGATATACAATACAAAGGCTCAATAATACAGGACGAACTCATTAACATACTTCTACGATTCCGAAAGTACAGATTTGTTATTAACGCTGACATACAAAAAATGTACAGGTGCATTTATTTGAAACCGAATCAACAATACCTACAATGCATATTTTGGCGAGAAAATACACACCAACGACTCCAAGTTTTTATGCTGACTACATTAAGTTTCGGCTTAAAATCAGCACCACACATTGCGACCAGATGTTTGTTACAATTGTCAAACGAATATCAACACACATTTCCAGCAGCAGCAGAGGCCATAGCGAACCAGTTCTACATCGATGATTTTATTGCGGGCGGAGACGACGAGAACCAGGTAGCCAAAACTGCAACACAGGTTAACGAGATCCTGCAGGGAGCCAACTTCACGCTGCGAAAATGGAAGTCCAACTCCGAAACCATCATAAAAAGGGTGAGTGAAACACACACACACCAAAACACATCTACAACCGAGTTTGGAGATAAAACACATAAGATCCTTGGTTTAGCGTGGTCCAGTGATTCCGACGAGCTCATGTACACCATAAAAGAAAACCAAATTTCACACCCAATCACCAAAAGAAAGGTACTAGGGGTAATTTCGTCCCTTTTCGACCCCCTAGGCTTGACGGGACCAGTAATTGTAGTAGCTAAATTATTTATCCAAAAATTATTTAAAGCTAATTTATATTGGGATACCGAATTAACACATGATTTGACCCAAGAGTGGAACACGCTATATCGAGACTTGTTCCTATTAAACTAATTAAAGATTTCGAGATGTACAGTTATACCTAACTATGTGACGTTACAAATTCATGGGTTTTGTGACAGTAGTATTAAAGCCTATGGCGCTGCCATTTACATACGCTCGAGTCATAGGGTAGGAAACATTCGAGTTCACCTACTTTACTCAAAATCAAAAATTGCCCCAATAAAATCCCAAACAATTCCAAATTTAGAACTTTGTTCAAGCTTACTTCTAGCAACACATGTAGACAAAGTGCAACGGGCATTAAAATGTGACATTTCCGGAATCACCCTGTGGTCTGATTCAAAAATAAATTTGTGTTGGATAAAAAATAGTAATCTTAAATTAACTTGTTTTGTTAGTAACAGAGTAACAAAAATATTGTCACTTACAAACAAGCACGATTGGTACTGGGTCCGCTCAGAGGATAACCCTGCCGACCTTTTGTCGAGAGGGGTAGCACCAGGCAAGCTGGAGACCAATCAGTTATGGTGGCAGGGGCCGTCATGGTTGAGCCAAAGTTCTGACTCATGGCCAACCCAATGTGCTAAGTCACTGGATCACGTTCCCGAGGCAGAGGGTGACGTCGATGCAACAGTCAGCTTGGCCATTAACACCGAGTCCAACGACACAATACAATATCTTTTCCACAGGTGGTCGAGCGATAAAACACTTATTCATGTATTAGCATACATATTTCGATTTATACATAACACAATAAATAAAACACGAACAATGAACCTGAATAAAAAACTATCAGGACCACTGTCCGTAGACGAATTGAAAAAATCTGACCTAACATTAATCAAACATGCTCAAATGGAATCATTCCCACACGAATATAAATTGTTGCAAAACAACAAACCGATTCTTAATAAATCAAAAATATTGTCGTTACATCCATTCATGAAGGACGGACTCATTCGCGTAGGCGGACGAATCGGTCTTTCACAATATGCATATGATAAAAAACACCCTCTAATACTAAGTCACGAACACACGCTTACCAAACTATTAATGGAAAACGCACACAAACGCACTCTTCACGCTGGCCCTCAGTTATTTTATTACTTGCTATTGTTCGCGAGCGTATCTGGCCAACTAAGGGTCGAATGTTAGCATCTAAAATTGTAAACAAATGTATACCGTGTTTTAGAGCGAATCCAAAGACTACCAACCCTCGAGGGTAAACCCTTCCCCCCCGTTTACTATCACTGGTATAGACTATGGAGGTCCTTATAATATTAGGGATAGGACAGGACGTGGTTACAAGGTCTATAAGTGCTATATAGCATTATTTATTTGTTTTTCAACGAAGGCAATTCATCTCTAATTAATTACAGGGCTGGAGTCAGCCAACTTCCTGGCGGCGCTGCGACGATTCATCGCCAGGAGAGGTAAACCGAAGGAGTTGGTGAGTGACAATTCAACCACTTTTCATGGGGCTAATAACGAAATGAAAGATTTACAAAAATACCTACAGGATAGCTCGAGCGAACTGATATCTCATTGTGCTGACGAGGGCATAAAATGGAGTTTCAATCCTGTCTTTGTATGTTTGCATGTTGAATCTAGTATAAAACTTACTAAATATCATTTAAAAAGAGTGCTAGGCTTGTCTTTGTTAACTTATGAATCCTTTTTGACAATTTTAAATCAGGTGGAATATATGGTAAACTCTAGACCTTTGTGTTCCCTACCTACTTCTAATCCTGACTATCCTGTCCTCACGCCAGCTCACTTTCTAATTGGAAGAGCGCCAAACGCACTTCCCGACGACGACTATAACCATGTACCAAAAAACCGATTAACTCACTATCAACTTTGCAACAAATCACCCAGGACTTCTGGCGGCGCTGGTCACGTGACTACATCGGGACGCTGCAAGAACGCACGAAGTGGAGAAGCGCGCGAGGCCAAAGCCTCGCGGTCGGCACCGTCGTCCTGGTGCGAGAGGAGCGCCTGCCGCCCTGCCGGTGGAGGCTGGGCAAGATCGTCGCAACGCAGCCGGGCCGAGACGGCGTCACCAGGGTAGCCATCATCCGGACCGCCAGAGGCGACATTCAACGCGCGTTCAATAATATTTGCCCATTACCTACATCGGGCCATGTTATATAGTAGATACCTGTATACCCAACTAGCAAAATATAGTCATATAGAAGTTGAGTCAACGTTTTACATGCAACTTCTAGTCTTATTTGGTTGGTCATATAAACGTACGGTAAACGGTTATAAAAGGCGAAAGTGGCGCACATTATAAAACTTATTGGTCGGATAATGGTTAAATAAAGGTTTTCATAACGGCTCAAACAGTTTATTAAAGGTATTGTAAAGGTTTAGGAATTACCAAAACGTTATATAAAGGGTACCAGGAAAACCATTACGCGACCAAAATATCGTATAAATGTTTTAGTACTGACCATTGTGTTTTATAGGAGGTTTAGTGTAACCTTTACTCATTGTTTACCGGACTTTCAAGTTACATAAATATTTTGGAGTTTTATTTATAAAACTTCTTCTTACATTTCTTTTGATTCACTTAAGACTTGGTGTGTGTGAGAAAAAAGTGTACCAAAAAATAATACAAGGTAAGTTAGATTGTTTTGTAATCTAATTATTATTAAGTATTGAACATTTGCATCCTTGGCGTAGGCTGAATTTGTATGGGAAGGTCACTTTATCGGTAAAGTTCATGATGATATTTAGTTTTTTACTATCGCGCTCTTAGTATATTCGAAATATTAACAATTTATAACAATAATTTTTAATGTTTTTTTATCGTTAAGGTTAGCCATTTTGGTACAAGTCATGGATTTATACTTATACGGCCTTAATATAACTTTAACTTAAGTAAATGTTTTTTTAATGACTACAATTATGCGCCATTGCTAATGTTCTGGGGTTCCCTAAAAAGTAGGAAAAACCACTGGACATAACAATCGTAGTATTGTATCTCCCATTTTTTTATTGTAACATCTCTTAAATTTGCTCTAAATGATTTGTTTTTTTTTTAGAACGCGAAAATGGTGGTGATTTTAGATGTAGACCAGTTTCTAACTAAAAACCACTTTAGAACGCTAAACAAATCTCTAGCTCGGTGGCCTTGGAAGGTCACTCATTTTAAATTATCAGAAAGATGCATTGGATGCGGGCATTCGACTTATCTAAGAAAAGGAAAACCAACTCACTTTTTTATATCGAAGAAAGAAAATGTGAAATACTTACTGCACCAAAATTTTTTTTGGTGCCAGAATTGTTTTATATTTAGCGTGTATGATCACTATCCTAGAGATGAATGTGATTTTTGTTGTAACTAATTATCTGTTGGACGTGTAGTTTTAAATTCATGTTTGTTATATAACCAAAGTAAAACAAGGTAGGCATTGTCTAGTTAGATTTATTTGAAATAGTATACCTAAACAAACTATGCCATCTATTACTAATAGCCAGAAAATATCGAATAGATTTAATTTTTAAGCCCCCTGTTCACACTCCTACATTGCTGTTCGCTATGTTAGACGGCGAGAACAAGATATCGTTAACACATCATTATCCTGCTTTACGGTACCTTCATCATTTAACAGCCTCCTAGCCTAGTTGGTAGTGACCCTGCCTGCGAAGCGGAGGTCCCGGGTTCAAATCCTGGTATGGGTATTTATTTGTGTGTTTATCACGAATATTTGTTCCTGAGTTATGGGTGTTTCTATGTATTTAAGTATTTGTAAAAGTATGTATATACACCGTGGGCCCTTATAACTAGAAATATTTTAACAGTGTATTTCTGATCATATTTAGATACTAAAATGTCCTATAAACTTTTCTGGAATACCCCTAGTTTCAGAGTTAATACCAATTTAAAAAAAATACACTTTTTATTATAACTCAGCAAAAAATGGCATTATTGCCACCATTGGGCATAGTTTACACGTCCTTATTGACAGATATCAAAGTGACAAGGAAAACAACAGAAACTATTTTATTCCAAAAAAAAAGTACCAATTTGTTTTAGGCGATAATTTTATTAATAATATTTACTTTTCATGTGCAATAAACATTAAAAAATAGAAAAAAAAAACAAAAAAAAGATTTTTTTTTTGTTTTTTTTTTTACCTAAATTCACATAATATTTTTTCCTTCTTTTGGTCTCAGAAATTCGTGGTTAAGATCTGTCGGGTTATACGTGCCCACGGTGTATGTATGTATCTATTATATATATCGTCGTCTAGTACCTACAACACAATCCTTATTGAGCTTACCGTAGGACTAGGTCGATTTGTGTAAGATTGTCCCTTAATATTTATTTACTTATTTATCTCGGATCAGGATTATTTTTAAATATGTACTGATTATCAACAATTTAGAGTGCCTACAATCTGCACGGCGGGGTTAATAAGTATAATAAATGCTTATACATTTATCGCCTGTCATCCTTATATAAGAAGGCCGACCGTTCTAATCAGTAACAATATGTGTAAGTACGAGCAGGACGCCACCACATGACAGGCGGTAAAGGCGAACTATCTTAGACCTACAGGAGTGTAAATTGGGCACTTATAGACAAGTCGTAACGTGCGAGATGTTTACAGTAACGAAACACTTTGCGAACGCGATCTTTCCTAGTCATAATTTTTTACTCATAGGTCAGTATAGTTTATTATTTGGTATTAGTTGGTTGGCATTACTTTTAACTTGTACGTCTAGCACGTTAGTTTTTTAGCACGCTAAATGTTTAGCTAACAAGGGAGTGCTTTGCCTTCAACAAAAGTTAGCGTGCTAGAGGGTGTGATTTTCAATTTTTAATCTCGCTAACCTGTGTGCTTGTAGACAGTAGGTAACTAGTAATACCTAATTTGTTTTTTATAATTTATTTGTGTGTAATGTGTAATCGGTATCGGTTTTTGAAATATTATTAGTTATTTTGTGTGTAATATATTATATACCTACATGTCTTAACCGATCCCATCTAGCTAAGCAAATTAACGAGTTATTTTGTTTATTACAGGAATATGCCTTTTAAAATTGTGCAAACACGCGAACGTGGTAAAAATGTATTGCAAATTGTACCGGACAAATGGGAGCAGAACAATATTTTACACTGGCCCAAAAGAAATGTAGAACGCCTTTTACAAAATGAAGATTCTTGTCCAGATGATTCGTGGGCGACATTCAAATGTACAGTCAAAAGACAAAATTTATACTCATTAGATAGTGCCGAAATGGAAGTGGCGCGTATGTCTGATATGAGTGATACAGATGCAACGGATGCTGACGAAGGGCGGTACAAAGTACAGAGCGGAACAAAGAAAACATATTTGAATAATAACACTGCAGTTCAACAATGTTTCAACGACTTAGCAAGTTCATGTTTAGCGGTAAGTGAAATATTGTCATTTATTTTATTTCATAGTTAGGTATATCGTCACCGATAACTGTACAAAGGTTCGATGGCGGTTGAGGTTCACTAGATGGCACCACTATTACAATTTTTCGTTTTTATTATTTTGTAAAATGGTTTTTGTTTTTGTGTATCTTAAAATGTACCTACGTTGCACAATCTTTAAGTAAATTTTGGATAACTTACAAAAGTTATACAATCCATTACACAAAAAGAAAAATAAATCTATATCTCAACAGAGTGTTCCTAGTGCTATTTATAACCTGTCTATCTTTATCAAGATATTTTAAGATTTAAGAAGATTATTTAAAGATTGGGCAACACATATCTTAAGTTTATAATTTGTATATACATATGTAGCTGTTTTTTAATTGGTTGGTTGGTTGGTTTTTAAGGATTTAATTTGGTTAAATATATAAATAAATGTTGATTGGTCGGTCGTAATAAATCATAAATATGTGTACATATTTTCTCTGAGGGCTACTTTGATCCGCATCCTAGGTGTAATATGACAAACTTTTTGAGCATGAGAAGTGAAAAATTATTAAAATATGTCCTATTTATTTTAACAGGATAATGTTCCCAGACTACAATTGCCAGAAGCAGAAATTGATGTAATAGATCAAAATATAATTTACGTCGCTACCGAAGAAGCACCTGCAAAATTGGTGGATACTACTGAAATCATTCAGAAGATTGAGAATCTAACTGAGAAATTCAAATCGTTAGAAGAAAATCAAACTGTTTTGTGCAACATCATGCAAAGTCTCGAAAGCAACTTACTTCAAAAACTAGCAGAAATTAAAACTACTTTCAACGCTTTTGTGGAGCATTTTACTATAGATCGATCCTCTAAAACAACAGAAAAAACTGATTTTATCAAAATATCAGACAAAAAAAGCCTGGATGAATTCGAGACAAATCTTAACAATCCGTATTTTAGAACAAACATCAAAGATCAGTTGTCTCTAGTTTGTGGAAAAGGAAAAGGACGAGGAAATAATAATGCATATGCATTATCAGATGTGCTTTTTTCGAGGAACTTCTTAACTCAATGTTCTTGGACAGGGGGCTCACGTAAAGAATACACTAAAATCTGTTTCAAGGTGTACACAAATACATTAGAGTTATTTTTTGAATTAATTTATCAATCAGACCAAAATTACACAAGACAAGAATGTGAGTCATTTTTAAAAAACATAATGCGACACTCCAACACCAGAAACAAAACTGTACTACGTGCTGCGGCGAGTAAGAGTAGGTCTAAAAGATCATCTAAAAATAAGCAAACAATCTTAGTAAACAATCAGCCTATAACATCCGCCCAGCCTGCTAGCACAGACAACCAATCTACTGTCGTTCAACCTGGTCCTAGCACTGTCAATCAACCCGTTGCTGGCTCCAATGATCAATCCTCTGGTGGCACCGATAACCAGTCTGTTGAAGTTCCACCCGCTGCTTGCTCTGCCGCTCAACCTATTTCTGGCTCCATCGAAAATTCCATTGCTGGCACCGGTAGTCAAATTGCTTCTTCCACCGATAACTAACTCATAAACGCTGCAATCTGTTCACGGAGTCCGTTTTTGTCTTTTTTTGCGAATTTATGTTTAAGGCATATTCTGTATCTTTTAATTTTGTTACTTATGTATGCTTAAAGCGATAATGCGCTTTAAGATATAGAATTAGGTACTTTAAGAAAATACTGCAAAGAAGAGACTGATTTACAAAGGTTGGAAAGGGTGAGCTATTTTACATTATTACCTAACCTAATAATATTAAGTAAGAGCGTTTTTTTTTGTAATGAAACCGAAATATTACGTTTTCAAGATATTAATAAACAATTTCATTATAGGTAATTAATTAATTAATTAGAATAGCTTAACTCTAATGTATAGGTAGGTGATTGGGTAAAATAGCTCACCCTCTCTGACCTCTGCTGATTTAAGTAAGCGTATATTTAACATTGTGATTCAATTTAGACTTGTTGCACTGTATCTGTGATTTAATTATGAGAACTAAGTAATATTTGTATTAATATTTAATAAGTCGATTTGTTGAAAAAAATCAACAAGTCGAGTCTATTTGAACAAAGAATAGTCTTGATTGATGAGTGAAGTCATAAAAACAGTGACCTGCACGTTCAATACTATAGTATTAATTTTAATATATTGTCTCATATGTATAGTTTTGGACAGTCAATAATACAAAATAGTAATAGTGTCATACCCATTATTGATTGTCCAAAGAGACCGTAACTGTGACTTGGCTTATTAAAACTAACGCGACTTGTTGATATTGTTTTTAATTTAAGGAAGCTCTGTTATTATTTTTTAAATTTCGATGAGTCTAATTGCCATATACATATGAAAGATGTTCCGCTATTCCAAACTTGTAAACGTCCGAGTGTCCGACACTGTCCCAATACATGGCATATTAGTCTTAGGTTATTGTCAATAGAGGTGATGGAAAGGTGTCGTATATGGGGCATTAGCATGTCGAGCACTGGAACGTTTGCCTTAATTTTTTTTAATTTTATGTTATCATCGTAACAATCACGTTTCGATTAACTTTAGAAAGAAGAAAAAACTTGAACATTCGCTGCATGTTCGTATAAATCTTATAATAGTTTTTATTTGGCTCAAGAATATTGATTTAGCAATAAATAGTGTTTTTTTTAATATTTTGAATCTCAGTTTGTAATTGCAGTTAGAAAGGCTAACTAATTATGTTGTGTTGACGGTATTAAATAAATAAACATTAAAGAGATATCGTGGTTTCCTTTTTATTGTTAACTTCAATGCACAAGTATTAATTGAATTAATTAATGTCGCATGTTTTATAATTTAATATAGGTGTATTAGGGCTTGCAATCGTCGTCCGAAATATAGGAATTCGTAAAAATCGGACCGGACGCGGAAACAGTCGAATTGGAGGCTACACGTGTCGTATACTCGGCTTCGGATATCATCGTTCGATCAGATTGACACTTTCACCAGCTCGAGCAGTCTCACTTATCGTATGGCAAAACAATATATCAAAGCCAAAACCCAAAGTTTGTATACCGGCACTAGCGGGTTTATATCGCGCCGTGGTTACCAGCGTATTTACCTTAATTAATAACTGAATGACTGAATATAAAATTTAATTAAATAATCATTTATTTCGAGCAAAGCCCATAATAGAAAAAATATTAGTAAAAATAAAAATAAAATAACAATAAAAATTTAATTATCAATTAAACATAACACAAGTGCCTAAACTACTTTTTTTCTAAATCTGTTAACAAATTATAAAGTGTGAATCAAGGGTGCAAAATAAAAGTTACCGTTAAATTGAACACTTACTAATTTACATTTAATATCAGCTGAAGTACATACAGTTTCTACTCTTTCTATTTTTTCTAAATCACATTTGTAAATATTTATCAATGAAGATTTCATTGGTGTTTCAAAGGCATCCACATTATTTTTTAAGTGATATCCTCGTAAACTTATAAGTTCTTCATTGTTCTTTTCTATTGATATTATCTCTATAACATGGTTACTACCTGTTAAAAACCATTTATCAACATATTCCGAGGATAAAATGAAATTTTCAAAATGAACTACTAACATTGGACCATTTTTGCCCCTTTTCATAGTGGTATAAGGATATATTTTATTATTTTTGTCCTTATTTCTTGTTTGCTCTATTATACTTTGCCTTTCGATAAGTCTCCTAGCAATTTGATTCAATGGCTTGTTTCCTTGCCGAACAAGTTTTTTAATACTGTATAATTGATTTTCAAAGGGATAGGCAGAAAATCTTTGTAAAATACCAAATTTCTTTACTTCATCAACGAGGTGAATTAAGTTATGAACGTTGCTCGTAACATAGCCCTTACCATAAAACTTATCATAGTTTTTAACAAAAAAAATTAGCATCTCGTCAGCTAGTCGAAGAAACAGAAAATACCTTTCATTTGAGCATATAGTAATTGCACAAAAGAAACACAAAAAATGGTAAAAAGCTTCAGGACAAAGTACTTCTCTCAAAATTATGAAACTGAGATAATACAAAAAAGTGCGAAACTCCGAACCTTTCCAATGTACCAACACATCAAGCGCTCTAATAGAACGGTGTATTTCTGTAGGCATTCGACATGACAACAAAAATTGAGACACTTTTATCGTATCTGCAGCACGCCACTTCGTTATATATAAGCCAAAATTTCCATCTTTCCAGCCTACCAAAAGTCTTTTCATAATTCCTAGATCTATGAGGTGCAAAGAATCACCGACAACAAAATCATCTATCATATCGATTGGGAGCTGAAGAAGTGGAGTGTCATACTTATGGTGTTGCCCATATTTTTTTAACCTAAAATCTTCATCGTTCCTTTTTGGACAATCCACTCCTGGAAAAGTAACAGTATGCGACGCATGCGAATATTCTCCAATAACGGTGCACTTTAAACAGCCATGTTTTCCATTAAAATTGCATGTGCCTGAAATAAAGAGAAGTCGATTATAATCTTAAAAGTTTTATCTATTTCACTAAGAAGAGGAAGACATTCTACCTTTGATCAGAGCTCGAGCAGGAGAATCACAGACGAAAGGTCCTATGTTTACTTTTACATTTATTTGAAGTCCATTTCTGTTAACAACTTTCAATGAACTCTCAACTAGTTCCTTTGCTTCTGCCACAAATTCGCGAAAGTAAGCTTCTAAGTCAATTGGTTTACTTTTTCCTTCATATATGCCAATCACAAAAGGAGCCACTTCACGATTATTAAAAATAGCACATAATATTGGCCAAACTTGATGCCGTGAACTTTTATACAATGGCAGGCCATCAATATTTATCATTAAAGATATAGAGTTTGGAATCATAGACATATGTTCTAAAATCTTTTTTAATGGTACAATCAGGCTGTTGTGCCAATAGTGACCATCGCCTACTGCTGTAATTACTATCTTCTTACTGTTGGTATTAAGAAGTGTTCTAGGATCTGCGGGAAGAATATTAGGCAACCTTTTATTAATAATTGAGTTTAAACGTTTCAGTGTCTCTTGAGGAATATTGCAACTGATTGCCCAGTCTCTCAAGTTCTCGCGAAATTCGTCGTCTTTGTTGTCTTCACCGGAGTGCTTAGAGCTTTCTTCCATCTCGGAATTTACAGAAGTGTCTGCTTCCATCTCAGAATTGCATAAAATGTCTACTTCAGAAAGGCCTGAATTTGCTAAATTAACTGCAATGTCTGGAACCAAACAGTAAATCTTAATTATTTAGTAATCATTGATAATGAATATACACACAATTTTAATGCCAATCTATAGTTACACTTAGAAATACGGTAAACAATCTTGACGTGTCTTTTTATTGAAAAACTAGTTTTAGTCATTAGTAATTATTACTTCTGAAAGCAAAATAATGTTAATAATCGTATATGATTTATAATACTTACATATTTGCGGTGACTTATTTTTCAATAGTGTTTTTCAATAAAAATACACGTCAAAATAGTTTACCTTATTTCTAATTCTAAAAACACGAACTATAGGTGCTAGTTTTATAGTTCAGATAATTAAGAGTATAAAACCTATTAATAATAAAAATCCAGTCTAATCATTTGATTTCTCACCATTAAAATTAGTAAAAAATAGACAACTTTAATTAATTACAATAAAAAAAGAGTTAGATAAACTTAGTAGTGTCGAACTAAGAGTTTTTACTCACTTTCTTCTCTCTGTGTAGAAAATATTTGTACGGAACCATTCAAGTTTTCTGGCGCACATTCTTGACCGATGTTGTTTTTATTTACACTGGCTACAGAATCTGGTGTGTTTTTAAAAGATTCGTAAGTCTTTTTAACTCTTCTTCTGAAGGTTCCACTTCGTTTATACCGTTTCCACGATGTAATATCCATATTTTGTTTTTCTTTAAAACGTATTGTGATGCTCACGAAATTACGACTGATGTTTTTGTATGTTTTATAACCATAACTCAAAATCTACTTAAAAACGTATAGTTTAGTAAAATAAATAAAACAGGTTCGACAACAACTAAAGGTTTTTCAAAGTTTTTGTTTAACGTTAATATAACCAACTGTTGAATAAAAGGTAGATAACAGTCACACTGATATTTTTTTGTCATATTAAAGTTATCCTCAATACCACTATATAACCGTCGAATTAAGGTTTTAAGAAATCATTTATACAGTAATAAAGTTGAATAGACGTTGTAATAATGACCTTACTACGACGGTTCTGTCTTTTCGAAAACCTTTATTAGACTAAAACGTTTTTACGGTTTGGAAACCGTTTAGTAAACGTTTTTTTTTAAACCATTACAAGATCGCTGTATAATTTAGTCGCAAAAACGTTAATTTAACTTAATAATTAGACTATTTGGTAGGACGACTTAACTGTCATATTTGTAACGTTTATTTGACAAATAGATTTACTAAAAACCACTATAAAACTCTTATATGGCTAAAAGTCGTATAGCTCTTGATTTATATGACTTCTTTGCTAGTTGGGTACCTACTAACCTATGAAAAAAAAAATAGAAAAAATCGTTCCGGTTTTAATATAATTAAGTTAATATCTATACCTAACTTATAAGTACTACTTATAGTGTGTAATTAGTAATTAGAATAGAATACTCGTACCTATTTGAAATAAAATACATTCGGTTCGTTGTTTCATTTAAATATAAGAATGGGCACAGCTCTAATTTCAACCTAGTTATCTATCTATAACAAAGAACTCTGCCCATCCTTACTGATAGGAAAATAAGCCTACACCTTGAAATACCTACTGTTATGTTATAAAAACATTAGATATTTCAAGGGGCGGTAAAATGTTAAGAGCTATCTTAACAAGCAATATATTTAGCCTATTTTAATACCAGATAAGATCAAATACCTAGACGCCATCTATGGCACAAAGAGGACACTACATTGTTATAAAATGAGTGCCATCTACCGAGCTTACTCTGTATTAATATAAGCAACCAATAGCTAGCTTAAGTAATGGCTTGTTTCACAGTCTCCAGTTAAAGCATATCTGTCAGATAAATGTTTGCTGTCCTTTTCTTTTATATGACTGGAGAAAAGGATAGCAATAATTTTAACTGGCAGATAAGTTTATTTGGAGATTGTGAAACAGGCCCTTAGTCTAGTAAACTTAATGTACCTAATATTTCCTACCGCACCTAACCTAACCGCAACCTTCCGCAGCGTGTCGCTGCACTTCGACTATAAAGAGGAATCTAGAATTGTATAGAGCCACTTCTTTCCAACCATCCTTCAGTTCACATTAAATATAAGTATGTACCTAATCTCCTAGCTTTCATTTTGGCCGCCATTACCTCCACGCTGGACACTAGCTGAAGGTCTTTTTACTGCGATACAGCCGGCTGATGAGTTTTATAGTTGTTAAAATAGGGTATAAACTATCATCTGACGAATTTACAATCGGGACGCAATGAGAATTTTTTTAAAGTGCATAAATGGGTATGGGCATAAAACCGTACCGTTCCTCAACCCACCAACGGAACGGCAACTGACATTCGCCCTTAATCACTTCACAAGATATCGCCCGGGACGCGATGAGCGACGAAATTTGCGCTTGGTCCTCGACGAAGAGACGGTACCTCGATAAGCAGCCTGCGATCCTTATCCTCCGGCTTGAGGTCAAAGGTGAGGGTCTCGTTCCACACGGGGTTGAGCGTGCTGCGGATGGTCTTGGTTTTTCTCTTGACGTTGTCCGAGTCGGGGATCAGCTTCATCTTGACGTAGGGATCGGAGAGACCGTTCGGGTCCATGGGGATCAGGTTGCGGCCCTGCTTTACTGTGGAATACGTACGTATTTAGTACTTTGTAACCTAACCATCATATATTTAATAGCTGGGCTATTTTGTCCTCTGCCTTTTTTGACAACTACATTAACTTTTTGCTTTGCTTGATCCAGTAACTTAAATTAACGTAGTTGTTTTACTAACGTTCGGAATTATAATATTTTGTAACTATACTATGCCAGTGGATTATGGACAGATTTAATAACACGGGAGACAATTTTCAGCATCCCCAATGGGTCATATGACTCCAGCCAGTAAGACGATTAAATAATATTGTTGCTTTATCAACAAATTATATTGTTGATAAAGCACAGTTCTTGTAAACAAACTGTTTTGATATTCTTGAAATAGTAGATGGGGAACTGTCCCTAATAAATATGAGCGAGCTTTTTTTTAAAACTGCGAAATGTGGCACTGCATTATGTTATATCCAAACGAATTTTTCAAAACTTTGGGTTGGAGGAGCATACTCCTTGACAATAAAATGGATCTCTACATAAAGAAATGTCCATACAAGATGACCAGTTTTCATTGTCCTCCAGTCATCTTATCATGTTTAGAGTTTACTTTCGAGAGTGGGCTTGTTGCCGGTGGCAGTGATAGTGAGCTGTATGCGCCCGCGCCGCTCTGTGTGGTCGCAGCCGCACAGGTTCGGTACCGACTCCTCGCCCCACTTGTGCTTCATGTCGCATGCTACGCGATACACTATCAATCGTGTTTAGTTTACCTTCGACGGTGAGCTTGTTGCCGGTGGCAGTGACAGTGAGTTGTATGCGCCCGCGCCGCTCTGTGTGGTCGCAGCCGCACAGGTTCGGTACCGACTCCTCGCCCGGCTTGTGCTTCATGTCGCATGCTACGCGATACACTATCAATCGTGTTTAGTTTACCTTCAACGGTGAGCTTGTTGCCGGTGGCAGGGATAGTGAGTTGTATGCGCCCGCGCCGCTCTGTGCGGTCGCAGCCGTACAGGCTCCGGCTCCGACTCCTCGCCCCGCTTGTGTTTCATGTCGCATGCCAGACCATACACTAATAATCGTGTTTAGTTTACCTTCGACGGTGAGCTTGTTGCCGGTGGCAGTGACAGTGAGTTGTATGCGCCCGCGCCGCTCCGTGTGGTCGCAGCCGCACAGGTTCGGCACCGACTCCTCGCACCGCTTGTGCACGTTCATGTCGCATGCTACACGATACATAATTAAAAATTAATTGCAATTGCTTTATATGAAAAAAGTTTTATTAAGAAATATTGAGCATGAGAAAATTTTGACTTTGATAAATAGTGGAAAAGATAAATCTGCAATTACACTTGTTTGGACATGTTCCCGCGGATCTTTAAGCTATTACATACTATTTGTACTCTTCTCTTAACAGAATGCTGTTATATTTGATCAGTATTGCCTAGTTTAGCTGAATTAGCTTTTCTTAAATGTATATTTTAATAACTTGTGTCTCTTACCTTATTTTTCTATGAAAACATGATCAAAGATTTCTTCAACAATAGTAGGTTTTAGTATTATAAAAGAAGAGAAAGTTTTCAGGGCATATAAATCTTTCTAAGGTTTAGACATTACAAATATTAACTCGCCTAAGTTTCTAATTGATGCTCTTTAGTATTAATTTACAAAAATTTTCGCCCTCTTATTTCTCAACCTCAAACTCATTAATTTAAACGAATTGTATCTAAAAACCTCTCTGATGTCTTAAAATGTTTATTAAATTAACAAAAGTTTATGTCTGAAAAAACTCTTAAATAAAATAAAATACTTACTTGAACTTTGAAATTGCTTAATTACGTTAGTAAAAGTTGCAATCTTGATTAATATTTAAGTTAAAACACAGATTGAGATTAAACTAAGTGCAGAATGAATTAAGCATGCCTATTGTGACATAAATGTTAAAGAAAAACATACTACAAATTATAAGATTACTCTTCAACACATTTAGGGAGTATTCCCTAAATGTGTTGAAGAAATGAATGAATGATATTAAAATTTTAAGCCCCCTGGCAAAAACTGCGTTGCGAATACTTATTTAAAGGTATATGTTTTAATGAATCATATTCGAAATTTAAATGAAAATACAGGTATAGGTAAAGTTAGGTACTCATAGGTAAAGTTTTTGGAATGACAATTTATAGGTAACACCGGATACTTTACATATAATCTGACAAGGCTCAATTGTTTAATTCTAAAAAAAAGATTAAATCCCTTCATATTGATGTCATATATTTATTTCGTTCGACATACAATCTATTGTCATCAACTTATGACTGGCATAAAAATATTAAGTAAAAAATTATACGGAGCTTTAATTTTTATAACCCACCCAGCCACGTTATCAATGTTATCATAACAAAACATCACACATTGATATATTTATCATTTGTTAGCTACCATGTTTGCAAACGCTTCACCCGTAGTTTGATTATGTAGGCATACAAGTATTGTTGACATAAAAATGTTTACAAAGAAGATAAACATAAAAGTTACGAAGCACCAAACAAAAGTTTGATTGCCATGCCTTCGTCAGACAATGTGAAAAGAGTTTGTTTCGGGGATTAATACAGTATTTTAGTTATCAAAAAGTTGGATTGTTATTTAAGAATTCATACTAATTTAAATTGAAGCATAGAGAACGTTATTCGTTCGTCAAAACATTTCTAGAGTATTCGTGTAAACACATGGATATCACGTGAATTGAATTACATTGCAGCATTCCAGCTTTCTGTAATGGAATACCAAATGTTACCGACAGAAATCCCAATAGTATTTATTACCCAATGTAAATGTATTGGTTGATTATAGTTGGGTACCACAAGGACTGATGTTAGGCCCTCAATTAATGCATAGTTTGACAGATACCCATCGTTTTAGGGAAAAAAATGTGCAGTCTCTGTTAATAACTAACCTGTCGCTGAAACACAGAAAGCCAACGATTTAGTAGGTACACTTTCCATTGCCTATACCTACAGAGGAAAATTTTATTTTTTAAATTTTTAAATTTTTAAATTTTTAATTCTTCATTAACCTTTTGTAGGTTGTGAATTGTGACCCGCCTACAACCGAATTACATATCTCGAATTCCCTAAGAGATAACTTGGCAAGGATCACTTTAGAATTAACCGATTTGTGTTGTTTTAACATTAAAATTACATTAGCAACTTCGGAGCTCATAATCCTATTACAGTAAGCTGAGCCGTAAGCCGCGATAAATACATAAAATCTGTTTTTCTTAACCTCGGCCATTTCGCAATTGATGTAATTACGGGTAAGGGTTGCTTTCTGATGAAAAGATATTTAGCCAAGAAAATTCGTCTAACGAGGACAATTTACAGTGTTGGAAACCAACGTTAACCCCTCGTCTGTGGCGGGCGCTAATCAGTAGATTAGGTTTTGAATTCTAATTAATTCATAATTAGAATTCAATACCATCCCGATCAACCCGATGCGGGCTTCGCCACAGGCGAAAGGGAGTTAATTATTAAATTGTTATTGTAGGAAGGCACTAGGCACCTAATGTGGCTTTATTTTCGAACTGGAATTGAGAGATATCTCAATTCCAGTTATAAAAAAAATAAAACCATTCATATTATTCTAGAGAAGATAAATAATGATCTAAGTTAAACAATCACATTGACAAGTTTCGTACAAATTTCACACAAGCATTATTCTTACAATAAAACGTGCATAATTATAGTCAGACAACGCTAAGTCTGCACCAACTTTGCAAGTGACAAAGTGGAGATAGTCACCATAATCGACAAAAAAAAATACGTTTATGAAGTCAGGGCAGAGTTAGTGTGATGGCAACCCTACAAAATGTTGCATACAAATTACAAACACCAAAAAAGTAACGACGCGTAAATTACAAAAGTACATTAATTACAATTCTCTTAATTAATTAGAGTACATGCTTGAAGTAAGACATGCTAGTGTTTTTATAGAAACAGATGAAAGAAAAATCATCAAAGCCAATTGAAATAAGCAAATAAATTTAGCGCTGAGCACGAAATAAAATAGAAGAAATTAAGTAATGAAATATATATCGTTTTTGTTTTAATTCGCCCGTAAAAAGCCCTACACTATGACGATGAATTTGGAATTTATCTTTTTAGTATTTCCATTGAAAAACAGAATATTGCTTTGTTCTTTTGGGTAGATAAATCTAGATTCCGAAAATTGCGTAGGAACTAGGAAGTAATGGCATATCTACATATATATAGTTTAATACCACAATTGTAAGCATTTATGAAAGGGAATTTGACAATATTATAGTGAGACTAGAGATAATTAATGGATCTCACTGTCCTTTGTTTCGGAACCTTTTACAAGATTACACTTTTTTACAGTTTTTTTCAAAAGAGAATTTTTCTTTTATTTTTTTCGTTAGATGTGTTTTGTTATTTTATTGATTATTTATGTGTGGTAAAAATAAATAGTTAGCAGCAGAAGTAGTTACGTATTTTTAGGTGCTCAAAATTTAGAGCATTCAACCAACCGGAGCGGCCATGTCGGTCATTTTCTATACAAAAAAAAGTATGCCGATTTTTGCGGGGGAGGGGAACGTCAAATGTACAAATAGCCACGTCAGATAAACATCAGTCCATACAATAAATATGACCACTTGTCATATGTTTTCGGCTCAAAATGATCATGGCATGACTTTATTTAAAAAAATAAGATTTTATATACCTCACCCGCTTAGCTACTTCTCCTGCTGACTGTACATAAACGGAAGACGATACACTAAATATTATAGGCAGGGTCGGCCATCTTCACAGTGAAGAAGCCTCTTGGGATGTCGTTCATCATCGCAACGCTACCGTGCCAGCTATGGGGGCATTTCTCATACCTAAATAAAGAGACAATTATGAAGGCGAATCGAGAATTCCCTCAAGGTCCAGTTGCGTTGGAGGCAATCTTATTACGATTTATTTTACGTTATTTTATTACAACTGGGGAATAAAAAATATGAAAGTTTATACCTACTTCGGATTAGGTTTCAGCCAAAATTGATTAATTTCGGAAAGATTATTCATTTAACCAATAAGAACATTTTTGTCTAACAGCTACCACTAACTTGACATTTTTACCTGCCAAATTTAATATGTACTCATATTAAGGATCTGTATATATCTTTGTTTTTGAATTGTTTTGAATACTGGCGTTAACAGATACTCCACATTATTTAATTAAATGAATCGCCAATCGTAACTTTTTTAAGTGTTCATCAATAAGTACCTAAGTATGATTTGTCTTTGTGTTCATTCATTGCTAAGGGGCCACTCATCTATGTGTCCATTCAATTCAATTATACAAGATTTTATGTTCTTACAGAGGTACATTCTGGGAGCAACAGCTAATTTGTTTTTGAATACAAACAGTCGTTCATAATAAAAGCTTGTCAACCATCAACATCTGAACAACTTTCTCATAAAAAGTAAATATTCGACGATACCTCGCTCCTCGCCGAATACCTACTTTTAGACTAATAAAAGCGTGTTTCAAAAAAAGCATCTTTTGTAACCAATCATTCGCAAATATGTTCGTGAATGAGTAAGAATGCCTCCGTTGAAGCCACCTTTATACGGAATCAATTCAGAAGTTGACGCATTACCATTGCATTTATCTGACATCCAGGACTTCCATTCTCCTACAAGGTTGTCAGTTTGCAGTACCTGCGCACTTGAGTCCCTGCGTGGCCAGACCATGGAGGAGCGTACCACAATGGTCACAAAACGTCGGGGCAATGAATGTGCACGTATTCCATTTGTGGGGAGCGTAGGCGGCCTTGACAACGTAAAAATAGGTGAGTAAAGTTAGTAGAAAATGGGTGAAATATACTAGCTGTGATTAGATTTAAGACAAGAATTCAGACTATTCTATCGCTTTCCGAGGGATCAGAGTCAGACCCCAAAAATCCTTAGCAGGGTTCTCAATCTGACATTCAAAATAAACTGCAGTAGGTAGTCTGTTTCTCTTCAAAAAATAATGCTTAAGAGTTCCCATGACACATTTATCTGATAAATGTAACAAGATCACATATTTAAGAATCTAAAACATTGTCTTAAATCCATCCACAACTCCTAAAAGAAAGAGAAAAGCATTAGCAAAGCACCACCACCAAGCAGATCTGAAAAGAGCGAGCACACAAAGCGTTAGTCCAAGCGAAGCGCCGCTGGTACCTTGGCACTTGAGACCCTGATGAATCAGGCCGTAGAGTAGCGACCCACAGTGGTCGCAGAACGTCGGAGAGGCGTATGTGTGGACGCGGAAATTGTGTCGCGTGCGGGTGTCCTGTGGGTGAATGGTGATTATGAAGGGCTGCTGGCTGGTCAAATTGTGGGAGTTGAAACCGGAGGCTCTTATGAGAGCTTATCCTGATGTTGACTTGTAGATGCAGAACAAGAAGCAACGACACCAAACTGTTTGCCAGTACTGTTTTAAGTATGGGTGGATAGTTAAGGAGTTGTTCGGGAAAATAGAAGCCGTGCCTTGTCTGATTTTTTATTTAAATGTGTGCCAATTTTGAAGAAGTGTTTATATTTTAATAATCTGTAGCTGTAGCTGCAATAATACAAAACAAAAACACAATCATATTTAAATGAAAGAGCGTTTGCAAGTTTTGGCCTTTTGTATTCCATCATACACACAATTTTTATAACAGCTTTTTCTGGCAGAATTTACAAGGTGTTTCTCACAAACATTGGTTCTTCTTATAGTTTGATTTGATTAGCTAATTTATACTTTAATAAATTGTCTTTCTTTAATAGTTAAGTTTTATCTGGCATCATTTTGAGGTAGTTAAATGGAATTTTTAATTGAGTTTATTTGCCTTTTTTTACAGAAAATTGTCTCCCATCGAAAAACCTTTGTCAGAGGTTACATTACAGAGTCTTCCTGACTACCCTAGCTAAAATCCAGTATGTAGCTTCTTGGTCAGGTGAACTTAAAAGCATAAAACGGGTTGTGATAATGGAAACCAAATTGTGGCATTGTAGCAGATGTCGTGTCATGATTGTCAAATTGTGTTGTTTAAAAAATTACAAAGAAGAAATTGTATTTTATAGTATTGTATATACGGACTATTAAAATAAAAATACTGCTTCAAAATTAGCAACGAAATATACCCCATAGTACACGGCTACCTTATTTCAGGACCGCTCCTTAGTTGAAAAATATGTTCCACAGCGTCTGTAAGGAACAAAGAGGAACAGGTAGGAAAGGAAGAGGAATACAATTGTAAAAACAATTTCTTATAACTAGATATCCTTAGAGATACGGCCCTAGTGAAGAAGGCAGCAGAGGAGCGACTGACATTGGTTGGGGTGGTAGTGGTACATGAGAACACTGAAATTATATCGTAGGCGGATGTTGGTCAATAGTGGTCAGTAGAGGCAAAACAAAAGACGACGACAAATTCATTTGTAGTCTCAATTGTTGTTTAAAAAATTATGGGATCGACTGCAAGATGGCACAATCGAACCAAGTTCTTTTTCAAGTATTTTTAAACATTAAAACACTTGAAGTTTTTCCCAGGCTGATACATAAGGGAAAGTAAGGAAATGTTGCGAACATACCTAACTGGAAGGGACTACTTGAACGCAAATGGTTATTCGAAATCAGCTCGGAAAAAAAAATTGTAACACGGACGTTCAACGCGTTTAACAACAATGTGAAACGTATCAGGATGGATAGGAGTGGAATTTCATGGTCCCTAAAATTTGTGAAAGGATTGGATAGTATATATATTCCCAACTATCCAGGCATCAGAGTAGATAATATCTTAATGAGAAGCCCAGACTTACTTGCCTGTTAAAAAAATGTTATCATTTTAGATAATTATATACACCTAGTTATTCTGCTGATACCTGGACAGATAATAAATGTTTTTCTTTGTGTTTATTATAGGGAAATACATATTTCCTCTGGTTTTCATATATATATTAGAGTATTTAAATGTTATTCTTCGAACCATTATGCTTTACTGAAATGAATATTAAGAAGCCTGTATTAAATCTCACACAATGCTTAAACATAAAGATATTTTTACTGAGCATCAAATACTTCTTCTAGACAATTTCAGAGCAAATCGAGAGAAATTAAAGAGCAGATGAGCGTTACCAACTTTTTATTGGTTCTCAAAGTTACGCATTGTTTCTTTTATTACGCTCCGTCTGTACATCATATAAAGGAACAGTAGGTTTAGTTGTTTCACTGCTAAAGACAACGATAGATCTTTCATCTTAAATATAATCAAAATTACAATGCTCTTATAAATGAAAAACCGGCCAAGAGCGTGTCGGGCCACGCTCACTGTAGGGTTCCGTAGTTTTCCGTCCGTCACAGTAAGTGTCCCCACTTAAGAGTTAAAATAACACCGCCATGTAGGATATGATATGAGCGTACAGCGACATCTATCGGCAAATTAAGTAAACTAGCGCGCGAGCATAAAGTATGGAAGATGATTTTTATGGGATAATTCTTTATTGCGTGAACCGATTTTCACCGTTTTTACTTTATTTGAAAGCACGTCATTTCATTGTAATTTTGTAGAAATTACAGGTACAATAAACACCTGCTTATACGGTTAAATTACAAACTTAGTTCAGAAATTATTTTGTATTTTTTTTTCAAAAACTATTCATCCTATCAAGTTCAAAATAATTTTCCTAGAAAGTTTTTAAAAGAAAGTTCTACTTTTGAGATTTTTTTCATATTTTTAAAACTTATGGTTCAAAAGTTAGAGGGGGGGGGACGCATATTTTTTTACTTCTGGAGCGATTATTTCCGAAAATATTTACATTATCGAAAAATGATTTTAGGAAACCCCTATTCATTTTTAAATACCTATCCAATAATATATCACACGTTAGGGTTGAAATGAAAAAAAAAATCACTCCCCACTTTACGTATAGGGGAGGTACCCTAATAAAAAAATAATTTCCACTTTTTATTTTACCACTTTGTCGGCGTGATTGATATACATATTAGTACCAAATTTCAGCTTTCTAGTGCTAACGGTCACTGAGATTATCCGCGGACGGACGGACGGATGGACGGGCAGACATGGCGAAACTATAAGGGTTCCTAGTTGACTACGGAACCCTAAAAATGAAGAGTATTAAATCAAAATCGGCTTCAATGTTTCTTGTACTCCTCGCAGAACAAATAAACGATAGCTGGCAGGCGGATAACTGGTGAGAGGTTAAATTAATGATATTTACTATAGATGGGTTATACTTATACTCTAACAAAATGAGCACAAAAAGGACCCCGCAGCAAACATAGGGAAAAAGTGGTTTCAGTCAAATCGCATGAAATTTTAGTACGATGTAGATTCAGTATTATTTGTATATAAGGGCGCAACTCCCTCAGAAGTACACTGTCATATATAATCAAGTTTATATAATTATTTTTCTATGACGTGTTTCTTAAAATCGATACTTTGAATTGACTCACACTGAGACTTACTGGCGTTAAATATGATCTTAATAACGTTTCTGTCACGTTGAAATCGCATTTGTTAGTTATTTATATAAAATGCAAAAGTAAAGAGAAAGATTTAACGAAAAATTGCTATGTTACATATGTTTTGTATGAAACAACTGTATTTCATTATTTCTAAAAGTATACTTCTGAGCGAGTTGTCCGCTTATAAAAAAAATCGGCTGTCTGTAAAGTCGGTTTACTGACGATAGTTGACAACGTCATAAGAAAATACTGATGGAATGGTTGCATTTTTCAAAAGAAAATTTTAATTTCACTGCACTTCATACTTCACGAAAACATGTAAATGTATTATTGTATAGCAGCTGTGCACGCGGACGCATCGCTCACTCAAGTAGGAGAGAGACAGATGTCGAACGCTGCCGAACGCGAAGGCCGATTGTGCCTCTTTGTCGCTCGTTCCGCGCTCTCGCTTGCACTTCAAGCCTTAAATGGAACGCCTCAGAGCGAGGTAACGCCGCATGAGTCATGTTTTTTCGTGCGTGCAGCCGGCTCCATCGAATTATAAGACGTTTTCACGTCAAAAACAATCGGGAGACTCGAATATACATCGTATTAAAATTTCGTGAGATTTGACTGAAACCACTTTTTCCCTATGTTTGCTGCGGGGTCCTTTCTTCCAAAGTTATTTAATAACCTAGTATTAATCCTGATATGTTTATCTATTATGACAATCATTATATCTTTGTCACTCTGGTGTTAGAAAATTACAGTTTGACTCTTTCTCACGCGGGTGACGAGAGCTCATTAGCACGTCCGCATTTCTCGCTCGCTGGTGCGCGACTAGAGACAATTGTTTGAATTCACTCTGGACACACTCTCAACCCATCTATCATTTTTAACCGACTTCAAAAAAGGAGGAGGTTCTCAATTCGACTGAATTTTTTTAATGTATCATATTATAGGATTAAATGAGCTGATAACAAATTCTTGAAGATAAGCCAAAAAAGTAAAACCAATTAGATCCTATCAAAATTGATATAAAAAAGTGAATTCGGAGAGAAACCATTGTTTGTGCTTCTTATATGTGAGAGCTGGTCCGTAATGTTTTTTTCTTCGTCTAGCCTAAAGGCCCCTTTACACATTGATTAGTGTTAAGTGCAAGTCCATATATTTTCTACTTGTGTTTAGTAATAAATGTATGAACTCTCCCTTAACACTAATCAATGAGTAAATGGTCCTTAAGACCCTGTGATTTGAATCCAATGATACCTAAACGATTTAAAAAAAAATTCAATATTGGTAAAAAATAAGTCCGTAGCAGACGATACATCCGTTGTATAATGGCTTTGTTTCCTTTTAAATTTCCATAATTAATGTTCGTTAAGAATAAGAGAACAGCTACTGTATGGACTATTATATTGTTCAAACAGTCATCAAAGAACTAAGCCGGCATCGAAAAATTGCGAATTGTTTCTGTTCAATAGGATTTTCGGCGATTCGTCGCTTTGTTGATGACATGTAACGTCAATACAATAAAAAGCCGGCCAAGTGCGTGTCGGACCACGCATAATGGAGGGTTCCGTACCTTCATTGAAATAAACCCAAACTAATACCAAAAGGTCGTATCTGAAGCCTATGGAAGAAGTATTTTTGGAGATAATTCAAAAATGGCTGAACCGATAATGTTCTGAATAATTTTCGTAGAAAGTATATGATAAGGCATATCTTCTCTAATTTTTTCATATTTTTTGGACTTACGGTTCAAAAGTTACAGGGGGGACACAATTTTTCTGACTTTCGAAGCGATTATTTCAGAAAATATTTACTTAATCACAAAATGTTCTAACAAACCTCAATGTTATTTTTAAAGACCTATCGACTGATATGCTACATGTTGATATTTGGTTATTTTTTTTTTAATTTAGTTACATTTATGGAGCGCCCCCCAAATATATTTTTTCTGCGATTTAACTACATAAGTAAGTAGCGGCATACAAAATACAATTTACGTGTAAATTTTATTAAGATACGTTCTTTAGTTTCCGAGTAAACTGGCTGTGACATACGGACGGACGGACGGACGGACAGACGGACAGACATGACATGACGATACTTTATAGGTTCCGTTTTTGCCATTTTGGCTAAGGAAACCTTCCATCCAGCCAGCCATCGCTGTCGATGGATAACAAGCTCCGTGAAAATGCCCTTATGCGCTGTTTTTGGATGTAAAAAATGTTATATTTCGTCTAGTTTACAAAAAGATGAAATACCATTTCAGATGTAAGTAAAGTTTTACTTTATTTATCATTACTTTCGTAATAAAAGATTTAACCTAAATCGAAAATCAAGCTTCGTTTACAGAATCGATTCAAAGACAATCGTTTTCTTTCTGACGGGCAGTAACTATTTGACGTTTGACATTTCTCCATATTTAACGCGCTTAAGGATTGCTGTCTGCTATATTTTGTTTGAAAATACAATCAAAAATGATCCTTGGCTTTTTTGTTTGACATTTGCAAAGACTGCATCCAATAATGAACCATATGTTAACGTTTGTACAGTCGACTATCTATTGCTTCATTTAGTGTTATGAAGTATAAAAAGAACATGTCAAATATGTTTGGTGTTTTCAAGTCAAAGGTACATCTTTGTTGGTTGTCAATAAAGCGTTGCTGTCATAAAAATTCATTTAGAAATAAACTGTGTTAACAACCGACAATGATGTACCTTTGACTTGAAAACATCACATGCGTGCTACCTCGCCCCCCTCAGATTTCGGCAGACTTTTTTGTTTGGAAAGATGAGACGAAGCGTACTCCATTTATAGAGCTTTATGGTTTTGAACCACTCAGTACAAATGTCAAACAAGTAGTGATCTCCAGCGATCAAATAATACTAGGGATACACAATCAACCCAAAAAAATGGCCCACAATAGTGCCGCAAGTACGACCCGTGCAGTATTTTCTCTGACAGTCTTATTACGGTATAAGACTGGTCGGTTACAACCTTTCACGACCCATATTTTCAGTAAATCTTGTTTGAGTCTGTACCAGACTGTACCTCCTTTATATTGTTGCTCGAAGGCATTGAGTTAGGATATATAGTTGAGGTACAGTCTCCAAGAAGATACGGCTCATGAAAATTTGTAACCGGCCAGTGTTATACCGTAATAAGACTGTCTGAGAAACTGCTGTACGAGTCCTTATTACAGCACTATTGTGGGGCCATTTTTTGGACTGATTGTGCATCCCGTTCTAACATATCGATGATCAACACGTGTCACAGTTTTGACACATTACAAATCACGCTATATTTTGTGGCTACCTAGTACTTGACTCCGCCCCTCTGCCCCTCTTACCCTTCCGCGTGATAATCGTGATATTATTTAATTTTATTTGAAGTTTAGTCGATTTGAAAGCTAGTTGGAAATTTAAATAAATAATTCTAAGCAAAAAAGAACCGACTTCACTTAGCCTCCACCTTTCCACAAGCAAATGCTCGAGCTGCTGTAAAAAATACTCAAATCACCATAGGTGTGCCTATAATAGTTGAAGAGTTCCCTTGATTTCTCCAGGATCCCATCATCAGATCCTGACCTGGTTACAATGGGACCAACTGTGAAGTATACTCTTTCAAACAAAAAAAGAATTTTCCAAATCGGTCCAGCCGTCTTCGAAATCGGTGATCATACATTAAAAAAAACAAGCAAAAACAAAGATCCCGACGAATTGATAACCTCCTCTTTCGAAATCTTGAAGTCGGTTGAAAACGCTATTTTTTAGTTCAGCCATAAAACGAAGTGGTAACATGTCAGCATGGCAGCATTTCATCTATGCCCGGGTAGAATTACTTGGGATTATACTTCGTTTAATTTGAGACTAGCTTTTTCCCGCGGCTTCGCCCGCGTACTATAAGTACAGTCACCAGCATAAATATATGACTATGGGCAGCCCTGAAAAATATCTGATTCTCCATTGAGGGCAAAAGTATATGACGACACTTCCATGGTAAAAATATGTGATACTTTGTGGCCGGCATAAACATCGTTTTGCATAGATCAGCATAAATATCGGATCCGGCCGCTTAAAAATATCTGATTACCCATCTAAATCAGAATTATGTGACTACTGCCACCGGCATAAATATCTAACCACTGTAAAAGCTTTAACATCGGATGACAGGTCGACCGCATAAATATCTGACATAATAACAAAATCAAAATTATGTCATCAATATCAACCAAACCCTATTTGGCTGGCATAGAGGTCTTAATTGTAAAAAGCTATTTGACAATTCATGAAAAGAGTGCAGACTTGTCATTGAACTGTCATTGCATATGTCTATCTCACATTTTCTATCACGAATTTGACACATTCAAATTCATATGTTTCATTGCATTAAATGCTTCATTACAATATTTACGATTTATTCATACAGTTAGGACTCGGTGCGACTGCCGTCAATCTGCGAGAAGCGATATTTTATTTTATTAAATTAAAGAAAATAATCGGGCCAACACTGTTAACGGTTGATTTACGTATATACTTAGGGTAAATAAATTGTTAATTTAAACAAGCAGTACTGTTTATTTTATACATTACTTTGAACATTTACGGGTAGTATTCTTATAATATAACTTCCAGGCGACACATAATAATATCTAACTAGTCACTACAATACCAGGTTAATTTTTGTTTTGTTCACGGTCCTTGTTACTCAAGTTTGCAATATTCTTACGAATTATTCATCACTCTTGTGAAAAAAAAATGTGTCAAAAAATATCTAAATAAATCATAAATCAATTAATAAATTAGTATGAAGTCCATAACTCCCTAGGGAACACTCACCACCGGGAGGTAAGTGAAATATTGCAAACGAGAGTATAATAGATTTCTAATCGAAAAAGCACGAATGTCATAAAATATTCACAGTTTCGCACATCCATTCGTAAATGTAGTCGTACACCGGCAGAGGCAGATTCGCCCATTTGAAATCCGGCAAGTGACTGAGGTAAAGGGGTCTATACTCACCGCGTAATGGCACCAACTTGACGTCTGGATCGCCGTTAACCGTATTCGGCACTCGACTTCATCTGGATTCATCAATTCGTAGACAAAATCAGAGGTAAATGCTTAAATTTGTCTATGGTATCTAAAAATGGTTTATTTCTACGATTCGTGTGTGGTGCCAAAGTTCATTGGCTCCAGAGTTGGGGAATCATAATTGAAGTCGGTGATTTGATTAAAAATTCTGATTATTAAATCATCGCTGATTAAATCATGACACATAGCAATCAAGTAATTTCGCCAAGAATATATCATTAACGACGGGTGCTGATTTAAACTAAAGTAATGCTAATCTACTAGAGTCAATCATGATTCGTTTAATATGATTGGAATATTTTTAAGTTGATTTATATTATTACAAGGATATAAGGCCTTTATTCTGAATTATAGAAATTTTCGTTATTATACATTTTGCATAGCGAGTAATTTAATTAAAAAAATTGGTTTGTAAAAATCCTGTCAAGCTAAAAAGGTTTCTGCAAAATAGACCTATCTGATAGCAACTAAATTCTAATATAGGTAACGAAAAGTGTGGGAGGATTTTGTTAGTCTTATCTCACTGCTTTATTTATTCATTTATTTTTTAATTACCTACTTCTTTCAAATTGAAATCAATGAACAGTTAATAGTGAATGCATTATTGTGGACTACATATATATGAGGTTGAAAATGGCTTCGTCGTTTTTTTTTGTAAATAAATAATTTTAGGCAACTACTCTACAATATAGATGTGATCAGATATTGAGGTAAACATCAGTATTCTCGATAAATTCTAGTTTTTATTGCAGTTACTAAAACGACCGCTCAATCTGCCCTAATCTGACTTTATCATTTACATTATCATCAATTTTGATTTAATTTTAATACAAATTTTGATAGATTGAGAATTTACCACATAATCTACCAAATTAAATTATTACTTTCGTCCAAAACCAAATAGAATGGGTAGATATTGTAGAACCGAACTCATTTTTTTTATATCGGGAATAAAAATATAATTAAAATTAGCCTAAGCATATTAAGGTAACCCTCGGAATCAGAGATAACACGCTGGAAACTCTTATGTACTTTCATTATGATGTTTTTAACGTTATCTCTAAAATCTCGTATCTGGGCCTGAAGTTATGCAAGGTCCAACTCCAAAAAATGGGGTTTTCGTGATTATATTGGTTTTTATAACTCCATTTAAGTTGACATTTATTATTACATTGTAGGGCATAAAATTTGCAACAAGTTTTATTCTAAAGATTTTTTTATGCGTTCAACTGTTTACAAGAACAAACGGTTACAACACTGACATGTTTAAAGATTCTCGGAGCGATTATTTTTGAAACTATGTACTTAAGCTAAAAATTGTTTTAGAAACTTCAAAGTTATTTTATAAGACCTATCTAATGATATGGCACACGTTGATAGTTCCTAAAAATATTTTTTTAAACATTTAGTTGCATGTATTGAGTGCCCCCCTTAAACATATTTTTTAATATAAAACTAAGTAGCGGCACATATATTAGACCTTTGATTGAGATTTCTTGAATATACGCCGTATGCGACCCGTCCGCCCATCTGTCCGTTAATCTGCATGTCACAGCCATATCACTCGATATTAGCTTTTAAACTAAACGTTTTGACACATATATCAGCCACCCGTCTAGGAAACAGCACTATACATATGCAAAGCGCTATCTCACTCGAACGTCGTCGTCGTCGCCGCATGCGGAAACCGCAGCAGTGTGATAGTTACCTTTTAACCGTAACCGAAAACTGCAATGAAATCGAACGGGCCGTTTCAAAGTTTAATGGGAGCAGTAATTTGTACACATACCAAAAAAATTACAAACAAATGTGTCGGTATTTTGGTAAAGGTAACATTTGGCAGCTGGCACATACGTTTTTTTTGCTCGAATACAATATTGAATCTGTATACTACATTTTATGACGTAAGCACCAACCACCAAGTGATACCTTTACCAAAATATTGTCACAAATAGCCATTTACCCTAAATATATATAAGGTCGGTGTTAATAGAAAAGTAAAATAATGTAACCAAACACATTTACCTTCATTGCTTCACAATTACACTTTTTTAAAGAACAATTATGGTGTTTTTTTTGTCAATTCATACACAAACTTATTATTTACATATTTTAGTGAAAACTGATTTCTTTAATATTATTTTGTCATGTTTCAAATGCCTTTCTTGCATACAAATTCAGACATATTTGTTTACCTTATTTTACTTTTCTATTGACACTGACCTTACTCGTACCGCCTCTGTTCCGTCAGGGAAAAAATAATGGAGCTAGTAGCTATGCAAAATCTAATCCTATTTAAAACATCATTAAAACAACTAAATCGTTAGTTTAACTAAGCATCTGTCTTACTAATGTTATCACTTCAGCTAAGTAATCATGATAGAAACTGAAAATCGTCATGATTTACTCATGTCGGTGCTTAATCTGATTGGAAAGCTCATGATTGAAATCGTAATCATGTTTATATGATAAAGATTAACGTTCTAATTTTTAACTTTAGTTTCAATACACAATTTTTTGCCCAACCCTGATTGGCTCATTGCTCTCCTGTTGCCTCCTTGTCACTTGTCGGACAGGTGCCTTGCAACATGCAATAAAACAAGGTCAATATTCAATAATTTTATTTTGCACTATTTATCTTCACTATTATAAATTCGACCATTCTGGGCCCTCCAGGTTATATACTGAATAAGTCTTAAGCTGTATTTTCAAAAATGCGGCCTAAATTTTTAGGATGATAAATAGGATGTATCTTGCATCTTCCACTTGCAAGTAATCCATGATTTCACGGCATTTATCTAAAAACAATATTAAATTACAAATGCATTATTAAGTCGGTAGAACCTATTGATTACGTAGGTATCATGTAATTAAACAAGAAACAACTCACATAAACTCTCAATGGATTAATTATTTAATGGAGCGGTCAATTTTTTCGTATATTTAAATAATCCTATGCTTCAATTGCTCGTAGATTTGATAAGACTCGCTATACATTGGCATTGAATTAATCTAATTATTACGAGTTGCAATCCATGCAAAATAATAATTTGACTTGTTTATTTCTAATGTGACATGCGATATTGACGTAAAAATTTTACTTTTTAATGATAGTTTAGGATAGTAATAAGAAGGTTTATCACATCTATTAAACGTCATGATGAATATCAACCATACCATCATATACGATTTACTGCTTTATACCAGCTAGATAAGGTTTGGTTTTGTATATTGATAATTTTGATTTTTTTATTATGTCAGATATGTATGCGATCGATCTGTCATCCGATGTTAAAGATTTTACAGAGGTTCGATACTTATGCCGGTGGCAGTAGTCACATAATTTTGCTTTTGATAGGTAATCAGATATTTTTAAGTGGACGGATCCGATATTTATGCTGATCGATGCAAAACGATGTTTATGCCGGCCAGAAACCATCACATATTTTTACCGTGGAAGTGTCGTCATATACTTTTGCCCTCAATGGAGAATCAGATATTTTTACAGCGCTGCCCACAGTCATATATTTATGCTGGTGACTGTACTCAAAAAGGATACAATACCCATGTTGATTTTCAGACTTTGTGACCACATTTGCCCCTTTTGGGGGTTGAATTTCAATAAACCTGAAACACGTGTTTACTCATTTATCGTTAGGAATACTCCTGTGAAGTTTCGAATAAAATAGTCTAACAAATCTTGTTTCGCCATACAAACTTTGGACCCCCATTTTACCCCCTTAGGGGGTGAATTTTGAAAAATCCTTTCTTAGTGCTCCCCTAGACCTTATAAGGAACCTATGTGCCAAATTTGAAATCTCTAGACCCAGCGGTTTGGGCTGTGCGTTGATATGTCAGTCAGTCAGTCAGTCAGTCAGTCAGTTTCTTCTTTTATATATATAGATTAGAAAAATGTTGACAGAACGATGTACAGGGTTCTTTATTAGGCACGATACATGTCACAACTGTCAAAGTTCCTACGCCGTCATTAAACATACTTAAATATATTTGTGTTTATAGTAAAGCCATCCCTACGTATTTGTAAATGTTATATTGAGTATTTAACAATATTTTGGTAGTAGTTATATGCACGAAATATTTTATTTTTATCATTGCTAATGTTCTTGTGAATGTTGCATAATAAAATACCTAGAGAAGAAGAGGTTCTAAACGGATGGTTCGATTTTTAAATATTTTCTCGCGTCATCTGTCATTAGTATCTCTGAGTCATACCTGGATAGTTTTTAATGTTTAAAGCTTATTGTGATTCTTATTTAAGTAAAGGTATTTGCTTGCTCTATTATTGTGCGTTTGGTTGGAGGGTTATGGAGCAATCAGAGCCAGACCCGAGTGGCATACAACAAGAAAATCCACCTCGTAGTCCACCAAATCTTTTATCATCACCTAAGACAATTGTTTTATTATTTAGTATTATATTATAAAACTATTAAATAACGTTTAGAAGCACTTTTATTTACGACAATTTATTAATAAGTTTGGTAAAAAACTAGGTGTTAAGTTTTCGTTTTAGAACGTACGTGCGTCACTGTCAGGTCAGTTTTTCATTTTTCATGTGTCTGTAACGTAATAATCAAAACGAAATTGTCTTTTTATTGTTGTGTTGGATTATTTATTCTGCAAATTGTTATTATGTATTCACAAATGTGAACTCTTAATCATGTTAACTAATCGTTTGTTGGTGTGCTTGCAGTGTGTTTAAATTGCACATTTAGAACAGGTTGGCAACTACTGTTTCTATGTTTACTCAATTTCTAATCTCAAAAAAAACGAAGTATAGATTCGAACTTCACAAATGCAATAAAGCGCTAAAACAGACCTTGAAACCCTTTAAACATTTATTATTCAATTTTACCGTTTCCATTTTCTTTTTAGAATTATATAAAAAGGTCAGATTTTGTTTAAACGGTACTTCAAACGGTAACAAAAAGGCTATTTAGTTTTTATATTTAAATAAAATGGGTTTCTTTTTGTAAACATCGTCTGATAGAAAATATAATAAACACGTTTATTTTTCTATAACCCTAAAGAAATTGAGAAAATGATATAAAACATGAATCATAAAAATATTTTCTTTTTCTTATCTAAGGTTTTAAAATTTAGTATCAGTAGTAACTTAATGTAATTTATCTCATAATAAGTGAATTGTATTCTGCTTTGGGAAATAAATATTTTAAACCGTAATGTTATTTGTTTTAAATCTGTCATAGTATTTGCAAATAAATCACACAAATTAGAAACCCTGAAAGTAATTATTAGTTGGAGTCAGTAGCTACACTTGAACTTTTTAATTAAGCTATCAGCCTAAGTTAATCTAGTGTTCTTTAGATTCATAAGCTATTGGAAAACCTACCTATTGATGTGAGAAAAAAGGCAAACAAGTGGCAATCGAGTACTTATACACTGGCAGGTATATCTTATGTCTAACAGAAAAATTATAAAAAGGCAATTTCACCTTTTTTTACAATATTTCCAGTACCAATTTAAATAATTGATTACAATATATTAATAAAAAATATTTCTTTAAAGTCACAGGCAGGGCTTGTAACCGGTTACAAATATACCGGTATTATAAAGGTTAAACCGGTTTTTTATTTAGGTTACGTTCGAACGAAATTGTTTGGGAACGTTATTTCGAAGCGCTCTCTAACCGGTTACTCGGTGTTTGGATACGGGAGCAATGACCGCGGTCGCGCGGCGCGCCGGTGGGTGGTAATTCCTAGCTGCATTCAACCTAAAATATTGGAAATATCATTAACTTAAAATTACCATGCCATTAATAACTAAATAATTGAATGATAAAATTAAAATTTGATTGAACGCATTGATAATTTGAATGTCAAAAATAAGGGGACGGAATCCCACGAAGATAAAACTGTGATTCCATAATAAGCCGCGATCTCGGGCACACACACTCACTTTTGACGTATGAACCAAGCACAGCTCGTCCACGAGTTGTATATGTGTGCGTGTCGCGCGTAAACACGAAGAAATCGGCTTATTATGGAATCACAGTTTTGTCTTTACGGCGCTACGTCTTCTTATTTTATATGTCTATGATTCTTAGTAATAATGTCAACTAGAGAGTATTAGTCTTATAAGAGTTAATTTAAATATTAATATAGTTTAAAAATTGTTGCACACTATAATAACAGTTTTTAATTAATAACAATTTCAGTTCCTTTTTAAAGTTTTCAAGACTTAGATTTTTAATAGTGTCAGGAATTTTGTTATATATTTGGGGTGCCATTCCCAATAGAATGGGAAGAAAAAGGAAGAGCCGCATTTGTGCATATCTAAATATATAAAAGAAACTGATTGATTGACTGGCATATCAACGTACAGCCCAAACCGCTGGTTCTGGAGATTCCTAATTTAGCACGTCGGTTCCTTATAATATAAGGCCTAGGGGTGCATTAAGAAAGGATTTTTCAAAATTCACCTCCTAAGGGGGTGAAATGGGGGTCCAAAATTTGTATGGCGAAACAATATTAGTTAGACTATTTTATTCGAAACTTTACGGGAGTATTCCTAACGACAAACCATTAAAGACCTGTTTCAGGTTTTTTGAAAATTCAACCCCTAAAGGGGGGAAATGTAGTCACAAAGTCTGTTTTCTTTCTATGGTTTATCGGGTCCCTGATTACGAAAACAACAACGATTTTAAAATCCAATATGGCGGACCGGACGTGAAATACCTTAACCCCTGTTGGCGTGCGATGAGGGTCAAATGTCTAAATATATTAATATGGGCGTCGTTTTGGTTTTTTTTGGACGTTAATTAAGAAATTGGCATTTACGAAATTTAATATTGTGGATATGAAAATTCTTGAAAGTATTTGTGCCAAATTGCATTCCTCTTCTTCTTCTTCTAAATATACAACGTGTCCCAAAACTTAACGATAAGCCGGCACCAGAGGATGGAGCTGCTTATGATTAGTCGAGAAAAAAAAGAAAAAAATATATCTCAATTATTTTAGAAATTACAGAAAAAAATGAAATTCATCGAAAAGCGACATCCCTAATGTTATTTTTAACGGCCATGTCTACAAATATTCAAATATTTCTGTTTTTTTTTGTTTCTGGAAACTTACGTAGCCCTGCTATCTAACACAGCCCTTAAAAATACCATAATACATGTAGTTTTTACACAAAAAATAATCAAAATTCATTTTGTCCCTACAATTTTGAAAGTTTTTTTCTTTCAGTCCACTTTCAATCATCATGGTGGTGTAAAAAAATTGTATTGACACCACTATGGCAATTATTTTCAAAAGTTGACGCAACTAACCAAGATTCCAAAATGGTATACTACTTTAGGAAACCTAGTCACAACAAAAAACAACGAATTTTTAAACAAGAATCGACATTATTTCATGTTGGCGGTAATTACTTTTATCACTTGTTGAAAAATGTTGAATGAATGAAACGAAATGGTACAAATAATTTTTAATTTTTTTAAATTCATTTACTACATTATTAATACTACAGTAAATGTTCGAATTGCCTGCCACCGGCATTAATACAGGCATGACATCGCCTTAGAAATGATCGTTTTATCCGTCGTGCATATCTTCTACCATTGATATGATCCGCAGCTTGTGTGATTTTTTGGCGAAGCTCGTCCAATGTTGCTATGGGTTTTGAGTAGACTCTGTCTTTATGACAGCCCCAGTAGAAGAAGTCCAGGGGGTTCAGGTCGGGCGAACGGGGTGGCCATAAGATAGGACCAAGTCGCCCGATCTAACGCCCTGGATACTCTTGGTTTAAGTATTCTCGCACTGCCCGGGCATAATGGGCTGGGCAACCATCATTTTGAAACCACGTGTTTTGTAAATCACGTAAAGGCACGTCTTCTAATAATTCAGGCAAGTCGTTTTGTAAAAAGTTCAAATAGCCTTCACCATTAAGTTTTCCTTGTAACTGAAAGGGTCAAATTACATTTCCATTTAAGATGCCCGTCCATAAGTTAACCTTAAATTGATACTGAGATTTGTCTTCTCTCTTCAGGTGCGGATTTTCAATGCTCCAACTATGTAAGTTGTGTAGATTTGAATAGCCATCTTTCTTGCAGGTTGATTCGTCCGACCACTTTGTCTAAGAATTGGGGATCTTCCCTGTGCTTTTGCAGCATCGCACGGCAAAATGCGACCCGATGTGGATAGTCCCGCGGTAGTAACGTCTTCACACGCCTGTAGTGATATGGGTGAAGTCTGTGACGTTTTAGAATTCGATGTGCAGAACTTTTTGGGATTCCCGTAGCTAGTTCTATGGCACGTACCGAGGTAGTTGAATCGTTTTCTATTTCATTGAGAACTTCTTCATCGCGTTTCAATTTAGGTCTTCCAGTGTGTCTCCTGTCAAATGGTAAACAACCTTCCGCAAAGGCTTGATGCACATTAATAAACACTCGATAATCCGGATGTCTTTGAACATTTGGGTACCTTTCTGGATACAATCTGCTAGCAGCGTTAGCATTGCATCGGCATTCTCCACAAATGAGATGCATATTAGCGTATTCCAACGGTGTGTACGGTAGCGGCATGATAAACGCTAAACAATCCAAAATACGGAAAAAGTCCAATACACAAAACATAATCACAGTCCAAAATAATGCCAGGTCAGTACAGTTTGCAGATCACCAGTCCAAAAAGCAAACCCAAGAGTTGTTATGAGAGCCACATCAATTAAAGGAAAGGTGCACAGCGAACAAAGGATCAAAGTGAACTGACTTGAAAATTGTATTAACTACCCACATTTCCCATTAAATTTTTAAAACTTGCAACAACCACCCTTTTCAAAAGTGATTAATATCAACATTTAAAAATGTCGGTTTTTGTTTAAAAATTCGTTGTTTTTTGGAGTTACTAGGTTTCCTAATGTATTATACCATTTTGGAAGCTTGGTTAGTTGCATCAACTTTTGAAAATAATTGCCAATCAATACAATTTTTTTACACCATGATGATTGAAAGTGGACTGAAAGAAAAAATCTTTCAAAATTGTAGGGACAAAATGAAATTTAATTATTTTTTGTGTAAAAAATACATGTATTATGGTATTTTTAAGGGCTGTGTTAGATAGCAGGGCTACTAAAGTTTCCAAAAACAAAAAAAAAACAGAAATATTTGAATATTTGTAGACATGGTCGTTAAAAATACCATTAGGGATGTCGATTTTCGATGAATTTCATTTTTTTTGTGTAATTTCTAAAATAATTGAGATTTTTTTTTCTTATTTTTTCTCGAATAATCATAAGCAGCTCCACCCTCTGGTGCCGGCTTATCGTTGAGTTTTGGGACACGTTGTATAAAAGAAGAAACTGTTTGACTGACATATCAACGTACAGCCCAAACCGCTGGTTCTAGAGTTTCCAAATTTAGCACGTAGGTTCCTTATAAAGCCTAGGGGTGCACTAAGAAAGGATTTTTCAAAATTCACCCCCTAAGGGGTGAAATGGGGGTCCAAAATTTGTGTGGGGAAACAAGATTAGTTTACACAATTTTATTCGAAACATTACAAGAGTATTCCTAATGATAAATGAGTAAACAAGTGTTTCAGGTTTTTTTTGAGAATTTAACCCCTAAAGGGGGAAATGTGGTGACAGGGTCTGAAAATCAACATGGGTTTTTTCTCTATGATTTATCGATTCGCAGATTACGAAAACAACAACGATTTCAAAATCCAACGTGGCGGACGTGAAATACCATAACCCCTGTTGGGGTGCGGTGGGGTTGAAATTTCGAAATATCAAGATGGGTGTCATTTATATATTTTTTTGGGACGTTAATTATGAAAGTGGCATCGATTTTGAAATTGAATATTGTGTAGATATATGAAAATTTTTGAAAGAATTTGTGCCAAATTGCAATCGAATCTAAATATATAAAAGAACAAACTGACTGACTGACATATCAACGCATAAGCAAAAATTACATATGGTAGTTTCCATCTAGAAAATCAACCCTTAAGGGGATGAAAAGTCGGTTAGAAGTTTGTATGGGAAATTTTAAACAGCTGAACCTATTTAGTTTCGATGAAACTTGCTATACCGTTAGTTTGAGTCCCGGGAAGGAACATAAAATAGTTTATATCGAGAAAATCAACCCTTAAGGAGGTTAAATGGAGGATGGAGAATTTTTTGCCGCCAACCAATTTAGATAAAATTTGGTATGGATATAGTTTGAGTGCCGGAAAAAAATATAGGATAGTTTTTATCCGGCAAACAATCCTAGAGGGGTAGAAAAGGGGTAATTAGTTTGTAGTGCGAATTATTAACGGCTGAGCCGACGATCGAGATGAAACTTGGTACATAGATTTAATATTATAATTTAATATTATAAATGCGAATGTGTGTCTGTCTGTCTGTCTGTCTGTCTGTTACCTTTTCATGCTAAAACCGATTTAGATGAAACTTGGTATAGATATAGTTTGAATCCCGGGAAATGACGTAGGATAAATTTTCATCCCGAAAATCAACCCTTAAGTAGGTGAAAAGGTGGTTGGAAGTTTGTAAGGGTTTTTTTTTACAGCTGAACCGATTTAGATGAAACTTGGTATAGATATAGTTTGAATCCCGGGAAATGATATAGGATAGTTTTTATCCCGAAAATCAATCCTAGAGGGGTAGAAAAGGGTTTGGGTAGTGGGTAAGGATATATAATAGATATTATCCGACGAAGTCACGGGGAAAAGCTTCTATTCAAGGGAAGAAATCTGCATTAATCATAATCTTTTAGTAGTAACGGGCAAGTAAAGTAAGGCGGGTAAGTAGTTACGGGCGTAACAATTCAACAATTACTGCAATCATTTCTTTAAAGAAATAAGGAAACCGCCTTCACCAAAACGTCGTATGACGAAACCTCCAGCATTCTGGTAACAAATACTTTTCCGAAAACCTAAATCGGTTCAGCCGAACGCGAGATAATCGCGGCCAAACATACATACCTACGTTCGTACATACAAACATACGGGTCAAACTGAGAAACGCCTTTTTAAGAACTTTTAGTACGCGGGCGAAGCTCAAAGCCGCGGGCCATAGCTAGTAATCCAAATGGAAATGAGGTATTTTGGAAGATTCGTATCTTTATTTATCTGTGCTATGCTTAAATGCACATGCTCGTTAGTACCTATCTACCTATACTTATACTTTTTCTACCAAGTGTCTTAAACGGTTATAAGTATTGATGAATTATAGGTAAGTAGCCCCCGGTATAGGTAGGTAGGTAGTAGGTTTTTGGACCCGTTGTGTTGACGATGAGGGACCCTCTTGTTCTTTTAGCCATCAACACAATGAATCCTCCCTGTAAAGGGTCGGCAACGCGCATGTGACTCATCTGGAGTTGCAGGCGTCCATAGGCTACGGTAGCTGCTTACCACCAGGCGGGCCGTATGCTTGTTTGCCACCGTAATGGTGTAAAAAAAAAGTAGGTTGGTTTATTATTCATTCATCATACTAGGTAGGTACTTACTTCTCTTACTAGGTAGCTAATGGAATGGCACGTACCTAATTCTTGGGATGATACCTTTTGTACTAATAACGTATGGTTAGGTTCGCGAAGTAGGTATTATTAAATTTGTCTACCAGTCAGGAACATTGTTTATAATATAATGTTTCGTGAACCAAACATACAGTCCCAATTAATAATATGTATTCATTTCGGTACTTATCTACTTACATCTGGGCAGTAAAATTTAAAATCATATAGGTATAAACTATAGGTAATACTTAAATTTAAAGAGCTTGACTAAATAAATAAATAAATAATTATAGGACAATCTTACGCAAACCGACCTAGTCCCACAGTAAACTCAATAAGGCTTGTGTTGTGGGTAAATACATAGAAATCATCCATAACTCAGGTACTGTATCTGTGATAAACACACAAATAAATGCCCTGACCAGGATTCGACCCCGGGACCTCCTGCTTCGTAGGCAGGTTCACTACCGACTGGGCTAGGAGGCCGTTGACTAGGTATTAAGTTCAATAGTTGTCGCGCCTTGAACGCCAAAATTAACAAACAACTACAGTGTAGGTAGTTAGGTGCGTTTCTATCATCAAGTTTTAGAAATCACGATAAATTATTAAAATACCGAATTAAATATTTTGCGAATGTATCTCTAGTTATAGCGTACAAGATGTTTGTAGTTATCGAATAATTAACGTTCATAATTTTGATATGGTCGATCATATTTTTCATTCGACGCGCCGGCTAGGTGCTTCCTTTGATCAGGCAGGCCGCCGCCACCGTGCCGTACCATAGCGAGCGGTCATTCACCCTAGTCTCCGCTAACACGGAGGTAGCGCTCTCTAACCGGTAAATGGATTTCGTTCCCTGCGAGCGTAACCTTTATTATGGGTTAGGCTCTCAAAGTGTGGCTCTAACCGCTACGGAAAATTTACCGGTTTACAAGCCCTGGTCACAGGTAATCTTCATTACATTTTACTTTTAAAATTTGTATTACGAATAAAACCCCGCTAATAAAAAATCCACAAAAAAAATTAATAATGAGGAACCTTTATGCCATTGACATAAGGTTGATTTTTCTCTGGGCTTTAGAAGTTTTTCCATTAAACCTGTATTATATTTTTAAATATTCCGACCTTTTCCCTGGCAACTTGTTACGCCGTCGGCGGTTACCTTATTATATCAAATTTCATGTTCCGTCAGGGGTTGTATTCCAAATACTTGGCGTACGATTCGAATGAAATGTGGGCGAGTCTCTAAAGCTCCCAGTACACAATGGCCCATCATGGGCCAGTCTAAGGGACGCAGCTATGCGTTAGAGGGAGCTAACGATATTGCGATCTCCTTCCGTCGTATAGCTGTGTCCCTTAGACTGGCCCATGATGGGCCATTGTGTATCGAGGTCTTAAAAGTGGTGCCACTGATTGTATTTTTGTACAAATTGTTTGTCTTAGAAATAACTTTTTGTGTTTTCTTGTTCATCATCTATTTTTTGTTTCTACGTAAGTATACAATAATCCAGCACCACACACCCATACAAATATATTTAAAAAATGTGTACCAAAACGTGTCAACCCATAAATGACAATAATGGACATTTTATTTTATTGTATTTAGGAAATGCAACATAGGATATTTTAGTATGAAAAAACCCGGTTAATATCCATAACCCGGTTTTTTTATACAAAAGTTAGTTCTCAGATACAACATCACCTATACAAAAAATAATAATAAATAACAGTTGTTACATTTGTCAAAGTTAAGATCACATTAGAATGGAGCCTTAACACTCGTTCCCGCTCTCCAAAGAGAATACACCCCCTGAATATACGCAAGCATAATAACTTCATTCTCGGCCTCGAAAGCCACTAAGTTATTATCTTCATTATTGAATTAACAACTCAAAATGTATATGAACAGGATACATTTTTGTACAATAGAGGAATGCGACATGTTTCAATATTAGTTTGAAATACAGGAGTTACAAAGCTTAATGCTTTAAGGGAGGAGTTGTACAGTCAGCATCAAAAGTTGCTACGCAAACGAAGACGTCAAAAGGGGATAACAGCTTTTGACGTCTTCGATTGCGTAGTTACTTTTGATACTGAATGTACCACGCACAATTAACAAATTGATCAATGTTGGGATGGCGATGTAGCTGTCATCTGATGTCATAGAGAACTGTAAAAATGTTCATAAAGGCTTTTTTTGGAACAGTCAGGATCAGAAGTTTATGCGCTGGTAAGGTGTTCAGAATGACCTTCAGTGCGACGAAGCAGACAAATTTAAAATTAGAACATTTCAATATTTTTTCTTAAAATGCCAAATGTCCTTTGCTCAAAAGAAAGTACTAACGCAAAAAAGGCGGACTTAATGCTATAGGGTACTTACTATTTAGCAGCTTCTTTTTTCCTTGGGCATTTGAAAGCGCACGCTTTTATTCTTTTAACAATGAAGTCGTGTACAGGTCATTTTGAACACCTCACCCGCTTAGCTACTTCTGCTACTGACTGTACCACGACGACGGTATTAACAGATTGGTGCCACCGGCTATTTACTCATAGTCATAATAGTCGGTGGTGCACACGACAACAAAGGTTATTATACGGATTTTAGTGATGATGGGATCACCTTTTGCATAGTGAGACATTAGGACCCATAGGCCATTTTAGGAAGTAGAGCCACCTAAATTTATGGTGCGGTGGGGGTAAAAAGGGGGGGTTAAAATTTTCGTGACACATAGATTGAAAACTATAAGTCTTAGCAACATACTTCAAAGGCAAGAATTGTAGAGAATTTCATGAAGAATATTTCCTTTATTGAAAGTTTTGTGGTAACTTCAACTGTTTTTGCAAAAAATATATGAATGTTCCTACTTTTGTGGGAAGTGGGGAAAACAATTGTTATATTTGTAACACATTATAGTGCAGAGTTATCCAATAAAGATTTGGCTTGAAAGTCTCGTATCCAGGCCAAAAATAAAATAAGTAAAATAATTATTTTCTGTTTTGACTAGGTACTATTAAAATATTATAATTGGTATGGTATTTACCATGTATATTTGAGTTAGGTAAACACCCCGTTTCCAATAGTGGTTAAATTGGTATGTTAAAAATCGTATATTAAGCGGTTTAATTGAAAATAATGATAATAATGATGCAGGTAATGTACTCAAGGCTAAAATAATCGATAGGTCCTAGATACCACTCATCACACCACTAGCTTAGCGTACCTAACCTAAGTTCATATATATTATAATGATATTAGGTGTTGTCCGTTGATAAAAGATTCAAGCGCCCCGCGATTTTAGTTTTTTGTCTTTTCAATGCTCTAGCTACATTGATGAGAAGAGTGGTGTGATAACTGGTACCTAGAACCTACCGAATTATTTTTATAGCTTTTTGTACATTAGAGTCTGACCATTGAAATATTATCCAAATATTTGGCGGGAAATTCAAAAAATCATGGGCTGGTCACACCTTGTGTAGCAGGAATAATAGTTTTGATACTAGAAAATACTTTTGACTTCTGTGCACACGTAAGGTAGGTAGGTAGGTAGGTTTAGGTAAACAGACAGAAGTCAACGAAGTAAACAAGCTTCACAGGCTGTTAGAAAGATCTTTAACCGACTGCAACAAGAGAAATTCATTACGAAATTAAATTCCCCAAAACATGCTCAGAAGCAAGTAAAAAAATCTAATAACTATGTAGGGTAATTGTGCTAGTTTCCCGTCCTGGTCCAGTTTACCGTCCACTTGATGAAACTACTGCAAATAAATAAGAAAAACTTTTTAAAGTCAACATAGTTTACATTTATAGTTTTAAGCTTTTATTTTGGGAAAAACTTGAAGATAAACATATAAATCAGCATGGACGGAAAACTGACAAGAGTGGACGAAAACTAGCACAATCACCCTACTTGAGTTCCCTATTCACTTGTTTTAAGGGATGGTTTTAGTTGGTTTACGTACTATATAGACATGTTTCGCGCAAATATTTTTATTTATATTTTTACATAAAATTACTACTGACCGACTGGTCAGATTTCTTCTAAATATTGGTTTTCAGTAAATAATTTCTTATACGTTCCAATGTTTTGATTGTACATATTGATATTTTCCAGAACTTCTAGTTTATCCGTTTCTTTACACACTTGTCCTGTTTATGAGATTCAGATTAATAAATTCACGTACTTAATCAAAGTTATAGGCAAATGTTAGAACTAGTACTTAAAGTATCAAAATATTAATAGAGCCTACCTACAAAATTGTTGACGACTTGTAAACATTGCAGTTTTTCGTTATACAACACGCTTCACGTCAACTTCGCACATCGTCGTAATTATTTACGAGCCTAAAGAATAGTTTGCGGACCACTCGGTACAGTTAATTTAAATATTATTTAAAACAAACCCCTTATAAACCGTGAACAATTTGAAATAATGACATAAATTGACAAAAGACTTTTAGCTTTTTTTTAAATCATAGACAATTGGTGATACAACAAGGAAATATCAGGAAATATCATTCAATGTTATGTTCCTGTCTAATGTCTTAGCAATAGAGATGGAATTAGCTTGCCAGGTAAACGTCATTTTGGATTTTCATTTCGGTAAGCGCTACATTATCATTATCAGCAGCAGCAGCAGCAGCCAGTACCTATCAGTCCACTGCTGGACATAGGCCTCTCCCATGGCACGCCACTGTGCTCGATCTTCTGCTGTCCTCCTCCAATCCGTACCCGCCAAGCGCTTACCCTTGGGTAACTCAATGATGTGCTTACTAAATTGATAGTTTTTATATACTACCCTACCAAATACTTACTTGATCTAGTACCAAGGGGTATTGGTAACCGGTTCCGGTATCTTCTAAACGAACTCTTTATTTCACTTACGGATAACAAGCATACAAAGGCAAGATAAATCATAGCGTTTGAAATGGTTGACGTCCATTTAGTTGTGAAAGATATAATTAGGCAAGCATTAGAGCTCAAACCACATCGTTTTTCCTACATAATTAGATTGTGGTTGATAACAGGCCTATTGTTATTTTTATTTTTTTCGTTTAAGATATTATAACCAATATAGGATTTATATACTTTTTTATAAAGGGTAATAACAGGGCTTTATCATGCAAATATATTTTTTAGGTTACGGCCATAAATAAAAAAAATATAGGCATATATTCAAAAAAATATCAAACGTTGATTTCATATTTTTTATGTTTTCTCAGTTTTCTTATATGGAAAGGTATAAATAAAATACCAAAAATGAATTCAGCATCCATGCTTTACATGAAAATGATATCAAACTTGACTATGTAGCTCTATTTTATTTTTAATTAATTATGGGGGGCACCCCCCACTTCGTGAAAAATTTGCATCAAAAATTTGATTGGCTCCCCTTCTTAAATTAATCTTAGAGCCTAAAGGATTAGCTCTGCAAATGGAAATTCCATCATCATCATTTTCCGTATAAATAAGTGTACACCACCGACTATAACATAAATATTATAGGTTGGTTTCTAATTGAAACAAAGGACGATGCAACTTACGTCGGAATCCGCCCCCTTGTCGGCGCCGGGGCACGTGAACGTCACGTACTCGTGGCATCTCTTGTGGACCACGAAGCTGCATACTGGAGACAAGACATTTGCACGTCAACTTCTCATCAGAAAAATATCCCGTCACATATGGAATTTGTCCGGAAAGAGAAGTTTTGTGGTTCATATGGGAGCTCATACATTCTACGACACTTCTCTTTCCGGACAGACTCTAGCTAGGTTGTCCGGAAAGAGAAGTGTGGTGGTTTATATGGGAACTATACATTGTACGACACTTCTACACTGAACTGTGACTGGCCACGTCAGATATGACACAATAATGAGAGCAATGAAACCTGTCTAGTTAGATTGCTTTACCATCCTTATTGCTAGATCCGGGCATCTGGCAGCTTTTTATGGGTGGAGGTCAGAGTGACCGACCAACAAAGTTTTTCAGTTGGAAAAAAGTAATACCAAGGTAGGTAATAACTGCCGAAGTTGTGTCATTTACAGAGGACGGGGCCTATATTTTAACATTAGAACATTGTGTATTATTGCAGAAACAAAAACAGTAGGCAACTAACTATATATTGCATTATACATTTGGCACTACTTTCCTCCAACAGAAACTTCTAGCTATGATATAATCTAATTAATTACATAATTTCGCATAACATTGAATCAAACCTAGAACTCTAAGATTTGTTTTTTTCGAGTTATTTGCATTCTCTGACCTCCACCACTTTATAGCTGCCAGATTTCCAGATCTAGAAATAAGCATAGTATAGCAAACTAACTAGAGGGGTTTCGTTGCTCTCATTATTGTGTCATATTTGACGTGGCCCGTGATTCTGAACAGACTATAAGAAATGTAATGGTACAACGCTCTTACTCCCGCTTCATATACTTTTGATATTCACAGTTTACTCATTGGTATATAAGGTGCTAACAAATTAGTCACGGATATTTTTACCGCTGATAGTACTCGTTTCTCGGAGTATATTTAAGTATGAAACATCATAGGTTTTGTTATGTTTTTTTGGAGAAAACTAGGAAACAAATTTCCTACGTTAAAACACCCTGTTAATAGATAATTAAATGAGACCTCTTTAGACCCGAATCATAATGACATTTAAGAAAAAAACTTTTGACGTGACATGACGGACAGTGTTAAACATCTTGACAGGTAACATTATAGGGGATGGGTATTTTAAAAATTAATTATAATTTTTTTTTGTTTGGTAAATGAAAACAAAAAAATTATATACAAAGGTTCCTTAATTACAGTTAAAAGTTAATTGTTTTAATGTAATGTATTATCTCTTAAAATATCCGTGACTAATTTGTTACCACCTTATATAAAGAGTTAAAATTAATCTTATAATTATTTAAAACTATAGTAAAGGTAAAGACGATTGACCCTCCATCAGATGTTTTCAAGGGAATCCACCACCTCTATAGGTACAGCTTTGTCAGTGGCCGCGGGTAAAAAATATTTTTAGGGAAGCTTGTATATCCTATGCCTACTGTTATAAGTAACTATACTTCGTTTTTTTTTTCAGATTAGAAAACTCGTGGGATTTTCGTAGTGCGATTTTGGGGAAAAAGATTTTAAAATTCGCCATTTTGCATCTTACTAAAACAGCTTAAGCGTATCACTAATAGACGTGTGCGCCGCCATAAAAATCCGCGGCGGCGGCGCGCCGGGAATTTTTGACCACGGCAGGCCACGCCGGCGTCAAGGTCACTTTTGGCTACACTCGCAAGGCTTACGTTTCGCATTAAAAATATGTTAAATATCAAAAACTTTTTAGGAACAAGGAATATAAAACGATATTTAAGACCGTTTGCTTATTTAAGGTTGTTTTTTTCTAGTACACTTCAGTCCTGCCTATTTTTCGGAAATCGCATTTATGTTGTTTTTCATAATTGATAAATTAAGATCCTTTTAAAGCCAACTCCATCGAAAGCGTGTACCAAGGCCAGCTACCAAGAAATGTCTTACGGGAGCTCGCCAGAAGGTTGCCTCTCAAGATAAAGGACGTTATAATTATAAGGGATCCTTTTGAAGATACAGAGACAACATGGAATGGCTTCAAGGTGGTTGTGTCCGAAACAGCGAAAGAAGTCATATCCACTCCTGGGAGCCAAGCAAGACGGAAACCTTGGATTTTTGATGCTACCTGGGAACTTATTGAGCGACAGAGGACTCTCAAAGAACAAGGCCTTAACGCAGACATAGCAAGAAAGGAGTATTCCAAGCTACACATTTGCGTGAAAAGGGCAGGCAGACGCGATAATAATAATTCAATCCATAATTTGTGTGACGAAATCGAAAACCATGCTGCAACTGGCCATTCTAAAGACTTGTTCCAGAAAGTCAAACTTCTCACCCGCGACTACAAACCTAGAAGCTGGCAGATAGCGGATACTGATGGAAACACTTTATCAGAGCTGGGAAAAGTGTTGGCTAGATGGAGAGACAATCGGAACAACTCTATCGAGAAGTTCCTGAACATCTTTTAGTGCGAAATGAGTAAAATGACGCTGTGCATCCACTAGAGCCGGACATATTTATTTTCGTAGTGGAAGACGCTATCAGACGTCTGAAAGTTAATGCCGTCGGTACTGACTGATGGTACATGCGCTAGTCTCCTAAAGAATCTAAGATGGCGAAGGTATACATTTCTTACACCAGATTAGTTGCATATTAAAACTGCAAGAAGCCATGCGCTTAGCGAGGGATAGAAGCCTATGGAGGAACCAGGTCTTCAACAGAAGGACATGATCCTCAGCTCTGAGGGAACGATTAGTGATGATGAAGATCCGTTTTTGACTCGTAGTAGGTCCAACCATATTGTTCAGTATTAAGGATTAATCCTGCCACCGGAAACACTTCTTTTCTCAGGATAATTTAGTTGGTGGTATAATTTTGATGGCAGATTTATTATTTTCGTTACCAATCGATACTAATATTATAAATGGGAAAGTGTATGTGTGTGTTTGTTTGTCCGTCTTTCACGGCAAAACAGGGCGACAAATTGACGTGATTTTGTTAAGTGGAGATAGTTGAAGGGATGGAGAGTGACATAGCCTACTTTTTGTCTCTTTCTAACCCCCCACTTCCCTAAAATGGGGGGTGGAAGTTTATATGGAGCATTTCGGGGGGCAATCAGGAAAGGGGAACCGTGTTACCCCGAATTTAACGCGAGCGAAGCCGCGAGCAAAAGCTGGTCTTATTAATAAGGCCATCGACTTCATATTTGTTAGGTGAACGTTTAAATCATACTAATTTATTAATCTCCCGAAAGAGAAGGAATTGACCAAACCCAAACTATTTCAATGTGTAGATGTTTTCATGGTTTAATTCGTTGTTAAATTGTCAAGTGACTTTGCTTCATCGGTAATTGTCATTGGCAATTTTTTTCCGAATTCTGAAATTTTGGCCAATGGCGTGGATTTTGAAATACGCGGCGGCGGCGGCGGCGTGGGTCCCACGGCGCGGCGCACACGTCTAATCACTAATAATGGAAAAAAGTAGTCTTATTAAATTTTTTCCCTGATATGGCTAAAAAAAGATACATTGTGTAAAATGTACCGTTTTTTGTAACAATGTAATGCGGATCACTCGCGTAATTTTAGTAGAGATTAAATGTGTTCAATAAATATACGTAACCAAAAAAAAATTATACCGCGTTTATTGTTGATATAACTACAAAAGGAAACCAAACGCAGGTTGTGAAGTTTCAAATCGATATCGCAATAAATATTTAGTTGTGGTATTAATTAACACCGAGTAATAATTTTGGATTTTGTTTCGAGCAGCAATGTACTGCGTATACACTAAAGTGACACATATCAATTGTGACGTTTTAAGGCAAAGTTATCATGTAGGTACGTACAACTACGATACATTGCGTGCTAAACTATTTTATGTGGAAAAAAAAAGTCCTTAAATTTTAATAAAACATGAAAGTATGTTTATTAGGGTCTATATTAAGTACCCTTAGCTTATGTGGTTATATCAATAATATATAACCTCTATATCAGGCGAGTTCCCTATTGTAAAGCTGTGTACTTTTAAATCTTTTAATGTATACTCGTAAATAGGTTTACGTCATAGCCAATTGCTCTACATTGAATGATGTAATTTGACACGGAATTCCTGTTAGCGCACTTTTGGTACTTTTGGAACGGACCATAAACGTAATGTGGCGTTCGAAACGTCAGGAGAAATAAGAAAGTGTGAACTACCATTACCGATTTTTTTTTAATAATTAGATTTTGGTAAGTATTTCAAAGTTGTTTTGTTGGTCAAAGGCACCTAGCTTTTCAAAAATTGCATATACTCTAGACTAGATATTGAGACAGCGCCGTGACCGTGTGGTTTAGAGGTTATGGCGTTAGCTATAAAATATGAACACACCGGTTTAAATCCGGTGTTGGGCATTGAAGGCCGTTTTTCTTTAGTACCTATATGATATATATTTCAGTTAACATCAGATGGATGTCTTGAAAGAATATATTTATTTATAGTTCTCACCTTGACACTGGAAACCTTGTTTGCCGAAGCCCCTGAAACAATAGAGAAAACTCAGTTACATCGTTATTCAATCGCTTTAAACAACCGCAATTAAATGGCGACAGAATGCGAAAGTTGCCGTTTGCCACTAATATAAATAAAATAAAACAATAGTGATATATAATATTGTACATTCGCTAAACGATGTTATTATGGAATATCACAGACAACGTTTACAAAGTATATGTTTTTAATACATGTCAGCCATTTAATGGACTGATTATAATGCTGGAGTAAAAAAAGAGGTAAGTACAATAATTAATAGAGCTCGAAATCCTAACGAGCTTTGAGCAATAGGTGTACGAACACATTGTAATTGTAGCCCAGACAATGGACCGATAGAGACGTGCCGCGCCTGATATGCCCCACTGTGTCTTCTTTTGTTGTACAGTCAAGTTCTTCAATATCTGTACACACGGACGTTAAAAAAAAATGAACACAACTGTTGATGGCGGCCTCTTTAGAATGTACCTCATTTTACGTATGTTTTATTTTTCTATACTTTTGTGTATTTTTTACTTGTCAGTTGTCACTAACACTAATGTCAATGAATAAAATTGGTCCTTCGAACCGGATCAATGTTGATGTCTGGAGTTTATTCGCATTAAAATAAAACGGAGCGGTACAAAAATGTGTACAAGTTATGTTCATCAAATCATAGACATTAGTGACAAGTAAAAAATAGACAAAAGTATAGAAAAATAAACCACACGTAAAATAAGGTACATTCTAAAGAGGCCGTCATCAACAACAACCAACAACCTTATTTGTATGGTTTTAAGGTCGTGTACACAAATTTTTGAACGTCCATGTGTAGGAGACCTCGATGGTACACATAGATAGGTGTATCTTGCGGGTAACCTACCTATATTCTTAAGTTATACGGGACTCGACAACTTATATTATCCGACAGTACCTATAGGTATTTCCCTATTTTTGACATTGGAAATGTCTTTTCGTTCGTTCCAGTATAGGCCCCGATTTCACGAAAAAGTGCGATCCCCTTATAACTCGGAAAGTTGTAAAGATATGATATTCAAAAATGGCTTAAAAGACTCATATTTACGAGAGCTGTAAGATGCAAAAATAATTTTTCGGGAAAATCAAAAAAGAAAAAAGTTATGGCCGGAATAGTGAAAAAAAGAATCAATTTTTTCAAAATTTTTGATTTTGGCGTTCGATATTTTGGAAACAAAGAATGATATCAAAAATGTGAGAAGAACTCCTCTGGACAATTTAGTCAGCTACAATTTAAGCCTAAAAAAAAGACGATCGGGTTAAGGGTCTGCCCTGTAGCCTAACCTTTTTGAAAAAAGTCAGAACGACATTTTTCACATTTTTTTTTTAACTAACTTCAAGATTTCAAAAGAGGAGGTTCTCAATTCGGCGTGCATGTTTTTTTTATTTTGTTTTTTTTTTGTTTTTTTATTTTATTTTTGTTACTCCATAACTCCGTCATGGGGAATCGAGGGAACTCCTCAAATGTTAATGGCATGTACATGTAGTGATTTTTATCAATAAATCAATCATTTTCATTCAAAACAATGACATTTGATTAAGCGGAACTGCTGATGATGATCAGAAGGGAACTCTTCAACGACGCATAGTTCACGTTTGGCGATTCCTCCTCTTATCGAACACACATCGGTGTTTGTTAAGCAAGTAATATTGTCAGGACAAATTTTCGTCAAGCTCAAATTCTGATGATGGGATCCATGAGGAATCGAGGAAACTCCTCAAATCTTCAACTAAATCAACAAATCAAGCATTTTCATTGATGAAGTGGAACTGCGGCTGATGCCATAAACATGTGAAATGTAAAATGAGAAAGGAATTCTTCAACGACGCATACTCGTAGTTCACGTTTGACGATTTGTCCTCTTCGCTGTGTTTGTTAAGCAAGTTATTTCATTGTATAGAGTGCACCATCTACAATAATCCTTCACCGGCTTCCCCCATTGAAGAAGTCGGTTTTTTTTGCTTAAAAAATTATTTAGCTATGGTGGCTACCATTTCTCGAGTTGACTACGGATTTGTAATGAAATAATTTTCTCGTACTTTGAACATTATTATATCCTGCTTATTAATCTAAAAATGAAATATGTATACTTAGGCGCCACGGCGACAATTATTTAAACTTCGATATGCGTGTGGAAATTTTTCGATTTGTTTGTTCACAGCAGAGTTGGGCACACTTGATTAAAATCGGTGATCAATTACTAATCATCGCTGATTTTTTTTTTTTTTTTTTTTATACCACGACGGTGGCAAACAAGCATACGGCCCGCCTGATGGTAAGCAGCTACCGTAACCTATGGACGCCTGCAACTCCAAAGGCGTCACATGCGCGTTGCCGACCCTTTACAAAAAGGAGGATTCACTGTGTTGACGACTAAAGGAACAAGAAGGTCCCTCATCGTCAACACACTGGGTCCTCTTTGAGCTCTTTGGCAACCTTACTTACCAGCAGGAACACAACACTATGAGTAGGGTCTAGTGCTATTTGGCTGTGGTTTTCTGTAAGGTGGAGGTACTTCCCCAGTCGGGCTCTGCTCCAGATTTGAGCGATGACATTCGCTGAACGTGCCCTACCACACTTAGCGAGATGCCATTCGCAGTGCCCATACCTCTCTTTTTGGCGTAGTTTAAGGACATACCCAGGTCCGGACGTAGTTTAAGGACATACCCCGGGTCCAAAAATGAACTGATTGAATAATCGCTGATTAAATTCATTAAATCATAACACAAAACAATCAAGTGATTTCGCCATGTGTAAATCATTAACGACGGGCGCTGATTGTAACTAAATTTCACATATTGAACCAGATACATATGTAGAAATTTTCATTATCCTAAATGAAAATGAAAATGAGAATAAGAATGAGGATGAGAATGAGAATGAGAATGAGAATGAGAATGATAGTGAGAATGAGAATGAGAATTCGAAATAGAATGAGAATGAGAATGATAGTGAGAATGAGAATGAGAATGGGAATGAAAATGAAAAGCGCATGTGGAAACCGCAGCTGTGTGATAGCTGCCTTAACTGTAGCCGAAAACCGCAATAAAACCGAACTGGCCGTTTCAAAGTTAAATGGGAGCATTCATTTGTACACTCATACCAAAAACTAACAAAAAAATTGTCGATATTTTGGTAAAGGTAACATTTGCCACTGGAATTTACGCTTTTATTGCTCAATATTGAATCTGCACTATACAACTTAAGACGTAAGCGCCAACCGCCAAATGATACCTTTAGAAATATTGTCACAAATAGCCATTTATCCTAAATGTATATTATACTCACCTAGGTACCGCCTCTGTTTCGTCAGGGAAAAAGTGAAGGAGCTGGTAGCTACGCAAAATCTAATCAAAATCTAATCATCTAATCAACTAAATCGTTAGTTTAACTAAGCATATTGTCTTACTAATGTAATCACTTCAGCTAATCATGAGTGAAACTAAAAATCGACATGATTTACTCATGTCGGTGGTCAATCAGATTAGAAAGCTCGTGATTGAATTCGTAATCATGTTCATATGATTATGAGCAACGTTCCCCTTTTTAAACTTTAGTTTCAATCACGTTAATTTTTGCCCAACTCTGGTTCACAGGCGTTATGTCGAGGATACTTATGTTAATCTAAGAATAAAATAATTATCATTCAACGTCGTAGTTTTATTTTATAACATTTTCCTTATCCCGACTTTCTCGTCGCTCAGCGACAATATTTTTTCGAATTCCGTATATTCATTTCCAATGTGCTCGATAGTCGTGTGAGGCACGAAATCTGTGAATTTTTTGCTACAACTTTGAACGTATTTACCACAGATCAAATAATACTAGGGATACCCAGTCTGCCCAAAAAAGGCCCCACTATAGTACAAGTCCGACTCGTGCGGTAGCGGTACTTTCTTTGACAGTCTTATTACGGTATAAGACTGGCCGGTTAAAAAAAAATCACGAGCCATATTTTCAGTAAATCTTGTTTGAGTCTGTACTATTCATTGTTGCTCGAACGTATCTACGTATGTACTTTTACTGTATTACTCCTATAAGGCACTAAAATTTTGTAAAATGCACAAGTAATCCAGGTTAATTCATTTAGAAAATCCAGTTCACCGATATTTCTAAGTCACTTCTACAAAATTAATAATTTCAGTACAAACAAACAAAGCAGCATCGAAAATGTTCCAGTAAGGATAGCAAAAACAAAAACAATACAATATTCTTACTCATATAATATTTCAAAGGGAATGTTATACTAAGGCGCTTACTATTCCTTTGATAAAATGAGACGCTTCATGATATTTATTCTAAGTATTCCAACATTACGAGTAAATCTGAATAAAGACTGTGTACGATAAAATCTGGACATGTATGATCTGGTATATCTTTTTTTTGGTACCACATATTCAAGCAAGACTTCTTTTAAATAATTTGTGGTCATCAAGCTACATAATAAAATTACAAACATAATATAACGTTACGTTATTTGTGGCTTTGATCACTATATATTCCACAGTGCCTATAGTTTTTTGTCCACGGTGTTCTGACAGTGTTTACCAAATTTTCCTGTGAAAATTAGTTTTTTATTTTTAACTAGATAAACCAAATTATACCTTATTACATTCCCTTTTCATAATAGCTTACATTTTTCTAATTGTACTTCGATGTAAATAGTTCTGAGGTGTTCTAGCTTTGGTGAGTTTGACTTTTTTACAAAAATATGCCTCCCATATAAAAACTACTTTTAGTGCTTGGAGTAGAAAGTCTTCCTGACTGCCTCAAGTAGAAAAGAGTTTCAAATCGTATTTTTTTTGTAAGATTACATTCTAGTGAGCATAAAACAGCTTGTGAAAATATAAATACAATTGTGGCATTGTAGCAGGAAGTGATAGTGATTCAAGATATGATGGAATATATTTGGCAAAAACTCACACAAGCCCATACAATTGTAATATGATTCTATTTTTAGTATATAGTACTACAATTCCAGATTATTAAAGTAAAAGAAATGCTTGAATATGTGGTACCGAATAAAAGATATACCAGATCATACATGTCCAGATTTTATCGTACACAGTCTTTATGCTTATTTTTTTCTATTAAAGTACTTTTAATGTTAAAGTAAGGCCGCGAACCACGAAGAATGTCGTACATTGACACGCCATTTCCTATCTCTACCGCACGCTCGAAACAATATATCTGTACCGCTCGCACATAGGCGCTCAGTGATTTGATGAAAATGTATCATTCCAACGACCAAGAAACGTAGTTATTAATAGCAGAGGCTATACATATACAACTTGTTACACCCAAGACTAAAAACCTGAAAACGTGTTTGTTCAGAATCGAGAGTGGAATTGATTGCAGTATATCTTAAAATGGGTACCTATACTTTTTCTTTAATTTTCCAATTTTTTAATGTCGAGTCTCAAAGTTTCGAATACTACAGTTTACCATTCTATCGAGAGGTTAGCAGATAGAGGTTGATTATTTAATAATGGCTGGCACGCTGGCAGCTTTGACTAATTTGTTTTTTCACTGTAAATAGTGTCATGTAGGTTGTCATTGTCAAAGTATGCCATCTTATGTCATGTCATACAAATTGACAAAGTAGCTTGATAGGTTGACATGACATGACACATGTTGAGATGTGACAACAACGCAACAAATGTAGAGTTAATAATTGAATAGAATTGCAAGGAAATCTCTCGAAATCTACGAATATCTTTCGAAGTAATGACATGCTTGAAAAATAAATACTCTAGATTAATTAGCAATAATAAAAATCATTAGGGGTGTCTGGGATTGTTAGTGGCTCACGTAACACGTTGTAAAGACAGCCACAGTCTAAGAACTTTTAGGAAGCTCCAACTTTGAAACGCCATTTTGGGTATCTTTAGGTTGTTCTCGTACAGATGGCGCTTTCAGAGTTAGAGCTTCAAAAATTTCATAGACTGTCTCGCTCTAGTAAATATATCTGTTAATAGTTACACTCACATTTAATGCTAGCTCTAGCTACGATATGTTAGCTCTTATGTAAAAGGTGATCAAATTGGAGTAATCATTTAAAACAGCAGTCCCTGGCATAACTCTGTCATAAAAGTTTTATTACAATATACAAAGCCCGTATATATTTACTAAACAAGTATCCCTTAATAGTTGTTTACGCCACTATCGGGCGAATTTGTAAACAAAACCTCCCATCTTAAAACTCTCATGAATTATTTATTTATTATGATTTAGGTACTATTGAAATTCATCCCGTTGTTTGTGTATTTGAAGATAATTTGAATTTTATTTTTATACCGAAGAATGCATTTTATCATGAATAATTTATTTCTGCTACTCTGGATACAACATTTAGCCATTATCATATCAGCAGAAAAGAATCAGTTAAACTTCTGTCAAAAGTCAAGGTAAAAAAATATATCTGCGATATACCCGTTTTATGTTAGCTATGATATACATGTTATATAACTTTGTTAACAAAAAACACGGTAAGATGGGAAGTGTATTTTTTTTATAAATTACGGTAGCGCTTCAAAGGCTAAACTAAAACTTAAAAACCGTGAAATTATTAATATATTCGATGAATTATACTTATATATAGTTATTAACAAAGTAAGTATAATTCATCGAATATATTAATAATTTCACGGTTTTTAAGTTTTAGTTTAGCCTTTGAAGCGCTACCGTAATTTATTAGCAATTTAAAACATGAAGTACAAAAAATTATACACTTCCCATCTTACCGTGTTTTTGCCTTATTTGGCCACGATTCTATATAGATAGATAGATATACAGTTAGGTACAGCGAGCCGCTAAATTGAATTAACACATAATGAATGAATGCATTCATAAATTGTCCATATAATTTTGCAGCTGAGTGACCCTACATATGTTTTGTTTTTCTTTCAATCGCTTCAAGCTATCGTTTGCAATAGTAAAAATGCCAAAACTGTTTATCAACTCAATGTCATGCCTAGTGCCAGAGCGATTATGTAAAAGTAAAATCAAATTGGTGTTACAGACTCCATTTTAGAATAGATCTCCAGTATACCATTCACAGCTTCGGCATTCAGAGTCGCGATAGCTCGGCTCCTTCCGGCGCCTGTCGACTGTCACCACTACAATCAGCTTGCGTGTTGTGACAATTGCATACCGAGCGCGGGCGAGTCCAAAGCTGAGTCTAACCGTTATTTAACGGCAAATCTAAATGCTAGAAAATGTCCACCACTGTGTAGTGTGCTCCCTATTTATCAATATTTCAATACCGCTACGCACCGATATGTAATAAACTAATAAAGAACGGGATGGGATACACAATTAGCCCAAAAAAATGGCCCACAATAGTGTTGGTTGCTGCTGTAGGAACGACTCGTACAGCAGTTTCTCGGTCAGTTTTATTTAGGGAATGCTCCCGGTTCTGATTTTGTATGGCGAGAACCGGGAATTCCCGGTTCCGGGACTGGATTTGTATAAAAAACGAGTACCGGGAGCAAACCCTAATTTTATTACACTTAAGTCAGTGATGTGATGAGACTGGCTGGTTACAAATTTTCAAGAGCCCCATTTTCGGTAAATCTTCTTTGAGACTCTACCTCTACGTATACTCGTATCCTAACCTAACTCAATGCCGCTACCTGATATATTAGCCGAAGCCAGATGCACGGATACACGGGTACATTTTCCTAGCGTTTGTCTCGGTTTGTCCCACGATTCAATGGAGTGTAAGCCTTACAACGCTCTATGTGGCCTGCCGCATGTGGCATGACCGCCCTTTCGATGCCTTTGTGTGACCGGGACAGAACTATAATTATGCGCGTGCAACAGAGATAGGAAATGGCGTGACAATGTACGAATTTCTTCGTATTTCGCGTCCTTACTTTAGTAAAACAAAATATTCCAATCCGCAATGGTCAGCATTCAGCGCACTATAGGGGCTGCGGCAGCCGCAGGCGTTAGTGCATTGTGCTTGTGCCAAAAACTATTTCACGAAATCGAATGTCATCATAAACTATTAATATTAAATCACAACAGATTTCTAATTTCTGAATGGCGCTCTCAAGCTCAGAATTATACTAGTTTCAATTGAGCGTTCGACTCGCATGCGCTTTCAAAGCAACGGCAATACACTGTCTGTTGCTTTGTTATGCTCCTACTAGCCTTTTCCCGCGGCTTCGCCCGCGTACTATAAGTACTCAAAAAGGATACGATACCCATGTTGATTTTCAGACTTTGTGACCACATTTGCCCCTTATGGGGGTTGAATTTTCAAAAAACCTGAAACACATGTTTACTCATTTATCTTTAGGAATACTCCTGTGAAGTTTCGATTAAAGTAGTCTAACAAATCTTGATTCGCCATACAAACTTTGGACCCCCATTTTACCCCTTTAGGAGGTAAATTTTGAAACATCCTTTCTTAGTGCATCCCTAGACCTTATAAGGAACATACGTGCCAAATTTGGAGTCTCTAGAACCAGCGGTTTGGGCTGTGCGTTGATATGTCAGTCAGTCAGTCAGTCAGTCAGTCAATCAGTCAGTCAGTCAGTCAGTTTCTTCTTTTATATATTTAGATACAACTTTAATCTTGTTTTAACTATTTACTTTAAATTAAATTGAATCGATTGACAGTTTATCTTTAGTTTTTGGTATCAAACAAAATTGGTAATTTATTTACGGACATAGGGATAATGTTTAGAACTTTGTTCGCATATTTTTTTATAATTAGATATGCAGATGCCGCTAGGCGTCCCCCTAAGATGCATAAAAGGATATAGTGGAGAAATTTGCAGCCATCAGGTAACTCTTAGTTAGCTTAGAGCGATAGGCATGTATTTCAGAGTCGCGAGTTAGAATCTCGCCTGAGGCAGTGGATTTTTTTACTCTTTCTTTATTTCTAAACTTGTAATTACAGATATCTACTGACATGGTGAGAGATATTTAGTATATGCATGGTGAAGACAGCAGATGAGGACAAAGGCGCAAAGCACGGTGCAAATGGCGCTGCAGACGTTTTCGTATGTAACAGTTCTAGGTTCAGAATTAAAATAAGCCTTGTCTTGTTTGTAGAGATGAATTGATTGGCATTTGAGCGGAGCGGACGAAGTTGAACCGTTCCCGAAAGAAGAAATAATTAATAAATTAATAATTATTTAAGAAAAAATCGCCATACTGGGAGTGAAGTTTGTGTGCCAAAAATGCGAAAATGCGCCATTTTCAGCATCTTTTGATGTTCTGCTTTTATAAGTAGTTCAGACATTCACAATTCTGAAAACTGTTAGAAAGTAGTGTCGTAGTATCTACATTTAAACCTCTAAATAATTTTAAACAAATTGCACAATTTGTTTAGAGATCAAAGAGATGTATGCAATCACGGTCCAACGACGCTTAACTTTAAATATCTAGCAAAGTGGAAACACAAGTAGAAATAAAATAAACAAATTCCATTGCAAAGTTAAAATTTTATACGTTCTCAAACTAAGATATTGTAATGCCTTTTGAATGTGCTTTTGAGTGTACAATTTAAAGAAACACTGCTTTGAACTAGAAGCTTTACTCATATTTAGTAAAAGCTTTTAGAGTAAATTTATGGAAAAATGCCCTTTTAAATGAAACTCTATTTGAATTGGCATTATTACTCTCGCGACATTTTGGGGGGATGAAACAAAAAATAAGAATGATCTTCGTCAGTGTTACAAAAGTTACAAAACACGTACATTTTTATAAAACCTGCGTACGTATAAAAATTAAAATTTCAAAATTTGAAAACCACATTGTGATATTTTTGTCCTGTTTTTGAAAGGTTTTAGACTAATTTTAGTAATATTATATCATGGAGATCCATATACGATGTGACAGTTTGTAGTCTAACAAGAAAAGTCTTATAGCGATCGAAAAAATACGTCCCTAAAAATTCGTAAACATGCGTTTCCTATCTACTTAGTCTAACAGTACTTAAAATGAGCACCGGTATTCTTTTGAACCACAAAACTACTTATACAGCAGCTATTAAGCTTATTGCAAATGACAACAAAAGCACATACATAAATAATTAAACGAAATATTTGGACAGAATCTAAATCTGTAATATTATATTAATATTTAATTGTAATAACTTTTGAATGACAGTTAAGAAGAAAACCTTAATAAACGTATAAATGGAATAGCTGAATCTGTTGTCACCCGCAAAAAATAAACATTTTCAAACTTGGAACAAAAAACAGATGCTCATCAATTCGTTCAATCACACCATCAGCTCTTCCAGCCCATTGGTCCGTAAAATTGTCCCGTCGACGCTCATTGGCGCCGTCTGTGTCTATGGTAAATACTTTTAAAACTACTTTAACAAAAACCGGCCAAGAGCGTGTCGGGCCATGCTCAGTGTAGGGTTCCGTAGTTTTCCGTCCGTCACAGTAAGTGTACCCACTTAAGAGTTAAAGACTAATGCCAAAAGGTCGTATCTGATGCCTATGGAAGAAGTTTTTTGGAAATAACTCAAAAATGGCTAGACCTATAATGTTCAAAATAATTTTCCTATAAAGTTTATCATAACGCACATCTTCTCAATTTTTTTCATATTTTTTGGACTTACGGTGCAAAAGTTACAGGGGGGGGGACGCAATTTTTCCGACTTTCGAAGCGATTATCTCCGAAAATATTTACATTATCAAAAAATGATTTTAGTAAACCCCTATTCATTTTTAAATACCTATCCAACAATATATCACACGTTAGGGTTGAAATGAAAAAAAAAATCACTCCCCACTTTACGTATAGGGGAGGTACCCTAATAAAAAAAAATATTCCACTTTTTATTTTACCACTTTGTCGGCGTGATTGATATGCATATTAGTACCAAATTTCAGCTTTCTAGTGCTAACGGTCACTGAGATTATCCGCGGACGGACGGACGGACGGACGGGCAGACATGGCGAAACTATAAGGGTTCCTAGTTGACTACGGAACCCTAAAAAAGTGGCTTTATCTCTATTCACATTTCCATTCAGACCTAAATCGTCACTTAGATATCCAATAAATGTATAAGAGGTATTCAGCGATTTTAAAAGTAGAGGGTATTATTACAGCTTTCGAAGAATTTTCTTCGACCGTCTCGTACAAATAATACCTAAATAAAAGAGAGATTCGGAAATAGAAACATATTATGTGGAGTTTTTAGCACGTATAGTGACAAATTTACGCCAGAAATAGAAAAGGAGCAGCTCTTTCGCATTGCTCTTAATTATAAAACGTTTCATGAATCTATGAATGTTTTTGGTTCATATGACATTCTTGAATTGTACTGTGAAGTATATTTTACGGGTTCATTACCCTAAACCTACGCTAAGATCAAAGCTGTTTTGAAATGTATAAGACAATATTGTGGAGAAAATTACAGCGTCAATGAAGTCGCACTGTAAATGGATTTTAGGGCCCGTTTCCGCATGGTGACCCTTCACTGATTTTGTCCGGTTTAGAGTGTTCTGTAGGCTGACACTAGACTGAAGGGTTAATTTCTATGATAAAAGTGGCAATAGTGACGAGATTTAGGACGTGTTGTACCACGCACCATTAACGAACTGATCAACATTAATCTTTTAACCGTACGTCAAAATTTCAACTTTCAATTGAACTCTGTCATAATTTATGAAGGTTCAGTTTGTCACTTTATCTCATATATCAGATGACGGCGGTCAAAAGGTGGCGGCTCAAGTGTCATCCGATAGAGAACTGTCAAAATTTGCATACAAGCGAATTTTATCGATGACGTTGATATTAACAGACGGTTTGGTGCAACCTGCCCCTAGTAATAAATGATAACGAGCGGGCGGAACTGTGATTAATAGGGCAGGTTATTGAGTATCGGGAACGAAACCATATATTTACTATGTAAGCAGACTCCTATAGTGAAAATATGGTTAAGATAGTAGGAACTTGGGCCGTATTCTAACTTTAAAACACGTTTAAACACGATCCACCGATGCATTAGGTGACCATACGCACCTACAACTAACGCCTACACGTCTGAATCAGAAATATCCGAATTTACTTGAAAATTATTCCGATGCGACTCCAATACAATACACCTTCTTGGTTGAATATTTGTGGTGTGTTGGAGTTATGATGGGGATAGATTATGTTTCTGATGTATTGTTTATGTATTTTAAAATTAGAATACGGCAATTTGTATGAAGGCAAAGCACAACCGGTCTTAATAAGGATTCCTAGGCCGACAAGCCAAATTCCAGAAACCTGTGGCAAAAAAACTCATCTCGAAGTCTAGGACTGTCACCAAAGAAAATAAATTAAACTAGAAGCCACAAATGCTCGTACTTCACGTGTTATTTATGTGTCCAACAATCACCTATCCAACTCATGAACTCCGTGAACTCGTGATTGTGCCAACTGTCAGGCATAGAATAGGAATAGAATATGGTGCCGCATTCTAATTTTAAAAATACATAAACAATACATTAAAAACACAATCTCAAACATACGAGTAACTCCTACACTCAACAAATAATCAACCAATGTTGAAGTTGTATTGGAGTTGCATCGGATTAATTTTCAAGCAAATTCCGTTATTTCTGATTCAGACGTTTAGGCGCTGGCTCTATTGCGTAGTTAATGCGTTGGAGTTGTATTTAAGTAGGATTGTGTCTATATGTGTATTTTATACTACGCTAAAGAAATTGTAATTATTCATCCAAAAATATTGGCCAAGTAAATGTCTTTGGCCAAGAATTCGGCACGCGCGGTTTCATACTATAGGCGCTATTTTTTTATTTTATACCACGACGGTGGCAAACAAGCATACGGCCCGCCTGACGGTAAGCAGCTACCGCAGCCTATCGACTACAACTCCAGAGGTGTCACATGCGCGTTGCCGACCCTTTACAAAAAGGAGGATTCACTATGTTGACGGCTAAAGGAACAGGACGGTCCCTCACTGGGTCCTCTTTGAGCTCTTGTGCTTGCTTCTGGTTGTTGTGTTGTGTTGTAATATTTGTTCTACGACTGTCACCCTTTTATACTGAAATGAATAGAGAATAATGACAATAGATGTTTTATCTTTATCAATAAGCAATAAGATTAAAGGGCTCGATTATTTTATCGCTCGGTTATGAACTGGGGTTTATAATTAAATTTGTATAGTGGAAGAGATAACAAAATCAATTGGAGATTATTTCTCGTTTCAGCGATAGTGCTGGCGGGATGCCAAGAGTTTACAGTTAAAATTGTTTCGCGAGGTGGCCCTTTTTATTGCTTGCTTTTCTATTATTTTATTACATACTTTGGTTTTCCTCTGACGCTTCTGAAGTTAAAAACTTTTGTAAATAACACAGCCGGTTACTACAATGAAATTATTGTGTATTTTTAAGATCTAATGTATTACTGTTTTGAAAAAATAAGACTCGCCGAGTTTCTTGCCGGTCATAATACTTATCGGGTCAGAGGTAGGGTTAGAACCGGTGATGTTTGTTTTTCTCTGACGCTCATAAGTGCACATTGTAATATGCTTAAATTAAAGTATAAATATATTTTTTCTTTTTATCTTTAAACTAGCCACCCAAACTAGGACCGCGATTTCAACCGAGTAGAATTCGTTAAAACTCAACCCCGTTCACTCCCATATAGAGGTTTAATAAAAAAAATCTTCACGAGATAAAAAACGGTATAAACTATTTAGACAGGCGTAACTGCCATACCTCGATTTCCATCGGTTTGCCTAATCTTCGAACTGGTAGACCAGAAGTGCGCTAGCCTTTTGCTGCAGCACATAAAGAAATTAGCTCCGGTCTGCTTACAAATATTTTTCCAGTAGTCCTATGTATTGGATTGAGGTACCTACTTGACGGCCTACCTTACCTACCTAGACCTAGCCGGCCGATCAGGGGGCCGATTTTTGACAATCAAGCGCTCGAATTCAAAGAATTTAACCTCGAATATAATCGCACACAAAAGTTTGTCGCCATTATTTATGCATGAAATTAATAGTATAAATAATCATGATTTTAAATATCTATCACTATTATTTTTAAAACATCATTTCTTCGTTTTATTCAGAGTTTTAAAAGTCATATTCGAGCGCTCGAATCTCAAAAATCGGCCCCCAGATGTCGACAGTTCTATGGGACAGCCAGATATTTTCCGCGTTTTCGGAGTTTTTCCCAGTCACCTCTAAATACCCGGTATGTATTTGATCTTTCGAGAACGAGTAGTAGCGGCATGTCAGTGGTCACATTAGCGGGGCAATTTATTAGCCGCTGACGCCGAGCTTCCTTCTTACATTTGTCTAGCAGGCTTTTACTTGCCGCCACGGTTAGTAAGAGTATGCAGCTACGCGACAGTAGGTATCTATTCATATCTTTGTAATTGTTTCCGCGATCGAGATTTTCACTAGATGGAAGCACTGTGACGAGAGGTATTTTTAACGGCAGCTGTCAAAATCCACCAAAAACATGAATGGTGAATTATGACAGCTAGACCTGCCGCCACTGTGCTGCCATCTAGTGAAAAACTCCTCATTAAAGACAGATACTAGATAGCCTATGTGAATCTCCCGCGCTAGATGCGGCGCACTACACATTTGAGCGGAATTCAACTATCACGCGCATGTGAATCCTCTGGAGTTACATACGCGACGGTAACTTAACCATCAGGCGGGCCGTATTCTTGTTTGCCACCGTCGTGGTATTAAAAAAATCATAGACAATAATAATCAGGCGGATGTTGAATATTTGACTATCGTTTATTTTATATGGAGCTACAGACAATTTGCAGTCAGATATCCGTCTTCCGGCAGATTTTTGTTCAAGGTAGTTGAATTCCGGTCTGAATTCTGCTAAGTGTGTTGAGCGCCTACTGACGCGGCACGCTTGTCCTGTGTGTAAAAAGCGCAGGCGGTCATTATTTGTTTTCAACTAGTTTTTATTAGATATGATCATTCACGAGTGAGTGATTTAAAAATATATCTGTTGATTCAACTCACTTACTCTTCAACTCATTGAAGATTTGACTCGCTCAGTAACTCATCTATCTCAGTGTTTACAGTATTACTTTTTTTGTTTTTATTTATACCACGACGGTGGTAAACAAGCATACTGCCCGTCTGATGGTAAGCAACCACCGTAGCCTACGCCTGAAACTTCAGAGGTTGCCGACCCTTTACAAAAAGGAGGATTCACTATGTTGACGGTTAAAGGAACAAGAGGGTCCCTCATCGTCAACACATTGGGTCCTCTTTGAGCTCTTTGGCATCCTTACTCACCAGCAGGAACACAACACTATGAGTAGGGTCTAGTGCTATTTGGCTGTGGTTTTCTGTAAGGTGGAGGTAATTCCCCAGTTGGGCTCTGCTCCAGATTTGAGCGAGATGACATTCGCTGGGCTGTGCCCTAGCACACGTATAGCGAGATGACTCATGATTCGGTTGAGACGGCCGAGTCAAACGAGTGAGACGATGCGAATATGCGAACAGATGAAATGAGCGAAATAGTGATACATATCTCCGCGAGCGGAAAATATGAATCAATCATTTTAATTCAGTGAAGCGTTTTGCGCAACTCTAGTTTTTATTGCCGATTTTACTTTTCTCTACTCTTAAAAGAGTAGCAATGCTGCCTTTTTAGGGTTCTGTAGCCAAAATGGCAAAAACGGAACCCTTATAGTTTCGTCATGTCCGTCTGTCCGTCCGTCCGTCCGTCCGTCCGTATGTTACAGCCATTTTACTCGGAAACTATGAGACTTATCTAAATGAAATTTTAACATAAGGTGTATTTTGTGTGCCGCTACTTAGTCCTGTACTGAAATTGCTGAAAAAAAATGTTTGGGGGGGGGGGGGTCACTTCATACATGTAACTAATTGTCAAAAAAAATTTTTCTACCAAATATCAACGTGATGCATATCAATCGGTAGGTCTTAAAAAATAACATTGAGGTTCCTTTGAACATTTTTTGATTAAGTACATATTTTCAGAAATTATCACTCCGAAAGTCAAAAAAGTTGTGTGTCCCCCTGTAACTTTTGAACCGTAAGTCCAAAAATTATGAAAAAATTCAAAAAGACATCCTTGAATATTAGTTCCACGAAAATTATTTTGAACATTATCGGTTTAGACGTTTTTGAGATATCTCCAAAAAACTACGTACATAGGCAGATATGACCTTGCGATATTATTTTTTTCGATAGCCGATACGGAACCCTCCATTATGCGTTGTCCGACACGCTCTTGGCCGGTTTTTTTTAATGTTTCTATGGCCACTGTCCATCAACAACAATTAGATCGATTACCTTTATCTCTTGGTCACCAATGTCACCATTACATAAGTATTTATATAAAATTTTAGGTCAATAATAAACCACACATGAGCAAAGGTAAGTTGTAATTTCAAAGAACCAGCTTATCTACCTTTTATTAGGGTGTTCTGTCATTTCGCCGAAAATAGTTTCGCCTAATTTCATTTCCCAAACAACTCATTGCAGCATGTTTAGTTAGCATACCAACGTTTACCAAATGAATTGTTTCGCATAGTTTTATTTAGGCGAATTTTCATACGGCATATGTTTGGTTCGGTTAGTATGACAAATAAAAATATGCTAAACGATATTCCATGATGATTCTGCCAAATGAAACTATGGGAAAAATAGTTTGGGAAGTGACAATAAAACCTTTTGTTAGTGTCAAATTGTGACAGTACATAAAAAGGTACCGTTTGGCGGCCGACAATTACCCTTTTATTGTTCGAATACCATATTGAATCTGTACTTATACAATGTACGACTTGCGTGCCTTCCGCATGGTACTTTTTCAAGTAAACTATCACAACACAATTTTCTCCTACTGACACTTTTGGATTATTCACCCTGTACACTGTACAGTGTACAGCCCGACAAATCGTGAATGCAAATATGTATATCTCAGTCGGACAAATGGCGAGGCGCCGCTCTAACAAATTGCCAACGGTAATGTGTAATACGAGGAAATCCTGCCGCTATCTCAAGTTCTCGTGCTACATAGTGTGTATTCTTTATTATACCGGGTGTTGCCTGTAACATGAGCAAAAAATTAAAACGTAGATTCTACTCCTCAAAGCATACAATGTTTGTTCAGCGACTTTGAAAAATATATTGTGGTTTAATTTTTAGTACACTGTAAAGTTCATTCGAACACGCAATGTATTGCTAAATCCATTATATCTGTAGGGTGACAAGGTGACAAGACTGACAAGCAATGTCAATTAGAAGGATTTTAACGTATATTGAAAATACTATTTAATTTGTTTAAAAAAGAGACAATTTAAAACTATTTTTTTTTTAGTTGTTTTAATTTATTGCTCGTGTTACAGGCAACACCCGGTATATGTTTATAAGCAGGGCCCGTAATTTTCATGCCGATGACATCAATTTGACGTCACGCTCCATATAGGATGATCCCAAATAGTTTTATTGTAAATTATTAATCATTAGTCGTCAATCATTTTAATCATGTACAAATGACTTCAAGTACTCTATTTACACATGGAATAAATAATAACTACTCGATACGGGAGGCGTAAAAATCTATTTGATTTGTTTTTATACATACATTTTATTAAATGGTATTGTTAACAACACATTAAAATTCATTAGAAAACAGAATTCCTCTCTAACGTAATGCACGCCATCCTTCTTGCATTAACTCCCATGCAAAGAAAATCTTCGCGTTCATACGTAATGCAATATTCATAAAAATCATTTTGTTTTGTAATCGTATTTTTGTTTGTTGTGTCACACATTTGGTTAATTATTCCAAATTCTCTGCTAAAAAGAAAATGTATAATTGATGGACACATTTTTTCTGATTTTAATAACTAATACAATTAGGAAATCAGTATTTTTATTTCTCAGTGGCACTTGTAACATTTTTGACAGAACGTTTTTTTAATGAGAACGAATAAAAAAGGTTACATTTAAAAAGGTTTTATTACATATTGATTTATAAACAGCCAAGGAAATTGATTTGTGTAACATTACGTACTTTGTCATAGTGACAATCAACATCTAGACGCTAGAGCTTTCATATTATTGTCACTGTGACCAGGTTCTAAATGGTATGCAAATCAAAGTCCTGGCCCATACCTACACGAATAACTAGATACTTAATGATATTATCTACAAACGAGGTTTTGTACATTATTATATACAGCCTTGGCCAGAAGTGTTGAGCACCCTTGTGATTTTCATACAAAACTCGAAAGTTTAGACCGGCGTTTCTTTTTAAACTGAACAGGCATGTTTTGTTGAAATGAGTAGTAACTGCATCGAATATTTGCAATTTTTCGCACCGACCTAAATTCGCATTTTTGGGACCTCCACTTTTCATATTTTATAGGTACCTTGAAAGTATTATTAAGTGAAGTTTTCTAGATATATCAATAAAATATAACATTTTACGTCATTGTACATTGTTATGATAGGGAATTAATACTTAACATCAAAATTGCAAGCAAAAAAGAGCTATGCTCAACACTTCTGGCCAAGGCTGTACAAGTTAGTTTTGTACATACTCGTAATTATTTACAAATTGATTTAAAACATATTTACATTTCTACTTTTTTTGCCCCTTATGTTTTGATTCGAAATTGATAATTAGAATTTGCTCAAGGTTTTTAGGGGTCATACTGCATCGCCGGTTTGTAAAAATCCATTTTAATATTGAAAAGGACCTTTCAACTTCTACAGATGTAATAGGGGCATACTTAAAATCTAAATATATAAAAGAAGAAACTGACTGACTGACTGACTGACTGACTGACTGACTGACTGACTGACTGATTGACTGACTGACTGACTGACATATCAACGCACAGCCCAAACCGCTGGTTCTAGAGATTCCAAATTTGGCATGTAGGTTCCTTATAAAGTCTAGGGATGCACTAAGAAAGGATTTTTCAAAATTCATCCCCTAAAATGGGGGTCCAAAGTTTGTATGGCGAATCAAGATTTGTTAGACTATTTTATTCGAAACTTCACAGGAGTATTCCTAACGATAAATGAGTAAACACGTGTTTCAGGTTTTCAAAAGGGGCAAAGTGGTCACAAAGTCTGAAAATCAACATGGGTATCGTATCCTTTTTGAGTACTTATAGTACGCGGGCGAAGCCGCGGGAAAAGGCTAGTAAGACCATAAATCTATTTTCCTATTGCTATGCTTCCATCAAGACGAACTTCCTTATTGTCGTTTAAGTCAGCCATTATTTGCATGGTTGGTAATTCCTTGTTTTTGTGTAAGACTATTTTATGCTTTTTATAAATAAATTTTCCTTTTTCATGCAGACTAACCCTTGATAATTTGCCTGTCACAGTTTTAACTACTTGTAGCGACTCACTCAATGTCAGCGTAGAACTCTCCATTTGCTTGGTAGCTTTTACTAAAACTCTGCAGCTTTCAGTTATGAATATTAAATAATTTTTCAGATGATGTTTCCCAATTGCTACATAGAGTCACGCTGCATAGAGTATGATTCCGATTAAATTCGTCATAATTAATCATTTAACAAAATTGATTTATACAAAAAGAGAGATACGGTACCAAGCGCTCGATTGTGTGCAATCAAATATAGGTTCCGGGACCTATATTGAATTAGTCGTGTGGCAGAGTCTCTCAGTCACACTTTGTGCAATACTTAAAATATGGAGGTCTCGCTTGCATAGCCGTGTTAACTATATAGGTTTATCTCTTTTCCCCATGATACACATGTATTAACTGGGGCCACACAATTACGTAACTTTTTATTAATCATATTTAATTTTAGTTTAATTGGCTTTAGACACAACATTCGGTGCTTGATTATCCATATTTATTTTATTATTATATAGAATATATAGATCAATACACTTGGAGACCTTATACATCTCTAAGGATAATTTTGAAATAGTATGTTTATTGTATACTAGAATCACATACTTTTTTTTTATTTAAATTCAAAATTTGTTTCTAACTGTTGATGATGGATTATTATAATTTGGAAATTTATGTAGAAGACACAGTTCAGGTAAGAAACTATATCAAACTTGTATGTAATTTATTTTCAAATAGTCAGATTTGGACTCATCTCTTTTCTTTGGTATTTTTCTTAAACTATAACCTATTGTTGGTTAATCTAACCTTGGTTTGATATGTTTTCTTATAGAAACACGCACTTATGTATTGTTTAGTTTTGATGTACTGTTGTTTTGAAAAAATAAGTCCCCCCGAGTTTCTTGCCGGACATAATTCTTCTCGGGTCAGAAGTGTAGGGTTAGAACCGGTGTAGTTTGATTTTTTTTTTCTCTCTTTGAGTTTGAGTACAGCGGTGTGTAGCATTTTACAAGTGTGTAGGTGCTGGACCACATTTCAGTTTTGTTTACTATGAACGTCACTCATCTTCCTTTTTGTTTATGTCTATGTTGAACAACCTCTGCAGGTAACCGATATCGATACTTGAAATAATCAGTACCATGTCTAATTGACTTATATAGCTGTCAGCTTAAAATAATACATATTGTTGTGTTTTAATTATTGTTAATTTATTTGTTAGGTATTGTTGTTGGTAAATATAAATAGGCACAATGTCATCTTTACACCAGTTTTGCTACAGATATCCGTTTTAATCGTATACGACGAAAACGTTTATTGTTCCTGTTGTGATCAATATATAACATCAAAAGTCAGCAATGTCACAGCACATTTGCAAACAACTAAACATATTGAAAGAGAAGAAGGAAAATTAACACAAAATGAGTTTAACCTGGATCTTACGAATTTTATGGTAGCGTCAAACATACCATGATTTCAATTAGAAAATGAGAATTCCCGTAACTTCCTTCAAAAATGCATTGATGGCAAGTATGCAAAAACAACAAAAGTTCCATCGGAGTCAAACTTAAGAGTACAGTATTTACCTAAAATGTTCAAAAAGGTTTTCGATTCTATCAGGAATGATATCGCGGAATCGTATATTTACGTAAGTGTTGACGAGACGAAAGATTAATTGGACCAAAATGTGGCTAATGTCATCGTTGGAGCACTCAGAAAGACTAACGCAAGTAAACCACACATAATAGCTTCCAAGGTCCTTGACAGGACTAATCATGCCACTGTAAACAATTTAGTAATCGAATCGTTGAAAAATCTTTATGGAAATGACAATTACAATGAAAGGGTGGTGTTATTTTTGACTGACGGGGCTCCCTATATGGTAAAAGCAGGAAAAACTCTACGGAATTCATTTCCAAATATGATACACGTGACATGCTTGGCCCATGGCTTCAACCGTGTTGCTGACACAGTTCGAGGTTTGTATGAGGATGTAAACGAGTTGATTTGTAGTATGAAAACGACATTTTTAAAAACCCCATCACGAACAAAAAACAGTTATATCCTAATATGCCACAACCTCCCCGTCCAGTTATAACAAGATGGAATACGTGGATTGAGGCCTGTATTTACTACACGACTTACTTCGATGAAATCAAAAACGTTCTTAATAATCTGGATGACCAGAATACCGCAAAAGTAAGACGGGCTAAATTAGCAATTGGAAAACCTCATCTGAAAAAAAATTTAAAATTCATAACTGAAAGCTGCACAGTTTTAGTAAAAGCTACCAAGCAAATGGAGAGTTCTACGCTGACATTGAGTGAGTCGCTACAAGTAGTTAAAACTGTGACAGGCATATTATCAAGGGCTAGTCTGCATGAAAAAGGAAAATTTATTTATAAAAAGCATAAAACAGTCTTACACAAAAACAAGGAATTACCAACCATGCAAATAATGGCTGACTTAAGCGACAATAAGGAAGTTCGTCTTGATGGAAGCAATGAGAAAATAGATTTATGGCCTTATTTTAAGTATGCCCCTATTACATCTGTAGAAGTTGAAAGGTCCTTTTCAATATTAAAATGGATTTTTACAAACCGGCGATGCAGTATGACCCCTAAAAACCTTGAGCAAATTCTAATTATTAATTTCGAATCAAAATATAAGGGGCAAAAAAAGTAGAAATGTAAATATGTTTCAAATTAATTTGTAAATAATTATGTACAAAACTAACTTGTATATAATACTGTACAAAACCTCGTTTGTAAATAATATCATTAAGTATCTGGTTATTCGTGTAGGTATGGCCCAGGAGTCCCAGGACTTTGATTTGCATACCATTTAGAACCTGGTCACAGTGACAATAATATGAAATCTCTAGCGTCTAGATGTTGATTGTCACTATGACAAAGTACGTAATGTTACACAAATCAATTTCCTTGGCTGTTTATAAATCAATACGCGAAGATTTTCTTTGCATGGGAGTTAATGCAAGAAGGATGGCGTGCATTACGTTAGAGAGGAATTCTGTTTTCTAATGAATTTTAATGTGTTGTTAACAATACCATTTAATAAAATGTATGTATAAAAACAAATCAAATAGATTTTTACGCCTCCCGTATCGAGTAGTTATTATTTATTCCATGTGTAAATAGAGTACTTGAAGTCATTTGTACATGATTAAAATGATTGACGACTAATGATTAATAATTTACAATAAAACTATTTGGGATCATCCAATATGGAGCGTGACGTCAAATTGATGTCATCGGCATGAAAATTACGGGCCCTGTTTATAAGATATGATTGGAGCCACAGTGAATAATAATGATAGTAAGCGAGATACACTAAAGGCGGGTTGGATGGACCACGCGTGATTGACGCCCTGATCAACGTTAAATATGGCAGCACAGCTTTCCATAGAGATTTGTCAAACTTTTCATATACTTGTATTATTTTAACAATGTTTAACAATGACGGTAATGTTAACTGAAGGTTTGGTGCAACCGGCCCTAAGATAATGTCGAATCAAAAACATATTGAGAATCAGTACATATCAACTTTTAAAAAATCGCAAAATAAATAATTGAAAAACATAATTCGCTTACCTATCTGAACAGTGACAATGCAAGTGTGTATCTTAGTCGTACAAATGGCGACGCGTCGCACTAACAAATTGCCAACGGTAATGTGCACGAGCGAGGAAATCCTGCAGTACCATACGTACGCACGAGAACTACTTATAGAACAAGAGCTCACGACACTGAACCTAGTTCGATAAGTCTCCTAGATGAGATATATATAATTAGTCACGTCTTTAATGGGGGGAACACGAAATGCTGATGCTGCAATGCAAAAAAAGTTGCGGCGTATTTTTTTTTTTTTAATAAAAAATCTGGTTTATAGTATATAACACTTGATTTCTTTTTGAAAACGGTTAGAATCATAAGAACTCTTACATATTATCAAAATCTGTCTGAGGAAAATTTTTAGTTTTGTGTCGGTAAAAACAGTGCATCCAATTCTGCAGTCACCTTGAAGGGAAGGCCACGTTGGCATCCAAAAACCTCCGAGTGCTCAATAGAGCAAGGAGATACTTCTCCGGGGCAGATACTGTTTCTATACAAGTCGCAAGTCAGACCCCTATGGAGTACTACTGACACCTTTGGACAGAAGCGCCTGGATACCAGCTTGGGCCCTTTAACTCAGTACAAAGGCGTGCTGTGCTTGTCGTCGACGATCCCAAACTCACGAGCGATATTGAACCTTTAAGGGTCGGTCAAACACCCAGCGTGACGCTGCGCTGCGTCCGCGCCGCGTGACACCGACGCGATGACTGTTCAAACAGGGCGCGTGCGGATCGCGCTCTCAACACGCCCTCATCGCGCGCGCGAACGCGGCGCGGCCGCGCGCGATGCGGGCGTGACTCCCGCCCGATACAGCATGCGCGCGCGGAGGGTCGCTCATTACTTCCGAAGCCAAGATTTATTTTTTCTATATCCATAATCACAATCACAGTATATTGCTACGCTCGCACGGCGCACCGCGCTGCCTAACGCCCGACTGATGTGACCCAGCGCGGCGCAGCGTGCCGCCGCGTCCCGCGGCGCAGCGCTGCGCTCGCGCCGCGTGGACGCGCGGGACCGCGCGGCGCGGGGCGCGACAGAAGCGGGGCGCGGCGCCGGCGGGACGCAGTCTGTTTGACGTCGCTAACCTGATAACATGTGCGGCGGTCGCGCCGCGCGACCGCAGCGCAGCGCCGCGCTGGGTGTTTGACCGACCCTTTAAGTCTAAGGAGAGACTTTACCTCCCTATATGTGTTCTATCGCTTGTACAATGGGTTGTGCTCTGAAAAACTGTTTGACATGATCCCCACGGCCGCTTTTTATCACCGCACCGCTCGCCGTCGGCAGGGTGTTAATCCTCGCCCTCCAGGGTTAGGCTCCAGCCTGAGGAATTTCCTTCCGCGAACGCTCCGGCTGTGGAATGAACTCCCTGCCGAGGTTTTTAAGGGCTACAGTATGAGTTTCTTCAAAGACGGGGTGTATAGGTTCTTAAAGGGTAGGCAACGCGCATGTGAATCCTCTGGAGTTACAGGTTACCATAGACTACGGTAACTGCTTACCATCAGGCGGGCCGTATGCTTGATTGCCACTGTCGTGAAATTAAAAAAAAAATCCACCGCATTTGACATGTCTAATGTATGTCAAGTTAAGATTTCTAAAGTTGAATACGGCACTAATTTCCTTTTCTTGACTATATTCAACTTCATAGAGCAGCATACTTTTGACGCAACATAAATAGTATTTACTCCTAGACCATATATTATATGTTTACCAGACTGTTCTGACGGGAAAATGTGTACCTATCAGGCTAGCTTATCAGATATTACAATACAGTTATAGTTCCACTAGTTCTAATGCGCTCTACAATATTATGAAGAGCCAGACTTCGCCCGTCCAAATCAAAGAGTACCTTAGTATGTATAACCTGACAGAGATTCTTGACATTTCCAACCGACAGGATATCACTGAGGAATTCGGAATCTTGTACAGCGGTATTCAAAGCTCGGAATATAATATACATTCCAATATGGAACGCTGGTCAAGTGATGACACAATTAGATAGTGCACGAATCTTGTGACCATTTTCGTTTCCATTTCGTAGCAATCTTTTTCAGAATTGAAATAAGACAAGCAGAGTTAGAACGGATTGGCGTCATTGCTATGGTTAAGAATTCTGAAAACTTCAAACAAATGGCGCCCAGGATCTGATGTATGGCCATAATGCAGTTTTTCCTGTTGGAAATCACACTACGATACTATTGCGAATCTTCTCCTTCTTTCCCTAAGCCTTATCCCACTATCTGGGGTCGGTTCTCCTTGTCTGTCTTTTCTATTGGGCTCTATTTAGAGCTACGGAGTTCTCTACTCCTATCTCTTTCAGATCCTTTTGGACCGTCGTCAAGCAGGTGGCGGGTCGTCTTCCAGCGCGTCGCGCTGTAGCTGGTAAGCTCAGGGCAACTGGCACCATATGGTCTTCAGGGCGGCGGTGTACATCGCAGACGACGTTCTTTAACCTTGTCGATTATGGTCGCGACTTTATAACTCCCTCTGATGTGGACATTGCGCACTCTGTTCAGCAGTGTGACACCCGCTGACCAGCGTAACATACGCATTAAAACCTAATTGCGAATCAAAGAGAATTATATCCAACAATCTGACAGAGATTCCCGACCTTACAAACCAACTGGCTAGTAGTTACAGCGGGATTCGGAGCAATCATGGATTGTGATATTCAACTGAAAGCTCGCAATATACATACCACTATGAAACACAGGTCAAGGGATTAACCGCTGGATGGAGTATGTACTAACTACGCATTAGATTGAAGGTTATAAACATATTGGATGTAGTTGAGAACAAAAATATGGAAGGTTAATAATAATAATAATAATATATTCTTTATTGCACCAAATAACAAATTACAACAATAAAAAGTTTACACTTAACTTAGGTAGCAACAGGCGGTCTTATCGCTAAAAAGCGATCTCTACCAGACAACCTTTTAAGAGCCCGGTAACGGTTTATTTCCATTTCACTCAACTTTTCGATACCATTTTGCAGTAACTGACAACTTCTACTAGTTTCTATACATATTTTTAAAGATCGTTTCTTTTAAAAATGTTTCATTTATAAATAATGCACCTAAACCTGACACCTGTTTCGCGATTTTTGCTGGGAGAGGTGAAATAAGTTAGATTTTTAATGATTAAAATTACTCATAAGCCTTATTAAGCTTGATTTGGGGGTAGGTGGCGTATGGTGGTGGGGTGTTTTATGAACTGGCTACTTGGCCGTAAAACAAGTAAGATAAGCTTGCTTGAGGCCGACGAATGTTTTTTGTTATATATTTTGTCGAAAATTTTCAACATTACAAAAAAAATGTATCCTCAACTAGATCAATTGGCTACTTATAGAGGGAGAGTAGGCCGTTAGCTCAGGCTACCAGGCAAGTTTGGCTCAGGCCACCAGGTACTTAATACATTTTTCACCGTCCATCGCCATAGATATTATAATTAGTCTATTACATATATAGTTAGGTTAGGTCGCGATGTGCTACAACTTCAATTTATTTTAATTCAAACTTTTTCGATTTCGCGAATGATATCAAACTAGCATTTTCCAACTTCGTGATCCTTCTCCAATAGACCTATCCATTTCAGACTATTTCTCAGTGAAACTTTAGTCAGTTAAGATCTTTCGATGCATAAAGACTGAGATGTTACATCACAGTTCAGATCTAGGCTGCAATGTTCCCATGCACCGCTAACCGAGCAGGCGAGTATTCGCATAACCCACTCAGGTCGGCAAACCGCTGTAAGTAAGTACGTTGCAAATTTTACAGTTTACCAAAAATACTTTTCAACTGACTTCAAGATTTCGAAGGAGGAGGTTATCCTATCACTTATCAATTCGTCGGGGCCGATTTAGATTTTTTTTTTGTTTGAAAGAGCATACTTCACAGTTGGTCCCATTGTAACCAGGATCTGATGATAGGATCCTGGAGAAATCGAGAGAACTCTTCAAAATATTATAGGCACACCTATAGTGATTTAAATATTTTTAACAGTAGCTCGGGCATTTCCTTTCGGAAAAGTGGAGGCTAAGTGAAGTCGGTTCTTTTTTGTTTAAAATGATTACAAGCCTTTCTGATCTGTAATCAAATCTTGCAAGTTAAATTTGACCGGGTTTACGATTGAGCTGATGCACGCATATGTATATCACGTGAAAATGCAATATTATGAATATTATGATGACATGGAGCTGGTCTGATGATGGAGACCGAAGGTGGTCACATAAGAACTCTGTGATAAAACAATGGAAGCTCATTGTGTTTGGGTTTGTTAGAATCATCTCATTGAGCAGTAGATAAAGCTTGTATTACAAATGAAATTTTCGACTTCATCTTTTTTAGACAGAATTTGAGCCTTAACCAGTCGAATATTTTAGTGAGAACACAAGGTCATACTCATACAGTCACACTAGTTCCTAATTGTCTTGAATGTAATTGTTATAACGACCATACAGTCACTCGTTCCTATTTCTCTTGAATGTATTTGTTATGACGGACTTCGCGGTCTCACTTATACTGTTTCTCATGAGCAGAATAGTCTAGCTACTCAATAGGGGTAGATTGCCTAGATATTACAACCCACTTTCTACCTCGACGGCTGTGATTTATATACTAACTTCCAGATGTTGAAAATTTATTAATTATAAGCTCTTAACCACTTTGGTATGGTATAGTTTGGCTTAAAATGATTTTCGAAAGTGATTAATTGTTAATTCAATGTTTGTAAGTAAGTTACACTTCATTGTACATAACACAGTGTAAAAGAAGATGTAATAAACAAAGGCGAACTTATCCCTTTAAGGGATCTCTCCTAGTTAACCTTTGAGTGAATAGGAGTGGAAATAAAAATATGGTAGACAGTAACAGTTTATTCCTCCCTAAAGCCAAAATGGCTGAATGCATTTAGATAAAAAGCAAACAAGTAGATTATAACCTGAACGCGTATCATGGTTGTCACGTCACGTCATACATCACTTTCGCACTTACATACTTGTTAGAACGTGACAGTTATGGTGACAGGCGATAAAAATCCGACCATATTAGGCTAACTGGATAACATACGATACATTTTATTCCGAATGAACAACCCTATGGAGGTGCAATGAGGGTTCAGATTACAGAAGTACTAACCGAAAGGGGCGGTACAAGATGGGATTTGGCGATGAGGTTGGCCGGTCCAAGTTCGAAGGTTTTACCTGTCAATCCTACCGATAGTGTCAAATTCTTCTTTTTTTATTCTCTTGGCTAGATACTAACCCTTTAAGCCATACAGCAAAACCAGTGATAGGTAAAACCTATGCTGACGCCATCTGGTAATACCTTTGAGATTTGCCTTCTACGTGGACGAAGTCGCGGGCAGGAGATAGTTATATAGATAATAATAATTAAATAACTCCGAACGAAAAAATAATTTAGTAGGTAATTAGGTATTATAGAACTGCCGATAATTGCTTGTCCAGTTATGAATGGCGTGTCTTGAATAGGTGTTGATTTGAGAAAGCTTTTTAAAAGACTTACCTAACAAATATACCTAAATGAATTTAAATATGATTAAAACATATACAATTAATTTGCTAAGGTTTTTAAGTCCTAGTACCATCGCTACACTGTTAACTGCCCATCGGTGGACCTTATGCCTTATGTAATAAGGTCCACCGATGTACTTACAGTTAAGGGTGTTACTGTTTGTACTAATGAAATTATTTTGAAATCCAACCCCAAACAAGGTTATAAAGGGGTCGAAAGTTTGTATGGAGAAATAATATTTTTAGAAATGAGAACTTATATTTAGAAATGAGAGTTGAAAGTTCGTTTGTTGACTTATCATAGTTATCATTAAAAATAAAATAAAACTGACTTCAGCGTTTTCCGGAAATACTCCTTAAAGGGACTTTCGTCAAGGGTGTACAGTCACCGGCAATAGTATCTTCCTACTCGAAAGCCGAAAAAATATGTGACACGCTCTTAAGTAAAAGAAGAAATAAGAGCGTGTCACATATTTTTGCAGGAAGATACTATTGCCGGTGACGATGACGGTACGGTACTGTACTTACCACGAAGTGACAGCTACGGCCTTGGCTAGTATCGGACACGTTTTCGGGGTTGTCAAAATGCCCTTCGTTTATTTGCGGCGTGAACACAGATAAGATAAAATATTTAAGTCGTTTATAGTAGTAGTTTTGTTGTAAAATAACTGTTATATTGGGCAAATTAGGTAATAAATCTGACATTTATCTAGTTTTGTATTAAATAAACTGATGGATTAGGTAGATTGAGGCAGATTGGAACAGGTCCAGCAATCAAACTAAACGCGTACTTGTCAACCCTAGAAAGTCGAACGGCAAAATTTTATGCAGACGTCATATGTCACCTTTGATCTGTAAAACACTAATTTTGTAGGGGTAGTAAACTTCTGTATGTACCTATAATACTATTATATTATTCCGTGCTTTCGTTGAACTGTCAATTGAGCGCGGTCCAATGCGCTCTTAATCAGTTTTGTTTACTTACCTCTTTATTCATAAACGTCTTATAAGCAAAGAATATATAATAGAATACGCACTAGGAGCTTATAAGCCTCATAATGTATGTTTTGTCTGTTTGTAACAAACATGATTGTTATAATGACAGATAAGGACTAACGATTATTCGTTAAATGAGACTCGTAAGACATTCATAAGGGGTTAATCTTGAAGTTATAAGTTAAATAAAACTTGTTAAAATATACAATTACAAATCGGATGCAAGATTATAAAAAGCCACCATTTTATTTTCGGGTGCGTTCCTGCGCGTGCGTGTTTATAAAGAAAGATTGTTTATTATTACTAGAACGTACTCATAGTGCTGTGTTCCTGCTGGTGAGTAAGGTTGCCAAAGAACTTAAAGAGGACCCAGTGTGTTGACGACGAGTGAAACTTAAAAACTTTTTGTACACGGTGAAACTTAAAAACTTTTTGTAAAGGGTCGGCAACACGCAAGTGACAACTCTGGAGCTGTGGGCGTCCATAGGCTACGGTAGCTGCTTACCATCAGCGTATGCTTGTTTGCCACCGTCGTGGTATATAATAATTTTAAACAAAAAAGAACCGACTTCACTAAGCATCCACCTTTCCAACACCAAATGCTCGATCTGCTGTAAAAAATACTCAAATCACCATAGGTGTGCCTATAATAGTTGAAGAGTTCCCTCGATTTCTCCAGGATCCCATCATCAGATCCTGACATGGTTACAATGGGACCAACTGTGAAGTATACGCTTTCCAACAAAAAAAGAATTTTCCAAAACGGACCAGCCGTCTTCGAATAATCGGTGAACATACATAAAAAAAAATAAAAAAAATAGCAAAAACAAAGATCCCGACGAATTGATAACCTCCTCCTTCGAAATCTTGAAGTCGGTTGAAAAGAAAGAGCTTAAATTTCTACATTGTTTTCCCGCCAAATAAATTACGTAGACGTTGTCATCATTATTAGGCGCATTCATAATTCCTACACTTTAGAAACAAAGCGGCACAAGTTTATTTTAACATCATGCGATTTTAAGACTAACTCCTGTAGAATTAAGGTTCAAAATAGCGTAATATTCACGTTGACTGGCGTCTTTCTGCGTGTCGTCAATTTATTCAGTCGCTAAATTAAATTAGTTAAGCCGAGCGATAATAGGTTATTGTAGGGTCCCGTAGACAACTGTGGACTTTATTAAATATTTGAGACGTTGCGACGTTGAGACGTCAGTTCAGTAAGTTTATTAAGAGGGATGATTTTATCTAATAACTCTAATAAACAAAAGAAAGCAAATGCCCGAGCTACTGAAAAAAAAAAACACTCAAATCACTATCGGTGTGCTTATAATATTTGAAGAGTTCCTTCGATTCCTCCAGGATCTATCATCAGATCCTGACCTGATGACAATAGGACCGACTAGGAACCACTACGAACTGTCAAGTATATATGCACTTTCAAACAAAAAAAATAATCCAAATCGGTCCAGCCGCCGCCATCGAATATTCGGTGAACATACATGCTAGGCTACATTATATCAATAGTAACCTCCCCTCCTCCATAGAAAATCTTGAAGTCAGTTGAAAACAAATACTCATAGGTACAAACAAATTATAAAACAATCGAACGACAAGTCCCACTCACTCATTCACATTCGTAGGTTTTTAAAAAACGGAACTCTTGGACGCTGGCCATTCGCCAGAGATATTATTGTGATACCGTTCTTCTGTTTATTGTGGTCGCCAACGTTTTTATCATCTTATCGCTCTATGGTTCACTTGTAGCTTCCTGTACTTCCTCTCAATCATCGTTATCGGCAGACAAGTTGGTTTCTGAATGTATTTTCGGCTAAAGGTAAAATTAATTTATTTTATTTCAGCTTAGAGCTAGTCACGGAGCCAATTGGTTTATTTAAATACTACCTTCTGTTCGCAAATTTGTCTACGTAGAATTAAGGCTAGTTGCACAAACCACACTTGAAGGACTTTTTTTTTTCTTTTAATTAATGGCTTTTACTCCTCGCCTATTTTAGCGAGGTGAATTCTGCCAATGTCAAGGTACACTTAGGATTTTATTCATTTTCGTAAAATAAAATAAAAGCAACGTTGTTCGGTTAAGGCCTTGTTGATTGTAAAGTGATAGCCTCCTTACAAACACGTGGGTGGCCAGGACCCCGGATAACCGTTTGTTCAACTAAAGGGTGGTTACTCGCGTGTTGGGACAAATTTTTCATTAGCTGCACACTTGTTCGTTAGGTCACCGCACAATAAGCTATCAATATTACACACTGAACTACGTAAATGAGCAAAAAAACCAAAAACTATTCCAAAGACGATGCAGCCATCTTGAAGCGTAAACAATTATCCTCACTTGAAGGACTTATCAACGTTAAATATGGCGACGCAGCTGTCATCCTATAGAGAACTGTCAAACTTTTTATACCAGCAAACATTAACGATGGAGTCGATGGATTTCCGTTCGAGACGCAGGCTAGCGTGGACGTCTTGGGAATAGTTTTTTTTTGTTTTTTGCTCAATTTAGTAGTTTAGTGTGTAATATTGATAGCTTATTGTGCGACGATCTATAAACAAGTGTGCAGCTAATGAAGAATTTGTCTCAAAATGCGTGTAGCCACTCTTTGTTTAGACGGACGGTTATCCTGGCATGGCCGCCACATGTTGTTTGTAAGGAACAGCTATCACCTTACAAAGATCAAGGCCTTTACCGAACAATGTTGCTTATATTTTATTTAAATAAATAAAAATTCCGATTGCTGTATACAAATGGTATTAAGTAAACCATTAATAAAATGATAATTTTAAGCAAAAAAGAACCGACTTTACTTAGCCTCCAAAGAAAATGCTCAAGCTGCTGTAAAAAATACTCAAATCACTATAGGTGTGCCTATAATAGTTAAAAAGTTCCCTCTATTTCTCCAGGTTCCCATCATCAGATTCTGACCTGGTTACAATGGTACCAACTGTGAAGTATAGTCTTTCAAACAAAAAAATAATTTTCCATATCGGTCCAGCCTTCTTCGAATAATCGGTGAACATACATAAAAAAAAAACAAAGTTCCCGACGAATTGATAATCTCCTCCTCCAAAATCTTGGAGTCAGTTGAAAACGTTTACCATAACGATGACGTTAACAGACGAGAGACAATATGCTCTTATTAGTTCACTTCCACAGTAGCCTTCTACATTTTTACCCCCTTAAAGGATGATTTTCGTGATAAAAACTGTCCTTTGTCTGGACTAGACAAACTGGAATAAAGGGGCTGAGCCTAGGCTCAGCGGTATACACGTGAAGAGGTCACAGACACACAGACACACACTGTGGAATGAACTGTCGTCTGCGGTATTTCCGGACCGATACGACCTTCAAACTAGGGATGTTACGGAGGTGGTTTTATCGGAACCGAAGCCGAAACCGGAGTTTTTAAATTTGTTTTAACGAAACCGAAAGCGAATCCGTAACCGAAAGCGAACCCAAAAGCGAAACCGAATCCGAAACCGGAGCCGGAGGTGAAGGTGTAGGGAGGTGGAGGCCTGGAGGGAGACTAAATGTGATGTGAACCAGGGATGTTACAGAGCTCTGGTTCCGGTTCCGTTAAGTCGGAACTTCCGATTCGTTTTAAACATCCGCTTCGGTTCCGGTTCTGTTACTTTCAAAACAGAAGTTATATCGGATGTCATAGCAACACAGCGGGGGGAAATGAGCGGCTTACATCAAAAACAAACAGATTTATACCTGTCAATAGACTCGGCTTAGACCTCGTACATCTCGTCCACCTATCACTCGGGCTCTGATTCTGGTTCCGCTTCCGTTTTCGGTTGCGATTCCGTTTCTGGTTCCGATAAACTAAATTTAAAACATCTGATTCCGCTTTCGGTTCCGATAAAACCACATCTGTTACATCCCTGATGTGAACCTAATCTATTTATCAACAAAATTAAAAGGAAGATCTTGCAATGCACTCATTTCTGCAATTAATCTATCAATTTCCTGGGATTTTGGATTCGACGTACACCATTTTTGGTTCTTCATTAAAGAGTCCTTTAGTGTGAGTTGTTTTTTGGCCTCTTGTAAAGGCGTCGTCATCGAGGCGGTTGAAGACTGTACGGTATTATTTAAATTGTCTAATCTCGAAAACTCTTCGTACTCAACTTCGTGAACCGATTTTAAATGACTTTTTAATGGAGTAGTCGTTCCACCCTTTCTTGAGTATGTTTTCTCACATATTTTAAGGCCTGGCCAAACTGCTAGCGTGGCGCCGCGCCGCGGTCGCGCGGTGCGACCGCTGCACATGTTAACAGGTTAGCGACGTCAAACAGACTGCGTCCCGCCGCGCCGCGCGGCCCCTGGCGTCCACGCGGTGCGGGCGCAGCGATGCGCGGCGGGACGTGGCGGGACGCGACGGCACGCTGCGCCGCGCTGGGTCACATCAGTCGGACGTTAGGCAGCGCGGTGCGTCGTGCGAGCGTAGCAATAGACTGTGATTGTGATTATGGATATAGAAAAATTAAATCTTGGCTTCGGAAGGAATGAGCGACCCTCCTTGCGCGCATGCTGTATCGGGCGCGAGTCACGCTCGCATCGCGCGCGCCCGCGCCGCGTTCGCGCGCGCGCGATGAGGGCGTGTCGAGAGCGCGAGGCCGGCGCGATCCGCGCGCGCCCAGTTTGAACAGTCATCGCGTCGGCGTCACGCCGCGCGGACGTGGCGGTACGTCACGCTGGCAGTTTGGCCAAGGCTTTACACTTTGCAGTGTTTGCGTCTACTTCAATAAAGTAGTTCCATATGGGACTTACTTTAGCCTTCATCCGCTTCATCGTCAAATGTTACTGTCACTGTCACACTAACTAACACTTCGAAAAAACACACTGCAGGCCGTGAACCAAAACAATAAACGAATGAGTAAACAATCGTCGTAAAACAGGTGGGGTAATTCCCGGGGAGACAAGTCAAAACCTGTTTGTACTCCTAGGCACACACCGCGCGCCGCGGCTGCTGACTTTCGGCTCCGTTAAAACCTCCGCTTCAAATTAGACGAAACCGAAGCCGGAGCCGGAGGTGTTCGCTTCAAATTAGACGAAACCGAAGCCGAAGCCGGAGGTGTGAATTCAGCCGAAAGTTTCGGTATATCGGAGCCGAAGCCGAACCTACCATCCCTACTTCAAACCTTCAAGAAAAGAGCGTATTCCCATCTTAAAGGCCGGCAACGCGCTTGTGACCCCTCTGGTGTTGCGGGCGTCCATGGACGGCGTTAATTGCTTACCATCAGGCGATTCGTCCGCTCGTTTGCCTCCTATTTTATAAAAAAAATAAAAAGACTTTCGATATAATTTTAGTATTGAGGAATGGATATTTTCTTTGACTGTTTTACGTTTAAAATTGCTTGCGTCATTCGGAACGCAAGAAACAAATGATCCAGCATGACAAACACAATGTCCGCGAAAACATTTTTAACAATACATTTGTTCCAGATAAAACCTTAATGTCTAAGACATATGTATGGTTAAAAATGGAAGGACATTTCGTGTACAATATCGCAACAACTTTAATTATAAACCTTACTAGCCCGCGTCTTCGTCTACCTAGAAGTCGTATAACTGACACTAAAATACTAAATTGCGACCCCCGAATGAATTTCAGAATAAACAGCATCATTATTTGTCCTTGTTTTAGTTAGAGTCCGTATGGAGATATATGTGTCGTAGTTAGAAATAACTAGTAATACTAGTTCCCATATAAACTACGACACTCCTCTTTCTACACAAACTATACAGGGTAATTGTGCTAGTTTTGCAGCAAAAAATAATCTTGGCTTCGGAAGGAATGAGCGACCCTCCGCGCGCGCCTGATGTATCGGGCGCGAGTCACGCCAGAATCGCGCGCGGCCGCGCCGCGTTCGCGCGCGCGATGAGGGCGTGTTGAGAGTGCGAGGCCGGTGCGGTCCGCGCGCGCCCTGTTTGAACAGTCATCGCGTCGGCGTCACGCGGCGCTGCGCCACGCTTGCTGTTTGGCCAAGGCTTAATGTAATTGACACGACTAGCGTAGTCAACCGCGCATTGGATCGTTCATTATTGGGTCGTTCCTTAGAGAATTCAACCCGGAGTAGCCATGTCTGCCGTTTTCTATACAAAGCAAGTCTGCCGATTTTTGCGGGGGAGGGGAACGTCAAGTGTATTCTGTGGCTATTCGTACGTAACGTACAAATAGGTGTATGCATGACCACTGGTCATATGTTTTCGGCAGAGGGGAACGCCTGTCAATGGCGACTCCGGTTGGACGAATTCTCTAAGGGTCGTGCATTACCCGGAATCGTGCCGCCGAAGGTTTCCGTTTGGTTCCGATCAGATCCGAAGGTTATGCTACTATTTAAAAAAGTTGCTTTTTTCATAGCAATCAGCTCAAAACACGAGACTTCCTTTTTAGGGTTCCGTAGTCAACTAGGAACCCTTATAGTTTCGCCATGTCTGCCCGTCCGTCCGTCCGTCCGTCCGCGGATAATCTCAGTGACCGTTAGCACTAGAAAGCTGAAATTTGGTACTAATATGTATATCAATCACGCCGACAAAGTGGTAAAATAAAAAGTGGATTTTTTTATTATTAGGGTACCTCCCCTATACGTAAAGTGGGGAGTGATTTTTTTTTTCATTTCAACCCTAATGTGTGATATATTGTTGGATAGGTATTTAAAAATGAATAGGGGTTTACTAAAATCATTTTTCGATAATGTAAATATTTTCGGAAATAATCGCTCCAGAAGTAAAAAAATATGCGTCCCCCCCTCTAACTTTTGTACCATAAGTTTTAAAAATATGAAAAAAATCTCAAAAGTAGAACTTTATAAAAACTTTCTAGGAAAATTATTTTGAACTTGATAGGATGAATAGTTTTTGAAAAAAAAATTACAAAATAATTTCTGAACTAAGTTTGTAATTTAACCGTATAAGCAGGTGTTTATTGTAGGTACCTGTAATTTCTACAAAATTACAATGAAATGACGTGCTTTCAAATAAAGTAAAATCGGTGAAAATCGGTTCACGCAATAAAGAATTATTCCATAAAAATCATCTTCCATACTTTAAGCTCGCGCGCAATAGTTTACTTAATTTGCCGATAGATGTCGCTGTACGTGGAACTCTCATATCATATCCTACATGGCGGTGTTATTAACTCTTAAGTGGGGACACTTACTGTGACGGACGGAAAACTACGGAACCCTACACTGAGCGTGGCCCGACACGCTCTTGGCCGGTTTTTTCGGATGTATTTGTTCAAATATTTAACAGCGCATGTTTTTATTTGTTTGTTTTCGTGTGGTTTTAATTGCCGGTAAATAGATAAAGGTGATGTGATAGTGCTTAGTGAAAATAACGGATAATATTCATTGTGAAAGATGTACGGGTGTGAGTGTGTGTGTATGTGTACGGACGATGGCAATGGCACGATCACAAAGCTTTCTTTTGAAGTGAAATAAGCAGAGCACGCCATAGTATGGAGGTTATAATTGTTATTCTACTACCATTTGGTCATTCTAATGTTAATTATAGTTTTGTCTACTCACAAATAACTCGTATATTAACGATAACAATGCAACAGAAGAGCTAGTTTGCTCAAGTCATTTAAATATAAAATATGAGGAATGGACGGAAACTAAAGTGTGTAGGTACCTAATCAAAAATAATATTACCATACTACTATATACTATAATATTACGTATTAATTAAGTATTTTGAAGTGAAATAACCATTAGAAATATTTACCTAGCTGTCTGTGTTTCCGGGATCAGGTGGTCGCAAAACTGAAATTTATACCAAATTGCTCTGCTAGTTTTGGTCCACAAAGCTTATATATTAATTATATTCTAAAACTTTAATCTCCACTTAAAATTTTGTACAATTAACTTTAAAATAGATAATTCGTGCCAAACATATTTAGTGCACTGTCTAAATCATTAATAAAACTCATCATAAACTTTTCCCGCCACAAGTTTTTTTCTTCATTGCGATGACATTTGCTAGGGCCGAATTCGAGGCGGCTATTAATGTTTTATTTTTAAAGGCACTATTTGTCAAATTACTTTTTTATAATGGTAGAATTGTTTCTTAGATATTATGGATCGCAACAAGACCAAACTTCCGCAGGAAAATTCATTTACGTTCAAGTTTTCCCCATATATTTGTAGCAGAACCGTCAGGTGGACGGAAACTGACCCTGGACGGGAAACTAGCACAATCACCCTAAATGATCTGTGTGTCAAGCAAGTTACATCAAAATCCGTTCATCCGTTTTTAGTTTGACATAATACTAGTAGATTAAAGACGTCTTTCCTTTAATCTATTTCGCTGACGAGTGATTGAAGGTGATCAAACGTTATTATTTAATTATAAGATCTATTATTATCGTACTTAAATTCACAGCCTTGAAAGCAAAATTACAGGGTGTCAGGTTTGATAAGAACCTTAACAAATCCTTGCCAACCAATGGGGAAGTAAATTTGTTTGTCTATTGGTACATGTCAGCGCCATCTAAACTTCATTTAACCAGCTGTCAAATTCCATATAAAAAGGACCATCGCTCGCAGCGCCATCTATGATAACATTGATAGATAAATAAGCCAATATCTAGTCATGGGCAACGGGCGAATCGGCACCTAGGCTATATAAAAGCTCAGTCATTTTCTGACATAGGTATGTATCGAAATAAAAGTTCTCAGCGACGGAAAATTATACCGCTATTAAATACTTTGCAAGGTGGAAATTTACACAAATGAGTTTTCAAAATTCACAGATGGTTCTTGTGTTTTTCTCAAGGAACCCTAATAATTTTAAACAAAAACGAACCGACTTCACTTAGACTTTACCTTTCCAAAAAGAAAAGCCCGAGCTACTGTAAATCATATTTAAATCACTACAGATGCGCCTATAATATTTGAAGAGTTCCCTTGATTTTTCCAGGATCCCATCATCCGATCCTGGCCTGGTTACAATGGTACCACCTGTGAAGTATACTCTTTCAAACAAAAAAATAATTTTCCAAATCGGTTCAGCCGTCTTCGAATAATCGGTGAACATACATAAAAAAAAAATAGCAAAAACAAAGATCCCGACGAATTGATAACCTCCTCCTTCGAAATCTTGAAGTCGGTTGACAAGACACAACTTTAAGACCCTCAGACTAAGTGATAGGATCTTCTGTAGTGTCATAACGTCACATTGCATTTAGATACTTGTTGGAACCTGAGGGTCACGTTGACGTAACAAAAGTGCATCATTTGCTGTCTGATCATTGATCTGTATCTTCCACATTTATCATTACCGCCACCAATTTGTGCGATAACTCCCTGTCATTCTCAACAGCAGATCAATTTTCATGAGCGATTTGACTGCACCATCATGAGATCTTATATTTCTAACTATAATAGTGGCTTTTATAACTCCGTTCTAGCAGTGAACACACACACACACACTTCACAGTTGGTCCCATTGTAACCAGATCATGATCTTATGATGGGGATGCTGGAGAAATCGAGGAAACTCTTCAACTATTATAGGCACACCTATAGTGATTTGAGTATTTTTTACAACAGCTCGAGCATTTGCGTTTGGAAAGGTGGAAAGTGAAGTCGGTTCTTTTTTGTTTAAAATTATTTTAATTACATTTTAGAAGAAATGTTCGAGAAATCGAAATAGGTCACTTCGCAGAGGAACTTCTATACAAGGAGACGAGGCAGTTTTCTTTGTCTTTGAGAGTACCTACTTAGTTATTATTTCTGTTAATTTGACCTCCTGCGCGTAATAATACAATCAGAAGTAGAAGTAGCTAGCAAGAGAAGTGTAGACGGGAATAATGTTCTCTTAGGAATCATTTCCATAAGTCCCTACCTTAACTACGATGCACGCGGGCGAAGCGGAGACAGATGGGAACGCACCTAGGTACTAGGAGCGTCGTAAGGTCATTTGGAGCATCTTTACGTTCTTTAAGATACTAATAATGCACTGCAACTGTCACCATATCACGAGGTCTGAACAAAACAAATAAAATCAAAGTCTCTGAATACTTTTCTGTTAAATGTTTACTTCGCTTTGATAAAGCAAGCGGTAATAAATGACGTCACGAGCATCGGCCCGCTCTGTCAACACTTGACCCGACAAATATCAAGTTTGGAGGGCCATCGGGAGCCAGAACGATCGTCTGCCGAGTTGTGGGATATTAAAATCAGTCGGGGAAACTGCCTGTATTCAGATAAAACAGAAATAAAGGGTTAAACTCTCGCCATGACTAACTATTCCCCAAAGGCGCCATTAATTGTTTAGGTAAAAGACGATTGAAAAGGGGGGTCGACTGTCCTTTTTTTAGGGTTCCGTAGTCAACTAGCAACCCTTATAGTTTCGCCATGTCTGCCCGTCCGTCCGTCCGTCCGCGGATAATCTCAGTGACCGTTAGCACTAGAAAGCTGAAATTTGGTACTAATATGTATATCAATCACGCCGACAAAGTGGTAAAATAAAAAGTGGAAAAAAATGTTTTGTTAGGGTACCTCCCCTATACGTAAAGTGGGGGGTGATTTTTTTTTTCATTTCAACGCTAACGTGTGATATATTGTTGGATAGGTATTTAAAAATGAATAGGGGTTTACTAAAATCATTTTTTGATAATGTAAATATTTTCGGAAATAATCGCTCCAGAAGTAAAAAAAAATGTGTCCCCCCCCCTCTAACTTTTGAACCATAAGTTTTAAAAATATGAAAAAAATCTCAAAAGTAGAACTTTATAAAAACTTTCTAGGAAAATTATTTTGAACTTGATAGGTTGAATAGTTTTTGAAAAAAAAATTACAAAATAATTTCTGAACTAAGTTTTTTTTAACCGTATAAGCAGGTCTTTATTGTACCTGTGATTTCTACAAAATCACAATGAAATGACGTGCTTTCAAAAACTCTTAAGTGGGGACACTTACTGTGACGGACAGAAAACTCTAGGGATGCACTAAGAAAGGATTTTTCAAAATTCACTCCCTAAGGGGGTAAAATGGGGGTCCAAAGTTTGTATGGCGAATCAAGATTTGTAAGACTATTTTATTCTAAACTTCACAGGAGTATTCCTAATGGACTAAGAGCTGGCCACGGCAGGAATGACACAATAATGAGAGCAACGAAATTGATATAGTTAAACTGCTATACTATTGTTATTACCTAATCTGGCAATCTGGCAGCTTTAAGCCGGGGGGTTCAAGAGTAGCAAACCAGTAAAGTTGTTTATAAATCTAGGGAACGACGCAATACTGAGAGTTCTTGCTTTAGTACGATATCGTGGCATTTGATGTATGTAATTGGAATATAACGTGGAAGCTGTCGCAGTGGGGGGGAAAAGAGGCAGGTTGAAGTTAAATGCATTTATACCGGACGCCTGCAGTTTATTTTAATCTGATCTGTGAAAACTGTTTGTAATTAATCAGGCGCTCGAATAAAACTTATTAGTTGACAGTTTTCGATGCCAAGACGATATTACCGATAGTTATTTCTAAAAAGGAAATCGACTTTAACAGCCAGGATTCTCGGTTTAAATTGTTATGAAAAAATATGTGACATATTAGGTTTTGTTGTGATAATGAACTTAGCTTACAAAGCCACATCATAATACAGCTACTCGTTACTAGATTGCGCTAATGTCTACTAAACATAGACAGGGAATGACATTTGAACTCCAACTGCTGACCTAGCACGGGTGAGCAGTAGAAAATAAACCAGTATAAGTGTGCTGCATTGCTACGAATTTCGCGGTCATGTTACACTGGTAGTTTGAGCAGTTGGCTCGCGAAGGTACGCATAACTATTGGTGGGAATAAACGGCACAACGTATGTACATATTAGATTGAGCATACAAAACGACTCGCGTGATCACTACGGGTACATATATTAGCGTTAAAAATTTAAGTACAGTCGCCATCAGATATATCTTAGCGGGCAAGGTGGTCACAAATATCTGAACAACGCCTCTATTGTCAAGGCGATAAAGTGTATGATCAGATATTTTTGAGTACCTTGGCCTCTCCGATATATTTGATAGCAACTGTACCTACTAATTAAAAATAATATATTGTTTTAAAGAGTAGAAAATTGAGTGCAGGTACTAGGAAAACAATTTTTAAAATGGCTAATATTTTTTCTGAAAACGATCATCTAAAAATATTAGGGCTAATGCCCCGGTTTGGGCCACTTTAAGGAGAGTTTGTTTATTCAGACGTCTGTCATTTTGTATCAATAAGGAATGATGAAAATATTTATTTAATGAGTCTTAAACTTATACAGTGTTACTATGTCTCACGAAAGTTTATATTCAATAAAATATGTATGACTATATTTATATGAACTTTCGCTGTTAAGATTCTGATCTTTTTTTCTTTTGAGAAATATTAAAAAAAAGCCCAAGAGTAACTTTTGGCCATTTTTTTCCATGGTATTTTATTTTTATTTTATTTTTTTATTTAGCCATAAATTGTATGTGTACATAATGATGTTAAGCAATACAGATAGTATCAATACAATTTTATCCAGTGGGTGTAGCTACATATTTATGTACTTATGAACTAACATTTTATAATATATACATACTTATTAACTAACAGTGACCAATATTATAATATTCACTTAAGCTGTAGGGGCATAAGTCAATAACATGTTTTTTAAGTGCTGTCAGAAATTTTAAGTAATTGAGTGATTTAATTTATACGGGTAACTTATTAAACACTTTAGCAGCCACACAGATAGTGCTACGCTGACAACTGATATATGACAGATGACAGGGCCATCTGTGCTGCCATAATTTACTCTTATATCAACTCTATAAACCATAGACTTGTAAATTTGTCTATGCCTTAGTAATTTTGAAAATGGCCAAAACCGGCACAGTGGCCACAACCGGGGCATCTGCCCTATAATATTTTCCGGAATTGAGTAAATACTAAAAAAATACTCATAAAAATAGTTACTAGGATGTTATACGTTTTTTTTGTAGCATCACGTTTACTGTACGTAATGTACGTTTACGTATAAATTGGATATGCAATTATGAACCCGATGGTACATTAGGTTTGGGATAAGTTTCCCAAAAATAATGTACATTTTATATTGTTTGGTATTTGGTCATAAACTATGCAAAATAACTCTGCAATAGTAACAAACATTACTACAGATAGGTGCATCTAAATATGCACCCAAGAATTTTAGTTATTTATTTAAACTTCATTGCAAAGTAAAAATAAGTACAAATGGCGGACTTAATGCCTCAAGGCATTCTCTACAAGTCAACCATAGGGCCAAACAGAAATTCGCTAAAGTGGGTGCTGTAAGAGAAAACTTGCTGATTTATCCTATAACTTATTTGTACCTACTTAAATATACTTCGATACGAGTATATGCTACATAAACTTCACAAATACCAATATATATACATACTAATAAACATACGTATATATTATAATGCATACGCGCAAAGGGGAAAAAACTCATTCACACTGGTCATGATCCAGCAGGTGCTTGTGAAGCAAGCGTTTGAAAACGAACTTGCTTGGGGCTTGTCTTATTGTCAGGGGAAGTGCATTCCAGAGACAAATAGTCTGGATTGTAAAAGAAGAAGAGAGATAACCGCTATGGGGAGGATGTACTAGAAGCTTAAGAGACTGGGAGGAGCGAAGTTCACACCCGGGACGGGGGTTGACAAAACTGAATTTGGACTTAAGGTAGTCTGGAACAGAGAGATCAAACAAAATAGAGAAGAGAGTACTTACAGAGAATTCTAAGAGTCCTGCGTTGACGTGCAGGCTGCCATTGGAGTTGGTAACGATAACCTGAGACGTGATCGAATTTACGCAAGCCGAAAGTAAAGCGTTTGGCATTATTTAATATCGATCGAGTCTGTTTAGGGAAGCCTGGGAAATGTTGGTAGTGCACACATCAGCTTAGTCTATAATAGGAAAAATTAAAGCCTGCACAAGCAGCTTTTTGGTACTCACAGGCAGGAAGTTTTTAAACCTATGCAGAGTCCGCAGTTATCAAAAACACAAAAACTCTCTTTTCAAGGAAACCAACAGTGGTAATGTTAACATTATTCGAGAGTATTTTAAGCGTATGAGAAGGAATCTTCCATAAGTACAAAAATAAGTGTCAGCATGTTTTTAAAATCGAGATATGGCCAAAGTATGAATGTTCCCGCATACGAATGGCGCCAATCTTTCTTATAAAATGAGAAATGAATCGAGTTCATTGAGTACGCGTTAGGTTTTGTAGTTCAAATATTGTCATAACCTACAATCCACTGGTGCGACAGGCGACTCAATATTTAATAAATATAACAGCATATAGATAACGACTGCAAGCCTTCATAAACGCTAAAGTGCGGGATCTTAGTGAGGTAATCTATGTTGCTCATTGGTAGTACCACCAAGTAAATTATTATTTATCTAGAACTTTCTATCATTCTGTCACTTCAAATACTCGCTACTCAAATGCTGCGCAAAGTCGATATTTATATCGATACAACTTCATGATTAATAGGCAAGGATAAGCATCAACATAAAATATTAAAACGAGTAAAGTTAAACAATGCTCATGTGAAAACTTAACCCATTTTTGGGTTTACAAAAATAAAATGTCTCATGTCTTGTTAACCAATAAAATACCCATTTTTAAAGCGTCATTTCTGTAAGGCCCTGGGTTTTCTGACCACCCGTCGCCGGCGGCCGGCGACCGACCTGTACAAAACATCCGAACGTCGTCGGCGGCGGACACGAGTCGGTCGCCGGCCGCCGGTGACGGGTGGTCAGAAAACCCAGGGCCTAAGACCTGTACCTCTGTTTGTACTATATATATACCCATGTTGTACAAATAAACTATTTGACTTTGACTTTGACATTTATTGTGTTAATCTTCATTCCGCAAAGGTTTCATGCCATTCCTCTTCAATCTTCCCTACAAAATCAGTGTTTGACAGAACTTTGACATATGAACGGTGGCACATGACGTCTACATACAATTTTTCCTGTCGATTATCTAGGGTTGACAAGTACGCGATTAGTTTGATTGCTGGACCTGCCCTAATCTACCTGATACATCAGTAATTTTAATACAAAAATACATTAATGTAAGATTTATTAGTTAATTTGCCCAATCTAACCGTTATTTTAGAACGAAACAACTACATAAATATTTTATCTTACCTGTGGTCATGCAGCAAATAAACAAAGGAGATTTTGACAACCCCGAAACGGTATCCGATACGTTCCAAGGCCGTAGTTGTCACTTCGTTCAGATGTACACCCTTGTTTAAATCTTACTTAATGTTATTAAAATGAATGGGGAAGGCAACTATCACAATGACATTTCCAACATTACTTTTATATTGATATTGTAATAAATAAAGAGAATATAATAATAAAATAAGAACTTTTATTTTAAGCTGATGGCTATCAGAATCGGTATTCAACTTAGAGATTTCAACCCGGACGGGATGATACGTCAGATAAACGTCAGTCCATACATGTGTATGACCACTGGTCATATGTTTTCGGCAGAAGGGAACGCCTGTCAATGGCGACTCCGGTTAGTTGAATTCTCTAAGTATTAATGATCAAAATATTCAGGTATGGCTAAGGGTTAATATTTTTATCGACAAATTAGGCAGCCATATATCTGTAAAATTTCCTAATGGTTGTGCGCCCCTTGGCGAGCCAATTTCTCTTACTGCCAGTATTACATGACCGCGCGATTCGTAGCAATGCGGCACACTTATATTGGTTTATTATCTACTGCTCACCCGTGCTGGGTCAGCAGTTGGAATTCAAATGTAATATTCTGTCTATGTTTAGTAGATATAAGCGCAATCTAGTAACGAGTAGCTGTATTATGATGTGGCTTTGTAAGCTAAGTTCATTATCAGAACAAAACCTAATATGTAACATATTTTTTCATAACAATTTAAACCGAGAATCCTGGCTGTTAAAGTCGATTTCCTATTTAGAAATTACTATCGGTAATATCGTCTTGGCATCGAAAACTGTCAACTAATAAGTTTTATTCGAGCGCCTAATTAATTACAAACAGTTTTCACAGATCAGATTAAAATAAACTGCAGGCGTCCGGTATAAATGCATTTAACTTCAACCTGCCTCTTTTCCCCCCCACTGCGACAGCTTTCACGTTATATTCCAATTACATACATCAAATGCCACGATATCGTACTAAAGCAAGAACTCTCAGTATTGCGTCGTTCCCTAGATTTATAAACAACTTTACTGGTTTGCTACTCTTGAACCCCCCGGCTTAAAGCTGCCAGATTGCCAGATTAGGTAATAACAATAGTATAGCAGTCTAACTATATCAATTTCGTTGCTCTCATTATTGTGTCATTCCTGCCGTGGCCAGCTCTCCGTCTATAACGATAAATGAGTAAACACGTATTTCAGGTTTTTTGAAAATTTAACCCCTAAAAGGGGAAAATGTGGTCACAAAGTCTGAAAATCAACATGAGTATCATATCCTTTTTGAGTACTTATAGTACGCGGGCGAAGCCGCGGGAAAAGGCTAGTTATATATAATTAGTGCCTGCCTTACTGGGAAAAGCAATGATTTAAATACTGTAGACTGTGTTGGACATACCGGACCGTGCCCCACTTTACGCCACTGTACTCGAGTACCCTACAACAGAAATGGCAGCGCAACACTCGGCAGCTCTTGGTGACCTACGATATTTCTTTAGTATTACTTGGTAATACACATTTGCCAAAGACGTCATCGTCACATGGGTATGCCTGTGGTTAAGGGTTAAGGGTTTATCAATCATAAAATAGAAAATTTTAAAGCTTCTTCCACACGTCGGGCCATCCTGGGCTATTGCGACCGCTGACCTTCCAACCCGGAGGGGAAACTATAGACCTTATTGGGTTAGGTTTGGACACGATGTACTTATATATATTGCTTTACCAAAAAGTGACAGATAAATTATCAAATAACATTTCCTGCATAAGTTCCAAGAAACTCTGTGGTATAGTCGAGTTCTAAAATTTAGATGCAATTTAGTGTATTTATATGGGTTTAAGGCATTAAGTTCTATACAATGCAGTACGCGTAGGTACATTTCCCCTGTATCAAAAAGATAGGCGGATGCATATCCGTTCATAAAAACCAGTTCAATAATCTATTACCGCATTTCAGTAATCAGTCTCAGCGGATGAAGCTTCGTGAAAATGCCTTTATGTGTTGTTTTTGGGTGTAAAAATATTTTACTACGTCTAATTGACAAAAAGATGGAATACAATTTTACAGGTAACTATAATTTTATTTTTGCACTATGATTGGAGTTTATTTGCACTATGAATGGCAGATATCTCAACTCAGGAAATAGAAAAATGCGGGTTACATTCGATGTCGAAATGTTATCGCGATAGATTCAGATTCAGATTCTCTATTGATGTTGGAAGCTTCATATTGTTTATTCATGCCCTTAATAAAATAGTAGTTTATGTAACTGTTACGTAGGGTCCTTAAAACATGAGTGTGGTTTTATGAAACGAGCCGCAGGTGAGTTTCATAATAAGATCACACGAGTGTTTTAAGGCCTAATTACGTACAGTTGCATACACTGCTTTATCTACACTCATATTATTTATCCTAAATGCCGTATTCCGAAACCAGAGAATGGCCGCCATTGCACCGCCATGGCCAACTCGATTGTGTCGGCGGCCGCGCGGGAGCGTGCTACACCTGCACCTGTACCTGCATTATGTTATCAAAACTCATAACACATCAATGTTTGAGCATGTAAAGTTAAAATTACGTTACTGCCACAGATAAAAAGCTTATCATAGTAAAATCGGTTGTGATAATGCTAGCCATTGCCTACCGTTTTTGAACACGTTTTAGAGGACTTACAATGTGAGTGTAGATAAATATATACAACAGTTCTTTGGGCCTACTAGAAAGAAATAATATAAGAAAATACGGGTTTTTTTTGAACTAGCATAAAGAAATAAGTAAAGTACTCACTCCATAAAAGGCTACTTACTGGTTAAACATAAACATACAGTGGTTAAATAACCAGTCGTGAGGGCGGTATTGTAAATCTTATTACTAAATATGTTTTAGCTAGCTTGCAACCTAGGTTTCTTATTAAATTTGAATCTTAAATAGGTTGATTCAATGTTATTGCACCGGAACAATATGGTTTCCAAAAATCTAAATCTACTGCACTTGCGGTTTTTAACTTAGTACGCGAAATTTCTACTCACTGCGACGACCGCAGCCTTACTACCGTCCTATTCTTTGATATGTCCAAGGCATTTGACTTTGTTGCACATGACTTACTTTTGGCAAAACTAGAGTGCTACGGCGTCAGAGGACTAGCATTGCAATGGCTAAGATCCTATTTGGAAAACAGACAACAATGTGTAGAAATTAAGTGCGTAAATGGTTTACAGGAAATAGAGATACACCAGTCTGACTATAAATTTAACCATTATGGAGTTCCTCAAGGGAGTGTTTTAGGCCCACTACTATTTTTGGCCTATATTAACGATTTACCGAAAGTGACGTCCCACAAATGTATTCTGTTTGCCGACGACATCTCGATTATTGTCACAAATAATAAGATTGAAACTATATTAGATCATGAAATTAATGTAAATAAAACTATAGCTGCCGTAATTAACTGGATGCAACATAATAATATGCAAGTAAATTTATCTAAGACTAATTATATGAATTTTAATAGCTTAAATTGGACATTGAATATTAATTATAGTGGACACACCTTGGAAAATGCTAATGTTACAGAATTCCTAGGCCTGATTGTTGATACTGATTTGAAATGGAAGGGACATATCGAACATGTATGTAACAAAATAAATCGATTTGTTTTTGTCATGAACAGACTACGCGCAACGGCTGATCAAAAAACAGCATTGATGGCCTATCACGGCTATGTGGAATCAGTGCTTCGATATGGACTAATCGTGTGGGGAAATAGGGTTGATTTTCAAAGGGCTTTCATCTGCCAAAAAAAAATGTATTCATGCCATATGTGGAGTGTGCCCGATGACTTCTTGTAAACCTCTTTTCTCTAAACTAAATATTCTCCCTCTGCCATGTCTCTATGTGTTTGAAGTATCTAAATTTGTAAAACTGAATATGAACTTGTTTAAGACAGCAAAAGAAGTATTTCCTAGCAACACTAGGAATACAAACAGGCTTGTTGTACCTAAACAGCAAAGAACTGCTGCTTTTAAGAACAACTGTTACTCAATGGGTGTCACGGTATACAATGGGCTACCACAGCATATAAAAGATCTGCCATATACGAAATTTAAAACAGCGCTTTTTAAATGGCTATTAGAGAAAACATTTTGCTCGATTAATGAATTTATTGCGTATAACAATGTATCAAATTTATATTAGTCAAATTATATTATAGATACCTCCTTTATTACCATGACATTACATACTTAATTATTTTATTATCAATTGCTGCCACTGTATGCTGTGTATATTTATTGTGCATTCTATTTAGTTTAATTTAAGTAAATGTAGTTTAGTAATTAATTAAGTTAATTAAGGTAGTCTTATTTAGTACAAATTTAATGTATTATAAGGACCTATTTGCATGCTGTCAAAAACAGCTAAAAAGACTAGGACATGTAACTTTTATAACACCTTTTATGTAAAACCCTTTTTATGTGCAAATAAATGATTATGATTATGATTATGATGATGCTTCGATACTCTCTCTATAGGTTGTGTGCAGTGAGCATTTATTAATTTTATTCAATTTTAATTTTATTGCATAAAAAATAAGTACAAATGTCGGACTTAATACTTCAAAGGCATCTCTACCAGTCAAACATATAGGGCCTAATAGAAATTCGGTAAAGTGGGCGCTGTGAGAGAAATCTTCCTAATTTTTTCCTATAATTACCAATTCATCCAAACATTAATTTACTTACATACACGGAGGGAAAAAATATTGTTCGAATTAAAAACCTGATATCTAAAAGACGGGACTAACAAACTCTATTCATTTTTACATTTTTTTTCTAGGCGATAGAAAATAATATCATTTCAAGGACATTTTAATAATTTCATAGTATAGGAAATACAAAACGGTTTTACTTAATCGTGGAATTAATATTCTTTACTCGTAATAACAGAGTTGTACAAATTGTATAAAACTTTCCTTGAGTTTATAAATGGTGTACTAGCTCCAGTACCTGAAGAGTACTAGATAATACAAATGGGATTTATTAAAGTCGGTGGCTGCTAATGAGTATTAATAATTGAAAGTCAATTCTGATATCTATACTTGGTAATCTTGTAATAACAAATCCCTTTCTTATTCTTATCAGTTTTATCTTATTTCCGTAAATAGTAGAATACCTTTACAGATATTAGTAAAGTGTACTAATAACAAGATTCTTAAATGCACCGGCCGCCCCTCCCCCCGCTCGCATACCCTATATCCATCCTTGACTCGTCTATTTTGCTTGTAACCTCATCGGCGAAACGAAGAAATATTGTGATTGTGCCAAAAAAATATTTGTGTGGTACTTTGGAGTGTCGTTCGTTAGTTCGTATAAAGTGAAATTAGAATTTATTTTATGCGCTGAGGGGCAGATGTTTTTTTTAAAGACTGTGTACGATAAAATCCGGACATGCATAATCTGGTATATCTTTTTTTCGGTACGACATATTCAAGCATTTCTTTTATTTTAATAATCTGGAGTTATAGTAATATATACTAAAAATAGAATCATATTACAATTGTATGGGCTTGTGTGAGTTTTTGTCAAATATATTCCATCATATCTTGAATTTTTTGTCCAGCATTTTTTGATAATCTTCACTCACTTCCTGCTACAATGCGACAATTGTATTTATATTTTCACAAGCTGTTTTATGCTCATTAGAATGTTATCTTACAAAAAAATACGATTTGAAAATATTTTCTACTTGAGGCAGTCAGGAAGACTTTCTACTCCAAGCACTAAAGGTAGTTTTTATATGGGAGGCATATTTTTGTAAAAAAGTCAAGCTCACCAAAGCTAGAACACCTCAGAACTATTTACATCTAAGTACAATTAGAAAAATGTAAGCTATTATGAAAAGAGAATGTAATAAGGTATAATTTGGTTTATCTAATAAAAAATAAAAAAACTATTTTTCACAGGAAAATTTGGTAAACACTGTCAGAACACCGTGGACAAAAAAATATAGGCACTGTGGAATAAATAGTGATCAAAGTCACAGATAACGTAACGTTATATTATGTTTATAATTTTATTATGTAGCTTGATGACCACGAATTATTTAAAAGAAGTGTTGCTTGAATATGTGGTACCGAAATAAATATATACCAGATCATGCATGTCCAGATTTTATCGTACACAGTCTTTAATAGGTAAAAATAAATAGTAGTTTTTAATCGATCTTCAAACGTTACCGTAGATATGTCTGAATTTGCCAAGATTTGCTTCAATTAATTATATATTTCTAGGTGAAGAACTGTCATTTAACTTTAAATAAAGTTACTTAATTCTACTTGATATTTTATTTAAACTTTAATTGCCTGTTTTGTTTTTACAGCTACTACTTATTCTATTCAAGTCTTGTTACGTTCAATAGTCCTTATTTAGATTAATTAATTTATCATTTCCTATTTATTCGAAGAGTAGCTGTCAAAATATAAACAATTAGCTCCTTGTACCCTGTAAAAGTGCATACTGAAGAGCTATGCAAGTGTCACTTCACTAGCTCAATATTACAGTTCTAGGTTTCATTTTTAACGAATTGAAATTTGAACGTTGTCATGTCACTATGACAATCTAATTTTTACGACACATAAGAACGAAACCTGTAAAATTGGGCTAGCGACTTGTAAGTAACCATAATTGCAATTTACAGATGCAGCCGTACCTGATCCTGATCCAAGCAATCCAAGCGCGATTGGAGCGTGCCACGCAAATTTAGAACACGTAAGAAGTGATCGTTCCTTACGGGATCTAAATATGTGTGGTGTGTTTCGATAGCGTTTGGATCGCTTGGATCAGGCTCAGGTGCGGACGCATTTGTACATTGCAACTATGGTTAATTGAAATTAAATTGCAGCTTACTGAATCCCATGAATTAGGGTTTTGTAATTAATAGTAAAAAAAATACTGAAAATAAGAGTGCTGCTTTATTGTTTCCAAGCAAACTATCGTGAATTTTAGTAATGGGATTAGTAAAACCAAGAAACAAAACACTAGATAAAACTTCTCGGTTTAATAATTCCTAGTACAGGTATAATAAAACCCATCAAACATTTACTAGAAATAAAAAACTATTCTTGTTTTATGTTAAAAGCAAGTATGTTACATTATTGAATTCAAATAAAAGTCCACTTGTTTTTAGTAAACAGTATTGTTTTTCCAAAAAGGACAATTTTTTTAGTGTTAGTAAATACTATTAGTAAAACTGGTTTATAACCGTTAGTATCCTTCCTTTTGTATCCTTGTCCTGGGATTCACTAAAATTTTACTAATGATTAATATTTTTTATTTGTTTCTACTAAACTTTTTTTCTCCGTGTACTTATTTACACAAGACAATTATAAACACACACACAATTTGTACAAAGGTGAACTTATCCCTTTAAGGGATGTCTTCCAGCTCACCTTACACAAATCAACAAACAAATCGTGAGTGAATTGAGTTATCTGGCAGTCTGACTAGTCAAATCCCACAGCCGTGTTCAACGGTCGAATGGCATGCCGTGCATTCCACAAACCACTGCATTACACGCATAGGTACTGTGCATGCATAGCTGTACGATATGCATGTTTATAGATATAATATTACTGTGTGATAATGATAACCATACATATAGCCTTGGCCAGAAGTTTGCATTGACCATAGCTGTTTAATGTTTACAATTTTGATGTTAAGTATTAATTCCCTATCATAACAATGCACGATGACGTAAAATGTTATATTTTATTTATATATCTAGAAAGCTTCACTTAATAACACTTTCTAGGTACCTATAAAATACGAAAACTGGAGGTAACCAAAATGCGAATTTAAGTCTGTGCGACAAACTGCAAATATTCTATGCACTTGCAGTTACTACTAATTTCAACAAAACATGCCTGTTCACTTTGATTTAATTGATAAAAGAAGTTCAAAAAAGATGGAAACGCCGGACTAAACTTTTGAGTTTTGTTTGAAAATCGCTAGAGTGCTTAATACTTCTGGCCAAGGCTGTAGGTACTGGACGACCTGCTTGATCGGCAAATTGACCTTGACCCTTAATGATGCGCAATTTGGGTCCAGACCAGGTTTGTCAACGGAAAGTGCTATTCTTTGCCTCAAGCGCACCGTGCAGTACACGACCAGGAAGACCACAGTATTTGCTGCTTTTTAAGATCTGTCCAAAGAATACGATCTGGTATCGTTTAATCTAGTTGCCGATCGAACTGACATATTTTATTGTTCGGAGAGTGAATTCACTAGAGTAGCTTTGTTTGTGCTATGTTACTGTACATTTTGAAATTGAAATTGTTATAAAATTTTTACTATATACTTATCACTATGTTAAACTTTTTGAAGGCCTACACTATCGTATTGGGCAACTGTAATGATAGATGTAAGATTTATTAAATAAATAAATAAATAAAATCTGTTGTGTTGTGGGACAAGTTACAAAAAGAGACAACCCTGCCACCTGAATGTATAACATTGTATAACATAGGCTTTCTGTAGTAGTAAATACATACTTGTAAAAACTCAGTATTTGGCAAATGTTTGCTTAAAAGATGAGTGAAATAAATTTTAAATTATCATAAAAGAAAATTCCATTTAATATATTTTTATTTTACAAATGTTTGATGCAGGATCGTTGGCTTGTAAATATAGTCAGTCTAAATCTAGAGAATAAAATCCAGTGAACGTAGAAAACCGGCTTAGCTATGCAAAATTAAAGTTTCATTTATATTGAAGCTTGTTTATTATAAGCGTATTTTTCTTTTGATGAAATACTCTACGCACGAAATCATTTCAATTTAAATTTTGTTTTAGTTTATATATTTATGTAGGTACTTATCTTAAGTTTATTCAATCGTATGATGTACCTACATCTATGTACCTATGTAGAATTGTATAGTCACGAACCCGGATTGTTGAGCCACTTGCTATTGTTCGTAATTTAGCCGTGTACTACAGTTGTCGTTTATGCGTTACCGACCTTTGCGACCCTGTACGCCCGCTTCTTGAAGAACCCCATGCCAAAGCGCAATAGAAACACCTCGGGAGGCACTTTAATAAAAATAAGTCACCGAAGTACAGTCAACAGCAGAATTAGCTAAGAAAGTTTAGTGTTCATATATCACAATGATCTCGACTTTATTGTTAAAGGAATATGAGCGTGTGAAGGTCATTTTTAAACGCCTCGCCCGCTAAGGTACTTATGCTGCTGCGTACTAACTCCACGTAAAAAATGTCGCAGGCAGAAAGCTAGTAAAATATATTTTAAACAAAAAAGAACCGACTTCACTTAGACTCCACCTTTCCAAAAGGAAATGCCCGAACCAGTGTAACAAATATTAAAATTACTATAGGTGTGCCTATAATATTTGAAGAGTTCCCCCGATTTCTCAAGGATCCCATCATCAGATCCTGACCTGGTTACAATCGGACCAACTGTGAACTGTTTCAAACAAACACACACACAAACACACACTCTTTCAAACAAAATAAATATTTTCCAAATCGGCCCAGCCGTCTTCGAATAATACAACATAGATAAAAAAATATATAGCCAAAACAAAGATTCTAACGAATTCCTCCTCCTTCGAAATCTTGAAGTCGGTTGATAAGAAACAACTGAAGTTATCATCTAAAAAAAAATAGGTAGTTCAATTCTCGTCAGATTCCAGTAATCTAAGAAAAACCGCTAAAACAAAACATTTACCAAGCTTGTTTTGAATTAATTGTGATGTTAATTCAAGTTGTTATTTTAATTTAATTTCCGAGTTTGTCAGAAAATCAGAGCTTGGGAAATGTTGCAAAACGCCCCGAGCTCCCACGGACAGTTAAGATAAACACAAGCTTGGTTGGATGAGGAAAAACGTCTCTTTCAGCACGAAAAAAGAAACGGAGCAGAGTACAAACAGCAACACTCTTAACTGTATATCGGTGGACCTTATTACAAAAGGCATAAGGTCCACCGATGGGCAGTTAACCTATTGACCGCCACAGTCGGCTGTGGCCGACATCAAAAAGTTGTGCCATGGACGCCAACGACGGCTACAGCCGACAGGCTTTGTAATGCAATAGGGACCTACGCGGGCTTCCGCAAAGTTCAATTTCGCTTGACAAAACGCGATTACGTGGCGTCGGTGGCGCGTCATTTTTAACCGACTTCAATTTCATAGAAGGAGGAGGTTCTGTATTCGGTTTGGGCTATTTTTAGGGTTCCGTAGTCAACTAGGAACCCTTATAGTTTCGCCATGTCTGCCCGTCCGTCCGTCCGTCCGCGGATAATCTCAGTGACCGTTAGCACTAGAAAGCTGAAATTTGATACTAATATGTATATCAATCACGCCAACAAAGTGCTAAAATAAAAAGTGTTTTATTTTATTTTATTAGGGTACCTCCCCTAGACGTAAAGTGGGGAGTGATTTTTTTTTTAATTTCAACCCTAACGTGTGATATATTGTTGGATAGGGGTTTAGTAAAATCATTTTTTGATAATGTAAATATTTTCGGAAATAATCGCTTCGAAAGTCGGAAAAATAGCGTCCCCCCCCCTGTAACTTTTGAACCGTAAGTCCAAAAAATATGAAAAAACTTGAGAAGATGCGCGTTATGATAAACTTTTTAGGAAAATTATTTTGAACATTATAGGTCATTTTTGAGTTATTTCCAAAAAACTTCTTCCATAGGCATCAGATACGACCTTTTGGCATTAGTCTGGTTTTAACTCTTAAGTGTGTACACTTACAGTGACGGACGGAAAACTACGGAACCCTACCCTGAGCGTGGCCCGACACGCTCTTGGCCGGTTTTTTTTATGTATGTTCACCGATTACTCCGAGACGCGTAGTCCGATTTGAACAATTCTTTTTTTGTTTGAAAGGATCTATTTCCAAGATGGTCCCATATTAATCTGGTGCTGTTCTGATGATGGGATCTATGAGGAATTGAGGGAACTCCTCAATTTTTAAAGGCACATGTACGGTGATTTTGGTGTTTTCTTAAGCAACTCGAGGATTTTCTCTCGAAAACCACCAATTTGATGAAGTGTACCTGATGAGGATAGTTGTTTTGATGATAATGATGATTTTTTTAAATGTAGGCTGTTCAGCGATTACTCCGAGACCCGTGGTCCGATTTGAGGAATTCTTTTATTGTTTGAAAGGAACTACTTATAAGATGGTTCCACATTAATCTGGTGCTGTTCTGATGATGGGATCCATGAGGAATTGAGGGAACTCCTCCATTTTTAAAGGCACATGTACGGTGATTTGGGTGTTTTCTTAAGCTACTCGAGGATTTTCTCTCAAAAACCACCAATTTGATGAAGTGGACCTGATGATGATGATTGTTTTGATGATAATGATGATGATTTTTTAAATGTAGGATCCCGAGACCCGTGGTCCGATTTGGGCAATTATTTTATTGTTTGAAAGGATCTACTTCCAAGGTGGTCCCATATTAATCTGGTGCTGTTCTGATGATGGGATCCATGAGGAATTGAGGGAACTCTTCAAATTTTAAAGCCAAATGTATTGTGATTTGGGTGTTTTCTTAAGCAACTCAAGCATTTTCTCCCGAAAACCAACAATTTGATGGAGTGGATGATGATAATTGTTTTGATGATAATGATGATGATTTTTTTCAATGTAGGGTGTTCAGTGATTACTCCGAGACCCGTGGTTTGGTTTGAGCCATATTTTGTTTGTTTGAAAGAAACTACCTCGAAGATGATCCCACATTAATCTGGTGCTGTTCTGATGATGGGATCCACGACGAATTGAGAGAACTATTCAATATTTAAAGGCACATGTATATTGATTTTGTTGTTTTTTTAAGCAACTCAAGCATTGCCTCTCGAAAACCACCAATTTAATGGAGTGGACCTAATGATGGAGACCACATATGATATGTGGAACTTTCCTTACATTGAGTACGTATTATGACCTTTTTCTTATATATCTTCACCGATTATTCCGACTATGATTATATTATAACCACTAAAAATGGAAAAACGAATTATATAACCACTAAAAATGGAAAAATAAAAACTTTTTACAAAAAAAAGATAAACCGACTTCAAAAAGGATAAAATAAATTATTATATTATTTATATGCGTTACAAACTGATATGTTTGAAGTCGGTGCCAAGCCAAAAACTTACTATACCGGTCAAATCAGCTTCAAGTATAAAAATCACAAAACATCTATACCTCTACTTATATTGCAAAGGTGAATGTGATTCTATCTGTTACATTTTCACAACTATACTACTAATCCAATTTTGATGAAATGTGGTACCTATGTATATATATATATATATATATATACTCTGATACACGTCTCCTTTTTCAATAATCACAAAAAGGCGGCAAATTAAAAAAAGAATGTACCTAATCGCGTAAGGTTGACCTTCCATAGAAAATTTAAATATCGCGCCTTTTTCTACTGACAAAGTGGGTCCCAAACACCCAGTGTGTCTGAGTATAGAAAGATCAATCTAGCCATTGAATTCCTTTACACTTCGATATTAAACCTTAGATGAAGTAGGATAAATAATTCAAACCGTAGCCGGATATTCGTTCAAGATGTGGTTAGTCCGAAAACTAGTAAAAATTTTTTTATTAACAAACTGATGTTTGTTAATTCATAAGACGCATGATTATACTTTCTTTCTGTACTTGAATGAATACCTACGTGTAATCAATACCGTATTAGAATAGTTCTATAGTATCAAGAACAATTCACTGAACACAGAGCCTCGTTCTTATTAACTCTTCCAAATTTGGCTTGGCACCGACTTCAAACATATCAGTTTGTAACGCATATAAATAATATAATAATTTATTTTATCCTTTTTGAAGTCGGTTTATCTTTTTTTTGTAAAAAGTTTTTGTTCAATGCTTGGCGGTCAAAAGGTTAACAGTGTGGGCGATGGTACAAGTTACGATGCCTACCGCGCGCGAACCACTTCGATCGTCGTTCATCTATTAGCCTCTCTATCGCTCGCAAGAGCGATAGAGACGCAGACAGTCAATTTTCGAATTTCGATGTTCGCGGCAGGCCCTCTGGTACATGAGCGCACGTATGTGTTCGGCCCAATGGCAAGCGAGTGGCAGTGCGTTCGACAGTGTGACAAGCGATGTGTCGAGCTTCCAAGGTATTTGTGTAGTGTCACTAAGGCCACCACCATACGTTCGCTTTTTGTTTGTCAAGGACGCGGCGCCAAACGCATCGCCAGTTGCCGCCGTTCTAGCGGTCATTTGCGTCCTTATGGACTCCGAACGTCGGGCTTGTAAGACATCACCTGAACGTCTGGCTTGGCGATCTACTAATGCCTACCGCGCGCGAACCACTTCGTTCGTCGTTCATCTATTAGCCTCTCTATCGCTCGTATTAGTAAGAGCGATAGAGACGCAGATAGTCAATTTTCGAATATCGATGTTCGCGGCAGACCCTCTGGTACATAAGCGCACGTATGTGTTCGGCCCAATGGCAAGCGAGTGGCAGTGCGTTCGGCAGTGTGACAAGCGATGTGTCGAGCTTCCAAGGTATTTGTGTAGCGTCTCTAAGGCCACCACCATACGTTCTCTTTTTGTTTGTCAAGGACACTGCGCCAAACGCATCGCCAGTTGCCGCCGCTCAAGCGGTCATTTGCGTCCTTATGGACTCCAAACGTCGGGCTTGTAAGACATCACCTGAACGTCTGGCTTGGCGCTCTACTATAAAGGCATCTGTTACAGGACCGCACGTAAGTTTACATGACCGCATATAAGTTTCAGGGCTTCGCTCGCCCAAAGGCAACATACAATCGCGCCATGACAGTTAACATAAACTAAAAAGTTAAGTTCACCAACCGAAACCGACAGGCTTATCAACGTTTCCCAGCAGAAAACAAAAACTTTTCTTACCTATAATATCATTTAGTCAATCATTTACTGATTACAGACAGTTTCACGAAGGATTCTCGGATTTCACGTAATTCGGGGGGTATTTTGCAATGTTCTTATTTATCTATTGATCGCCTGATATGATATGAAAAATGCAATGAAATTGATTTATTTAAAGAAAACACAATGGTCCAAACAATATAAGTATTAACTTAGTCTATAATGTTAGTTACTTAATAATATATACAAACGAGTGATTGACTCTGACCCATTTTCCACAACAGAGGACAGTCTAGCTTGTTATTAGCTATTACGAGTGTGCTTAGGATGCTGTTGCTACTCCCGCGCGCCCCGGCATCAAAGCCGTCTGTGCGTGCCTCGGCGAACATGGACGATGCGCTGCAAAAGCGCGGAAGTCTCAACAGCACCCCAAAAGCATTATTGTATTGAATGCGCAGGGCATTGTAAGCACGTTGAGCATATCTAACCCACAGACGTGTACAGCGATGTACAGAGAGCCTTGAATAGTGTAATTTTCACTTTACCAAATCTGATACTCATATATGATTTGACCCCCATGATATGGATATTTTTTCCCCCATATTTTGCAATGATCAGTTCGTTAGATGTGCCTGGGCCGCCCTTTAGTGTATCAACCATTATTATAATAAGGTATGAGATACAATGTTACTCTGCTTCATGTTTTTACTCCTGTCTGTTCTTTATCGGAGCCTCTGGAGTATCTGATGACATGTGGTTTATCTCGATGGGATTTTGTATGTACTTATTTACGACGTGGCTGCTACTTTGCAAATATCCCTTTCTTTTTATATTAAACAGCGTATCTTGTTGGAGTTAGTTAGACACTTTACGCTCTTTTGTATGAGCAAGCATATTATAAGGAGAACGGAACCTTTTTCTATTCAGGATTTTCCTAATTTAACACATTCAGGACCAAAAACCTGACTGTCGGGTTCTCTGTTCGTAGCTACTACGCGCTACATACGACGAATACGTGGCTACGGGCTACGAGCGTAGCACGTATACCACTAGGTGGCACTGAATGTGTTAAGACCGAGAATTTTAGTGTCACATAGTGTATCTTAGCAAAAATTCCACTTTAACGGATTAATATGGAAGGAGTTAGATATAAACTTGCCTATGCTTAAATGTGACGTTCCATCAGAGAAACTCATGAGCATAAGGACCCTTCTCCGACGATACGTCATAAAGTGTCTACTTCTAATGCTTACTTACTTAGGCCATATCACAGTTGTCCTTATTTGTTCCAACCGCTGATGTCCCACACTTCCAAAAATACGGTTGTCTTACCTAGAAAAAAAAACATACATGTTACACAGATGATATATGGCAAAACCTGATGGAAGAAGCCTCAGGTTTGACATATTGCTATGGCGATGAGTTGTATGGAAAACTACGTAATATTTATTTGACGACCATTCTAATAGATAGTAACGATTTCGTCAATTTTTAAAACTAGAACTTGCTTTTATACAATTTCAATTTGAACTAAAAAGGTAGGTTCCTCTTTTCAGATTCTCACTTTTATAAACCTTTTTTATTTCGGTGAATAAAGCCACTGAAAACGTAACTTAAAAAAAAATTAAAAAGTGTTTAAACATATCAATTTGTTTGCCACTGTGAGATGCTATTAAAAAAACTTACACGTGTAAATAAAAAAAAACTCCAATTAATCATAATACTCGTAAGATAATTATATGTTTGCGTATTTTCAGCAGCTGGTGTAAACAGTGTAGGTAGTCTGCGGCGATGAATAACTATGTTTACGTCCGTCAGCTCAGTACCTGCATCTGCGTTTGGTAACATGGCATTCCACGGCTTTGTTTCTGTATTGGAGGATTCCAAACGAATTGTTAAGTGAATATCGACCAATTACACAATTTTCAATATGAATGACATCTATCCAAATAATGTAATGGACCCGGGGTATGTCCTTAAACTACGTCCGGACTTGGGTATGTCCTTAAACTATGCCAAAAAGAGAGGTATGGGCACTGCGAATGGCATCTCGCTTAGTGTGGTAGGGCACGTTCAGTGAATGTCATCTCGCTCAAATCTGGAGCAGAGCCCGACTGGGGAAGTACCTCCACCTTACAGAAAACCACAGCCAAATAGCACTAGACCCTACTCATAGTGTTGTGTTCCTGCTGGTGAGTAAGGTTGCCAAAGAGCTCAAAGAGGACCCAGTGTGTTGACGGTGAGGGACCCTCTTGTTCCTTTGGCCGTCAACACAGTGAATCCTCCTTTTTGTGGGGGGTCGGCAGCGCGCATGTGACTCCTGTCGAGTTGCAGGCGTCCATAGGTTGCGGTGGCTGCTTACCATCAGGCGGGCCGTATGCTTGTTTGCCACCGTCGTAGTATAAAAAAAAAAAAAAAAAAAATGTAAAAAAAAACAAAAAATCTTTTGAAATGGTTGAAGGATACCTCTTTAAATTACGAAATTTAAAAAACAATGATATCATTCGATTTTAAAAATTAACTGTAAAATATAGTCATTTTATTGTATGGTTGGTACATAAACGCAACATTTCACTGTAAAAATAGCAATTTCATATTTTTTCCATACTGTAAACATAGGGCGACGATTTGATCGTGACGTCACTTTTGCACGTCATTTTGTTAGGAGCGTTTCGAGAAACAAATGCAAATCTCAGAGATTCTCATTTCTGAATTTTGTGTTGCTTCTAACGCAATTGATCCCATATAGACATCTGGCCGGCTAGCATATCTTACATTGTCGCCTGTCATCTATACTTCGAGTCGCGCTTGAAGTATGATCTGTCGCGTCAAATGTCAAGTTATGCTAGGCGTGCTGAACCTCACAACAAAACGAATCGATTGATACCATACATGAAAAAAAAAATCATCATGCCAATTGTGGCTGTGTGCCGAAGGGTATGTCTGTGCCTTTGATGCCTAATCTGTCAAAATAATGACAAAATGGCGGACAAATCTGCAGTTCCGCCGTACTTAAGATTTATTTCGCTTAGAACTTTGTTTTTCCTTTGAAAGCGTGATGAAAAGCATTGTGTATAATTCGGAGGGGTAAGAATATTGCACCAATATTATAAATGTCATCAGTATGTGACCTCTTCAACTTCACGGTTAAACCGCTAAGCCGATTCGGACTCTTGAAACCGTCATAGTCTCTAAACAATACCTCCACTACAAAATTGCAGTCGAATTTCCTACAAATAGACGCCTCTTGAAAATAAAAAAATAAATTGTAAATATGTTCGCTCAACTTCAGATTTACTTTATACTAACCTGCTAAAGCTACGTTTTTCCAATGGCAGAGATTTACTTTTCTGCTCACGCAATATGGCGTCACTTCAGGACATTTACGGTACATAAGAAATTTTAGTTCAAGAAGAAAACTCTCGTTCCGATAATTTTATGCTGAGTGTCGCTCTTCTTTTACAGAGCGATACTTATGAATTGAGTGAATTTGTTTCCAAGTAAAAATGATGAATCGGGTAACGTGTTCCTAATATTTCTGGTACAGCTGGTAAAATGTTAGTAGGTATATGCGTATATTTCAACCATTATTTGAAACGATGTAAGTAAATAGTGAGATATTTAGTTAATATATTTTACCTACATTTTGTACTAAACGCAACAGTCTGAGTTAGACACAATTTTACAATAAAAATCGCAAAAAGTTGCTCCTCGAGCGTGATTATCTTTTGGAACACCGATCTAAGCTTCAGAAACTTAGTTCAAAACACATTTTATTATTCATCTGACATGCTCTGTAAAAGGTTGCGGAAATTTCTGAATTTCAGCCGACAAGACCTATTCCAAACTGGTCACGACCCATCATTATCCCGAATCGACGGCGCTCAAGTCCGTTCCTTCGTTTGTCTTACAATTATAAGTATAAGACAACAGACTAGTTGTATATTGATTTTATTCACGATATTCTTTAATCGCAGATAATGATGCAGCATGCAGCTTACAACTTCGGACAGGAATAGATTTATGCAATATGGAATGTTAAAATAACAGGTTTTAAGTTTCGGTTTAAGTCACCAGTTTGTAAAAAAATACTTTTTTACTTCTATCAAGGGCTTCCTTACTACGGAATAAAACCCTATTCCTGACATATTTCATTCTCATCCGGTATCGAACGGCCCCCGACCAAAGGTTCGTTGCTTGCCGAGATTTATTCAAATTTCTACTGATTAGTCCAGCTTGGAATGTAAGTATCTGAGATATTTGCAGCCTAAACACATCGCTACAGATCTAGCCATAACAACAAGGGCAACAAGTGTCAAATCTCACCTAAGATTACGCAATATTTCACGCAACTCCCAAACGTACAAATCTGCTCCCAAATCCATTGCCACGGGCATTTGTGTACCTTTTTTCCTAACAGCTCAACCGACATCTGTCGTTCGTCAAATACACAACTTTTTCAAGATACAATAAGGTCGATTTTGCAAAAACGAGAGAAATTTAGATAGAAACATCAGGTTGAGTTTGTTTGCCGTCCAATATGAATTGAATGGGTTGATTGGGCTCTTTTATTTTAGTCTGCTTGTCCAATAACTAAACTGAAAGGGTGATTGATCGACGAAGTAATTACCTTTTTGGCAATTCATCATTTTGCGTAACGGTAGGTAAATTGATGAATGGAGTTTTTCAAGGTTCTGTGATTTGAAATATTGTTAGGATAGGATTTAAGTTAAAGTGGAAACGTCTACCAGTTTTTAACCACACTACCTAGTTGTATAATTACAATTAACCAATCGGTTGGCTGAAGTCGCAGTAGATAAATATACTGGCAGTGGCAGTTTCCTCGCTAAACGCAGCTAGTATTGCAATTCAGCGAGGGAATGCTGCCAGCGTCCTCGGTACCATGCCACAGCGACCGCTTTTAAAGATAGATTTTTATTCAGTATTTATAAGTAAGTTCACTTTAAAGACAGATTTTTAGTATTTATAGGTAAGTTCAGTTTATATCAATTATCATACTTGCATGGTACCTTTCACTCCTTTAAGGAATGATTTCCTTAATATTTTTTTCCCGAAATTCTCGCTCTCTCTCTATAACAGAATCTCATCTGCACCGCTTCAAAGGTTTACGCGTGAAGAGTTAACACACAGACAGACTAAAAGAGTGGCAGACATGTACTTTCTCATTTATAATTTTAGTAGAGATTAGTAGGGGCAGGGTTAGAAGAGATTGCCATCCAAAACCCAGCTTCAAAGGATCAGTAGTGTCCTGCCATTGGCAGTTGTTCTCGGCCCAGCTTTATTCACAATCTCAACTTTGACAGCCAATTAAACTTCAAAGTGCCTAGCGATTTGGAACGCAGCGCCCAAACGGCGCTTGAGACGATCTCAAAATTGCATTTATTTCACTAACAGGGAATCGAAATCGAAATTTATTTTGCGTTGGATTGGATTGCGCTGCTGTACTTATTTTGTTACGTAGCTAGTCAACACGAAAACACATATAAAATGGAATGTATATAAAACCATATATCCCCTCACGACTTTGCCCCGAAGATTTTATATTTACTTCTTTCTTTATTCTTTTCTTTACAAAATAGACACTTCTTACTTAACACTTTGACTGCTGCTAGATGTGTTCAGTTTGGATGTAGGGAACTTGGCACTCACAGGGTTAACCCTTATTTCTTACTGAATCCCATTTCCACCTCTTACAGTACATGCTCATTTCTTTAGCAACTGAGATTATAACCTGGTAATAGTTAGTTAGTTATCCTGGGCGTTTTTCCGCAAATCGACATCCAGTGTGCCTATTTTGCGTGAAACGGGGGTAGCACTATTATTCCGACGACCCCAGCTCCTCTACGAAGCCCAGCAGAGCTTTCAGGTTGCCTGCCGCCTCGCGCAAGGTGCCTGGTCCCTAAGTGTTTAGTTCTGTATACTTCTACCTATTTGCAGTTTAGCAGAATGTGTTTTGTTTGTTTCATCCGCCTCCATGCATGCACTGCACATGGGGCTGTCTGTCCTACCTATTTGTTTATTTAATCTTTAGTGCCCAAAAAGAAAACTTATCGTACAAAAGGCAAACTTAATGCCAAGAGGCATTCTCTACCAGTCAACCTTAGAGCCAAGCAGAAAGATTGTAGGCGGTGCTTCTAACTATACAGAAAACAAATTATATGACAGAAGCATAAAACTTTAAAAAGATGCGAAACTACATCCTTAATTCTTACACATAAACTACATCATTCTAATAGGCATGTATTTAACCAGGCTGCTAAATAATTGAATTTGGGTAGCTATAAAAAATAAAAACCGGCCAAGAGCGTGTCGGGCCACGCTCAGTGTAGGGTTCCGTAGTTTTCCGTCCGTCACAGTAAGTGTCCCCACTTAAGAGTTAAAATAACACCGCCATGTAGGATATGATATGAGCGTTCCACGTACAGGGATATTTATCGGCAAATTAAGTAAACTATTGCGCGCGAGCTTAAAGTATGGAAGATGATTTTTATGGGATAATTCTTTATTGCGTGAACCGATTTTCACCGTTTTTACTTTATTTGAAAGCACGTCACTTCATTGTGATTTTGTAGAAATTACAGGTACAATAAACACCTGCTTGAACGGTTAAATTACAAACTTATTTCAGAAATTATTTTGTATTTTTTTTCAAAAACTATTCAACCTATTAAGTTCAAAATAATTTTCCTAGAAAGTTTTTATAAAGTTCTACTTCTGAGATTTTTTTCATATTTTTAAAACTTATGGTTCAAAAGTTAGAGGGGGGGGGGGGACCCTTTTTTTTTAATATCTGGAGCGATTATTTCCGAAAATATTTACATTATCAAAAAATTATTTTAGTAAACCCCTATTCATTTTTAAATACCTATCCAACAATATATCACACGTTAGGGTTGAAATGAAAAAAAAAACACTCCCCACTTTACGTATAGGGGAGGTACTCTAATAAAACATTTTTTTTCACTTTTTATTTTACCACTTTGTCGGCGTGATTGATATACATATTAGTACCAAATTTCAGCTTTCTAGTGCTAACGGTCACTGAGATTATCCGCGGACGGACGGACGGACGGACGGACGGACGGGCAGTCATGGCGAAACTATAAGGGTTCCTAGTTGACTACGGAACCCTAAAAATGGGTACCAAAATTAATAGGTTCCCCACTAATTTGGGGCCGTACATTATTTCAATATGGGCTGTTTTTTAATGTCTTAATAGCCATTGTTTAACTATAGGTAGGTATCAAATAATTATATTGAAAACTGAATTTATAACTGGGAAGCATTTTAAGAAGCCTTTTTTTAATCGAAAACGATTACCTATTAAATTAAAAATAAGGCACTTTTAAAATATTTAGGAAGCAATTAATAGTAGATTGTACACCAAGGGGATAAAGCACTGTTTTATGTCACAGGCGCGATATTGAATCCCGAACGGAACGAAGGACTCCAGACTTTACTCCCGAGCGCAGCGAGGGGGTTATGAGTTAATTCCCGAGCGTAGCGAGGGAATTAAGACTGAGTCCTGAGTGCAGTGAGGGGTTTAAGCGCGCCCGTGACAAAAACAGTTTTATCCCCGAGGAGTATACTCTACTTTTCTCACCTCTTGTGAGACAATAAAATAGTTAAGGCTACTACTAGAAACGGATTTTTATTAGGGTCCCGTAGCCAAATGGCAAAAAACGGAACCCTTATGTATTTGTCATGTCTGTCTGTCTGTCTGTCTGTCCGTCCGTATGCCACAGCCATTTTACTTGGAAACTATACGACGTATCTGAATAAAATTTACACATAAGGTGTATTTTGTATGCCGCTACTTATTTATGTAGTTAAATTTGAAAAAACAAAAATTTTAGGGGGGGGGGGCTCCATACATGTAACTAAATAAAAAATGAAAAAAAATTAACCAAATATCAACATGTGACACATCAATCGATAGGTCTTTAAAAATAACATTGAGATTTCTTTGACCATTTTTTGATTAAGTGAATATTTTCTGAAATAACATTGAGATTTCTTTGACCATTTTTTTGATTAAGTGAATATTTTCTGAAATAATCGCTTCGACAGTCAGAAAAATTGTGTCCCCCCCCTGTAACTTTTGAACCGTAAGTCCAAAAAATATGAAGAAATTTGAGGAGATGCGCCTTATCATACTTTCTACGAAAATTGTTTTGAACATTATCGGTTCAGCCATTTTTGAGTTATCTCCAAAAAACTTCCTCCATAGGCATCAGATACGACCTTTTGGTATTAGTTTGGTTCTTATTCCATTGAATGTACGGAATCCTCCTATGCGTGGTCCGACACGCACTTGGCCGGTTTTTTAAAGTAAATCAAAAGTATAAATTGATTCTTGATACATTAGTCCATTTTATTCGAATTTTATCTTCTATTTTTATAGAACCTGCAATTTTACTCCGTACCTGATGCCTATGGAGGAAGTTTCTTGGAGATAACTCAAAAATGGCTGAACCGATAATGTTCAAAACAATTTTCGTTGAAAGTATGATAAGGCGCATCTCCTCAAATTTCTTCATATTTTTTGGACTTACGGTTCAAAAGTTACAGAGAGACACAATTTTTCTGACTTTCGCAGCGATTATTTCTGAAAATATTCACTTAATCACAAAATGTTCAAAGATACCTCGATGTTATGTTTAAAGAACCATTGATTGATGAGCAACATGTTGATATTCAGTAATAACTTTTTTTTAATTTAGTTACATGTATGGAGCGCCCCACCCCCCAAAATATTTTCTTCTGCAATTTAACTACATAACTGAATAGCGGCATACAAAATACACTTTGTTTAAATTTTAGTATGATACGTCGTATAGTTTCCGAGTAAAATGGCTGTGACAGCTGGGACGGATGGACGTACGGACAGACGGACATGACAAAACTATTAGGGTTCCGTTTTTGCCATTTTGGCTACGGAACCCTAAAAACCGGTCAAGTGCGAATCGGAGTCGCGCCCCGAGGGTTCCATACATCACACAATTTTAATAATATTTTTTCTTGAGTCCGATTCTTAACTTCACCACAAGATATTGATGAAAAAAAATAAAAATTTACATTCTCAAAACAAGCCCTTTAATGTACACACTACCAATAAAGTTAAAAGCTATAACGGCCATAAATGTCTTGGTATGCAGTAAAGGGTTAGTTTTTTAAATGATGTGAAACACGAAGTGAAAAACAAAATTCACTACAGGGTGTCAGTAAGCGGACATGTGTCCGCCAACCGGGTTACCTAACCAACAGGCATACCGGTCGCGCAGACAATTTTTTTTATACCACGACGGTGGCAAACAAGCATACGGCCCGCCTGATGGTAACTAACAATGACCCTATGGTTTGCAAAACATTTTATTTAATTTTCTTAATTACCCCCTTAAAGCACCAGAGGACATACAACCTATAAAATTTCAGATCAATCGATCTAGCAATTTCGGAGCAAATAGACATTGTGACAAGACAGAGTAAGCACATGCTTCCTTTTAAAGAATTTTGGCACGGAACCTTAAAAATATTCCAGTTTCCTGAAATTGTAGTGCTCCCATAGTTAAAATGATACCAGCAATTGATACCCAAAAAATGGTTAATTAGGTAGAAACAAATAGCTGGCAACAAATGTTTAAACCAAGCCTGCTTTGAATAATAGATGCCAAGTTAATATTTTTGTTGCCAACCTATTATTTCAAGTTCCCGGTTAATTTTTTCGTCAGCTATATATTGCTGCCATTTTTCAATAATATGATGCCACATGTTTGACGCTTATAAAAAAATATTGTCGCTAAAATATTAATTCACGGCCAATTTATATTATTACATGCCTTAGAAAAGTTGCCGATTCATGTTTTAGATACCCGGAAAATTATAAGCCATTCTAATATACATAAAATATATAAATCAATACATACATACATACATACATAGATACATATAAGAAATTGTGAAGAGGTGTTTGTTTAGTGTGTTGTGTCCTGTTATCAGTCCCAATAATTTGCGTAGTTGGGGTCTTCTTGTCCTCAAAAGTGTTTTGGTAAGTTTGTGGTTGTATTCCGTTACTATTTCTTTGGTTTGTCTGCAGGTGTCCATTTCTTTCCAGTATGTTTGATGTAGTTGTTTATAGTGGTGGTCAAGTTGGTTGTTTATGCGCGAGTATGGTGCAAACCTGGTACTAACTGACGATTATTTTTCAACCGACTTCAAGATCTCGAAGGAAGAGGTTCTCAGTTCGTCGGGATCATTGTTTTTCCTATTTTTTTATTTATTTATGTATGTTCACCGATTATTCTAAGACGGCTGGACCGATTTGGAAAATTATTTTTTCACCTCAGCAGCTCGAACAAGTGTACTTGTTGCACAAATAACTATTGTGCCATTGCCATCAGGTCAGGATCTGAAGATGGGATCCTGGAGAAATCGAGGGAAATATTCAAATATTATAGGCACACCTATAGTGATTTCAGTATTTTTACAGCAGTTAAGGCATTTGCTTTTGGAAAGGTGAAGGCTACGTGAAGTCGGTTCTTTTTTTTTTTATTATTTTAAATAACGTTTTGACACAGTTGTATTTCTTTTTTGCGACTCACGCTTAGCGATTTTTGTTATATGTCGTTATGTAGTATATTTTGATACAGTAATCACTAAGTTTAAAAACCCTCTGACACCGGAGGGTTTGGTCACTTTTTCTGAAGTATATGACATCTATTTTCACTAAGTTTAAAGTTTATCTTTGTATGTCATAGAGGTTGATGAGACAGCTCAACAGAACTGACGAACACACAGGCTGACCAGTACTGACACTAAACTTTATTTCACAAAAAACACTAACGTACAAATGACGGATTTCATTCCTATTAGAATTCTCTGCCAGTATAATAAGAAATTCTAATTATCCTAAGTAAAGTAAAATATAGATTGCACCCTTTGAATGCAGAACCCTAAAAACAACAAAGGAAATGTTTTTTCGGTTTGAATTACATTTAAAATTTTAGACACATTTTCCTATCGCACGGAAAATTATTTCATCTTATTTATAAAACACTTAACTGTTCGTGTTACTGATTAAATATTCAAACGTTAATGTATATGTTTATGGTATAATTTAGGAATGATTCAATTAAAGAACACGTGTTTAATAAAACAGGACCAGTCATAAAACTTCACTTCAAATTCAATCTTAACTTGCGAGGTTTAAGGTTGAAAATGGGAAATCGAACTAAGGTAGGAATTGAGCTTAAATTTTACACGGAAGTCATAATCCCGTCTGACAACCACTCACTCAAGTGAGCTTAAGCTTTCAGATACATCGTTTTCAATGAATATAAAATATCAACAATGATTGTTACGAATGTTTGTTATGTTATACATTTTTGGTACAGTACGAGGGTTGCTACTTATATATCCGGAAACAAAAAAACAAACAAACGTACACGGCTGAAAATGGTTTTATTGTTTTTCAAAGTATTCCCCTTGATGATCTATGCACTTTTGCATTCGCGTGAACCAATTTTTAAAGCACTTCTGCCACTCCGCCTGAGGATTTCGCAGACACTCGTCAAATCCTTGATTCGTCAAGTTAGAGGTTAGCCAAATCCTTGATTCGTCAAGTTGGAGATTCGTCAAATCCTTGATTCGTCAAGTTAGAGGTTAGCCAAATCCTTGATTCGTCAAGTTAGAGATTCGTCAAATCCTTGATTCGTCAAGTTAGAGACTCGCCAAATCCTGGATTCGTCAAATTATTATCTGAGCACACGTAACCAAGAACAAATTCCCTTATTTCAGGTTAAAGCACTGGCGTCATCTATCGGTCACACCAGACACTAAATCCTAGTTTCTAATACTTTGTTCGTCGCTTAACGCTGACAGAATAACTCGACTCCAGACTCGACAGATGGCGCTGTGGCACTTAGTACCGAAAACAGACGTATAGCCTGAAGGTTCGAGGAACGCGATTTTGTATAGGCATCAAGGATGATTAAGACATGGATTGACAATGCCTATACAAAATCGCGTTCAGGCTATACGTCTGTTTCGGTACTAAGTGCCACAGTACCATCTGTCGAGTCTGTAGACGAGTTATTCTGTCAGCGTTAAGCGACGAACAAAGTATTAGAAACTAGGATTTAGTGTCTGGTGTGACCGATAGATGACGCTAGTGCTTTAACCTGAAATAAGGGAATGCGATTTTGTATGGATATTTTCCATCCATGTCTATATCATCCTTGTATATGGCTCACGCGATCCTACGACAAACAGAGATTCCAGAGATGTCCGTTCGCTGCAAGCGCCACGAGGTCAATGGCGGGCGGTCGGGATGATGCCTGCGCGCACGGCGCTATAGCTGTAGCTAGGTACAAGTAGTGACGTCATTGGTGGTGGTTGAAGGTGGCGATAAACAGATTCTGCTTATAATATTATATGCCTATTATTTCATTATCAATTTATCATTTTGTTCTTGGTTGCGTGTACTCAGATAATAATTTGACGAATCCAGGATTTGGTAAGTCTCTAACTTGACGAATCAAGGGTTTGACGAATCTCTAACTTGACGAATCAAGGATTTGGCTAACCTCTAACGTGACGAATCAAGGATTTGACGAATCTCTAACTTGACGAATCAAGGATTTGGCTAACCCCTAACTTGACGAATCAAGGATTTGACGAGTGTCTGCGAAATCCGCCTGAGGTACCTCCATTACGTGTTGTTTGAATGCGTCGACAGGATCTTCAGCGGTCGAAAATCGTTGACCGCGTAATTTATTCTTTATATTTGGAAATAAATAAAAATCGTTGGGTGCCAAGTCAGGGCTGTACGGCGGATGACCCGTTAATTCCACATTTTGACCCTCCAAAAATAGAGTTGTTTCGCGTGACGTATGACAGCTGGCATTGTCATGATGAAGAATGATTCTTCGTCGCTGGTTAGTTTTACGAATTTGTTCAATTACTTCCGGTAAGCAAATGGTCGTGTACCACTCTGAATTAACCGTTCTACGGTTTTCTAGTGGCACTGTAGCTACATGGCCATTAATACCGAAGAAGCAGGCCACCATTTGTTTCAATGTACTTTTTGCACGAGTAACTTTCGTAGGGTTCGGCTCATTTTGAAACACCCATACCGTTGATTGTTGCTTCGTTTCGGGATCGTATGCATAGATCCAGGATTCGTCACCTGTATAGATGTTATAAACGGCTTTTGAGTCACCACGGTTATATTTTTTTAACATTTTATTGCACCATTCGACGCGAGCATCTTTTTGCTCTTTTGTTAAGTTGTGGGGTATCCAACGCGAACAAATTTTTTTTACAGCCAAATAATTATGTAATATGCTATTAATGCTGGTCATAGAAATGCCCAGAGTCGCCTCTATCTCGCAGTACGTAACATGTCGGTCGTCCATTATAAGTTTTCGCACAGCCTCGATATTTTGTTGTACAACGACCAATTTCGGGCGACCTGCCTTAACTTCGTCCGTAAGCATACTACGTCCACGATTGAACTCACTAAACCAGTGATACACAGTAGTTTTAGATGGGGCTTCATCACCAAAAGTTGAAGTTAGTTGATCTATGCACTGTTGTTGCGTTAAACCACGCCGAAAATCATAATAAATCATAGCACGAATATTTTCACGAGTGAGTTCCATTCTTGCTGCGAGATGACATTTAAAACCCGTCAAAAACAAAACACGAGCGTTAATAAGAAAGAAAAAATATACCGGCCAGTACTTAAAAAAGTTCAAATTTTACCATGGAGGTCAAATATGCTATTTAAGAAGATTGTAATCCCGGTTTCCGGATATATAAATAGCAGCCTATGTAATTTGCTTGAAGCGAGTTCAAATCCACTTTAAAGTTTTTTAACCCTTATTTTTTTTAAATTATTTGTTATCGTATGGCTACTGGATATAGATAGGTATTTCTTCTCGGGGGTAGAAGTAGCGAGAAAGCAGATGATGAAGAAAATCCAGTGAATGCTGCGAGGTCAAGATGGGACAGTGCAGCTGCCAAGTTTGTTACGCTTTTAGCACCACCCAGGGATCACATGTATGGTTGTCTACGGTGTTTCCTACGGACGCAGAGTAACATTTAACCCTTGAGTACTCGAGACAACATTAACCAAATACTATTTTCTATCCTACAAATGGATCACAAATATGTAAAACCTGACTTTATTGCTCTGTAGCGTATTTTTGTATATTCATGACGTTGATTGTATTGACACTTTACCTACGTATAATGTGATAATAATGTATATAAATTGCTTGCTATTTTAATGGATTTCAGTAGAAAAAATCTAGTCTAACTGTTATATATTTGTATCGCAACTGTTTAATTATTTGTTTGTCTATTCTAAATATATGTACATATGTACAAATGTCCGTCGATCTCACGTAAACGTAAGCACTGAATAAATTTCTTGGGCGTAATTTTAGTTTGTCTGCGCAACAAATTTCTATTATTGCAAGATGGCATTAGATTCACCGATGGACAGTTAACATTGTTGCTGTTATTACTAGTATAATTTCTGATATGAGAAATGCATGGGTTTTGTTTTTTTTGTAATTATGTAATAAATGTTTTTTATGTAGTTTGATTTTTTCGGTGACTGTTTATTTTGTTTGTTATTAAGTCATTGACATAATCCAACTACTAAGTATGAATAATTAGTTAAGTAACTATTAAGTAACAAGTGGTATGTATTAAAAAGATTTAAAAACACGACTGCAGTATGACTTTGCAAACGATTTAATTACTTACTGAGAACATTTTTTTAAATATTTTAATATGGCCTCTGTCACCGTTAATCGAGACTAATTCAATAACACATCACACGTAGTAATCCGTCAAACGATGTATGCTATATGACGTACCAATGAAATGGACATACATACATACTGTCTAAAAACATAACCCTCCTTCGGCAGTTGGGCAAAAATACCAAAAATGGTTTAAAAATTCACTCTACGTTCAAATAAACTTCGATGTTACGCTTCTTAAAGTTTTTTGGTCCTGTAAAGTAAAACAGACTTTGTCAGCAACAGTGTATTGACACAGCACGAGAAAACAAGCAATCTTAACTTTACGGTATAACGTCAAAGTGTCTTAATGATTTTTTTCGAAAATGACGGGATGAATGAGATATACTATAAAAACTTTTTACAAAAAAAAGATAAACCGACAATAAATTATTATATTATTTATATGCGTTACAAACTGATATGTTTGAAGTCGGTGCCAAGCCAAAAAGTTACAATACCGGTCAAATCAGCTTCAAGTCTGAAAATCACAAACATATCGATACCTACTTATATTGCAAAGGTGAATGTGAATCTATCTGTTACACTTTCACGTCTAAACTACTAATCCAATTTTGATGAAATGTGGTACCCATGTATCTTACTTTGTCAATAATCAGAAAAAGGCGGCAAATTAAACTACTTTCAAGCGTCTCTTCAGCAATGTAAGATCAGCTGCAGAGAAAAAGACCCCCCTGCATACATAGTTTGTAGCTGACTTAAGTAGGACCCGCTTAATACTATTACGTTTTATACGATTTCTCGCTTAATACGCCATTTTATGTCATACCCTGCAACTCGAGGTCCCGCATGACAGTCCCGCATAATACGCTTTTCCGCTCGGACGTGAAGACGTGTTTTTGACTGCGTCTCTTCAAAGTCGTCTTAAGCGAGATTAACTGCATTCTCATACATTCTCTACACGTCGTCGTTAATGTTCGAATTAAGACTGTAGACTGAACTACAAGCGCATGCTTATTTCAAAAACGCTCGAGAGAACTGTGATTAATTCGACCCATCACTTGAATTATTAATTGTAGAAATAATTAATATTGTGTTCAGAAATATTAAGATATAACTGCTAACGTGTTAGCTAACCGATTCGTCGTGTAGCTCTGAGGCGACGCGCAGGCACACACACTTAAGACACTAACATAACACGTGCCTATTCTTAAAGTGGTCTGCATTTTCTGACCTCCACCAATGAACAGCTGCTACTATGACAAATTAACTTATAGGAATAGAAAAGGTCAATAGAAAAGTAAAATAATGTAAACAAACGCAATTACCTTCTTTGGTTCGCACTCATGCACTTTTAAAAAACAACCATGGTTTAATCGTCAGCTTATATACGTAAACTTGTTATTTATATTCATCTTTAGTAAAAATATCCATTAATTACTTATATTTCACTGAAAACTAATTTCTTTAATATTATTTTGTCATGTGTCAAATGCTTTTTTGCCTACAAACGGAGCCATATTAGTTTACCTTATTTTCTATTTCTATTGACGCCGAATATACTAAATAGTGGTATTGTTGCTCTCGTTATTGTGTCACATTTTTTGGGGTTGGCTCCTAGTCTTTTATACCACATCTTCTAGTTTGAAACACAATATCTAACCATAATGGTGTGTACACTCCCTTATTTGACCTAATGTAAACACGGCCCTAATATCGGTTATTAAATGTGCGGCATTAAAATTGATAGTATGTGTCCCGGAATATTCAGAATGAAACTCAATAGCAATGTAACCCCAATTTAATTAGGTTGTATCCCCCTCGCACATTAAGCTGTAGAGCGAGCAAGCAATTCGTTGTCGCTATGATTTTCAAACGTCAAATGCACATTCGAGAATGGGGCCTGGATCCCGGGTACACCTGTTGAAGCGCGCGCACATCGACCGGCCCGGCCTGCATTCTGGTCCACTATTCCTACGACTTACCAACCTGACGAATAACCAGTACAACCGTCAACTTGACACCGTAGAATTCATAAGCTCAGCTCACGCTATATTGGTTTGTAAAAGACGAATGTACATTATGCAGAGACAACGACCATGCCCGACTGTTAACCTGTGAAATGTGGGTCGACGGTTTAAATAACGAATTTCGAACCGCACTCGACAGGACGCGGTGGCCTGATTGTAATGAGCGTGACCTTCGTGTCTGAGGTCCGGGGATCGATCCCGGGGACAGGGGTATTTTTTGTGTTTATTTCAAATAGCTAAGGGCCTAAATTGATATAAAATTGTTAGCCACGGGATGAAAGGAACTCATTTCCGACAAGATATTTCAACGCCAATTTCTTCGAGTGAAATGAGTGTTTTTCACCCGAGTTACACGCTCTACTTTTCATTTCGAATACGAGGAAAGTAAAACACATTTTAATCCAGCAGTTATGTCGAATGAAGGTAGGTGGAAAGTAATCCGAACTCAATGGAACTTAAACGGATAGTTTGCTGGTATACTACAAAGACTCTCCTAAGTTTTCGACCTTCAGAACCCTGTGGAAACTTGGTGAGGGGGAAAAAACCTCAAAATTATCTGACTTGTTAGTTTCTTGCTTATATCTGCGCATTTTGTGTATACGTTGTATGACAAAGTTAAAGAGCAATACATTTCCTCAAAGTAAGTTGTCAAACTAAATTTTAAGGTTTTTAACGCCAAATATTAACGAAAATACAAAGCGAAATTGTACAAATTTCTATGTAATTTTGTTTATCAATCAGCAATATTTAAACCGGCCAAGTGCGTGTCGGACCCCGTATAATGGAGGGTTCCGTACCTTCAATGGAATAAGAACCAAACTAATACCAAAAGGTCGTATCTGCTGCCTATAGAAGAAGTTTGTTGGAGATAACTCAAAAATGGCTGAACCGATACTGTTCAAACAATTTTCGTAGAAAGTATGTGATAAGGCGCATATTCTCATTTTTTTTCATATTCTTTGGACTTACTATTTGGCTATTTGTATCGTGAAATAAAACTATAGTACATTGTTGTAGAGGCTTGAAAGAAAGCTATAGGTGGATCGAGTTAGTTCGAGGGCTGACCCGCCAGGGGAGGCCCTCGAAGATACGAGTCCACCTATAGCGCTTTCGGCCGAGATATTACATAGTGCTTTTCACGACTACTGTGAGGAAATAAATCATTTTCTTCACTAGATGAAGTCATTTTCACCGCGTTGATACAATTTTCTAGTTTTTCAGTGAAACAATATTATTATCCAATTCAGTATTCCATTCCCGCCTTTTTACTTTTTTTTTCACTTTTAAGAAGCGTTTTTCTGTTGTTTGCTTCAAACCGACTCATTACTTAGAGGCGTTATTGATAGAAAACCACAAACGGCTAAAAAAGTAAAAACGCCTTAAGGGTGAATAAATGGTTTTGACGTTTCTTTTTTTTAAACGGGTAGTTGGCCCGATAAACAACCTTATTTTATTTTTGAAACATAAAGTTGTGCCAAAAAAAGACCTTTTAATGTTTTAATGAATGCAATGACATAACTGGACAATTTACTTTCCAACTTATGACATTTCATCGTTACAATAACATTGCTGTAGTGGTGGTTCAGGTGCTACAGCAAATGCTTACTTTCCAGCTTGGATTTTGACCATCTTTTGTCACATTTCCGAACAGTAGCGTGAAAAGAATAAACTTGTAGTAGGTTGGTACTAAATAACATGTCTTGATGTAACTTTTATGAAACATTTGAGGCAAAAGGATCGTCATTTAATGGCCGGAATCAGAATTCAGCAGTTAAATACATATAAGAATGTAAGACATACAACATATCCTGCCAACCACCGCTTGAAATCCAGGAATGTTTCCTAGATACGACGAGATCTGTTCGACGGTTGTTTCGATCTGAACCATGAGTGGTCGCTGTCGTGGAACTCTCTGATGGCGGGAAAGCTTGGCTCCGGAATAATTCCTGGCTCTATAATTAAATGGTCTGACCTTAGAAAGACGGGACTAGTGCGACGTCAACAGGCTCACTGGCCACGGTCGTTGTGCTAACTACAAATACCGCTGCGGTTGGGTGGAATCCCCGGCATGCACCCGCGGGCGCCAGTACAAACAATCCAGCACATTAATGAGGACTGCCCCATAACCCGCTATGCTGATGCACCACCTGAAGATCTGATCACCGTTAGCGACGAGGCCATTAAGTGGCTGGCTGATCTTAATCTTTATTGATAGTTGCTTTTGTATCTGATTATCATGTATGCCATAAGATTAAATAATATAATAAATACATATTTATCCCGTTTGCGGTCGAGACTACTGGATGTTGGGGATCAGAGGCCAAGGCTTTTGTGGCGGAGATTGGGCGGCGGTTACGAGAGAGGGGTCTTGACCCTCGCTCCGGGTCATTCCTGGTACAAAGGTTGTCAATTGCGAATCGCAATTTGCGATCCAGCGTGGCAATGCTGCGAGCGTAATGGGAACCTTTGCGCCGGGAATGACACGGGGCGGGTTATTTGACTAGTACTTCTTGTACTCATGTCTTGAGTCTGCTCTTGTCTGAGTTTTATATTATGATTTTGACATTTGTAATCTAATATTAAATAAATTTATTTGATATAATAAATCATCGCAAATATACCTACATAGTTTAACGGCCTCCTAGCCTAGTCGGTAGGGATCCTGCCTATGAAGCAGGAGGGCCCGGGTTCGAATCCTGGTCAGGGCATTTATTTGTCTGTTTATCACAGATATTTTTTCCTGAGTTATGGATGCTTTCTATATATTATCTAAATCTATCTATTATATATATCGTCGTCTTGTACCCACAACGCAAGCCTTATTGAGCTTACTGTGGGATTAGGTCGATTTGTATAAGATTGTCCTATAATATTTATTTTATTTTAATATTTATATGTACATTGTTGAAAAGTGAAACTTCTCTAAGGGCGGAAATGTGTCACTTCCCACCCACTTCATAGATAAGCAACGACTCACTTTCAGAGCATAAGAGATGAAGAGAAATTATTCTTCTAGTCTTAGGGCAGGGTCGGCAAACTTTTTTGACAAAGAGCCTGATGGCGGAAAATATGGAATTTTTGGAAGCTCATAGAGCCGCAGTTGTCTGTTTTCGAGGTAATATTTGTTTTTTTTTTTAATTTTGCGGAACTTGAAGAGCCACAACTGACCCTTCAAAGAGCCGCGGTTTGCCGACCCCTGACTTAGGGCAACAACACACTTTGGATGTAACATAATATTTGCACGAATATGGCTGAGTCACGTTCGTTAAGGAAAAGAAATATGTATATGAAAATAAATATTGTAGTCGGTATTAGGCAGGGACCCTCTTCATCCTTTAACCGTCATCACAGTGAATCCTCCTTTTTGTAAAGGGTCGGCAACGCGCATGTGACTCCTCTGGAGTTGCAAGCGTCCATAGGCTACGGTACCTGCTTACCATCAGGCGGACCGTATGGTTGTTTGCCACCGTTGTGGGATAAAAAAAAAGTTCAAATCGTTTTTTTAAAGACAATAAACGAGTCCACTTTCCGTACCAAGGAACCCGCTAGATGGGCTCTCAGTGTGTAGCAGATTTCCGCTACAAAGCGGGAAAACAGCGGAATCGGCTACGAACATACCGCGTTGCGAATTGCGGTATGGAAGATGTTAAGTTAAAAAGGCGGTTATCCCAGTGCTGCGGTTACGGTGTGCGAGCGAGATAGCGCTTTGCATGTGTATAGCGCTGTTTCGCTCACCGGAGCAGTGCCAGTGTGAGTTACTCTTAAAAGCAGCTGTGTTAGATTTTCTTTAGTTCTACCGTTACATTAGTAGTTTATGTAACTGTTACGTAATAAGGGTCCTTAAAATACGAGTGTGGTTTTATGAAACGAAGCCGCAGGCGAGTTTCATAATAAGATCACACGAGTGTTTTAAGGCCTAATTACGTACAGTTGCATACACTGCTTTATCTACACACATACTATAAACCCTATAAAATGGTTCAGAAACTGTATGTAATGACCTGCATTGATAACAGGGCAACAACTAACATACCCATAAGCGATAGATTCTATCCTATAGAAGAAGAAGAAAAAGAAGATGATGCTGTAGAGAAGGAAGAAGACAAAGTGACAGAAGATGATGACGAAGAAGAAGATGAAGATGATGAAGAAGAAGAAGATGATGAAGAAGGTAAAGAAGAAAATGAAGGAGAAGGTGATGTTGATGATGAAGACAATGATGAAGAAGAAGATTGAGAAGATGAAGATGGTGAAGAAGGTAAAGAAGAAAATGAAGAAGAAGATGATGTTGATGGTGAAGAAGATGATGATGAAGAGGAAGATTATGGAGAAGAAGAAGAAGGAGAAAAAGAAGACGAAGAAGGTGGTGAAGAAAATGGCCATGAAGCTGAAGATGATGATGAAGAAAAAGTAGACGATGATGAAGAAGAAGATTTAGATGAACATGACAAAGAAGAAGAAGATGATGACGATGATTTTGATGGTGATGATGGTGACGAAGAAGAAGAAAAAGACGATGAAGATGATGAAGATGATGAAGATGGTCAAGAAGAAGTTGATGAAGAAGATGGTGTTGATGATGATGAAGACGATTATGGAGAAGAAGCTGATGTTGATGATGAAGACGATGATGAACAAGAAGATTAAGAAGATGAAGATGGTGAAGAAGGTAAAGAAGAAAATGAGGAAGAAGATGATGTTGATGGTGAAGAAGATGATGATGAAGAAGATGATGATAAAGAAGAAGATTATGGAGAAGAAGAAGAAGGAGAAGAAGAAGACGAAGAAGGTGGTGAAGAAAAAGGCCATGAAGCTGAAGATGATGATGAAGAAAAAGTAGACGATGATCTAGAAGAAGATTTAGATGAACATGATAAAGAAGAAGATGATGACGATGATTTTGATGGTGACGAAGAAGAAGAAAAAGACGATGAAGATGGTCAAGAAGAAGTTTATGAAGAAGATGGTGTTGATGATAGTGAAGACGATTATGGAGAAGAAGATGAAGATGATGAAGAAGGTAAAGAAGAAGATGATGTTGATGAAGGAGAAGATAATGATGAAGAAGAATATGATGTTGATGAAGAAGATGATGATAGAGAAGAAGAAGGAGATGAAAAAGAGGAAGAAGTTGGTGAAGAAAAAGAACATGAAGATGATGATGAAGAAAAAGTAGATGGTGATGAAGAAGAAGGTTATGATGCAGAAGAAGATGGAGATGAACATTATGAAGAAGAAGAAGATGATGATGATGATGATGATGATAATGATGATTTCAAAGCTTATTAATGAAAACTCCAAATTTAGACAGAGTTACCCCAAGTTTTAATCAAAATTCCTTGTCCGACAAAGATATTCGAAATTCGAAAGTCATTACGTTACCGCTTAGCGATAACGTAATGAAAATACGTACAATATTACCTACGGGCACAGATTAGATAATTATTATTATAAATCTGATTGAAATAATGCTGGTCCTTACGGCCAGTTTTTGAACGCATTTTAGCGGGTTTATGGTGTGTGTGTATTTTTTTATTCAAGACACTTGGAGACCTTATACATCTCTAAGTATAATTTAGAAATAGTATGTTTATTGTATACTAGAATCACTTAAGTACTTTTTTTTATATTATTTAAATTCAAAGTTTGTTTCTAACTGTTGATGATGGATTATTATAATTTGGAAATTTATGTAGAAGACACAGTTCAGGTAAGAAAGTATATCAAACTTGTATGTAATTTATTTTCAATAGTCAGATTTGGACTCATCTTTTTTCTTTGGTATTTTTCTTAAACTATAACCTATTGTTGGTTAATCTAACCTTGGTTTGATATGTTTTCTTATAGAACAACGCACTATATGTATTGTTTAGTTTTGATGTACTGTTGTTTTGAAAAAATAAGTCCCGCCGAGTTTCTTGCCGGACATAATTCTTCTCGGGTCAGAGGTGTAGGGTTAGAACCGGTGTAGTTTGATTTTTTTTCTCTCTCTTTTACTTTGACGTGTAAAAGTGCCCTTGTGGCCTACTTACTGAATAAATGTTTGAGTTTGAGTTTGAGTTTGAGTTTGATAAAAACTTTAATGAAACAAATTCTCAATAACTTTTAGTTCAATAGTTTGTTATTAAATCAAATACAAACATTGAAAACATAGAAAAAAATATTTTTCTCAAACATGCTCGGAAATGTTCCTGTTACGTTAGTAATTAGAGACCAGTAGGGACTCTATTCCAAGGCAGGTTCAGCGCGACGTACGTAAAGGATTTTCATACAACATTAAATCACTCAGCCAGTAACTGAAGTTGTTTTAAATTTTTGATCAATCTTACTATGCCAAAGGCTCGAGTCATTCTGCCAGAAAAAAAAGGTCAGCAATATTTTTCTGTGTTTTCCGGTTTTTATGTAGGTACAAAAAGTAATACTTATAAATAAAACTATTATTAACACACCAAAAACTTTATTTTAAAACCGAATATGTTACAATAAATCGACAAAGACAGTTTAATCTCGAATAACCGGTAACAAGTTGAAAGAAAAATACGAACATAAAAAAAAAAAAAATTGGAGGGAAAATACTAATATTTTATTGCATCGTTTTCTTTCATCGATAACGAATAATTTTATCTTGCTTGGATACTTGGATAGTATTAAAATTTTTAATAAAATGACTTCTGACGAAAGCGACATGGAAATTGATGGGACCCCTCCGGAACTACGAGCCGAGGCGCAATTAGCTTTAAACAATTTGCTGCCAGCTAAATCAAAAGAGAGGTATATCACATGTTACGAAAGTTTCCTTAAATGGAGGGCAGATAAAAATGCACATAGCTTTCGGAAACAGTTTTCCTGGCCTATTTCACAGAAATGGCTCAATCGAAAAAGCCATCATCATTATGGGCAATGTATTCCATGATGAAGGCTACAATGCAGCTGAAACATAATATTAACATGCAGAGTTTTTCAAACTTACGTGCTTGGTTAAAAAGGAATTCAGCTGGGTACAAGGCCAAGAAAGCAAGAATATTTAGCAGTGAAAACATAGAAACCTTCCTCAACTGCGCACCTGATGATACATATCTTGCTATAAAGGTAAGCAAATCTGACTATTTAATCATATTTTACATACCTACTTGCATAAAAATGAAGTAACTACATAATCTTGATAATTTACTGCTCTGTCCAGTGTCCTAGCAAAACCACATTTGCACTAATAAGATACAAAAAATAACAAAAAAAGTTTTGGTCTGACTATAATTTAATAAATAATAATGAATGTACCTACCTAGCAAAAAACTTAACTAAAACTAATCAGGACACCAATAACATATTCTACATATTAATTTTATGACTGAATATTTACAAAAAAGTCTTAATTCATTTAATAAAAAAGCCTAGGTAATGAAATATATATCTACTATTATCTATTACAGGTAGCCATGATCTTGGGCATAACAGGAGCATGCAGAGGATTGGAATTAAGTATGATTACTACCAAAGACATTGAATTTCAAGGCGATATAATCGTAATCCAATTGAGAGACACTAAGACAAAAATAGATAGATCATTTGTGGTCCGGGATGAATTTAAAAATATTTTTCAAAAATATTATGACTTGCGGCCCAAGGACACAATTACTGATAGATTGTTTCTCAATTACAAGAATTCCAAATGCACTAAACAAGTAATTGGACGGCATACCATAGCTTCAATGCCTAAGAAAATTGCAACTTTTTTAAATTTAGATGACCCGCACTTATATACTGGACATAGTTTCCGACGTAGTTCAGCAACACTTCTGGCAGACTCTGGAGCCGACCTTCTAGCTCTTAAAAGGCATGGTGGCTGGAAGTCGGATAAGGTTGCAGAAGGTTACATTGAAGACTCCATAGGAAACAAGGACAAAATATCAAAAAACATTACAGAAAACATAAAATTAAGAAGTAGCACAAACACAGAAAATCAATACAACTCTTCGCATCAGAATTATGAATCTTTGTATGAAAATCCACAACCAGGCTGCTCCAAAGATCCTCCAGGTTTCATTCGGCAAAATGTAAAACAACCTCCATCCATTCAAGTTCAACCTTCATCTTCAAGTACATATTGCCAGGTTCAAAATTTGACAGATTGTCCACAACCATCACTGCATGAATCAAATCCCCAGCCACCGCCTTCTCATCAAGATGTTGGAAATAGCGAGCAGTCCACCGCACATATCGTACCATCACAAGCAGGTTCTTCAACAGATATACAACAAACCAACATTTCTGTTCCTGGAAAAACAATAAAAATATCTATAAGTAACTGTCCTAACATGTCCAATATCACATTCAACATAAATTAATAATAACTTTGACAAAGTTTTCACGTTATGATTGATTCTAAATGTATGATAAAGTACGTAATATAAGTAAGTGGTCATATCTTAGACACTAAGAATGTTTAGTGAGTATTAGTAAGACTTTGCATTTCAATCTTACCTGTAGGTAGTCCCCTCATGATTTCATTTTTATGAATGTTGTACTGTACAGTTAATGTAAATAGGTAGCCACTTTATGTTTGTTTGTTCCCTTATTCCCAACGAATATTGCGACGTCCGAGTTCCGATATGTTGAAAAAATATTTAAGGTTATTATAAATGTCAATTTCCATTGGGTCGTTGGGTCGTTCTCGTTGTGACATATCGTTCAGAAACTAGTATAATGATTTTCTAAATTATATTTTGTATTAAAGGTTGAGCTGAAAGATATGACGGTGTACCATGTTGCAGTGTCTATTGAATCGAAACTGGCAATAGCAGCCAACCTTTTGAAATGATTTATAATTAAAACTTTTAGGGGGCGTATGCACGATCAACTTATTTTCAGAGCGATTTATTTCTCTTTGTCGCAGTTTGCTACACTTTATGCGCATACAAAGAGAAGAGTCGTGAAATGTATGGGGCACCATACATTTCACAACTCTTCCTAGGTATGAAGGGCAAAATAGTAGCCGAGAAAAGTCTCGTGTGTGTGTGAGCCCTTAAATAGTTTAGTATAATTATGAACTATTATAGTAACTATAATGGGCTGATATATCTAATACAATAACTATATATCTACACTCAAGAGCAAAAGTAACGGGTCACTTTGTACTGATTTCTCATACAAAGTGACCTAATATTTTTGCTCTTGAGTTTATATAAAGACTTGTCTCTGCAACTATTTTGTATGTAATGTAAATAACCCTGTGTTAATTTTAGCGATATACCTAATATGATACAATAAATTTTTATACCCATATACCCCTGTGTTTTATTTTATTTTATTTCCTTACATGTTTGAGAAAAGCACTATACATGCTTCGACCGTAATCAGCTTTCCTGGCTTCGTATTATAGCCGTCCTCGTCTTCGACTCGGACGGCTACTAAATACTCAGCCAGGAAAGCTTACTTACTGGTCTCTGCAGTAATGTACTATGAATTTCGTCAACTTAGTAACTTGATTCATAGCGGAATTGGTAAAGTGATCGAGCCCCGGCAAGGCGTATCGATGCAGGTTTAAGTCCTGTGCTGGGTTGATTATTTTTTCAATGTTTTCAATGTTTGCATTCGATTTAATAACAAACAATTTTATGAGTGGAATGCCCCACTTTAAAAACATGCATAAATAATTATGAACTTTTAGTTCAATTGAACATGACGGTCTAACCTGCCTTTCACATTCCATATGTATAGTCGCGGACTTTCATTGTTGAGTCATTTATGGTTCTAGCTATTTTCTTTTGTTTAATACTTACTCTATCAAATGTCCGGTGTAAATTCAACCCTACAATTGAAGTCCGCGATCATACCGTAAAATGGGATGAGTAGGGAGAAAACTAACATTCAAACCTCGATAACATTTTATTTTTACATATGTAAACTGAATGGTATATACACCGTGTCCAAAAAGTTCGAATACACTTTGGAGGTCTTATAACTTTTTTGTACGAATAGTTATTGTAGTGAAATCCGTATTTTATTAAAGCTATACTAATATACAAAATATGCTGCAAATATTTTGGACTAACTCCACCTCTTACCTATTTTACTAGCTGACTACATTTTTCAACTCAATCTCACGCGGCACGCACCGCTTTCAAGGTTATTTCGTCCCAAATATGCTCGATATCTTTTTTTTCACTGTCCATATTTGCTATTTTATAATAATGTGACCTACAAGTGCCTACAAGGCATGTAAAAACATACCAAATCAATGTAATAAACGCAAATCTGGAGAATGGAGTGGCCGTTTACTTTCGGCAATATAATCATCGAAATTAGCTTTTCTCAAAGCTTGAACAACGTTTGGACTGTTTTGAGCACAATTTTGTGAGAAAATAATTTAATTTTTATTCCTAAACACAGTTTTCAAATTTTCAGGAGCGTTTTTCGACAAAAACCTCTGATTTGTAATTTTCGTTATTAATGTGCGACTTTATCGGTAAATATAATGAAATTTGGCCCCACATATTTAACTGAACCCCACACTACCACCAATAGTTCCCTCTGGAGTCTGGGAACATTAACCTCATGGTTTAGGCTGTTTTCTATATTTGCTGCTCACAAACGACCGTTTTGAGCATTGTAAGGCTATTTTAATTCAATGAGTTTCTCGTCTGAAAATCAACTCCTTCCTGCGTGCCAGGAATGTATTGAGTTGGATTATGTACTCTAATTTTCTCGATTGCTACGGAAAAACGATGAACTTCACGTTTATTGTAGCTATGATATCCAGGATCCACCTCCAAAATACCACGTAAGGATCTCCTCAAAATTTTCAGATCGGCAGTTGATTTTTGGATAAAGCGGCTTATGTCCTCTAAACTCGCACTCTCACGATAATTAGTATTTTAATGGTTCTAGCTGCGTAGCTGACCAGATTTTTTCCTGTCTTCTAAAGAGGAGCTATTTTAAGACCTTCTCATTGTTGTGTAAACGAGATTGCGTTTGATTCCAAAAAGTTTTACCGCCTTGAAAAAACACCTTTGCAGTCGCCATTACGAAATTTTGTACTAAATTGTTAATCGAAAGTACTTCATTGAAGAGTGAAGACAAATTTCAAGTCCTTGGCGTTTTTTACTATTAGATTATGTTCAAGTTAACTTATTCTTTACATTAATATAATAAATGGATGGCCTGCAGCCTGTATGCCTTCAGGGTCAACGCAAAAATATGTGTATTCGAACTTATTGGACAGGGTGTATATAATAAATGTTCCGGACGTTTGTATTTTAGTTTTTTTATAACTTTTGGTAGTTCCATTTCATAACATTACCGATAAACACAAAATCTCTCCTCACCCCGTAGTACCTCGTAGTTGGGGTGAGATGGGATTTCATACAAAGGTGATTTTGGAACATTGTTGGATCGATTTCTTTTTCTTATGAATTTCACTATAGCTCCATTTGTAATACGAATACATTATTTAGGTAGCCGTAGCCTTTAAAAACCATCTCACCCCCTGGCATCCCTTCTCTCCCCATTCATAACCCAACTCTCCACGCAATCCCTCTCACCCCATTTTACGGTACCTATATAATAATAAAATCCAAAGTTCTAAGCAATTCAATAGAAAAACTCATATTTCTAAGTGTAGTAAGCAACAGGTGTGATGATGTAACACAACACAGGCTGTAGATACATTATATTGTATAGCTTTGCGATCTATATACACGTACAAAGAGTTACAGAGTTTGTAGCTGGAGCGAATGGTACCGTCTGTGAAGCAGAACAGTCCTTTAATGAAACCCGTATTCGCAACTTTGGCACAGTTCGCAGACATTGTAGGTATACGAGCTCGGATGATACCACAGAAATGTAAAATAGATATTATGGCCCATGGGATGGGACAACCTTACACAAATCAATCTCGTCCCACAGTAAACTCAATAAGGCTTGTGTTGTGGGTACTAGGCAACGATATAGATATATACAATATAGATAAATACTTAAATACACAGAAACCTTAGGAAATGTGTACACAAATAAATGAACCAGGATTTGAACCCGGGACCTACTGGTTTGCCGGCAGTCACTAGTTCGTAGTCTAGTTTAAACCTGGCCGTTTAAATAAAAACCGGTCAAGTGCTTGTCGGATCACGCATAATGGGTTCCGTACCTTCAATGGAATAAGAACCAAATAATTACCAAAAGGTTGTATCTGATGCCTATGGAAGATTTTTTTTGGAGATAACTCAAAAATGGCTGAACCGATAATGTTCGAAACAATTTTCGTTGATAGTATGATAAGGTGCATCTTCTCATTTTTTCATATTTTTTGGACTTACGGTTCAAAAGTTACTGGGACAAAAAATTTCTGACTTTCGAACCGATTATTTCTGAAAATATTTACTTAATAAAATAATGTTCAAAAAAACCTAGATGGTTTTTTTAAAGACCTATTGAAAATAAAAAAAAGTGTACTATCTTTCCTATGTAACGTCTGTGCTCTTTACAAAGAGCACACGACCGAGCGCGGTCCAGGGGAAACGAAGGAACTTCGGAACCCGACAATTTGTTCGGGATAATGATGGGTCGTGACCAGTCGGAAATCGGTCTTGTCGGCTGAAATTCTTGCAATTTCGAACACGAATAGACTTATGTAAGGTATGTTATAAGATACGGTCAACCAATTTGGGTCCTAGGCCACTGTAGAACCTTGTCGTAATGACAGTTGCCCGTGGATAGGTATGTATAAACGTAACCTATTCGCTACCAAACTAGCTGTTATGACAAGGTTCTAGAGTGGCCTAGGAATCAAATTGGTTGACTGTACCTATGTTAAAATAAATCTATCATTGGATTGTAAAAAAAAATACTTTTTGAGGAGATCGAGGTTAACGTGACAATCAATCGTTTACGTGGGCGAGGGTATAACAAGGTGATCAATCCAGATGGCTCAGTAGGGAGAAGGCCGAAACTATGAGAGATAGCGACATCTGTTCTTAGGAACCATGGCTTCGATTTTAGATTGAATAATAATGGCACTCATTTTTTTAAAATCTCTCATACATAACCGGGAATCGAACCTGGTCGAAGTCTCTGTAAATACTACACGCGATTACATAAAGAATATTGACCAGGTTCGATTCCCGGTTATGTATGGGTTTAAAAAAAGTTTGAATGTCATTATTATTAAATCTAAAATCGACGCCATGGTTCCTAGGAACAGATTTCGCTATCTCTCATAGTTTCTGACTTCTCCATACTGACTTATTATTAAATCTAAAATCGACGCCATGGTTCCTAGGAACAGATTTCGCTATCTCTCATAGTTTCTGACTTCTCCATACTGACCTATTTGGATTGATCACCCTGTATATGCCCAGCGACAGCATCGCTACCGTATCGCGAAATTTTGCGACTTATCGCTGCAAAAAGTCGATGTATGCGACCTCCCTTACTTCTGCCAAATGCTTGACATACCGCAACCGGGATCGAACGACCCTCGACCAAAGGTTCGTTGTTTGTCTTTGTTTCAATCCAAGTTTCTTCTGATTTGCACAGCTGCTTGATTTGCTGACCTACTCGTACTTAAACTATATTCAGCAGTCAGTTAGGTAAATTTACAAAATAGAAATGAGTAAAAGGGGGTTCGAGTGAAAATTGAACATAATGGTAATCTTATAATAAGCCAAAGGCCCAGAAAACAAGTTCCACGTAGGGCTGGAGGCCCGGAATGTCCATGTGGAATTGGAGAGAACAGGAGGACAGAGATACAGCTGAAAATAAATATATATCCAAAGATGTAATCACTTGAAAATGTTACCGTGTCTACAGGGAGAATGTACTTACCTAATTTTAGGACATATTATGCGAAATATGTTGGACAAAAAAGTGACGAAAATTTTCCAACTTATTCCAAAAACTTATTACAACTTATTTTCAAGACTAATTTTGTGTTATTTTCAATTTTGAAAATAAGTAGAACACCCTGTTGGGTTTTTAGCAAGCAGGTATTAATTTTCTCCAAAAAATAGGCTTCTTGCTTTGCTTTCTAAGAACAAAAGCTACCTATCTTGTTCTGTTTGTCTTTCCCCCGCTGTTCTTCCCAAAATTTCGCATTTTCATAGCCTCGCCTCCGTCAAGAGTGTTACGACTTACTCCTTCGGGCCATAACTTACGCAAGAACCTTGTAGGAACCTAGAATGTCGCGTGCGTGTCGACATTCCCATTATCGCACTAATTGTGAATTAATTACATGAAGCTACAACACTCCAGTCGGTTTACACGTCATTCACAAAAAACGTAGTAAGCGCCACGTCTCTCCAGCCAACTTGAAACGTTTTGTTCAAACTGTTTAGATATAAACAAAGGGTAAACGTTTATCCACGTACTCGTAACATAATAGGAGGAGCGAGGAAAATGGGGATGAAAGCGCTCACTGGGAAACTCAATTAGGTATGCTTGATCTGGGTTTACTTGTATATACTAACTGTATCTCTACTGTCAAAGGAAACAAGTTATTACTAGAAAAAACACAGTTCCTCTAGTCCAGGGTTTCCCAGTGGGGCGCGGCCCACTTGGGGGGTGTATAGTGATTTAAAGTTTTAAACTGTATAAGGCCTGTACCGCGGCGCGGACGGTGCCTTTTTTTTCTCTATACCACGATGGTGGCAAAAGCATACGGCCCGCCTGATGGTAAGCATCTACTGTAGCCTACGGACGACTGCAACTCCAGAGGTGTCACATGCGCGTTGCGACCCTTTACAATAAGGAGGATTCACTGTGTCGACGACTAAAGGAACAAGAGGGTCCTCTTTGAGCTCTTTAGCAACCTTACTCACCAGCAGTAACACAACACTATGAGTAGGGTCTAGTCTATTTGGCTGTTAGATGGAGGTACTTCTCCAGTCGGGCTCTGCTGCAGATTTTAGCGGGATGACATTCGCAGTACCCATACCTCTCTTTGGGCAGAGTTTAAGGACATAGCCGGGTCCATTAACCCGGATGACTGGTTTTGAACCCCCCATTTCGGCCCATTATAGCGGCCTAGTATTTGAGCATAACGTTGGGTGAGACGCATCGGATAGGTAAAAGGTTGGGAAGTGGGAACCCTTGCTCTAGTCTAAAATATCACGGTTAAACTCACAGTGAAGATCTTCGTTTCAACCTGGGCAAAAATGCTTTCCCCAGTCGGGGATTTGAGCGAAAAGACATTCGCAGTGCCCATGTTTGTAAAATGGATGGACATTACCAAAAGTATCATTAATAACAATAATAACCTTTACTTTTACAAACAGTAGCATGAATAAGTCTAATTAAGGCCATCATTAAATTAATAAGCTAAATGCGACAGGCATTCGAAGGATTGCCCCGCTGAGAATCAACCTGGAAACGTCAATACTGTCGGCACTGGCATTGCGCGCATATTTTAGAACGTAGGGTTGGCAAAACAAGATTTGTTTTATTAAATTTAAACTTTCGTGTGAAATACTATCACTATAAAATATAACGGTTACACTCACGTCACTTTAGTCACTTCGCGCGACTTGTTTCGGAGAGCTTAGGTCTCCATCTTCAAGCACTAAGAGTGCTATTTCGAACCGGCCCGTTGCGCGCTGTTCAGCTCTCCGAAACATGTCGCGCGAAGTGACTAAAGTGACGTGAGTGTAACTGTTATATTTTATAGTGATACTTGTTTTATCCAAAAGTAACGGTAGTAAAAAAATATTGTACACCAAATGAAAATTACAACAGGAAAAAATACCATAAAATATAACAGTTACACTCATGTCTCTTTAGTCAATTGGTGGGACATGTTTCGGAGAGCCTAGGTCTCCATCTTATGTCGTGACGTGTCGTGTTAGTATGTCTGACGAAAGTTTAAATTTAGAAAATAATACATAACGACAATTTATCCAGGAGAAGGTATTCTAACTTAAAACCCATTTTTTTACCTACGACTCAATATGATCTTTTTTTGTCATCCAAGTGTTAGTATTCCTCACACACTGAAATCTAAATGGTCGAGCATCGTGTGGTTTAAGAGGAATTTCCTTCTGCGAACGGTCTGGCGTACTGAACTATGCTAAGGTTTTCCCAAGAGGTATGGGGTCAATAACGCTGAGTTGCGACCATTTCGTGGCAATTAATGTTTCGGGTTGTATATGTTATTGTATATTATGTCTTTTGTAATTGTCATGAATAAACCTTTCATTCATTCATTCAATAAAGGAGTTTACAGATTTATCAAGGGTCGGCAAGGCATATGTGACACCTCTGGAGTTGCAGGACTTGCCGGCGTCCATAGGCCATGGTAGCTAGTTACCATCAGGTGTATGCTGATTCAACTGTAAATCCGAACAATCGAAAAAAATGTGCTTTTGAATTAGAGTAGGATTTGAAATAGGTTCTTTCGGCGACGCTGTGTAGAACTCCTTCATAATTTTCTCCAACTCTTTTGACTCTCTTCAGGGTTTATTTCTTTTATAAAAGATATTTTATGTCTTTCCCCGGGACTCGAACTATTTCCATGTCTAATATCATTTAAATCGGTTCAGCGGTTTAAGCGTGAAGAGGCACAGATAGACAGACATAATTACTTTCGTATTTATAATATGTGTGAGGATTACAGGATTTTTCGAGTCCGAAGTATGTACTAATAATGCAAATGCCATCGTCATATTTTATTTAATTACCCGGCTGATTAAGCTGTCTTACCAGTAGCTGTATTACAGAGTCAGAGTCAATGAAAAAGTATACAGCGGATCGTACGAGTATTAAATTGAAAAATGTGCTACGGCAAGAACACCTGACACAGCTCTTAATTTGTAATCATGACATAATGAATCCTTATGAAGGTTAAACAAAAAACATTAGAAGAGCCGTCAATCGGTTAGAATCCCTCTAAAGATGCGTCCAGATCAAGCGAATGCGTCGCGAGGGCTGCTTGCGAGGTTCTGTGCACTTAGTGCACATTAGTGCATGTCATACAAGGCTCCCATAAAGCGTGCGAAACATTTTCAAGACAAGCATACTCAGCAAAGCTTACAAACTATAACAACATTTCTATGTAAATTTAAATATGCCCTTAAACAACGCCCAAACACGGGTATGTCCTTAAACTACGTCCAAAAGAGAGGTATGGGTACTGCGAATGTCATCTCGCTATGTGTGGTAGGGCACAGCACATCGAATGTCATCTCGCTCAAATCTGGAGCGGAGCCCGACTGGGGAAGTACCTCCACCTTACAGAAAACCACAGCTAGATAGCACCAGACCCTACTCATAGTGTTGTGTTCCTGCTGGTGAGTAAGGTAGCCAAAAAGCTCAAATAGGACCCAGTGAATCCTCCTTTTTGTAAAGGGTTGGCAACGCGCATGTGACACCTCTGGAGTTGTAGGCATACCATCAGGCGGGCCGTATGCTTCTTTGCCACCGTCGTGGTATAAAAAAATATGGAATCTGAGGCATAAAATTCGTTCGCAGAATAATTTAAGATGCTATTTATTGATATACTTACGCAACTTTTTGTAATTACGAGTATGCCCGATGGAAAACAAAATTTCACACATAAATGTCCCGGGTTAACACGCGTGCGTACTCGCGGCGCAATTGACAGATCTGGACGCAGTTTAAAGGCGAAGCATCGGTAAAAAATGCGGTTTCTCACGGCGCCGAACCCGCACGTCGCCTTAAACGGTTAACTAAACTATTAGTGGCTGATATGGCATAAAAATTGCGACTGCCTGACATGTACCGACAAGTTGTTGGTATGTTTATTGATTTGATAAAAAAAGTTAAGCAAGCGGTGTCATTACTCGTAATTGGTTAGAACCTATTATGATTTTCAATTTTGTATTTTATAAAATGTTCATAATTACGAAACGAAACAAATTTCAGTGATACGAGCAGTTACCATAACCGAGCTTTTGACTGCGCAGACGGAGCAAGAGCCCTTTTCCGAATATTCCTTCCCTCTACCTTCGTCGTCAATCAGTCGTCTGTTTATTTATAAATCATTTTTTTGTTACTTAACTACATTGAGTTAGGATATATAGTAGAGCTACTACGGGGTATCGGAAGTTGGCAGACGCGTTCCCGAAACCCCGTCCAACGGCGAGCGGTGGAACACCCCAGGGGTTTTAGTCCGTGCAAGTCGGACATACCCGCTCGGTTTCTCCCGGGCCGAATGGGATCCATAACGGATTTCCCCTGGGTCAAAAAAAAAAGGATAAATATATAGTAGAGGTACAGTCTTAAACAAGATTTACCGAAACTATGGCTCGTGGAAATTTGTAACCGGCCACTGTTATTCCGTAATAAGACTGTCAGAGAAACTGCTGTACGAGTCGTTCTTACAGCACTATCGTGGGGCCATCTTTTTGGGCTGATTGTGTATCCCGTTGTTTATTACATATACATATCGGTGCTTACCTACATCAAATTTTGACTGACCGCTTTTATGCCAAAGGTGGCCGTGTTTTTATCATTTATTACCGTGACTGTCACGTTCTGACATTATACGAGGGTTGCTACTTATATATCCGGAAACAAAAAAACAAACAAACGTACACGGCTGAAAATGGTTTTATTGTTTTTCAAAGTATTCCCCTTGAATCCCTTGATGATCTATGCACTTTTGCATTCGCGTGAACCAATTTTTAAAGCACTTCTGCCACTCCGCCTGAGGTACCTCCATAACGTGTTGTTTGAATGCGTCGACAGCATCTTCAGCGGTCGAAAATCGTTGACTGCGTAATTTATTCTTTATATTTGGAAATAAATAAAAATCGTTGGGTGCCAAGTCAGGGCTGTACGGCGGATGACCCGTTAATTCCACATTTTGACCCTCCAAAAATAGAGTTGTTTCGCGTGACGTATGACAGCTGGCATTGTCATGATGAAGAATGATTCTTCGTCGCTGGTTAGTTTTACGAATTTGTTCAAATACTTCCGGTAAGCAAATGGTCGTGTACCACTCTGAATTAACCGTTCTACGGTTTTCTAGTGGCACTGTAGCTACATGGCCATTAATACCGAAGAAGCAGGCCACCATTTGTTTCAATGTACTTTTTGCACGAGTAACTTTCGTAGGGTTCGGCTCATTTTGAAACACCCATACCGTTGATTGTTGCTTCGTTTCGGGATCGTATGCATAGATCCAGGATTCGTCACCTGTATAGATGTTATAAACGGCTTTTGAGTCACCACGGTTATATTTTTTTAACATTTTATTGCACCATTCGACGCGAGCATCTTTTTGCTCTTTTGTTAAGTTGTGGGGTATCCAACGCGAACAAATTTTTTTTATAGCCAAATAATTATGTAATATGCTATTAATGCTGGTCATAGAAATACCCAGAGTCGCCTCTATCTCGCGGTACGTAACATGTCGGTCGTCCATTATAAGTTTTCGCACAGCCTCGATATTTTGTTGTACAACGACCGATTTCGGGCGACCTGTCTTAACTTCGTCCGTAAGCATACTACGTCCACGATTGAACTCACTAAACCAGTGATACACAGTAGTTTTAGATGGGGCTTCATCACCAAAAGTTGAAGTTAGTTGATCTATGCACTGTTGTTGCGTTAAACCACGCCGAAAATCATAATAAATCATAGCACGAATATTTTCACGAGTGAGTTCCATTCTTGCTGCGAGATGACATTTAAAACCCGTCAAAAACAAAACACGAGCGTTAATAAGAAAGAAAAAATATACCGGCCAGTACTTAAAAAAGTTCAAATTTTACCATGGAGGTCAAATATGCTATTTAAGAAGATTGTAATCCCGGTTTCCGGATATATAAATAGCAGCCTATGTATCGTCGTCGATAGGCGATAAAATGGCAACCATGTAGAGCTAGCATATCTTACGTTGTCGCCTGTCACTTCATACTTCGAAACGCGCTTGAAGCAGGGATGTAACAGATGTGGTTTTATCGGTACCGAAAGCGGAATCAGATGTTTTAAGTTTAGTTTATCGGAACCAGAAACGGAATCGGAACCGAAAACGGAAGCGAAACCAGAATCGGAGCCCGAGTAATAGCAGCACGTGGCAAGCGGGGACTTGAGCAAATGACAGGTATAAACCTGTTTGTTTTTGATGTATTCTGCTCATTTCCCCCCGCTGCGTTGCTGTGACATCCGATATAACTTCTGTTTTGAAAGTAACAGAACCGGAACCGAAGCGGATGTTTAAAACCAATCGGAAGTTCCGACTTAACGGAACCGGAACCGGAGCTCTGTAATATCCCTGGCTTGAAGTATGAACTCGCGCGGTACACGTCAAGATATGCTACGCGTCCTGTTGGTTTAAATAGTTTGCTTCCCGACTAGGGTTTGCAATATCCGTCAGTTTTTAATATTCGGATAATTTGAATAGCAAAAATTTTTTTATCCGAATATTCGGATATTTCGGATAAATATACGGTCTGATGAAAAGAAACAAAATATTTATTCTAAATGATGTAATTCGAAAAATAAAGCGATACAATAACCGAGTAATTTCTTTCAAGATATCAATAACTTAAAAAAACCTGTAATCAGCAAATATTGGTCTATCTTAGAGGATATTTTTAACAGCATTAAATTATTAAAAAGGAAATAAACACAAACAATCAACAATAATTATACAAAGATGACGTTTAAAACATATAACACAGTAGAACAAATGTACGAAATCTTAATAGAAACAATTATTGGGTTACCCTCATCTGGCAGAAAAATATTGGTCAGAAATACACTTGGCATAACATGTTTCGCAGAAACACTTTCGGTAGCAACAGTTTTTGTACCATAATAATCCTATAGCATAAGCATAATTATTTTCTGCTAGCAGAAAAGTGGGTTAGGTAAATTTTACGTAGTAGAATATAAGTACCACCAAATTTAGATTTATTTAGGTTAGGTTAGAACTGCGACCCCTGCAGAAACAAACTGTTGCCAGAAAAATGGATTAGGTTAGGTTAGAGTTGCGACCCCCGCGGAAACAACTGTCGCCAGAAAAGTGGGTTAGGTTAGATTAGAACTGCGACCCCCGCGAAAACAATCTGTTGCCAGAAAAGTGGGTTAGGTTAGGTTAGAACTGTGACCCCCACAGGAACAAACTGTTGCGAGGAGATTGGGTTAGGTTAGGTTAGAACTGTGACCCCCACAGGAACAAACTGTTGCCAGAAAATTGGGTTAGGTTAGGTTAGAACTGCGACACCCGCGGAAACAAACTGATGCCAGAAAAGTGGGTTAGGTTAGGTTAGAACTGCGACCCCCGCGGAAACAAACGGTTAGGTAAAAGTATTTGTGGCGGCCGCAACAGGTCATTGCTCTCAGGGTGGCTCCAGCATACCGCGATAACTCGCACGTAACAGCCTGGCCGGGAGCCCGCCTTGGGAAGACACAACAAATTACCACAGACACAATTAGCAGATAACAGTTTCATTTACCGGAGTACCGACACAAATATGCTCATTATTACAGCGCCTGCACGTTCTTATGAGCAATACAGCCAATCCCGCATGTCTTGTAAAATATGATAAGATTATCTTGTAATAAAAAAATTCGGCATCGCAACTTTAGGCCGCCTAAATATTATGCAAACAAAAAATTCTGCGAATGTACTATTCGTTTAGAAGATAGTTATGCTCATCAACATTATGCCAATATAAGATTCGACATTATAAAAATCTGCGAAATGATTTATGCCAAAGCATACTCTGCGTAAGGTGTTTCTGCCAAACGTTACTTCTGCCAAGTATTATTATGCAAAACAAATATATGTCAAAAAAGTTTCTGCAAGACAATAGTGAACCACAATTATTAAATGTCTATTAATCAAAATAAAACCGAGATATCTATGTACGTAATATAATCATAACAAAATAGTAATATAAATAGTAATATAATCATAAAAAAAATCGTGATTCGAACTTCAAATAAACAAATAACTTCTTTTAGGATATTAAAAAAATAAAAGATACTTGTCTAATTAACAATTTTTGATATTTTTTAAAGATGTTTTTATTACACGATAAAAAGGAAACAAACAAAATAATCAACGAAACATATATTTAAAGAATCGTGTAAGGCTAGAACAATTAAGATATTAATATTACGTAAAAATTAAATACGAAAACAATCAGCTTTTTATAAATTTTACAATCAAACGAGACTACCTACGATAGGAACAAAAACCCTCCTAATCAGTAAATACTTTGTTCTTGCCTAACCCTAAACGACCATAACTAGAAGCGTGGTGAATGTTACAAAAATGATAGGAAACATAGAATTGAAAGTTTTGAAATATATTTAGTCAGCCGGTTGTCAAAATTGGTTCGGGTAACTTCGAAATAACGTATTAAATAAGTAAAACGTGATTTTATACACTGTTGTTTATGCGTTGTATAAAATATCTGTTGCGAACGCAACCTTTTTAGGGTTCCGTAGTCAACTAGGAACCCTTATAGTTTCGCCATGTCTGCCCGTCCGTCCGTCCGTCCGTCCGCGGATAATCTCAGTGACCATTAGCACTAGAAAGCTGAAATTTGGTACTAATATGTACATCAATCACGCCGACAAAGTGGTAAAATAAAAAGTCGAAAAAAATTTTTTATTAGGGTACCTCCCCTATACGTAAAGTGGGGAGTGATTTTTTTTTCATTTCAACCCTAACGTGTGATATATTGTTGGATAGGTATTTAAAAATGAATAGGGGTTTCCTAAAATCATTTTTCGATATGTAAATATTTTCGGAAATAATCGCTCCAGAAGTAAAAAAATATGCGTCCCCCCCCCCCTCTAACTTTTGAACCATGAGTTTTAAAAATATGAAAAAAATCTCAAAAGTAGAACTTTATAAAAACTTTCTAGGAAAATTATTTTGAACTTGATAGGATGAATAGTTTTTGAAAAAAAATACAAACTAATTTCTGAACTAAGTTTGTAATTTAACCGTATAAGCAGGTGTTTATTGTACCTGTAATTTCTACAAAATTACAATGAAATGACGTGCTTTCAAATAAAGTAAAAACGGTGAAAATCGGTTCACGCAATAAAGAATTATCCCATAAAAATCATCTTCCATACTTTAAGCTCGCGCGCAATAGTTTACTTAATTTGCCGATAGATGTCGCTGTACGTGAAACTCTCATATTATATCCTACATGGCGGTGTTATTAACTCTGAAGTGGGGACACTTACTGTGACGGACGGAAAACTACGGAACCCTACACTGAGCGTGGCCCGACACGCTCTTGGCCGGTTTTTTTTGTATACATTCTGCAGTTGCTAAACGCTCGGGCTCGGCTAGTATTCGGGGGCTTCTTCTAAGCACCAATGGCAGCGCACCACATAGACTCCGCGTGGCCAATCGGAATTAAGTTTAAGACAAGTTGTACATTTAGTCAAATTTGCCAATACACTCCATCTTTAGCTTCCAAACCTTTAACCACTTTCACTCTTATTTAACCGTTTTTGGCACTACCTTTGTTAACCAGTACTTTGGAATTATACATCTATTACTTATACATCGAAGTTTTCATTGAGTCGTCGAGATCCTGATTACGTCGGCTACAATATCCGTTTTATTCGGATATTCAAAGTTGAACTATCCGAATATTTTCGGATACTATTTTTAGCGGATATTCGGATAATTTGAATATCCGAATATTCGGATTGCAAACCCTATTCCCGACCTATAAGGTATCGGTTATTAGTGTCTGCTACTGTTATCATTGCAGAGGCAAGTGTGTAGCAGGGTAACCTCGCAGCGTGCGGCGGGCAAGGTTGTCGGCAGACGCCTTCCTGCTCCTTTCTTGTGCATGTTGAATTGTTGATACCCAATATTGATTGGATATTGTGTTGTTATTCGAGTTAAGATACATTTTATTAAAGTTATTGGTATGACGCATCGGAGTCATCTGAGATTCGATTAATTATATAAATTGATCGATTAATTAATTGATATTTAAGAGAGATAATTAAGAGAGATTAATTATATAAATAGGTAAGCTTCATTCTTGACCTCATCATGACTTACCATGAGGTAGAGTTGAGGTTAAATTCTTACCTATATTCGAGAAAAATTTAGTACATATTTCATTACTATGAATCCATAGTATGAGTAAATTGGTATATAAGCTTCAAGAAGGAAACGCTAATATTTAAAGACAAATCAAATTATTCCTTTAAATATTTTAACAAATAAAATTATTAAAAAATATATATACAAAAAAAACATTATTTTTATTCCTTTTGTACTTAAGTATTTGAAATTTAATTCGGTTTGCATTTAATCCTTGGGGCCAGATTTAAAATACCTTGATCAATAATGCATTGCGTGAAATTATTTGGTAAGTACTCTCTAATATCCCGATAATTGCAAGCTTACTCTCTATACATACATGAAGCCTACTACGAATATGTGACAGATTCCGGAACCGGAGATAAATCTTTGGCTGTTTTATACATTTCGGCCGCTGTGGTCAATTAATTATATGAGACTGCAAACAAAGTCCGATAGTAAAAGTTGGTTAGTATGAAGAATATGATCTTCTCATTCAATATGACTTAACGTTTGAAAACACACCCCGTATCTTTTATAAAATATATATTTATACCACGACGGTGGCAAACAAGCATACGGCCCGCCTGATGGTACGCGGCTACCGTAACCTATGGACGCCTGCAACTCCAAAGGAGTCACATGCGCGTTGCCGACCCTTTACAAAAAGGAGGATTCACTGTGTTGACGACTAAAGGAACAAGAAGGTCCTTCATCGTCAACACACTGGGTCCTCTTTGAGCTCTTTGGCAACCTTACTCACCAGCAGGAACACAACACTATGAGTAGGGTCTAGTGCTATTTGGCTGTGGTTTTCTGTAAGGTGGAGGTACTTCCCTAATCGGGCTCTGCTCAGATTTGAGCGATGACATTCGCTGAACGTGCCCTACCACACTTAGCGAGGTGCCATTCGCAGTGCCCATACCTCTCTTATATATATATATATCGGATAAAGTTACAGAAATCAACCTAGTCCCACAGTAAGCTCAATAAGGCTGTGTTGTGGGTACTAGACTACGATATATATAATAAGTAGATAGATACAAATAAATATTTAAATACATAGAAAACATCCATAACTCAGGAACAAATATCCGTGATAAGATAACACACACACAAATAAATGCCCTGACCACACGGACTTGATAAATACTAATGGACGCGGTACTGGGCCGGGCGCGCGTTACATGGTTTATGATCAGCACGGCTAGCACGTCTTACAAGAGCGACTTAAGTAGAGAAAACATTCCCGCGCCTGTCAAAAATCTCGCTTTCCGGTAGCATGTACCCGCGGCTACAACTGACACGAAGAGAACTCAAAGTTATGCAAAGGATTTTACTTCAAAGTCGCGAGTCACTGTCATTTTATGACACTGGCATTTGATCGCGAGTCTGTCGCTCCTTTCACGCGCAAGTTGTGCTGCCAACTAGCGACAACGCATGAAGTCGCGCAGATCTGTCTTTTGTCACGCCAGTCGCGCGTAAGACGTGCTAGCCGTGCAGATGCGCATAAACTTGTCGAAACCTCATGCCGCGCGGTTCAGTCGTCGTTCGACCACGTGTGACGAATTTAGTGCCAAAAAACATGTAAAAATGCCGTGTTGTACAATTTTGTCGTGTCGTATACGAAGCAACGAATTAAAAGAGTCCCCTGGAGTAGTTACTTTCCACCGGTAAGTATAACAACCGAGTATTTCTCATTTTTTCCAAAAATTTTAGGCTTTTATTACGACATTCACCCATTATCTGATGGTACAACAGTATTCATATCAATTGCTCGCTGGCTATTGCTGGCGGTCGCAGGGTTACGCGAGTGACGTGCAATGTATTTGGAAATACGAACGTCGCTCGTCAGTCTCATCACACGATCGGCAGCCTCGTTGCTGGGCAACATGGCTGCCGCGCGCCTGCCGCCACGAGAGTGCGGCCCGTTATTTATTATCGATAATTTCGAACACATTGTTTAAGGTGTAACTTTCTGTCCTATAGTAGAAACTAATTTTCTTTCATTCGAAAACAAAATAACGTGATTGACTGGATTAATTAATCCAATGATCAACTTATTTTATAGATACGTTAACTTTATAATGGTACTTCTAACCATACTAATATTATTAATGCGAAAGTGTCTCTGTCTGTCTGTTACCTTGCCACACTTAAACTGCTGAACCGATTAAGATGAAAGGGTTTAGCAGGCTAAGGAAGGTCGTGTGGCCCCTGTGAGGAAAAGTTGAATTAGTAAATGTCAATTGTTTGTCGCCTCATAACTAGTAATCACTCCAACTTTCAGCCCTCTATCTTGAACTGTCTCAGAGATAATGTCAAAAATGTATTTTTTTAACAATTTTTTCAAACTCGTATATCTCCTAATCCATAGCAGCTAAAGCGTTGAAACAAAATCACAGCTACGTAGTTTGAGTGGGAGTATACACTATAATTTTATTAATATTTTATACGTGAAAAATAAAAGAAATAAATGTCAATTTATTTTTTGACAGCTCTTTCCAACACGTTTTTTTGAAAGTACAATTATGAAAAAAATCATATAAATTGCTTATAGTATTAGTTACTAGCATACAAAAACTCAATTGATTATATTTGGTGCAACATACTGTAAAAAAAAAACTAACGTAAGTATTCAAGTATCAAGAGTAGGCTTCTGAACTGAAACTTCGTTTTTAAGTTTTTTGTTTGTTGCCTAGCAACAAAGGGTGTATTGTTTTTAATTTGACGTATGACTGTCAAAAAAGATCACTGAACTACTGCTGTGTTAGCATTTGTAACTAATTTTACTAACTACTAAATCAACGAAACGACGGATGTGCTATATGTTTATTATTTTATATACAAAATTAATTGGTTTCATTATAGTACACGTATTAACATAACGAAATAAATAACTCATTAGAGCAGATATCACAATATAAGTCACTTAGATAATGACTATCGTAATATTCGTCGTCCCAGGTATAGGACAATGTTATCCTGCAGTCATCGCAATATCCTTTTAACATAATATTTTCGTCAGAGAGCGATATCTCAATATCTGGTAAAGACTGTAAAAACAGTTGCTTCGCTATTAACTGTGGCAAGTTGAGCCGAAATATTTTTGATTTTATGATTTCCATCTGAAAGAATGTATATACATGAAGTTTCTGTTTTATTTTATTTACATTTAAAGCTTACTTTCGCCATTATGGAAAAATCGGACTCCTCTTCTACATAACGTGTTGTATATTCCCTTAAACAATCCACTATTATGTTAAATGTGCTAGCGTATAAACTAAGCGTTTGTCGATTCCGAGTAACATAACATTAGACATTATGATTTATTAGGTATGAGCTATCTTTAAATTATACAATACTATTATACAATTTATACGCTAGCACATTTAACATAATAGTGAATTGTTTAAGGGAATATACAACACGTTATGTAGAAGAGGAGTCCGATTTTTCCATAATGGCGAAAGTAAGTTTTAAATGTAAATAAAAAAAAAAAAACGGAAACTTCATGTATATACATTCTTTCAGATGGAAATCATAAAATCAAAAATATTTGGGCTCAACTTGCCACGGTTAATAGCGAAGCAACTGTTTTTACAGTCTTTACCAGTATTGAGATATCGCTCTCTGACGAAAATGTTATGTTAAAAGGATATTGCGATGACTGCAGGATAACATTGTCCTATACCTGGGACGACGAATATTACGATAGTCATTATCTAAGTGACTTATATTGTGATATCTGCTCTAATGAGTTATTTAATTCGTTATGTTAATACGTGTACTATAATGAAACCAATTAATTTTGTTTACGTCACACCTGGCCATAACGTAAGTTTTGCCGCACGCTACGCGTACGGTAAAACTCGCATTATGGCCAGATGGAGACGTAAAATTGTGTACTCACCACGGGCAGTAAAAAAGAAAGCCCTCTATCGCATATTTACAACTCTCGCCTGCGGCTCGGGTCACAAATACCTGCGATTTCGGGCTTTCTTTCTTTTACAGCCCTTGGTAAGTAATGTACTATTATAAAATAATAAACACAGCAAAATAGCACATCCGTCGTTTCGTTGATTTAGTAGTTAGTAAAATTAGTTACAAATGCTAACACAGCAGTAGTTCAGTGACCTTTTTTGACAGTCATACGTCAAATTAAAAACAATACACCCTTTGCTGCTAGGCAACAAACATAAAACTTAAAAACGAACTTTCAGTTCAGAAGCCTACTCTTGATACTTGAATACTTTCGTTAGTTTTTTTTTTTTTACAGTATGTTGCACCAAATATAATCAATTGATTTTTTGTATGCTAGTAGCTAATACTATAAGCAATTTACGTGATTTTTTTCATAATTGTACTTTCAAAAAAACGTGTTGGAAAGAGCTGTCAAAAAATAAATTGACATTTATTTCTTTTATTTTTCACGTATAAAATATTAATAAAATTATAGGGTATACTCCCACTCAAACTACGTAGCTGTGATTTTGTTTCAACGCTTTAGCTGCTATGGATTAGGAGATATACGAGTTTGAAAAAATTGTTAAAAAAATACATTTTTGACATTATCTCTGAGACAGTTCAAGATAGAGGGCTGAAAGTTGGAGTGATTACTAGTTATGAGGCGACAAACAATTGACATTTACTAATTCAACTTTTCCTCACAGGGGCCACACGTCCTTCCTTAGCCTGCTAAACCCTTTGGTATGAAGATAGTTTGAGTCACGATTATTTTTAGTATTTTAGCAGACACATAAATTAGATAGATAAGGTTACATCCACAAATTATGTCAAACAAATTTCAACAATAATGTTTAAAATTACTATTTCTTTATATTCCCATTTTAAAGAATATTAAATAAATATTAAATATATTAAATATTATAGGACAATCTTACACAAACCGACCTAGTCCTACAGTAAGCTCAATGAGGCTTATGTTGTGGGTACTAGACGACGATATATATAATAGATAGATATAGATAAATACTTAAATACATAGGAAACATCCATAACTCAGGTACAAATATCTGTGATAAACACACAAATAAATGCCCTGACCAGGATTCGAACCCGGGACCTCCTGCTTCGTAGGCAGTGTCACTACCGACTGGGCTAGGAGGCCGTTAAATAATATATTAAATGAAATCAAAGCAAGAAAAATAATAATCCAAAGTGTTTGAATGTCAGACTAGAAGACATAAAGAGTTCCTTTCCTTCAAAAAAAGTGTACACAGTACTATACTATGTGTATATATGTACACGATATTTGTATTTGTGACGTCACAAAAAATAAAACTCCCCCTTCCCCTTTGCAGAACTCGTCACACTTTGTTGATCCCCCCGTCCCCCTTAAAATCTGACGTAATTAATGGATGAACCCTAATTAGGGTAGATTTTTATCCAGCCATCAATAAAAATTTACATTGTTTTATTAATATGAGGTGTGGCGTGGTATTATGGAGTTAATTATCGATAATCGATATCGATAAAATATATATATCGAAGGGCCACATCCCTAATGTAGGCGGAGCCTACGAGGCAATGGTAGTGGTTACGTATTTTCGAGTGTACGCACACATCAACACAGCGAATGAGAGACTGACATTTCTTTGTGTGTATCACCTCGTGCGTACTTGAATGAGAATGTGTGCTTGTAAATGCCGGCTACGCTGGTTTTGGAACAAACTACGGCTGATACCGTCTCCATATTCTCCGTGCCTGACCAGGATTCGAACCCGGGACCTCCTGCTTCATAGGCAGTGTCACTACCGACTAGGCTAGCAGGCCGTTTCATATATGAAGGTTATACCAGCTCTTAATTATTATCTCTGAAAAGTAGATAAAATTAAGTCTCATGCTGCATACTACGAGGCATAACATTATAATTTCTAATTCATAATGGTAGGGTGTTGGTTGAACTCTGTCTTAAGCCGTTATATAAATGTACACTCGTACTAGTCATTAATCCGGCAGTTATTAATGAACATAAGCTCAAATAAACCTAAAGCCTTGCTTTAGTACGAATACAACGTCGTTTACGACCTTACTTATGTTAGAGACAACCAGGGTGTATTCTCATCGTTTTCTGAAAACTGACGAGCATTTCCTCTCACGAAACCAGAAAAACATTGACCTCTTGATCCTCGATAACTGTACAGGATGTAACCAAAATACTGGTGATCAGTTTAATTTAAGGGCATGGTATTGTATTGCGACTAAGTAGGAGAAAAAACATTTTTTGTATGGGACACGTCATCCCAACCCACAGTGTTGCCACGGTAGGATAAAAACGAAAAACAAAAAATGTAGGTAGATCAAATACAAACATTATTTATTGACATTGTTTTAATAATGTGTCATATCATGCCAAAACGAGGGTACATTCTCACAGAAACATTACTAAGACACTTGTCTAAGTTTTACAGTTTATTTATAAGACGTTCAAGTGATTTCGAGTTGGGTGTTTCAAATTATGATTTTCTGATACAAACTATACTTGTTATCAAATTTGTAATATGGATTCTGTAGACCAAGGTATTGTCTTGTAAAAACGTATTATTTAATTGAAATATTACTAAAATTTTATAAAACACAGAATATTTAAATGCACTGCTTAAATGCAGGTGGAAATTTGTCTTCTATCGACTTTTAAGTATAATATGCCACTTCGTGCCGCGATAAAATGTTAATGACAGTGAAGTATTGACCTTCTATTACTGGAATATAAAACGCAAAGTTGCTAATTTTTCCTAACTTTAACTGTAATAATATTTTTTTACCGCAGGGCATATTGTGGAAGTAAGCCGTAATGAGCTTGTAGCCGCTATATTTCGAGACCCATCGAAAAGTTTGGACAGTAAATGTACAAATTTATTAGAATTTGTAAAGCAGAAGCTAAATTACCCGCCAGAATACCAAAACAAAGTAAGAGAAAAGGTTTCGACTTTTTTTAGTAAATTTAAAACAAAATACTTTGCGGTTCATCGAAGAAAAGATTTATTTTACAAAAATCATGCAGATTGGATTGGAGGAAAAGAGACTTTCCCATCTCATAAGCCTGTTGCAGGGCCAGGTCGCCCATCTTCGTCTTTCGACGACGTGGGTCCAAGGTCGAAACGCCGAAAAGTGGAACATTTGGTACAAAATGCCACTGGAAATGAATTGTCATTTGCAGCTTCCATGAGCTATCGCAAAGAGGGACAGAATGATAAAGCAAAGGTTATCAGCAAAGTATCAGCTGCTTCATCTGTTGAACTAAAATCATGTTTATCTTCATTTGATTCTGATAATGGTATCTTAACGGCTGATCAAGCTTTGTGTGTTTTATTAGATGCACAATTATCGGTACACCAATATAATGTCATCAGAGACGCAGATAAAAGTAGATTCCCATCGTATAAGAAGGTTTTAGCGGCCAAAAAGCTTTGCTATCCCAATGAAAATGCCATTTCTGCTTCGGATAAGCATGTCTGCATCGCTTTACAGGATATTCTTGATCACACTTGCATAAGACTTGCTCAATCGATTTCTGAAGTGTTGATGTCTATTAATAATGTAACTAATTTAAAGTTACATATTAAATGGGGTATAGATGGTACATCTGGTTTTACAGAGTACAAACAAAAATTTCAGAATACTTCATCCAAAGACGGAAGCATGATTGTTACTTGTATGGTTCCTTTAAGATTGGTTGGTGATACAGAAAAAGAAAAAGGTGTAGTGCTGTGGCAAAATAGTCGGCCTTCTTCTACGCGATTTTGTCGACCGTTACATCTTCAATATGAGCACGAAACAGCAGATTTAACAAGACAAGAGATGTCGCGTGTAGAACTGGAAATAAGTAACTTAAGGCCTACTATTATTGAATGTGGAAATATAAATTATCCCGTTTCTCATGCTTTGTATTTCACTATGACAGATGGCAAAGTGTGCAATGCCGTAACTAATACATCCTCCGCTCAAAGATGCTATATTTGCAAACTCACATCAACGAAGTTTAATTCCATTGCAGCTGCTCGCCAGGCTTCAGTTGATGTTGAAAGCCTTCGTTTTGGCATATCTATACTTCATGCATGGTTGAGGATGTTCGAATGTTTATTGCATATTGGCTACAAATTAAAGGTCGCTAAGTGGCGGGTCACAAAAGCCGATGATAAAGCTAAGGTTAAAGAAACAAAGAAAAATATTCAACAAGGATTTAAAGAACAGTTGGGTTTAATTGTAGATCGTCCAAAACCCGGATACGGAAGTTCCAACGATGGAAATACAGCTAGGCGGTTTTTTGAAAATATTGATATATCATCTACTATTACAGGCATTAATAAATCTTTAATTTACCGCTTTCACATAATTTTAATAACACTTTCAAGCGGTCTTGACATTGACACCACGAAATTCAATATATACTGTTTAAAAACAGCTGTAGTGTTTATAAAATTGTACCCTTGGTACTACATGCCTACAACCGTACACAAAATATTAATGCATTCTGCAACTGTGATTTCACATGCTTTGTTACCAATTGGCCTCCTATCAGAAGAAGCACAGGAAGCTCGAAACAAGGATCTTAAAAGTTATCGTGAGTTTCATTCCAGAAAGTGTTCCCGAGAGTCAACGATAAGAGATGTTTTTAATAGACTACTTGTGACTTCAGATCCATATATTTCAAGCTGCCGAAAACTTCCTGTTAAACAAACTAAATCTTTACCCATCGAAGTTACTAAAATGCTTAAACCTTATAATTATCAAAAAGCAACTTCTACTGCTATTGATTCAGACAGCAATGAAAGTGATCTGACCGATTAATATTTCACGACTATTTTTCTTTTTTTTCTGGCAAATTTTGAGTAAAAAAAAATGTATTTTTTTTTTAATATCTATAATATCTATGGTCATGTAATATTTATAAAAGTGGGTAGGTGCATATTTATATTGTAATAACGCTTCTGTCTATATTTTGATAATCTGTTATTGTTAATTTGTAGAAATAAAATTTATTTCAACATGTCCAGCCAAAGTGATAATTCAAGACCTTCGTCGCCAAGTATACTAAGTTGTTTACCTCCTCGTGCAAAAAAAAATAAATCTTCAAATGAAGAAGATAAAATTCCTATTAAAACATATGCAGACAAGGGAACTCAGGTAACCTCTGATCAAATTGTTGATGCTATGATTTACAGCCGAAGTAAATGGGATAAAGATTTATTGAATATTAATACGTCTGGAATACCTGAGGTAACCTTTGACCAAGTGGAACCCACAGATCCCCGAATCAAAGAATTTGCAAGACTTATTGCTTTCGAAATGGAACGTGTTGCACCAGAGAAACGATCGAGGACTTTTGTAAATATAATTAATCTCATCAGAAGAGTACGTAAGCAAGACGATTTGGATGATGTGAGCCTACCCAGCTGCGAAGAGTCTGATTAATGATTATTTTCCATTATCATATTATTTTTTCTTAAAATTTGCAAAATATAGTGTCAAATATATACTAATTTGTTTTTTTTATCTATAATCCTTCATTCTGTACCATATAAACATAATAGGTCAACAAAAACCCTTAAAAATAAATATGTCCCTTACCTACTATGGAGCGGCAACACTGTGCAACCGGCCAAAATTTTTTTTTGGGCATAATTTTTTTTCTTACTTTTTCATAATTAGAATACCTATAAGTATTATGCCCTAAAACGGATCACCAGTATTTTTGTTCCACCTTCTGTGATATAGATACCGACATACGACGAATTGATTCTACACACCAATGAGATGAATATATTTCTATTGAATACCCGCATGGCACACTAAACATGTAGAACGGTTATGGTTATTACACGGTGTGAACGAGACTGCAGGTTAGTTTACAGCGATGACTCACTTATACACCGGATTTCTTTTTATCTAAAGGAAAAATCTACTTATAAAGTATAATCAAAAAAATATCAGGACATCAAAAATGGCCTCAAGAAAACCTGACTGATTTTGAAATCAGACCCTTGCAATATGGCTGGTCTATAATAGATTTGTCAATATCACGATTGACATAATTGTCCGTGGATTGACCAGGAAGTTGAAATTATCATATGAATATGATATCAACGTTACGCTATCATTACAACTGCTGCCATAGATCTGCAGCAGTTCTGTTCTACGATGGTATAGGTATCAATAAGCATATATCATAAGATTTTTTTGAATTTTTACTTTGCGTAATACTAATTTCTAATTATTTTTTACAAAAAGTTCCTTCAGTTATTTGCGCACATGATGCAAAAAATTTACTATCTGGAGTTTTTTATTCTCGGTTTCATCTTTTCTCATCCTTTCTTTCTACTGGCGGCAGTGTTGGTTAACTTCGAAATTATGTTTAAAGCATTGGGAATCGCAACCAAGTAACTTGCCAACTCATCCATTACCAAGTTTCCGTTAAGAGACACCTTTTACTTGTTATTAATGGTACGGATTTACATATTCACGATTGGAAGTGACCGAACTTATTTAGTTAATAGCAAGGTCTCTGCAAAAACTTAAGTTAATAAATGGATCATAAATCATCATCCTCCTAGCGTTTGTCCCGGCTTTTTTGCCACAGCTTTATTGAACCTGGGGCCCACTCGGCAACCTAGTCACTAGTCACAAAGTAGATTTTTATATCGCAACATTTAAAGTACCTACTGCGAGTAATCTCAAATCACATTAAATCAGGTTGAATTTTTCGAGTTCGCGTAGGCAACCTGAATCCCCTGATTACTAACTCCGAGCACAAAAAACAGTTATTCTATTCATAAAGCGATTATAGATAAGGTGCCGTATTCTCATTTTAAAATACATACACAATACGCACTCTCTATCTCACACATAACTTCAATACACAATAAATAATCAACCAATATTGAAGTCGTATTGGAGTTGCATTGGAACAATTGTCAGGCAAATTATGATATTTCTGAGTCAGATGTTTATGCCGTAGCTGTATTGCGTAATTAATGCATTGGAGTTGTATTGAAGTTGGATCGTGTTTAGACGTGTTTTAAAGTTAGAATACGACCCAAACATTAATACTCGGTCAATACATTTCAGTTAATTGGCTGAAGGCTGCACCTAATAATTCCCTTGGCTACATTTTAATAGTAGTTGCAGCCGGGGAGTTTTCATTTAAATAGGTCGGTAATTTTCTTCGGGTTTGCGTTATACTTATACCCGATATATATAATATATAACTGCCCACAGCAATGCAAAAAGGAGGGAGACTTCGTTTTTTCGGTATTCGGTGATTTAATCGTTTAACCCATTCCGTTACTTGTTAATTCCGACATTTGTGTTGGTTAGAAACAGACACAATTTTACTGAGGATTGCTATTTATGAAGAAGCTGTAATAGGTATTAATAGTTTAATTATGCACCTAGGTGCATGGAGAAGGAAGTGGAATTAGGTAGGGCGAATATATTAGAAATTAATCACAGTGGGACACAACATAGGCTATCTAAAAAAACCACAAACATTGTGTTTTTGATGTGTAAAAAACCACGTTAAAGCCTTGTCAAGTATATTTCAAGTCTTCAATTTAATTTGAGTAAATCCTCAACTTATGGAAACGAGTTTCTAATGTGCGAGGAGAGTTTAATACGTACCGTATGAGAACTGGGGCAGATGTCTTAATTTCACGCATCAAGCTACTTTCCAAGCTCATAAAGTATTTTGCCACTTTTGCCAAGCCCCGGTTTTGGCCACTTTAAGGACAGTTTGTCTGTTCAGACGTTGGTCATTTTGTGTCAATAAGGAATTATGACTTTATGACACTCTTAATGTACTAAGCAAGGATGATATAGACATGGATGGACAATACCCATACAAAATCGCGTTCTCTTTTCAGGTTAAAGCACTAGCGTCATCTATCGGTCACACCAGACACTAAATCCTAGTTTCTAATACTTTGTTCGTCCCTTAACGCTGACAGAATAACTCTACTCCAGACTCGACAGATGGCGCTGTGGCACTGTGTACCGAAACAGACGTATAGCCTGAACGCGATTTTGTATAGGCATTCTAATCATCCTTGATGCCTATACAAAATCGCGTTCCTCGAACCTTCAGGCTATACGTCTGTTTTCGGTACGAAGTGCCACAGCGCCATCTGTCGAGTTATTCTGTCAGCGTTAAGCGACGATTATTCTGTCAGCGTTAAGCGACGAACAAAGTATTAGAAACTAGGATTTAGTGTCTGGTGTGACCGATAGATGACGCTAGTGCTTTAACCTGAAATAAGAGAACGCGATTTTGTATGGATATTGCCCATCCATGTCTATATCATCCTTGGTACTAAGTCATTGAAAATGTATTACTATATTTATATGAATCTCCGCTGTTAAGATTCTGACATTAGGTCTTATTTTTTTCTTTAATGAAATGTCAGAAAGGGGCATAGGAGCCGGTTTTGGCCACTTTTTTCCATGACTCCTGACAACCGAATGACAACAGATACATGACAGATGTAAGTGCCATCTGTGCTGCCATAATTTACTCTTATGTTAACTATAAACCATAGACTTTTTTGTCTATACCTTAATAAAGTTGAAAATGGCCAAAACCGACACACAGTGGCCACAAGCGGGGCATCTGCCCTACCTATATTCCACAACCAATTTTAAGTAATGTATGGAATCAGGCTTTACTTTGCGGAATCCATATTATTAACTACAATAATATTGGTTTGCTATTCCGCGGTATAATAAGGTGCTAGTTCGTATGGTATTATAATAACGGGCATTTCGTTGCCGGACGTCAGACCGACAACATGTCCAGCATCTCCTGAGGTAACCTCATAGAGAGGCGAAACACGTGTCCAGTTTTAGTATTATTAGTGGTGGTTTTTTGTATTTGTTTGAGTATTTATTTTTGCGGCGGGAAGGTGGGAACATTAATGCAATGCACCACCCGCCGCAAAATCATGTGCACAAAGGTGTGTCAATCTAGACATCGTAATGTCAGTTATTATTAATATTAAAAAAATATTAGAAATTATACTGATTTAAACACACGAGTTTCACTCATTATCTTGACAAAACACGGGACCTCGGGAGTTTGCCTGCGACCACGAGCGTTACGACACGCTCGAAACGTCAGGAAAATAAAAGGTAATGATTAAGTCCCGTGTTTTGTCAATATAATTAGTAATTTTATTTTATTTAAGGCATTAAATTTTTTTTTCTGTGGTCTACTGCCAATGAATCTGCAGTTTTTGGGAGTTCTCGAGCAAGTTCATTATAATATTTATTCAGTTGTTCAAAGATATAAGTGGCCGTATCTAGTAAAAGATTGAAGGTAGACAATTGAGTTTAGACTCAAATTATTGCAAATTAAATGGCCTTCTATATCGCCAAAGCAAACTTATTAATAAAACTTAAAATTTGTAAAATAATAAGGAATATATTTAAAGAATGTAGTTTTTAATGTGTTTCTCAGTCAGCAGAAGTAACTATGTGTAGCAAATAAAGGTGTAAATAGCCTTAACCAGTCCCAACAAAAATCCAGAACAGGTTTGTAATTTTAGCAATTTTTAATGTTTAATTTCACTAGCCTGGAATACCTATAAATCAAAACGTAAACTGCTTGAAACACTGCTGTGCCGGGTATGGGCGATGGTTTAAAATCGGTCAACCATTAACTTGGTTAAAACGGCGGTCGGTCCGAGCCAGTAAAAAAATGCAGACTGCAGCGTTTGTGCCGTTGAGTCTACTCAATTCATATTTAGAAAGTAACTGGGCCATGAAGGTAAATTCTGGAATGAGAAATTTGTGAGTCTTTTTGGTTCATCCGTACCCGGTACCTGATAACTGTGCATTAAACTTGAAAAGCATGCGCGGCAAAATTTTACTTTTAAAGGTAATTCAAGCTATTTAAATATTAATAGCCTAAGCCGGCGTAATTTATGCCGATTTTCGATGTACATAGTTAGACTGAGACCTGCCATTATAATAAAATGTTTGTTAAAAATGTTTCAATTTCAGGATTTTTTGGGGAGCTATAAGACTAAGTAAGTATGTCTTAAATTTAGAGCTTTTTAAATAACAGCAATATTAATTTCACCCAGTAGCTGAGTAATTGAATTCCTAATTCCCTACAAAAAGGGCCGTCCTAGTCAATTAAAAGTGGAGCTCGTTCATTTATAACCTTTTTTTGCTGACGTTTCCATGAGAAGGCACAAGGGAGCAGAGACGGCGATTTACTTCACGAATAAGATTTTCGGAGCTCCGGGGCTTGCCTGCGACATATGGAGGCGCATTCGAACTACAAAATGATTTCATTTTCATTCGCTCATGAGTCTCGTTCATAGCTTTCAATATGCCTCACGGATAAAAAAGAGGTATCAGAGCACAGTGATACTCATACAGTTCTATTATTATTTTTACTTCAGATACGATAACCATCCTGTCTCGAGAAAATATTAAAAATTCTTATCAGCTGTTCCCAATATAGTCCTATCGACTTGCTGCGCGCGAAACAAGATACTTCCGAGCATATAATAAGGAACCTAACGATATTTCATTGCATGTTTGAGAAAATACGTTGTAGTGTTGTGTTCCTAATATTGAGTAGTTCCCAGAATATACAAGAATTTACTGTTTGTCGTGGAGGGTCCGTATTTGTCCCTTAATATGTCAAACCAGTGGACGTAAGGATGAGCAGCGTACATTTGACTACACAAAATTATCGCTTCCCATAGTTTGTAGTGCCCGCTTAACTTCCAGTAGACCCCAAGCCCCGATGCTCGTTTGCCACCATCGTGGTATAAAAGGGTATTCAATACCTTGCACCGCGTCGTAAAGTGATTACAGTGGCAACGGAACTGTACCCTTACCTGAAACAGAATAAAGCACTTTTAATCTCCAAGGCAAATTTTGTTTAAAAATATTATGAATAAAGCAATATTTTCGCACTTCAGTGGCCAAGGACAAGAATGTTAAATTAGATGAAAGGGAAAATAAATCAAGCGCTTACTTTATTTAATTAATACAAAAGAGGTTTATTTATTTATTGTATGGCTTATTGCATGACAGTGAACAAACTGCCCTTAAGTTGGTTACATTGGTTACAAATTGTCAGATCAACTTTAGTTTTTTCTCTAACGATGTTTGTTTGCCATTAGTTCACAAACTGCCTTTAATTTGGTCAAAAATTGTCAGATCCATTTTGTTTTTTTTTCTATAGACAATAAGTAAAAATGTACTTATATTAAATGATTACTGGAACAGGTATCCAAGTAACGCTGGCTATATAATAATTTAATAGCATCCACATGAATAACCAATTATGCTTGTTCTTTGTTACGGCCTTGTTTCTTGCTGAAGAAAAAACCGGCCAAGTGCGAGTCGGACTCGCGCACCCAGGATTCCGTACAAACCTTTACAACTTAAAGGTATTATAGACCTGAGTATTTGATATGAATTTCAATTTAATACCTCTACGCGTTAACGAGGAAAAAGGTAATAAGTTTAAAATTAAAAAATAGTTATTTGTTATACAAGGGTGCAAAGTTGTATTTTAACCGCGAGTGTGGAATTGAAGCACGAGCTAGCGAATGGATTCTAGGGTTGAACTGCGAGGTAGCGAATGGATTCTATGGTTGAACCGCGAGCGAAGCGAGTGGTTCGAAAATAGAATCCTGAGCGAAGCGAGTAGTTCAAAAATAGAATCCTGAGCGTAGCAAGTGTTGCAACTCACGAGACGTAAAAATAACTTTGCAGCCGTGTGTAACACAAATCTTTTCACCTCACTAAAGCGAGGAAAATATAGTCTGGCCAGCCAACGAACGCAGTAGCAATGTACATCAAACAAAAATTTAGCAACATTAAGCGAATCGAACAGCAGTATTGCTCCATAGAAAAGCAGCAATGTACATCAAAGAAAACTTAGTAGTTTTTGGACGCCTGTCGCGCGCTTTTGTACGTCATTTCGAAAATTGTAATTCTGCAGTAAATAATAAAATAATTGATAATTCTGATATATTTATGACTTTACAATGAAAAAGAAGGTGCGAAAAAATTAAAATAACAACATAAAAATGACAGAAGATTATGCGGTCAAAATACAATAGTTGACATCCAGGAAGGAATGAAACATTGATACTTACAATGATTGCTAAAATCATAAGGCCAGTCGAGGGAAACGAGTAACTACCTATATCTACCAGAAAATACAACTTTTCAGTTTAGAATGGAACAGGATTAGCTTCATTATCTGTATGAATAAGAGAGTCATGTTAATTTACATATATTATATCACTCAGTATACTCCTACTTATTTATTATGATTTCCGTTTATCATTTCGTTTGACGACTATTTTAGGTAGGCACTTATTTAATGTAATGTACGAATTGTATAATTGAATAATCAATAAACGCACGTGAGGTTTTGGTTTTTATTTATTTTATACATAGCTTTAGGTAAGTACATAAAGGAAAACATTTCAAAGGCTTGATAAAAGTCTGTTGTAGGTAGCGGGATGCTTGGTGCTTAAACCTATTAAATTGTAGTGTTTTCTTGCTTTGTGACAATATGCAGCACTTGCTCCTATGCTTCAAACGATCTTGGACTTCATTTAGCACTAGTTTTCGCTTCAATTATTCGATTTTACACTGAAAGAAAGAACTTGAAATGATAATTCGATACAAAACTCTACATAACCTCAAAGTCACATATATTTATCACGAAAAATGTATTACACCTGTAGTAAGTACCTACATAAATATCTCAGCTGGTCTTTGCGTTGATTTAATACATTTATTGAAAGGTGATGGCAGATATTACATTAATAAATAATAAAAAACGCAATCTGAAACTTAAAATAATAAGTAAACAAAACTAACTTTTTAAAATTAAAAAGTTACATGTCACAGATAAAACAAAAACAATGCACAATTTTCGAATTATTCTAAGACATCTAAGACATTCGATAAAAATAATATTTCTTGAAAGATTTAAAGCGTTTTATAGTAAAACCATGAAACAAAATTGTTTACACTAAATGTTTTTAATTGAATACAATTAAATATAAAATATTTTTTGCGTCCACAGCACCTGATTTGACTAGACAATTTAATCAGATGGGCGAAGATTGTCCTGTCTGGAGTGGCCTTTACATGTTATGTTTAAAAAAGTGACTAATATCACGTTCGAATTTCAAATATTCTTTGCACTCTTGTGAATAAAATGCAGTTTTGCTATCTGTTTTTAAAGAATAAAAAAGAGCTTTCCGAGCCAGTGAGGTGAAAAATATTTTTTGTATGATTTTACTAAAAATGTATACTTTTTGTAATTTTTCCATTGTCTATGCTATATGACGTTGCTTCGTGCCAAATTTCAAGTTTCTGAGTTCACGAGAAGTACCCCGTAGGTTTTGCGAGTGCCGAAACTCTAAAATTTGCAGCATAAACGACTGTATCTTTTGATTGCGTTGGCTTTAAAGTTTGATTTTTTCACAGCTCCAAGGGACAATAGACCTGAGTATTTGATATAAATTTCAGCTTGATACCTCCACGCGTTCCTGAGAAAATTGGTCTTGACAGACAGACAGACAGACAGACAGACAGACAGACAGACAGACAGACAGACAGACGGACAACAAAGTGATCCTATAAGGGTTCCGTTTTTTCCTTTCGAGGTACGGAACCCTAAAAAACAGAATAAAATGTTACTTTCAAACAAAACAGTATTTATTGACAAAATTTTAACGGTTTAACTCACTATTTTTAGTCACTACCCCCGACATGTCTCATTTCATCAACTAAAATGAAACTGTTTTGAGAAAGAGCACAAATAATTAATAACTAAGAATTTAGCAAAATCTAAACGTCTAAATGTTGAAAATGAAATCTAATTAATTGAAAATGGAGTCTCCGAAACATGTCATTAACAAGTAGAATTAAAAAGATCTAAAAACGGGTAGAATACGTGAATTTACCCGTTAAATTATTAATGTTAATACGACGCAAGTAAGATTAAATTTCTCTTTAATTTTTTAATTAAATCTTTGTAATGTAAAATTATTTTAATATCATCTTTATAACGGTAACATGGTTGTCGCATGTCTGATTTTGACTTTCCGCTTCCGCCCAAATATGTACAGTCGAATTCATAAATATGTGTACATTTCTTCACCTTAATCCATTGCAATAAGGCGAAAAAATGTACACATATTTATGAACTACACGTACAGTCGGTACGTATTGATTTTACCAACACCTCATTAGGAATTCCCTTCGATTCAAGACGAAATGTTTTTTCTGCATTAGCAAAATCTTTATTGTAATTCTTTCAATTTACCAAATCAAACATCAACGCTAAATATCTCTACATTCGATTTTGCTAAAACATTTTCAATTGTTCTCGCTATTAGCTTACATAACTTAAGTAGAGACTTTATAACTCATAAAAAAATATTTATAAACGGGTTACTCACGTAATTTTTTGCTCGAAATGTTTCGATCAATTTACGATGATCATTCTTACGAGCGGCCTTCCGTGACGGCAACATGTCGAGCAAAAATCGACTTAATTACGTGAGTAACCCATTATAAATATTTTTTATATGTTAGAGTCTCACGAAAGTTTTATACCTTAGAACTCCTTTGCATCTTTGTAGCCAATTTTGAACACTTTTTTTAAAAAGTTGCTCAAAAAACATATATAAAATTAAAATAAATATGGTACAAAAGCGAGCAGTTACCACTCAACCACCACTGTGTACCTAATTTTCAAGTGTACCAATAATATTGCCATTTGTTATGTCACGAGTTCCCATTAAAGTAGTCGAATCGAACTTCAAGTTCTATAGTAGTATAGTGCTTAGTGGCATTTGTTATGTCGCTAGTTTCCATCAAAACAAGTCGAATCAAGCTTCAATTTCGACAGCAGTAAAGAGTGATAGTGCACCCCGTTCCGCGTGCCGACACGTCATGTGCTGACGGAGGGTGTAATTTCGGGAAATTAAGGGCCATTTACATGGTACGGGTTTAAAAATAAAGGAGAAAATGGAAAATCCACTGCCTCGGGCGAGACTCTAATTCGCGACTCAATGATACATGCCCATCGCTCTACCAACTGAGCTGCCGATACTTACCCGTTGGCTGCGAATTGTACCACCATATCCTTCATACAAACACACGCAGCAAGCAGCAGCCATAACGAAAAGCACCTAAGCAGACATTTCTGCTTAATACAAAATTAATATGACACAAGTTTCTCGCCTCCGAAACGCGGGAAAAAAAGCGACAATCTACAGCAAAAGGTACCATTTGGCGGCCAGCGCTTACGCTTTTTTTACTCGAATTCAATATTAAATCTGAAACAATGGTACCTTTTCATGTAGACTGACTGTCACAAATATAATATCACTATGTGAACTAACCCTCAAATAAATAACATTACTGCGTACAGAAGGTTCACTGTGTAACAAATCCCCTGTTTAGGTATGTCAAACGCGGTCACGCCGTCTCCCTCTATCGCATTGAATAATCTGGAACTAACGTACTATCTAACCTCAAAGAAACATCTATGGTTGAAATCTATCACATTTTATGATTTAAATGCGTTCGTTTAAACAAAATCAAACATGGGATTCGGATCATCGCATGCGAGAATTCTATTGGTAAATTAAATACTTGCCTTTTCCGAACCGAACACCGTATGACATAATGGTAAGCGAGTTTTTAAATGTGTGTACCTATACAGTTTTGTGTAATCAACAAAACGCTTATTGTTAACAAGCGGGGGGCAAATGTCAGTGTCAGCGTCAGTTGCTGTAGCTAATTGTTTATTGAATTATAAATTAATTATTTAAAAGTTCGGACAATTACGCTATCCAAATTAATAGACGTTAATTATTTTTACATTTTTTAAAGTGGGTATTCCACTCATACATTAGTATGTTATTCAATCAAATACAAACATTGAAAACATTGAAAAAATAATCAACCCAGTTGGACTTGAACCAACATCGATACGCCTTACCGGGGCTCGATATCGCTTTACCAATTAAGCTATGGGTTCAGTTACCGACGTTGTGACACTTGTAAAAGGGTCGGCGGGAAGGGTATCTAACTCTAGTGGTTGGCACCTAGATGTCGCTTACGGCTGCTATAAAGTCGATGTAAAAATAAATGCAAAAAGATGATTGAAGGCATTGAGAATTTCGTCAGCTCGGTAACTGAACCCATAGCTTAATTGGTAAAGCGATATCGAGCCCCGGTAAGGCGTATCGATGTTGGTTCAAGTCCAACTGGGTTGATTATTTTTTCAATGTTTTCAATGTTAGTATTTGATTGAATAACATACTAATGTATGAGTGGAATACCCACTTTAAAAAATGTAAAAATAATTATGAGTTGATAGCAGGCGCCATCTGTTATTTCCGTTGTGACACTTGTAAAAGGGTCGGCGGGAAGGGTATCTAACTCTAGTGGTTGGCACCTAGATGTCGCTTACGGCTGCTATAAAGTCGATGTAAAAATAAATGCAAAAAGATGATTGAAGGCATTGAGAATTTCGTCAGCTCGGTAATTGAACCCATAGCTTAATTGGTAAAGCGATATCGAGCCCCGGTAAAGCGTATCGATGTTGGTTCAAGTCCAACTGGGTTGATTATTTTTTCAATGTTTTGAATGTTTGTATTTGATTGAATAACATACTAATGTATGAGTGGAATACCCACTTTAAAAAATGTAAAAATAATTATGAGTTGATAGCAGGCGCCATCTGTTATTTCCGTTGTGACACTTGTAAAAGGGTCGGCGGGAAGGGTATCTAACTCTAGTGGTTGGCACCTAGATGTCGCTTACGGCTGCTATAAAGTCGATGTAAAAATAAATGCAAAAAGATGATTGAAAGCATTGAGAATTTCGTCAGCTCGGTAACTGAACCCATAGCTTAATTGGTAAAGCGATATCGAGCCCCGGTAAGGCGTATCGATGTTGGTTCAAGTCCAACTGGGTTGATTATTTTTTCAATGTTTTCAATGTTTGTATTTGATTGAATAACATATTAATAGACGTTACCTAATTATCCAGTGAAAGTGTTTGCCTAATATAATACCAAATATAAAACCAGAAAACTAAATAATAAAATAAGAAAATTTTTGACATTGCCATATTTGACATTTTATAAGTAAAAATTTTGGAATGAAGTGTTTACATATCGTTATTTGAGCTATTTTTATTAAATCAGTGTTCCTTATTTCCAATATTTATATACCTACTTATCTTCATAATCATGATGAACGTGCAAAAATAAAGTGGGTACGATGGACATTACACCTAACATCCCACTAAGTCAAGATGAAAACACAGACATAGTATCATGCTTAATCTGCTCGAAACCCTATAAAAGGAAAGGTCTGCAACGTCACATACGTGCCGCTCACGGCAGTGAACACTCTACTTCGCAACCACCACCACAACGCTCAGTTCAAGCATCCCCCCTAGAAGAAGCTTTTGGGTCACCATTCCTCAACAATACAGGTTCGATGGCCGGCATTTGGCAATCACGTTGGAATAAAGTATGTAGGTACCCTACAAGGCAAAATTTATGATCTGCCCTCCTCCAATACCACAAGCAGGGAATTCATTCACACGCTTGCCGATGAAGTCGATATGCTAACAAAATCCCAATATCCGTCCGAACGATTACTAATATTCACCGCCGTCCTGTACAAAGAGATAAAAATGTTAAACAAGCGAAAGATATAAGTCGACTTATCGATCGCCGCTTAAAGTTGTGGTCAGATGATCATATAGACATCTTGATAACCGAGGCAATAAAATCAAACATCTCTCTTTGTAATTTTAAAAACCGAAAGAAACACAATGACAACATAACGCAAACTTTCACACGCCTAATCTTAAGAGGAAAAATACGTGAAGCTCTAAACTGGTTGCTGACGAAAGATTCTAGCAAAATTCTCAACACGAATGACGAAATCGATGACACCGGGAAAACCGTAGGTGATGCCCTAAAAGAAAAACACCCACCTCCTAAAACGCCAAATCCTGACCTTTTTACCCTGCCCGAGGATCTCCCCAATATACCCCCACTACTAGAAGTTGACATAACAAGCAACCATGTTGAGCAGGTGGCTAGAAAACTACATGGCGGCGGCGGCCCTACAGGTACAACCTCTGAAAATTGGAAAGATTTCCTCTTAAGATTCGGGGAAGCGAGCTTACATTTAAGGAAGTCCATCGCCGAACTAACTATGAAACTTAACAACGAATATGTTCCATGGAATCAGATACAAGCACTGATGTCAAGCCGCCTTGTAGCCCTAGACAAATGTCCAGGTGTAAGACCGATTGGCATAGGTGAATGCCTGCGGAGAATCATATCCAAATGCATGATATTAGCCACCGGCTCCGAAGTAACTGAAGCATGCGGCCAATCACAACTCTGCAGTGGCCTTAGTAGCGGCATTGAAGGCGGAATACATGCCATGAACGATATTTTTCAAAATAAATGTCTTCCTAGCTCAAATTGGGGAATGCTTCTCGTTGACGCAGACAACGCATTCAACTCCGTTAATAGACAATTAGCACTTTGGCAAGCCAGAATATATTGGCCACATTGCGCTCGCTTTCTATATAACACTTATAACGGCCACGCAGAACTTGTCATCCGTGACTCCGACATGAGGTTATGCAGCAAAGAAGGTGTTACTCAGGGAGACCCGCTAGCAATGCCACTCTATGCCCTTGCAACTATACCAATAATAAACAAAATGAAAGAAGAAAAGAACACAATACAATCCTGGTATGCAGATGATTCCTCAGCCCAAGGCGATTTGAAAAGTATCCGTAATTGGTGGGACAAAATCAACTTAATAGGTCCGTCCTTTGGATACTACCCACAAGCCAAAAAAACTTTGCTCATAGTATCAGAGGATGACAAAAATATTGCCGACCGGATCTTCAAGGACACCAACGTAACCATTGTAACTGGTTCTCGTTATCTAGGAAGCTACATAGGTGAAGGAAAAGAAGACTTCATTAAAAATAAAATAACCAAATTTATTTCCACTATTGAAAAAATATCGCAAATCTGCAAAGACTCACCCCAAGCTGCCTATACCACCCTCACCAAAGCTGTACAATTTCAATGGGCCTTTCTTCTACGTGTGCTAAAAAATTCAAATGAATACTTTGAACCACTAACGCAAGCAATACGCACGATCTTCTTACCAACACTGTTCGGTGGTGACGTATCTTCAATAGAAGCCGACCTTTTTTCTTTACCCGTGAATAAAGGTGGCCTTGCAATCTCTAACCCTTTCAATTCTACCAACTTAAACTACGACATCTCTAGGAAAGGTTGTACTGCATTGACTATCGCTTTAACAGAGAAAAAAGACATCGACTTATCTCAACACACTACATACTTAAAAGATGCACGGAAAGAAGGTCGCAAAGAAAAAGAAGTCCTTGATGACAATTTTTTGGAATCAACCCTGGCAAAATTTACTCCCAACAAGAGAAGGGCAATTGAAAGATCCATCGCAGCGAAAATGAAAACAAAGTCATCTAACTGGCTGTCCGTGATTCCTACAAGAAAAGATCACTTTGACCTATCTCCTTTAGAGTTCAGAGATGCGCTAGCAATACGCTACCACCGCATACCGATCTCCATGCCACAATCTTGCGACGGCTGTGGAAATGACAACTTCGACATTGATCACGCACTCTGTTGTAAAACAGGTGGCCTAATAACGAGACGCCACAACGAAATCAGAGACCTTTTCTGCGAACTTTGTCAACAGGCGTGGGGCAACGTAACAAAAGAACCACTAATTTCTGAAACCGAAGGCGGACTGCGAGCAGACTTATCCTGCCGCGGCGTGTGGGACGCTCAGAGGGAGGCGTTGTTTGATATCCGTGTCGTTGACACCGACGCTCCTTCTTACGTCTCGCGACCCGTAGCATCTGTTTTAAAGTCAGCCGAAGATGAAAAGAAGAGAAAATACGCAATAGCCTGTGAAATACAACACGCTACCTTCACACCAATAGTAACCTCAGTAGATGGCGTCTTCGCTCCCCAAATGTCATCCTTCATAAAACACATGAGAGAAGCCATTGCCGACCGTTGGAACAGATCCCTGAGTACTGTCCTAGGATGGCTTAGAGCCCGAATAAGCGTCGCCATTATACGCGCCACAAGCATGTGTATTCGTGGCACACGCCACAAATTTAAAAACGGTTTTGACGACGGTGCCGCCCTGCCCCACATAGACTGATATTTCTTATGTGTATTTATGTCTTTATTTGTACTCGCTTTTATATTTATTTGTTTGTTCGTTTGTTTGTCTGGTAAATAAATTTATGAATTAGTATTAAAGTAAAAAAAATATTTTGAAGTAAAAGTGGAATGTATTCTTAACAATATGTCATGCGTATTCTCGCCTTAAAAACCTACGAGAAACTCGCATCATGTAAACAGGCCTTTAGGCGCGTTAAGGGCGCTATTACACGTCCTGATGGCTGTTTAAACTCCATATATATTCTGAACTGCACAGGATATATTAAAGAGGATAAACGGTTGGATTTGTAAAAATAGGCGAGAAGTCTTATTTTTTGTTTCAGTAGGTAAGTTATGTTGAGCTAAAAGAGATGTTAAATAAAACATATTTTGAAAAGTAAATGTATCCAAAATTATAATCACGATACACGATCATCTAAATATTTGTTTGTGTTTTTCAATGCTGAATGATGATTTAATGATCATATGTATCATCATTCTCTTTTAAATAATACACCAAATCAAACGTCCAAAAACAATTTATGAAAATTTTGGGATATATTTTCCGCCTTGTGGGATGAAAAAAATATTATTGTGCAATAAAGAATATTTAGTCACTTCCAAATCACGAACAATCTGATTTATTTATGAATAATTAAATTAATTAACCGCCATTATATCCAGTGGCTGAACCAATTTAATAGACATAATTATCTTCATGGGTTCCCGAATCAGAGGGGTAAATATAGGTCAGGTCAAGGGTGCCCTTATTAGCCAATGTACAGTGAGAGTCAAAATTGCATGGAAATTAATTAATGAATGAATTCATTCATAATGTGTCCATGAAACTTTGAATCTGGGTGTACTAATGTGTCCTAATTGTGTGAAGGACTCAGTCATAACTATTAACATTTTATTTAAGATCAATATAGGGAAGACCGTCATAAAGGCAAGACCGTTTACTCAGGCCATAACTCTTGTTTGCAATACAACCGCCCCTCATACACTACACAGTCGATAAGGTAGCTATTTTCGCCGTACCGGCCGTTTGTAAGCAGCGTACATACACTTACACACATAAGTTATTCGTAGGTTAGGTTAGGTTAGTTGTACCTACCGTTCAGGGACCGGAACCGGTAACCATTAAAGGGGTATTAGATAGGGTATTTGATAGGGTTGTTTTTAAAAACCCTAACAATTCGGTAAGCGTATCGTTGACTTACCCGAACGAAAGGCTAACCATAGGCTAACCAGTTACCCAGCATATGGTTTCCCTATCGATAGGGTTTTTCAAATGCGATTAAGCTATTTTAAACTCTGTGACCAATACATTTGGCTTATTTATTATTCGAGCACCCTACGAGCGTATAGCTGCCGGTGTGGTGGCACGATCGAGCCTGCACACAAACAAGAAACTTTATGCATATGTTTTCGTACTTACGCCTTTGACCTAGACGCTATTATTGCTTGTTAGTGCGCTAAAAGATCGTTGTGTGGTGCCGGTGTTTTTGTTTTTGCCATTCGAACGTGTCGGCTCGTGTCGATTGAATCTTAGACCGAGACTTATAGGTACCAAAATCAAATGCATATTTTGTGTTATTCCAGTTATATTTTATAGGTAGTACTTTGTTTGATTCTGGCTGGTTGTTTAAATGGCACCAGCAAAATGTGATGCCGTTCACCGGTGGTACTTCTAGTATAATGAAACGATCAACATATAGTCAGTGTTGGGCACTCAAAGATGTTGATTTTATTCCAGTTAAAATTATTCAAAACAGTCCTAATTATTAGACGGGACTAATTCATATGCGGCAAAAATTATTTAACGGAATTATTTATTCATGATTTTTATTTTAAATAATGTTCCTCGTATAAGAATATAGTCTGGGTTTTTTAGCGTAAGAAAACAGCGTGAGGAAACTCGACCTAATCCCAATAAGGCGTAGTTTCCCTTATGCCTAGCAAAAGTTGTTCTTTTTACTGAGAAATCATATTGGTAGTCATTTTGAATAATTAGGGCGTGTATATGTCAAACATTTTGTATGTTAAAAATAAAATTAAAAATAAAATAAAAATAAAATAAAAATAAAATAAAAATAAAATAAAAATAAAATAAAAATAAAATAAAAATAAAATAAAAATAAAATAAAAATAAAATAAAAATAAAATAAAAATAAAATAAAAATAAAATAAAAATAAAATAAAAATAAAATAAAAATAAAATAAAAATAAAATAAAAATAAAATAAAAATAAAATAAAAATAAAATAAAAATAAAATAAAAATAAAATAAAAATAAAATAAAAATAAAATAAAAATAAAATAAAAATAAAATAAAAATAAAATAAAAATAAAATAAAAATAAAATAAAAATAAAATAAAAATAAAATAAAAATAAAATAAAAATAAAATAAAAATAAAATAAAAATAAAATAAAAATAAAATAAAAATAAAATAAAAATAAAATAAAAATAAAATAAAAATAAAATAAAAATAAAATAAAAATAAAATAAAAATAAAATAAAAATAAAATAAAAATAAAATAAAAATAAAATAAAAATAAAATAAAAATAAAATAAAAATAAAATAAAAATAAAATAAAATTAAAATAAAAATAAAATAAAATTAAAATAAAATAAAAATAAAATAAAAATAAAATAAAAATAAAATAAAAATAAAATAAAAATAAAATAAAAATAAAATAAAAATAAAATAAAAATAAAATAAAAATAAAATAAAAATAAAATAAAAATAAAATAAAAATAAAATAAAAATAAAATAAAAATAAAATAAAAATAAAATAAAAATAAAATAAAAATAAAATAAAAATAAAATAAAAATAAAATAAAAATAAAATAAAAATAAAATAAAAATAAAATAAAAATAAAATTAAAATAAAATTAAAATAAAATTAAAATAAAATTAAAATAAAATTAAAATAAAAATAAAATAAAAATAAAATAAAAATAAAATAAAAATTAAATAAAAATAAAATAAAAATAAAATAAAAATAAAATAAAAATAAAATAAAAATAAAATAAAAATAAAATAAAAATAAAATAAAAATAAAATAAAAATAAAATAAAAATAAAATAAAAATAAAATAAAAATAAAATAAAAATAAAATAAAAATAAAATAAAAATAAAATAAAAATAAAATAAAAATAAAATAAAAATAAAATAAAAATAAAATAAAAATAAAATAAAAATAAAATAAAATATAAATAATAAAAATAAAATAAAAATAAAATAAAAATAAAATAAAAATAAAATAAAAATAAAATAAAAATAAAATAAAAATAAAATAAAAATAAAATAAAAATGAAATAAAAATGAAATAAAAATGAAATAAAAATGAAATAAAAATGAAATAAAAATGAAATAAAAATGAAATAAAAATGAAATAAAAATGAAATAAAAATGAAATAAAAATGAAATAAAAATGAAATAAAAATGAAATAAAAATGAAATAAAAATAAAATAAAAATAAAATAAAAATAAAATAAAAATAAAATAAAAATAAAATAAAAATAAAATAAAAATAAAATAAAAATAAAATAAAAATAAAATAAAAATAAAATAAAAATAAAATAAAAATAAAATAAAAATAAAATAAAAATAAAATAAAAATAAAATAAAAATAAAATAAAAATAAAATAAAAATAAAATAAAAATAAAATAAAAAAAAAATAAAAAAAAAATAAAAATAAAATAAAAATAAAATAAAAATAAAATAAAAATAAAATAAAAATAAAATAAAAATAAAATAAAAATAAAATAAAAATAAAATAAAAATAAAATAAAAATAAAATAAAAATGAAATAAAAATGAAATAAAAATGAAATAAAAATGAAATAAAAATGAAATAAAAATGAAATAAAAATAAAATAAAAATAAAATAAAAATAAAATAAAAATAAAATAAAAATAAAATAAAAATAAAATAAAAATAAAATAAAAATAAAATAAAAATAAAATAAAAATAAAATAAAAATAAAATAAAAATAAAATAAAAATAAAATAAAAATAAAATAAAAATAAAATAAAAATAAAATAAAAATAAAAT